>JAWMAG010000097.1:0-1200000 GCA_037013455.1 Ceratitis rosa | reverse complement strand
AATTGTCATGCAATTTATTTTGTTTGATTTCTTCAAGATATTTCCACTCACATGCAGACACATGTAAATCACGCTAATTACAATCTGATTGTAATTTCTTTTTCATAGTTTTCAAATACAATTCGATTTTGGAACGTATTTTCCGTGACACAGTGGAGTTTTTAATAATTTCTTTGATTTAGTGGCATTTATGCTTTCTTAATGTTGCTTTAAATGCACAGCAGTTTTTCACATTGAAGCATTCTTTCCAAGATATTTTTTTTGTAAAATCACTTTTTAGTGTCGAGAAAATATTCATAATTATTTTAACAGTATTTTTGTGTTTGACAAAATTTTCACAATTTTTTTAGTTAATTTTGTTTTTTTTTTTTTTTTTTAATATTTCTTCACCAAAAACTTCTTTCTTTCGCAGCTGCACCGTGAGCGATAATCCAAGTGTTCACTTTTATCACGGTTTTCGCTTTTTTTACGAATAGTTTTTTTTTTTTTTTTTTTTTTTTTTTCTGTCTTAAAAACAGTTTTTCTCGCCGCACTTGATGACAATTTGTGGAATTTCAGTAACTAACTTTTCACTACGTTCTTTGTGCCTTTTATTTATAGACGACTTTTTGCTGCTTACGCTAAGTTTCGAAAGTTTATATGAAATTTTCTCGTCGCCAGTTTTCTCATAAAGTAGCACTTAATTTCGAAGTTTAATATTTTATTAATTTAACAAATATAAGATTTCATTTATATCTTTTGGAAAAATGTGTGATAATTTCAAAAATCTTCTTTCAAAATTCTTCACGTTTATGTGAAATTTCCTCGTCGCCAGTGTTCTGTGTGCACGTGTTATAGTACACAGATATGGAGTAGCAGAAAAAAATACAAGCTTCTTTGCTGAATACTTATTCTGAACTAACTGTTCTCTTTATTAATTTCTTATTTATTCTTAAATTCTATGAAATAGGATACGCTTATGAATGTATGAGTATTTGTTTATATACATTCCATGGAATAAGCTGACTCTTATGTCTTTATTTGTTTGCTTGCATTCCATGGAATAAGCTGACTCTTATGTCTTTATTTGTTTATTTTTATTATCGCGAGGAATATATGTACATATGTTAATTATATTCGTCAGCGATTATGAAATATTTGACGGCTAGAGTTACTAGGGTATGTCAATATATGACTATATACAGTGACTTAGGTATGTACAACATTTTGTTCCGTTGCAAATTCGAGAATTTTCGTAAATATATACCGCTATATCGAACGATTCAAATTCGTTTGAAACAGAAGTTTTCGCGACATTCAAGGGCATAAAAACATTTTCAATATGCCAACAAAGGAACCTCCAACGTCGCCACCACACAATATGGTGGTTTTTTATAAACGTAAGGCGCAATCGATCTTCATGCAGGCGCAAACTATTGGGCGAGTGCTTGAAGATGGGCAGTTAAGTTCGTTTACGGAATCTGTGTTAAATGTACGCTTAGAAAGTCTTGATCAAATTTGCTCAGCTTTCAACTCGGCTCACGACAGTCTCGAAGGGCTGGATTATGATGAAATTGGCGGGCAGCTGCGCATCAGTTTCGATGAACTAGTGCAATAACTCTCGGATCAGGCATGAAATTAGTAGGCGTCAATCCCCATTACCACCTTGCTCGACGTTGCGTCAGGATCAAACTTTAGAAGGTCAAACAATAATAATGCAAAATCGTCCACGTTTGCCTGAGTTGAAATTACCTGTATTCAGTGGTGGCTACACAGAGTACACCGACTCTTTTTCGATGTTTTCAACTATTATCGATAAGGATCCTGATCTCACTGATGTCGAGAAGAGGCAGCATTTGCGATCATCATGAGAGGAGCAGCATTGGATACCATCCGTTCGTTGGAGATCAGTAGTTCTAACTATATCGCGGCTTTGGACTTACTCGAAAAACGTTTTTATAATAGGCGTCTTATTTTCCAGGCACACATCGCTGAGATTCTTGGGCTCAAAAGGGTGGACTCCTCGTCGGCAATAAAACTGAGAGAATTTTCCGATAAGGTTAATGGTAATCTACGCGCGTTGCAGGCAATCGGTGACGTGAAGCAAATCGCGGCATGCATAATTGTACACACTCTTCTACAAAAGGTGGACAGCGCAACACAGACTAAGTGGGAGGAAACCGCACAATTGGACGCGATATCTTCCTGTGAACAATTTACGGCTTTCTTCGAGAAGCGGTGTCAAAAACTTGAGAACATCGAGCATTCAATATCAGCTAGCACACACAATTTTCAGGCAGCATCTCAGGTGGGAAAGATCAATAGAAATACTAACACAAGTAGAAAATCGTTTGTATCTACTAACGTAGTCAATGGTTGTGTTTCATGTGACAGCACAGACCATTCTATATATAGCTGCAGTCGATTTAATAACTTAACCCCGCAACTACGTCTTAGGGAAGCCAAAAGGCTTGCGCTATGTCTCAATTGCCTCAGAAGAGGTCATCAGCTTAAATCGTGCAATGCTGGCCTCTGTCGCTCATGTGGTGCCAAACATCACAGTTTATTGCATTTAAAACAGAATAATCGCTCATCGTCGCAAATAACTCCACCATCGTCACATTGCATCTTAGCAGCACTATCGCCTTTGTCGTCTTATTCCATGCCAGCCCAGATTCTCAGGGATGATGTTGTGCTCCTGGCTACTACGGTTGTAAACGTTAAAAACAATACAGGTACGTGGGTACCATGCCGTGCACTGCTCGACTCTGGGTCGCAGTTGCACATCATAACATCTCGTCTTGCTCATCTACTTCAGCTTCGTCAAACTATGTCATCTGCTTCTGTAGCGGGTCTTGGTGATTCAAAGTTCGTCTCTTACGGTTTTACTGTCGACTTAAATCTTCGTTCTCAAACTTCGGACTACTCAGCTATCATTACAGCGTTGGTAGCTCCTAGCATAACTGACAATCAACCCAACTTTACTCTGAGCATCGAGTCGTGGAATATCCCATCTAACATTCGCTTGGCCGACAAAGATTTTTACAAATCACAACGGGTTGATATGCTTATTGGCGCTAGTCTTTTTTATGACTTGTTATGTGTTCGACAGATCAAGTTAGCACCGAATCTTCCACTACTTCAAAAAACCAGGTTAGGGTGGGTGGTTACAGGAGGTGATTCACAGAAGCAAACAACACCGTCACTGGTCGCGTTATCGTTATTTGGCATCGGAAGTGAGTCTTATGCGCAACTAGATCAGGTCGTTCGTCGCTTCTGGGAGATGGAGAGTTGCTGTTCATCCGTCACCAAACTCACAAAAGAAGAGCAAGATTGCGAGGCGCACTTCAACGCTAACTTCATTCGACTAAAGACTGGGGATTATGCTGTTCGTCTGCCAACCAATTATAATATTGGCATTCTGGGTGGGTCTTATTCGCTAGCATTTCGTCGATTCCTGAATTTAGAACCTCAACTTAATTCGCAGTACGCTGAATTCATTCATGAATATATGAGGTTAGGGCACATGTCATTGGTTAGTGCAGACAAACTACATCTCTGTAGATATTTTTTGCCTCACCACTGCGTCTTGAAGGAAGGTAGCACCACCACCAAACTTCGCGTCGTGTTCGATGGTTCAGCTTCTTCATCGACCGGATACTCACTCAATGGTGTCCTTATGACAGGATGGGCTGTATGGTGGCATCCCAAACTCTTCGATTTGTTTTACAATTTCGAACATTTCCAGTAGCTTTGATAGGCGATATCTGTAAAATGTATAGATGTGTTCGGGTTTTAGAACCGGACAACTACTTACAGTGTATAATGTGGCGCGATGCAGCACAACATGACGTGCAGGTGTATAGGCTTGATACAGTTACCTACGGCACACGACCAGCCGCATTCTTATCGGTGCGATCGATACATCAATTATCATTTGATGAGCACCAGGCGTTTCTTATTGGCTCAGAAATAATTAAAAGAGATTTTTACGTTGACGATCTAATCACCGGTGGCAGATCTATTGAAGAAGTCAGAGAGATTATGGACCAAGTTCAACACCTATTATCGAAAGGCAGGTTTAAGTTGCGCAAGTGGTGCTCAAATATACCAGATGTT
Source organism: Ceratitis rosa (assembly GCA_037013455.1). Lineage (NCBI taxonomy): Eukaryota > Metazoa > Arthropoda > Insecta > Diptera > Tephritidae > Ceratitis > Ceratitis rosa. The sequence continues at coordinate 1,195,902 of JAWMAG010000097.1, read as the reverse complement.
CTTCAAGGTATACCAGCCGAAGATACGGAAACTCTCCTTAAGTTTCATGATGGAAGTGACATCACAAAGACACTTGATCTTACTTGGAATCCAGCGTCCGATCGGTTGCTGTTTTCATACTCACAAACTATTAAATCAGCTGGGCATTGCAAACGCTCAATTTTATCTACGATTGCTCGTTTTTATGACCCGCTTGGTCTTATCGGTTCCGTAATTTCCAAGGGGAAGATATTTCTTCAGCAGATATGGAGAGAAAGGCTTGACTGGGATGAAAGCTTGCCGTCATCGCTAAACACATATTGGACTAGCTTGTGTACTGAATTCGAACGTATATCAAAACTTAGCTTCCCGCGACTGTCAATGTTGCCCAAGGGTGTTATAGAAGTTCATGGTTTCTGCGACACAAGCGTCGATGCTTACGGGGCTTGTATCTACGTCTTGTATGGTAATAAGGATGAAAAACGCTCTCATTTACTTTGCTCCAAGTCTCGCGTAGCACCTCTTAAGACGATTACAGTACCTAAACTGGAGATGTGCGGTGCGGCGTTACTAGCTCAGCTTATTCACGAGATATTTAAGATGGAACTGTTTGAGTGCGCCTTTCATTGTTGGTCGGATTCAGCAGTTGCGTTATCAAGGATACATGACGAGCTATCACGGTTTCAGATTTTTGTAGCTAATCGCATATCATATATTCAAGAGTTGACGGCTGGAATGGAGTGGCACTATGTGCCCACCAAACTTAATACCGCTGACATTCTTTCTAGGGGTGCATCTCCCAGTGAACTCATTGAATCGTCGCTTTGGGCCCATTGAGTGCCTCAGTACACTGACATCACATTGAAATCAACAACGCTACTAACTTTACCGGCGCGAAAAACGAACTTGCTGATCTACGACGCCTTTTTCTTAATGAGGAGCACATCAAAGCTGTTCATGAGTTTTGCTTGGACAACACCATAGATTGGCGATTTATCCCACCTCGCTCTCCACATTTTGGTGGACTGTGGAAGGCTTCCGTTAAAACTGCTAAGTACCACTTCTATCGAGCCGTTGCTTCAGCTGTTTTAAAACTTGATGAGCTTCATACACTTGTTTGCCACATAACGGCAATAATTAACTCTTGATCTTTGCTTCCACTTTCAGAGCATCCTAATGATTTAGACGTTTTAAAACCAACGCATTTCATTGGAACGGCTCACTATCATTGTTTGAGGAACCTGACGTCGCAAAGCTCAATATTAATCGCTTAGACTACTGCCAGCGGGTGTCATATTACCAGCAAATCTTTTGGAATCGCTGGCGACAAGAGTACTTACCGCTTCTGCAACAGCGTTCCAAGTGGCGTCTTCAGAAACCCAGTTTTCTTGTTAACGACATTGTCTTGGTGAAGGACGAGAATTTGCCGCCGCTTAAGTGGCCATTAGCGAGAGTCGTCAAACTAATAAGCGGTTCAGATGGAGTCGCAAGGGTTGCAGAAGTCAAGACGGCGACTGGAGTCATACGAAGGGCAATTAGAAAGCTAAATGAAGTTGAAAGCCCCAGTCTTCCAACGGGGGGAGATAATGCAAGCAGCGCAGTCAACGCCGTTAGCTTAGACTCGTCAACAATTGCATACTCTCTGATATATCTATACTCACCTAGATTATGTTATATTGTAACCTCAGAGCACGTTAAGATAAACATATTATCTATTATCTATTGTAATTCTATTTAAGTTATACATTCCATTCGCTGGTTCTCATATTTGCGAATTTGGAAATGTTAGTAGTTGATTAATCGCTCTTTTAAACGCATGGGCTAATTTGAACCCGCCTGCTATTTACAATAAATGTTAAAAACACAGAAAAAGCTCGGTTTCTTTACACTAACAAAAAGCATTTTGAAATCCTTGGTATAAGATATATTATCATGAATTTAACCAAATTAATCTAAATAAAATTTTTTATATATTTTGCGCGCTGTACAAGAGTTTTCAATATTGGCACCAATTCGGTGTAAGCCTCCTCCTCTAGTGTAGCGAATGCCGAGCAAGCTGCCTCTTCAAGTATTGATCAGGGGGTTGATTTACAACTTAATTAGCACCAGTGTTAATACGCGGCATGCGTTACTTTTGCATAAGACATACGCGATTCAAATTCGTTTGAAACAGAAGTTTTCGCGACATTCAAGGGCATAAAAACATTTTCAATATGCCAACAAAGGAACCTCCAACGTCGCCACCACACAATATGGTGGTTTTTTATAAACGTAAGGCGCAATCGATCTTTATGCAGGCGCAAACTATTGGGCGAGTGCTTGAAGATGGGCAGTTAAGTTCGTTTACGGAATCTGTGTTAAATGTACGCTTAGAAAGTCTTGATCAAATTTGCTCAGCTTTCAACTCGGCTCACGACAGTCTCGAAGGGCTGGATTATGATGAAATTGGCGGGCAGCTGCGCATCAGTTTCGATGAACTAGTGCAATAACTCTCGGATCAGGCATGAAATTAGTAGGCGTCAATCCCCATTACCACCTTGCTCGACGTTGCGTCAGGATCAAACTTTAGAAGGTCAAACAATAATAATGTAAAATCGTCCACGTTTGCCTGAGTTGAAATTACCTGTATTCAGTGGTGGCTACACAGAGTACACCGACTCTTTTTCGATGTTTTCAACTATTATCGATAAGGATCCTGATCTCACTGATGTCGAGAAGAGGCAGCATTTGCGATCATCATGAGAGGAGCAGCATTGGATACCATCCGTTCGTTGGAGATCAGTAGTTCTAACTATATCGCGGCTTTGGACTTACTCGAAAAACGTTTTTATAATAGGCGTCTTATTTACCAGGCACACATCCCTGAGATTCTTGGGCTCAAAAGGGTGGACTCCTCGTCGGCAATAAAACTGAGAGAATTTTCCGATAAGGTTAATGGTAATCTACGCGCGTTGCAGGCAATCGGTGACGTGAAGCAAATCGCGGCATGCATAATTGTACACACTCTTCTACAAAAGGTGGACAGCGCAACACAGACTAAGTGGGAGGAAACCGCACAATTGGACGCGATATCTTCCTGTGAACAATTTACGGCTTTCTTCGAGAAGCGGTGTCAAAAACTTGAGAACATCGCGCATTCAATATCAGCTAGCACACACAATTTTCAGGCAGCATCTCAGGTGGGAAAGATCAATAGAAATACTAACACAAGTAGAAAATCGTTTGTATCTACTAACGTAGTCAATGGTTGTGTTTTATGTGACAGCACAGACCATTCTACATATAGCTGCAGTCGATTTAATAACTTAACCCCGCAACTACGTCTTAGGGAAGCCAAAAGGCTTGCGCTATGTCTCAATTGCCTCAGAAGAGGTCATCAGCTTAAATCGTGCAATGCTGGCCTCTGTCGCTCATGTGGTGCCAAACATCACAGTTTATTGCATTTAAAACAGAATAATCGCTCATCGTCGCAAATAACTCCACCATCGTCACATTGCATCTTAGCAGCACTATCGCCTTTGTCGTCTTATTCCATGCCAGCCCAGATTCTCAGGGATGATGTTGTGCTCCTGGCTACTACGGTTGTAAACGTTAAAAACAATACAGGTACGTGGGTACCATGCCGTGCACTGCTCGACTCTGGGTCGCAGTTGCACATCATAACATCTCGTCTTGCTCATCTACTTCAGCTTCGTCAAACTATGTCATCTGCTTCTGTAGCGGGTCTTGGTGATTCAAAGTTCGTCTCTTACGGTTTTACTGTCGACTTAAATCTTCGTTCTCAAACTTCGGACTACTCAGCTATCATTACAGCGTTGGTAGCTCCTAGCATAACTGACAATCAACCCAACTTTACTCTGAGCATCGAGTCGTGGAATATCCCATCTAACATTCGCTTGGCCGACAAAGATTTTTACAAATCACAACGGGTTGATATGCTTATTGGCGCTAGTCTTTTTTATGACTTGTTATGTGTTCGACAGATCAAGTTAGCACCGAATCTTCCACTACTTCAAAAAACCAGGTTAGGGTGGGTGGTTACAGGAGGTGATTCACAGAAGCAAACAACACCGTCACTGGTCGCGTTATCGTTATTTGGCATCGGAAGTGAGTCTTATGCGCAACTAGATCAGGTCGTTCGTCGCTTCTGGGAGATGGAGAGTTGCTGTTCATCCGTCACCAAACTCACAAAAGAAGAGCAAGATTGCGAGGCGCACTTCAACGCTAACTTCATTCGACTAAAGACTGGGGATTATGCTGTTCGTCTGCCAACCAATTATAATATTGGCATTCTGGGTGGGTCTTATTCGCTAGCATTTCGTCGATTCCTGAATTTAGAACCTCAACTTAATTCGCAGTACGCTGAATTCATTCATGAATATATGAGGTTAGGGCACATGTCATTGGTTAGTGCAGACAAACTACATCTCTGTAGATATTTTTTGCCTCACCACTGCGTCTTGAAGGAAGATAGCACCACCACCAAACTTCGCGTCGTGTTCGATGGTTCAGCTTCTTCATCGACCGGATACTCACTCAATGGTGTCCTTATGACAGGATGGGCTGTATGGTGGCATCCCAAACTCTTCGATTTGTTTTACAATTTCGAACATTTCCAGTAGCTTTGATAGGCGATATCTGTAAAATGTATAGATGTGTTCGGGTTTTAGAACTGGACAACTACTTACAGTGTATAATGTGGCGCGATGCAGCACAACATGACGTGCAGGTGTATAGGCTTGATACAGTTACCTACGGCACACGACCAGCCGCATTCTTATCGGTGCGATCGATACATCAATTATCATTTGATGAGCACCAGGCGTTTCTTATTGGCTCAGAAATAATTAAAAGAGATTTTTACGTTGACGATCTAATCACCGGTGGCAGATCTATTGAAGAAGTCAGAGAGATTATGGACCAAGTTCAACACCTATTATCGAAAGGCAGGTTTAAGTTGCGCAAGTGGTGCTCAAATATACCAGATGTTCTTCAAGGTATACCAGCCGAAGATACGGAAACTCTCCTTAAGTTTCATGATGGAAGTGACATCACAAAGACACTTGATCTTACTTGGAATCCAGCGTCCGATCGGTTGCTGTTTTCATACTCACAAACTATTAAATCAGCTGGGCATTGCAAACGCTCAATTTTATCTACGATTGCTCGTTTTTATGACCCGCTTGGTCTTATCGGTTCCGTAATTTCCAAGGGGAAGATATTTCTTCAGCAGATATGGAGAGAAAGGCTTGACTGGGATGAAAGCTTGCCGTCATCGCTAAACACATATTGGACTAGCTTGTGTACTGAATTCGAACGTATATCAAAACTTAGCTTCCCGCGACTGTCAATGTTGCCCAAGGGTGTTATAGAAGTTCATGGTTTCTGCGACACAAGCGTCGATGCTTACGGGGCTTGTATCTACGTCTTGTATGGTAATAAGGATGAAAAACGCTCTCATTTACTTTGCTCCAAGTCTCGCGTAGCACCTCTTAAGACGATTACAGTACCTAAACTGGAGATGTGCGGTGCGGCGTTACTAGCTCAGCTTATTCACGAGATATTTAAGATGGAACTGTTTGAGTGCGCCTTTCATTGTTGGTCGGATTCAGCAGTTGCGTTATCAAGGATACATGACGAGCTATCACGGTTTCAGATTTTTGTAGCTAATCGCATATCATATATTCAAGAGTTGACGGCTGGAATGGAGTGGCACTATGTGCCCACCAAACTTAATACCGCTGACATTCTTTCTAGGGGTGCATCTCCCAGTGAACTCATTGAATCGTCGCTTTGGGCCCATGGTCCAGAGTTTCTGATTGATTGTCCGTGTAAGTGGCCAATACTCTGCAATACGATTAAGGCGCCTCCGGAACTTCGAAAGAAAGTATTATTTTGAGTGCCTCAGTACACTGACATCACATTGAAATCAACAACGCTACTAACTTTACCGGCGCGAAAAACGAACTTGCTGATCTACGACGCCTTTTTCTTAATGAGGAGCACATCAAAGCTGTTCATGAGTTTTGCTTGGACAACACCATAGATTGGCGATTTATCCCACCTCGCTCTCCACATTTTGGTGGACTGTGGAAGGCTTCCGTTAAAACTGCTAAGTACCACTTCTATCGAGCCGTTGCTTCAGCTGTTTTAAAACTTGATGAGCTTCATACACTTGTTTGCCACATAACGGCAATAATTAACTCTTGATCTTTGCTTCCACTTTCAGAGCATCCTAATGATTTAGACGTTTTAAAACCAACGCATTTCATTGGAACGGCTCACTATCATTGTTTGAGGAACCTGACGTCGCAAAGCTCAATATTAATCGCTTAGACTACTGCCAGCGGGTGTCATATTACCAGCAAATCTTTTGGAATCGCTGGCGACAAGAGTACTTACCGCTTCTGCAACAGCGTTCCAAGTGGCGTCTTCAGAAACCCAGTTTTCTTGTTAACGACATTGTCTTGGTGAAGGACGAGAACTTGCCGCCGCTTAAGTGGCCATTAGCGAGAGTCGTCAAACTAATAAGCGGTTCAGATGGAGTCGCAAGGGTTGCAGAACTCAAGACGGCGACTGGAGTCATACGAAGGGTAATTAGAAAGCTAAATGAAGTTGAAAGCCCCAGTCTTCCAACGGGGGGAGATAATGCAAGCAGCGCAGTCAACGCCGTTAGCTTAGACTCGTCAACAATTGCATACTCTCTGATATATCTATACTCACCTAGATTATGTTATATTGTAACGTGCTCTGAGAAGCAAAGATAAACATATTATCTATTATCTATTGTAATTCTATTTAAGTTATACATTCCATTCGCTGGTTCTCATATTTGCGAATTTGGAAATGTTAGTAGTTGATTAATCGCTCTTTTAAACGCATGGGCTAATTTGAACCCGCCTGCTATTTACAATAAATGTTAAAAACACAGAAAAAGCTCGGTTTCTTTACACTAACAAAAAGCATTTTGAAATCCTTGGTATAAGATATATTATCATGAATTTAACCAAATTAATCTAAATAAAATTTTTTATATATTTTGCGCGCTGTACAAGAGTTTTCAATATTGGCACCAATTCGGTGTAAGCCTCCTCCTCTAGTGTAGCGAATGCCGAGCAAGCTGCCTCTTCAAGTATTGATCAGGGGGTTGATTTACAACTTAATTAGCACCAGTGTTAATACGCGGCATGCGTTACTTTTGCATAACACATACCGAATCTGTAGTGTCAAAAATCTGAAAGAAAACCAAATGAAAGCAAAATAATATTTAACAAGAGAGTGATTAAAAGATTTTATAATACTTACCTTCTTCACGTGTAGTATGAGAAAAGAAAATGGCCATTTCATTTCATTGGTACGACGGCCATTCTTAGAAATGAAATGTCAATTGCCAGATCCACATAGTTTCCACTTTATAATACAACGCTTACACGCACGAAATTATGAAACCTCAAGGTGTATGATGCCATAATGGTTTTTTTTTCTCTCATTAACAAACGATCATGAGATCATATTTAATTATTTATTTATTTACAATAATTTCAAACCCATACAAATAATTTCAAATAACTAATACAAACTGAATTTGTTGCGAACCGTACTTATGTCCATTGGATTAATTATTTCTTTCCTCTTTTTACGGGGCGGATGATCAAAAGTATTTGATGCCGAGCTCTCGAAAGTGTAGCATCTTTGAAAAAATATTAATCTTCGCACTGAGTGTGCATTAACCTACATAGCTTGGAATGGTTTGTGTCCCGACCATGTATGCTTATAGCACCAAGTGGCATCTCCTGAGTAGAACGTAAATCAGCTGACGAATTTTTTCAGCTGATGATACTGATCTAAAGCAATAATCACAAACAATCTGTCACTTAAGCTTCTAACACAATAAAAGCATACTTTTCTAATAATTCTCGCCACCCAACATTGTTTTCGACAAGCACATACATTTAAATTTCTTAAATATATTTCAGTAAGAAAATGGCAAAATGTTAAAAAAGGCAGAGCGACAGGGGCATCGGTACGCAAGCGCATGCCATCTGTGTGAAGGGAAACATCCTATACGCCTATGTCCGGTTTACCGGGGAAAGTCGCCAGAAGAGAGGCTTCGCGAAGCGTTCCTTGGCCAATTTTGCGCCAATCGCTTATCGGCCCATCGGGAGAAGAATTGCACAAGTCAATTCAGGTGTCGAAAATGCAAAGAGAGGCATTATACTACTCTTCACATCGACGACAGGAGGGCAACAAAACCCAAACAAAAGGTAAGCGTGAGATCATGGGCTGACCAAGTGGCCAGTGAAGAAAGTGACGCGATCTCTATACACGCAAGTGACTCCGGTGACGAATCGCACTCAATGAACCAACCTGATGTAACCACAGAGCCCGTAGCGGAAACACGGCCTTTCCGCACAACAAATCAAAGGGAAGCGGAGACTCGGACTTTCCGACCCCCTCTTCAGCATGAGAAGAATAAGGCCTCTGGATCGGAGACCAGGACTTTCCGACCACGCCATAATAAGCCACGCAGATCAGAAACACGTCCTCTCCGACAGTATCAATCGCTCCAACATCAAAGCGAAAGGTGACCAGGCCTCGCCAGCTACCTCGCCATTTTAGAAGTGTGCAACTCGGTGCCCAAAACCTACTGGGGCAAACACTTCGCCCGATGATGGCCATGGCCGCAACGGCAGTGGTCAAAATAGAGATAGGAGGTGGCCTCCATTATAGATGTATGGGTCTCTACTACTAATACTTTAATTTCCACGGGGCTAATGCATGAGCTGAGGCTGCCGCCAGTACAAATGGGAAATAAAAGAGGTTGCGTGCTGTGCTTCCGCGGAAAGCACGAAACATTGACACACATAATGACGCACGCTATCGCTGTCAATGATTTACGGCGCGTTTGTCCCAGCACATCGCTGAACGCTGGAATTGCGAGCGCATATTTGCACATAAAACTTGCCGATCAGTCAATTCTGGTGCGGCTCGTGCTCGACGCGGATGTGTACGCCGACATATTATTGCCAGGGACTTTACCCACATTCTTTGACCCGCTTATTGGGCAAAGCACAGTTTTTGGATGGGTCCTCTCGGGAATATGCAAAAATTAATAATATTATAATATATAGTTATAATTATAATGAATTATCAAATAAAGCACAAATGAAGTAGAAACCACGTACGTTTTATTAATTTTATTTCAAGGACAACCTACTAGGTACTTTTTTCCATAGACAATCACAGGCTGACGCAGATGAGAACATTCATCTTCTTCATGGACAACAAACAACCGATACCAAGATATTTATGTGAATGGGAGTGATTGTTGGGTTCGCAACTTAAACAGGTCTTGCGTACCGCAAGGGGGCCGGCTTGTTTAAGCCAAAAGCCCAAATTACCCCTCCTTATGTACCACCCTAATATTTCTATTTACCACTAAACAACTTTCGTTAAATATCACAAAACATGAATTACGGTTTATCGAATTGATGGCATATGGTAAGAAATTATTTTTCTTATATGGCATTGCTATTCTATCAGTAAAAGCCAACGGACGTGTCCTACACGGTGAACCACCATCAGCCATCACTCTCATCAAACACATACCATTGTACAGGTAACAAAACATATCTCATTTATTTCTCATAAAGATTGAATCCAATACCGGCAAAAACAAATCTTTTATTTCATTGGTTTATTTTTATATTAACAAATATCCAATCACACGACGCACCGTTGTATCTACCTCCTATGTACCGAATTGCAAGGAAATCGAACCATAAATAAGATTTTTTGAATAGGTCAGACTCTAGTCTACTTTCGGAGAGAAGTGTAGTCTTCCTGTTAATCTAAGCCAAATGCCACATTAGGACCGAAATTCAAGAAAATCGAACAATAAATAAACTTTTTGAATAGGTCGGTTGCTGGTCCACTTCCCGGAGAGAGTGTTGACTTCCTGTTAATCTAAGCAAAATGCCACCTATATACTGAATTCGAAGTAAATCCAGCAAGCCCGTGTCTCCTTTCACGCGGTTATCCTTCTTTCCGTGTATACCCTACTTCGTTAGCCAAACTATCGTTTAACCGCGGTAGTTCGAGCCAAAAAAAAGGGTATGCTAAAAACACTTAGAATCCAACTACCTATGCGCGCGCACGGCATATTTTATCGCGGCAGCTCCAGAAGTTCAAAAACCAAAGTGTAAAACTCTATCGAACAAATATAAAATCTTTTAAGGTGAAATTATGCAAATATAACGAAAATAAATGAAAGTGAATCAAAACCTCGATTAGTGTTTGTGCACAAAAACAACTAACATCTTTTAATTTTCTCGGGCCTAGTGGCACCTGAACTCAAGGCAAGTTATTCATCGTCCTTCAAGGCCAAACTTGACCAGCCCTATATATATACAAAAAAAAAAAAAATAACAAACCAACATACCGTCCACAACCGTCTCTCCCCCGTGCGTTGGCCTACATTTCTCTGGAAGAATAGCGTTTCATGCATTTCTCACTACAGTCCACATTTTTTTCATATTTGATGGATTCTCTTTCCCTACCGCTTCCTTTACATCTGCTCAAAGATTCTCAATAGGATTAAGGTTAGTAGATAGAGCCGGCCAGTCCATGACCTCATCCCCATTTGAAGCAAACCAAGTTTTTGACAAGTTGCTGGTATGCTTAGGGTCGTTGTCTTCTTGATAGAGCCATTTCAGCGGTATTTTACACTTAGCATGCGGTAGGATAGTGGACTCCATTATATCGGACCTTTACCATATAAGGAGAAGCACCACCACACACTGATTTTGCCACCGCCATAGATTCCGGGAAACGTATCTGGGGTCAAATGAAGCATTTTCTGCCTTACACACATATTGTCGACGTCCATAGGAATCAAAACAAAAGAATTTTTGTTTCGTCGGACCATAAAATATTACGCCATTTCTGCACTCACTGATGCTTGTGTTCTTCATCAAATTTAATTCTGGCCTGCACATGTCAGGGTTGAAGTAATGACACTCGCCTTGGACTTCGGACAGAAAGATTGGCTGTTATCAACTTGTTTCTAATTGTGGACAAGTCCACGGAAAGATTTATTTCGTCTTCAATTTTTTTGAGCTATAAAATGGCTTTTCTCTAGCGAAAGCCACAACTTTTCTCAATTCTGACCGAGAAAGAGCTTCTTTGTGTCCTATTGTTTCACGATTTGGTGTCAACTTTTTGGAATTAGTAATCAGTTTGGCTGAACATCCGATCAAATCTTCAATAAACTTGTAGGTTTTCCCTTCCAAAAATATATTTTTTTTTTAGTTCTTGTTTTTCAATAGTGCAGGGCTTGGCGCGGCCCATTTTTGAAAAAGAATATATTTTAATAATTTAAAAACTATGTATTTACACAAATAATTCTTCCAGCATTTAAAATTAATTTAAATTTTCAAGGGTGACCTGAATTCGTTCACACAACATAGCTTTTTTACTGGCACTGCTATTTTAAATCACAGTAAAATAGTACTGAGTAACACAAAAAGTAACGGGATTTCATGAATGTGGTAACTACATCAGAAATTAATTTAAATGTGGGTTGGTAGTATTTGGGCATACATCCTGGCATTGGCAAATTTAAATTAGGGGTATTTTATAAGAGCAAGAAAATCATTACTTAAATTTTCATTGGCCACTGCTATTATTACGCTCACAGTTGTACATACAATACAAAACAAAAAAAAAAAAATATTCAGAAAGTGAACAAACCCACACATACAAGCCATTTAATTAAAAAATTTAAAAGTGCGGTGAAAACGCAAATCTTAACACATAAATTACATACCAAAAAAAAACTATATATGTATATATAAAGTGCACAAACGTAAATAAAAAAAAAAATTATTAATTTAACACAAATACGCACACACACACATATAAATAAACGAAAAAATTGCCAGAAAAAAGTGGCAAAAAGACAGACAGTCACAAAATCAATCACAACAACCACAACAGCCAAAAGAGTGTTGGCCACAACATCAACATCAATCAACAGCAAGCCAGGAGGAAACGGAAGCCACATCAGCACCAGAAAATTGACTTCAGAATTTCCCATACAAGAAGCGGACATACATTAACAAAAAAGGAAAGTAAGGAAGCCACTAAGTAGTAAGTAGGCAAACTTTTTAATTTCCTTAAAAAAAAGGATATACAACATATATTTTTATATGGCCGGTTTCCATTTTTTTAACTGCAATGAAGTTTTTGTAAAACGGATCTTCATTCCCGCCAAAAACATTAAATTTGAAATTTAATCCGCTAATTCCAGCGGAAAGCGGTTCTTCTTGCCGCTAATAAATTTATTTAATTCCGGTAAATCAAATCTGTTTTTCATATACAGTACATATGTATGCATATTCCGTACAAACTTAACTATATACATACATCTAATTGCAGTTCTTTTAATTTGCCTACTTACGGCTCTTAGCAATTTTCCTATTGCAGGCTCTAAGGTCATTGCCTTATTGACCTACTTACTCTACAGTAAATGTAAAGTTCAAAGACCTTTAAAAGAGCGACTTGTCAACAACTTTGGTAGCGGTTACCGAGTTGAACGAACTCGACAGCGCATCAAAGCAAAGAATTTACATACATACACTGAGCGCATAAAAAAAGAGTGTTATAATAACAAGTGATCTTCTCACTAAACCATTATCCACCATTCTCCTTTGTGCGATATCCGCTTATTGCAATAGAGGAGCAGTGCACTTTACAGCATCAAACTAGTTCAAGAGCATTGTGCACACTCCCACGCTCATAGTTTAACACTCTTTACCATCGCTATTTCTCAGCATTGGTCAGCTGCAATTCTCTTTGGCATCAAAGACAATAAATCAAAACATTGATACACTAACATACATATATTCAAATTTGTTCTAATATTTATGAGCTGTACCAGAACAGCTGGTGTATCTTGTTTACATATTTAGCACACAAATACATACATAAACGAAAGCGTGCATAAAATTACATACAAGATAGATTTCCTAATATCTTGCCATCGACTTAAAAAATATATTACATATTCACATACCATAAATATACTTAGTAAGTAATAATTTACGTTATAAATTTCAATTAACCTACTTGTTACACGTATTTTTCCACACATATATTTCAATACATGTACCATATGCATAAGTGCAAGTGTGTGATTTCTTTTTATTTTAAATTTATAAAAAAAAAAAAATATTTTTCAAATTTCGTTTTCATATCTTGTTTGTTTCAAAACAATAGCTTAAGGATTTTCTATAAGTCACATTTGGAATTACCATTTCCGACAAAAAAAAAACACATACACACTCACTCGCACATATACTAAATTCGTTTTCCGATTTTAAAACTTTTCTGTGGGTAGTAGTGCAAATATTAATTTCACTACCTGCTGGGTGGGTATTTCTCAAAGTTTCTTGCTTTATTAAGTTTTTTCAGCCTTAAAAAGGTTTTTTTTCCTAAAATCCCTCAATGCCAATTGAACACAGTCCCAAAAAATCTCTAGAGCAAGAGACGAAATTTGCCAAGATGTCAGATACTGAGAGTAAAGCGAAAACTACTTCGCTAGATTCCGCAAGGGCGAAGAGGTAATCCTCACAAACACGCTCAAGAAGTAAAACGAACGACCCCTGTGCGCAAAAGTTTATAACAGAAAGTGATAGCCTAATGAGATACTGTGCAAAATTCGGTAATTCACCGATTGAAGATCATAGCGAATCGTATCTCGAAGTCAAACACAAAGGTCTAAATGACTATTTTGTACGACTGCAAGCTGCCTTTGATAACGTTTTTTCCAAAACGGATGACTGCTTGCCTGACAGGTTCAAAGAGTCAGCTCAAGGCAAGTACGACGCATGCCTTGACATCAAATCAAGATGTCAGACCAGCTAAAAATGCTCAAACTAGTCGATGCTCCGAGTCCACCATCCCGTGTGGAACCCACTTCAGAGCAATCAAGTGCTTCCAATGTTTTCTTACAAGTTCCTCCATGCGACACAGAGACTTTTTATGGGGGTTACGAAGAATTGCCGGCTTTCCGTGTCATGTTCACAGCCGTGTATATTAACCACCCGAAGCTCTCTCGTGCTCAAAAACTATACCACCTCTGGTATAAAACAGAAGGAAAAGCCGGTGCTATTGTCAAACAATATCCTTTGAGTGATGATAATTTCGATCTGGCTTGGGAAGCGCTTCGGTCTAGATCCGAAAACAAACGCATTTTAATAGATAATCAGGTCAAAATTTTAATGAACTTGCCTGCTTTTCAAAGCGAACAAATACAAAGGCTTCAAACAAGCATTAACAACTGTCTGTCTGTCTTACATGCTCAAGACGTTTCAACAGACAGTTGGGATCCTATCCTGGGAACAATCGCTCTCATCAAGACGAGAAAAACCCCAATGGTCTCACTTAGACGACTTTATAACTTCTCCGTACGAAGTTGTTGAAAGACTAAATAGGCTTCATCCTAATAAACCTAAACCCAGTGCTCCATATGCCGCTCAGCAAAAACCTTTAATCAGGACACAAAATTTTATGGTAGAACCAAAGAAGGCATATTCCTGCCAGGTGTGCAACTCCAGCCACCCCCTAAAATTCTGCCAAAAATTCCGAAAAATGTCAGAACAAGAACGTTTTAAGGTTGTACAGAAAAACAATCTATGTAAAAACTGCCTTGCTTACAACCATAACGTCAAAGACTGTCAGAGCAAGTTTACATGTTCGAAATGCCAACAAAGGCATCATACTCTACTGCACATAGATGTTAAACCACAAGCTCAACATACCAGTAGCCGACCCCATGAAGCGACAGTACAACATACAACGTCAAAGTCGACAATTCCCGCTCGACAGCCGCAAACCAGCTCCAATCCCGACGAGCAACCGTGCTGTTCAAAACATACACACATACAATCTTTACATTCAAACATGGAAAACAAAGTTCTTCTTCCAACAGCCATGGTGGCAGTTGAACATGAAGGAGAATTATTTCAATTACGGGCCTTGATTGACCAAGGTTCCCAAAGGACTTTTATTTCCTCAAAAGTCCAGAAAAAATTGAAATTACCGTTCGAACATTCCAGGTTCGAAATTTCAGGCATGGGTGGCAGAGTGGTCCAAAATTCCTCTAAGCTTTGTTCTTTGACGCTGGTTTCTTCCAAAACCAAGCAAAGAATTAAGGCCCATGCAATAGTATTACCTCAGTTAACAAAGCTTCTTCCGACCTTTACAGCGAGTCGTGAAAAATGGCATGAACTGAGTAGTCTCGATCTAGCTGACCCAAATTGTCACATTCCAGCTCAAATCGATATGGTTATCGGCAGCGATCTTATTCCACAAATTCTAGTGGAAGGGCTGCAAAAAGTTTGCGACAATCTTCTTGCGCAAAAGACCATATTTGGATGGATACACTAAGTGGTTCGGTGACCGAAAGGGTATCCTCGTTTTTCACCCAAATGGAACGAGTTTCCAATGAAGCGCTCAGTGCACAACTGAGGCAATTCTGGGAACAGGAGGAAATCCATATACCTCCACAAAGTACGCCTGAAAACCAGGCGTGTGAAGATTATTATGTTGCAACAATGACGCGTAATTCAAGCGGTCGCTACATTGTCAGGCTGCCATTTAAAGAAGTATTTCCAGAAAAACTCACCCTAGGCCATTCCCGGTCTGCGGCATTCCAGCAATTCCTTAGCATGGAACGCACGCTTCAGAAGAAAGGGGAGTTAAAGACAATGTACAACGATGTGTTGCAAGAATACATAACGTTGGGCCATATGGAACTCACAAATCCCCGTGAAATCACTTCCAATGGCAACTACCATTCGACCGTGCCTCATCATGCGGTTGTAAAACCAGATAATATCACGACAAAAGTGAGAGTGGTTTTCAACGCATCGAAAACATCAAGTTCAGGTAATTCCCTAAATGATGTTTTACATAGAGGTCCTTCACTCCAACCCGAACTCATGTTGCTAATTTTACAATGGCGCATGTACAGATACGTGTTCAATGGAGACATTGAAAAAATGTATCGGCAAATCCTCATCCATGAGGACGATAAAGATTATCAGCGAATTTTGTTTCGTGAGTCAGAGGATTCCCCCATCTCTGATTATAATCTTAAAACAGTAACATTCGGGGTTAATTGTGCGGCATATCTCGCTATCCGTACTCTGCATCAATTGGCAGAAGATACAAAAGCGAAGTTTCCACTGGCCACACCAATACTCAAAACCCAAACGTATGTTGATGATGTCCTGTCCGGAAGTCATGACATTGACGATGCCACCGATTCACTATTCCAAGTGATCAAAGCGCTAAAGTCAGCCGGCTTTATTCTAAAGAAATTAACGGCCTATAACCTGGCCATATTGGAGACATTCCCGAGAGAATACCAAAACTCTCGGTATCCGATGGAACGCATTAACGGACAGGTTTTCATACACCATCCTGCCAGTTTCAGCAACTACAGCTGCAACAAAACGGCAAATTCTGTCGTCGGTCGCAAAACTTTTTGACCCGGCAGGATGGCTATCGCCAGTTATGATACGAGCAAAGATTCTACTTCAAGAACTTTGGCTCGATGGCATTGATTGGGATGAATGCGCAAAACCCACTTCAATGGTAAAATGGCAACAGTTTACTCAAAACTTGCCAGCCATTTCCGACAAGGAAATTCCTCGATGGCTCAATTTTACTCCGGGGCAGAATACCCAAATCCATGGGTTCTGCGACGCCTCGGAAAAAGCCTTCTGTGCAACCATATATGTACGCACAGAACCGAATACTCATGCAACATCCGCCCTACTGGTTGCAAAAAGCAAAGTTGCACCTTTGAAAACGATAAGTCTTCCTCGCTTAGAGCTGCGCGGAGCAGTACTGTTAGTAAAACTGACTGCAACTATCCAAACCCAGTTAGGCCTAGAAGCGTGCAACACATTTTTATGGTCAGACTCTGAAAAAGTACTGGCATGGCTCGAGAAACCACCGTGCACATGGAAGACATACGTGTCTAATCGCACCTCCCAAATTCGGGAATATGTCCCAAGCGGAGTATGGCGTCATGTAGCAAGCGGAGATAACCCCGCTGATCTCGGCACACGTGGTTGCAAACCCCAAGACTTAGCCACCAATTCTCTCTGGTGGCACGGACCAAAGTGGCTCATACACCACATCGATTTTCTTGATCGATTCTCTTCACTCCCTCGAGCAATTCGCGTGACTGCGTACATGTTCCGTTTCGTGAATAATGTCCGGAATAAATCAAGAATGCAACCAACAACTACCATGCCACATCTGACTCATGCTGAATGCCAATTCGCAAAGCAGCGTCTAATTGAAGTATCGCAATCTCGCTATTTTCCAGGCGAAAAAGATGCGTTACAAAACAAAAAGCCAATTGACAAAAAAAGTTCACTCCTCAACCTGAATCCATTTCTGGATAAAAACGGACTTCTATGCGTCAATGGCAGACTAGCGCATGCCACACTCAGCTGTAATGAGCGGCACCCAGTCATCATCCCAAATGCATCAAGATTTTGTCAATTACATTTGAACTTCTTACACGCACTACTTCTCAATGCAAAAACGCGCCTCATACTTCAAATGGTCAGGCAAGAATACTTCATACCGAAGCTAAAGCCCTTAATAAAAAATGCATTCTTCAACGCAAAGCTTGCACTCTATACAAGCAACAAACGCGATCCCAGTTAATGGCCGCTCTACCCCCTGAGCGGTGCACAATGTCCCTACCATTTTCTGTAACTGGAGTGGACTTCGCAGGACCGTTTTTAATAAAGGGCTCAGCTTTAAGATCCACTACACTTATCAAAGGGTACGTTGCCGTACCCTACAGTGTCGGCTGTGTCACCGCTACCACGTCTTGCTCAATTGCGCCGCTTTCCGGGCAATGCGGCCTCCTCAGCGCATCGCGGTGGCCAACGCGCAAGGGTATTGCGGCATATGCTTGGCGCTCATCCAAGTCACAGAAGAGTGTTACTCCCGAGGAAAGAGCAGACGATGCAAAAAGGCGCATCATACTATGCTGCACTCATCAGAGCCGCAACATAGTGAGCCAGCGACAGCAACAGCACCCACCCCAATCAACGAGAATAATAAGAAGAAACGGCAACAGAAGCGCGTAACACAGCAGCGCGCAACACCGCAGTGTGCCATTAAGCAGCACGCGACCCAACAGTGTGCCACAACGCATCAACAATCCACTTATCAACATGCCATTCAACAGTGTGCCACCCAACAACGTGCCACGTAGCAGCGCGCCACCAAACAGCGAGCCTTAAGACAAAGCAGCGGTGAAAGGTTGCGGCCAATAAAGCATACGACCACCGGGCTGCAAACCAAGGCATTCGGGCCACCAAGGGCGCTATAGGTGAAGCAATACGCGCCCTGCAAAAGTTGCAGAAGCACAAGGTCACCTATAATCTAAACTCGTAGTAAATCTGCGCAAAAATAAACTTTTTGAACAGGCCAGATCCTGGTCCACTTCCCAGAGAGAAATGTAGACTTCCTATTTTCGAAAAAACCTTCAACGGAATAATGGAAATAATCAAGCAAAATTTCAAGTCATTCAGTCGGAAACTTTTGAAGAACACCCGTTACAGACGGATATTAGAGTTTTTTTCGAATAGGTCAGTCCCCGGTCCAATTGCTGAAGGCCTTTTTCGGCTTAATCTTCCCAGGGAGCATAGAAATAATATAAAGAAATTTCAAGTCAATCGATAGGTAACTTACGAAGAACATCCGTTACAAACGGACATAGAAGTTTTTTTTTCGAATAGGTTATTCCCTGGTCCCCTCTCCGGAGAGAAGTGTAGTATTCCTGATAATCAAAGAAAAACGCCACATATGTACCAAATTTCAAGTAATTCGAACCATAAATAAATTTTTTTGATAGGACAGTCCACTTTTCGAAGTACCGAATTTCAAGATTTTTTGAATAGGTCAGTCCCTTCTAATAAGCAAAGCCTTCCCATTAACCTCCCCAAAAGGGCACCGATGTACCGAGTTTTAAGTTAGTCTAATCATAAAGTCCACTTTCCGCAGTTTATCCTTCCTTTTAATCTATATAAAAAGCTACCCATGTACCAAATCTCAAGTAAATCGAACCATCTGTAAGATGTTTTGAATAAGTCAGCCTCTGGTCTACTTCTCGGAGAGAAGTGTAGTTTTCCTGTTAATCTAAGCCAAAAAGCCACATATGTACCAAACTTGAAGTAAATCCAGATATAAATAAATTTTCGAAAGGGTCAGTTTCTGGTCCACTTCCCGGTGAAATGTGTTAATCGTGTACCATAAATCGTGAAAGTGTAAATCGAACCATAAATAAGATGCTTTGAATACGTCAGTTTCTGGTCCACTTCTCGGAAAAAAGTGTAGACTTCCTGTTAAGCTAAGCAAACAGCCACCCATGTACCGAAATCGAAGTAAATCCAGCGATAAATAAGGTTTTCGAATAGGTCAGTCCCCTGCCGAATTCATAAACACTTCTTTCGGCTAAACCTTCCCAGGGATCATAGAAATAATCTGAAGAAATTTCAAGTCAATCGGTCGGTAACTTATGGAGAACACCCGTTACAAACGGATAAAGCATTTTTTTTTCGAAAAGGTCAGTCTTTAGTCCCCTCTCTGGAGAGAAGCGTAGAAGTGTTCCTGGTAATCCAAGCAAAGCACCACCTATGTACCGAATTTCAAGTTAGTCTAGCCATAAAAACACTTTTCGAAAGATTCAGTCCTTGGTCCACTTTAGTATTTACTGAATTTCAAGAATTTCTGAATAGGTCAGCCCCATCGAATTATCGTAGAGAAGCAGAGCCTTCCCATTAACCTCACCAAAAGAGCACCCGTGTACCGAATTTCAAGTTAGTCTAGCCATAAATAAACTTTTCGAATAGGTCAGTTCTTGGTCCACTTTCCGGAGAGAATTGTATCCTTCCTGTTAAGCTAAGCAAAAAGCTTCTTATGCACCGAATTTCAAGTAAACCGGACCAGAATTGTATTTTCCCGTTAATCTAAGCAAAAGGCCTCCCATGTACCGAATTTCAAGTAAACCGGACCAGAAATAAGATTTTTTGAATAGGACAATCTCTGGCCCACTCAATGGAGGGAAGAAAAGTCTTCCGCTAATCTAAGCAAAAAGCCACCGATGTACTGAATTCCAGGCAAATACAGCCAATAATAACCTTCTTTCCAATATGTTAACCCCTGGTCCACTTTCCGGAAAGAAGTGTAGTCTTCCTGTTAATCAAAGCAAAACGCCACCTATGTACCGAAGTTCAAGATTTTTGGAATAGGTCAGTCCCTCCCAATTCCCGAAGAGAAGCCGAGTCTTCCTGTTAACCTCAGTAAAAGGCCACTTATGTACCGAAGTTCAAGATTTTTGGAATAGGTCAGTTCCTCCTAATTCCAGTATTCTCTTCTGAGTCTTCAGGTTGACCTCACCAGAAGGCCACCTATGTACCGAATTTCAAGTAAACCGTACCAAAAATAAGATTTTTGGAATAGGTCTGTTTCTGGCCCACTTCCCTGAGAGCAGAAAAGTGTCCCGTTAATCTAAGAAAAGGCCAAATATGTTCTGAACTCGAAGTAAAGCCAGCCATAAATAAACTGTTCGAATAGGTCAGTCACTGGCAATCTCTCCGAAAAGAAGTGTACTCTTCCTTTTAATCTAAGCAAAAGGCCACTTATATACCGAATTTCAAGATTTTTGGAATAGGTCAGTCCCTCCCAATTCCCGAAGAGAAGCTGAGTCTTCCCGTTAACCTCAGCAAAATACCACTTATGTACCGAATTTCAAGATTTTTGTAATAGGTCAGTCCCTCCTACTTCCGGAAGAGAAGCCGAGTCTTCAGGTTAACCTCACCAAAATGCCTAATATGTACCGAGTATAAATAAATAAAAACTCTCCAGGCACCGAATTTTAAGTAAACAGGACCACAAATAGGGTTTTTTGACCAGGTCAGTCTCTGCAAAAGGCAACCTATGAACCGAATTTTAAGTAAATCGAGCAATAATTAAACTTTTTTCGAATGGGACATTTGCTGGTCCACTTCCAAGGAATGATGGAAATAAAAAATTTATAATTGGTGCTTTGTAACCGCTCAGCGCTAAAGCGCTTTTCGGCAGAGCTGCTCCTCCAATTTATGGTTTAGCGTCTTGATGTTTTTCCAACAAATGGAATCATAGAAATAGTCTGGCAAAATTTCAAGTCAATGAGTAACTTTTGGAGAACACACTCTACTGACGGACAAACAAGTTTTTTTTCGAATAGTTCAGTCCCCGGTCCAATTCCTGAACACGTTTTTTCGACTAAATCTTCCTGGGGAGCATAGAATTAATCTGAAGGAATTCCAAGACAGTTGGTCGGTAACTAATGAAAACACCCATTACAAACTGACGTAGGAATTTTTTTCAATAGGTCAGTCGCCGGTCCTCTCTCCGAAGAGATGTGTAGTCTTTCTGTGAATCTAAGCAAAAAGCCAAGCATGTATCGAATTTCAAGTAAGATCCAGCCATAAATAAATATTTTTTAAATTTTTCTAACAAAATATTCAAAGGAATCATAGAAATAATCTGGAAAAATTTTAAGTCAATCAGTCTGCAAGTTTTTGAGATCTCCCGTTACAGACAGGAATAAGAGTTTTTTTTCGAATAGGACAGTTCCCGTTCGAACTCCTGAAAACTTAATTAAGAAAAAACCTTCCCAGGGATCGTGGAAATGATCTGAGGAAATTTCTAGTCAATCGGTCGGTAACTTATGGAGAACACCCGTTACAAACGGACATAGGAGTTTTTTTCAAATAGTTTAGTCCCTGGTTCTCCGAAGAGTAGTGAAGTTTTCTTGGTAATCTAAGTAAAGCGCCACATATGTACAGAATTTCAAGTAAATCGAACCATAAATAAGATTTTTTGAATATTTCAGTCTCATAAAAAAATACGTCAAGACACTTGGCTGTCCCCGGATCGAAAAACACAAAACCAGATCGATCATGTTGTGATAGATGGAAGACATGTTTTCAATGTTCTTGACGTGCGTACACTCGGAGGACCCAACATCGACTCGGACCACTATCTTGTTGCAGCGAATATACGAACGCGCTTCTGTGTTTCGAAGAACGCCCGTCAACAAACATCAGGAAAGTTCGACGTCGAAAATCTGCAATCACGACAGACTTCCGAACGATTTTCAACTCGACTTTCTCTCCTGCTCTCTGAGAGCACTCATCAGAAACTCGGTATACGGGAACTGTGGGTTGCCATTTCAAGCTCCCTACGAACAGCGTAAAGGTCGCGAAAACAGCTGGTACGATGAGGACTGCAGGGGAGAGAAAACAGACTGCCTACCTCGTAACCTTGCCGTCGACCACAACACGTGCGGGATGTGATAGTTACCGAGAAATGAAGAGGGAAGCAAGATGCATCTGCAGACAAAAAAAGAAAGAGGCCGAGATGCGTGAGTATAAAGAAGCTGGCCCACAAGGGTAATGCTCGAAAATTCTATGAGAAAATACGACGACTTACAGAAGGTTTCAAGGCTGAAGCAGACTCCTCTAGGACACAAAGAAGTGATCTAGCCACCGATGCCCAGAGCATATTAAATTTGTGGAGGGAGCACTTCTCCAGCCTGCTGAATAGCAGTGAAAACGGAGTAACCGGAGATAGTGAACCCGAAACCCCAATCGACGACGAAAGAAAAGACGTTCCACTACCTGACCATGAAGAATTTAGAATAGCATTCGCTTGCTTAAAAAATAACAAAGCGGCTGGAGCTGACGGCCTACCTTCAGAACTATTCAAATATGGTGGTGATGGAGATGGTCGGACAAAAGCATGCCCTACGATTGGAATTTAAGTGTGCTCTGCCCAATCCATTAAAAAGGAGACCCCACAGTCTGCGCCAATTATCGTGGGATAAGCCTCCTTAATATCGCCTATAAGGTCCTGTCGGGCATATTGTGTAAAAGACTAAAGCCCACCGTCAATAAACTGATTGGACCTTATCAGTGTGGTTTTAGACCTGGTAAGTCAACCATTACCAGATATTCACCATCCGCCAAATCTTGGAAAATACCCTTGAAAAGAGAATCAACACCCACCACCTCTTCGTCGATTTTAAAGCGGTCTTCGACAGCACGAATAGGAGCTGCCTTTATGCCGCTATGTCTGAATTTGGTATCCCCGCAAAACCTATATGGCTATGTAAACTGCAAGCAAAATTAAAAGCTGCGTCAGGATCGGGAAGAACCTCTCCGATACCAAACGAGGTTTTATTGTGTGATTTATCGTGTGATTTTTTTAATATAATGCTGGAGAAAATTATACGAGCAGCAGAGCTGAATAGAGAAGGTACAATCTTCTATAGGAGTGTATAGCTTCGAGCATACGCCGATTATATCGACTTTATTGGCCTCAATAACCGCGCCGTGAGTTCTGCTTTCTCCGGATTGGATAAGGAAGCGAAGGATATGGGTCTGGTAGTGAACGAGGGCAAGACGAAATATCTCCTGTCATCACACAAACAGTCATCCCATATCGCAGCCGGTGGAAGTAGAGAAAGAGGAAGACCTCCACTTCGTTGGAAGCACCAGGTAGAGAAGGATCTGGCTGCACTTGGTATTTCTAATTAATCCCCACAGCAAAAAGAAGAAACGAATAGCGCAATGCTGTTAACTCGGCTAAAATCGCGTAAGCGGTGCCTACGCCAGTAAAGAAAGTAAGTAAGTAAGTCTCTGGTCCACTTTCTAATGAACCGAATTTCAAGATATTTTTAATAGGTCAGTCCCTTCTAATTCTCGTAGAGAAGCAGAGCCTTTCCATTAACCTCAGCTCCCAAATACCGAATTTCAAGTGAGTCCTCACTATGGAATAAATAAACTTTTCGAGTAGGTCAGTCCCTGGCCCACTTTCCAATTTACCGAATTTCAAGATTTTTTGAAAAGGTCAGTCCTTTCTAATTATCGTAAAAAAGCAGAGCCTTCCCATTAACCTCTTCAAAAAGCTTTTCGAATCGGTCAGTTCCTGGTCCCCTTCCCGGAGAAAAGTGTTGATCGTGTAAATCGTGAAAGTGTAAATCGAACCATAAATAAAATGCATTGAATACGTCAGTCTCTGGTCCACTTCTTGGAAAAAACTGTAGTCTTCCTGTTAATCTAAGCCAAAAAGCCACCTATGTACCGAATTCGAAGTAAATCCAGATATAAATAAACTTTTCGGATAGGTCAGTTCCTGGTCCACTTCCTGGAGAAAGGTGTTGACCATGTAAATCTTGAAAGTGTAAATTGAACCATAATAAGATGCTTTGAATACGTCAGTCTCAGGCCCACTTCCCGGAAAAAACTGTTGACTTCCTATTAATCTAAGCAAACGGCCACCCATGCACCGAATTTCAAGTAAATCGAGCAAAAATTTAACTTTTTTCGAATAAGTAGGTCTCTGGTCCATTTCTCGGAAAGAAGTGTACACATAGTCTTACTGCTAATCTAGTTATGTACCGAATTTCAATATAAATAAGATTTCTTAAAGTAGATCATTCCCCGGTCCATTTCGCGAAATTTTTTTCGCAAGATCTCCAATGAATCATGGAAATAATCTGGATAAATTTCAAGTAAATCAGTCAGTAACTTTTGGAGAACACCCGTTAAAGACGGATATTAGAGTTTTTTTCGAATAGGTCAGTCCCCGGTTCAATTACTGAAGACTTTTTTGAGGATTAACCTTCCCAGGGATCACTGAAATAACATGAAAAAATTTCAAGGCAACCGGTCGGTAACTTATGAAAAGCTCCCGTTACAAAGGGACACAGAAGTTTTTTTTGAATATGTCAGTCCACGGTTTCTTCTGTAGTCTTCCTGTTAATCTAAACAAAAAGCCACCCATGAACCGTATTTCAAGCAAATCTAGCCATAGATAAATTTTTTTCGAATAGGTCAGCTGCTGGTTCACTTTCCGGAAAGAAGTGTAGACTTCTCGTTAATTTAAGCAAAAGGCCACCCATGTACTGAGTTCGAAGTAAATCTAGACATAAATAAACTATTCGAATAGATCAGCCCTTGGTCCACTATCTGGAGAAAATTGTATCATACCTGTTAATCGAAACACCATTGTACCGAATTTCACGTAAACTGGACTAGAAACAAGAATTTTTGACCAAGTCAGTCTCTCGCCCAATTGTTTCCTTCCTGTTAAACTAAGCAAAGGGCCACCTATGTCCCAAATTTCAAGTAAATCGAACCATAAATAACCTTTTTCCGAATAGGTCAGTTGCCGGTCCACTTTCCGGAAAGAAGTGTAGACTTCTTGTTAATTTAAGCAAAAGGCCACCTATGTACTGAATTCGTTGTAAACCGAAACATAAATAACCTTTTTTCGAATAGGTCAGTTCCTGGTCCACTTCCCGGAAAAAATTGTATCCCTCCTGCTAATCTAAATAAAAAGGTACCAATTTATCGAATTTCAAGTAAGCTGCACCAGAAATATCAAATTTTTGACCAAGCCAGTCTCTCGCCCAATTCTCGGAGAGAATTATTTCCTTCCCGTTAATCTAAGCAAAGAGTCACCCATGTACCAAATTTCAAGTTAGTCTAGCCATAAATAAACTTTTTGAATAGGTCAGACCTTGGTCCAATTTCCGGAGAGTAGTGTATCCTTCCTGTTAATCTAAACAAAAAGCTACTTATGTACCAAATTTTAAATAAACCGGACTAGAAATATGGTTTTTACACCAAGACAGTGTCTGGCCCAATTCCCGGAGAGAGGAAGAGGAATTTAAAGTAAAGAGAGCATTAATTAAACTTTGTTCTAATAAATCACTTGGTTGCTGGTCCACTTTCCGGAAAGAAGTGTAGTCTTCCTGTTATTCTGAGCAAAAGGCCACCTCCGTACTGAATTCGAGGGTATTCCAGCCATAGATAAACTTTTCGAATAGGTTAGTCCCTACTCCACTTTCGGATGTACCGAAGTAAATCCAGCCATAAATAAACTTTTCCAATAGGTCGGTCCCTGGTCCACTCAACGAGTTTCCGAATTGAAAGATTTTTTGAATAGGTCAGTCCCTTCCATTTCCCGGAGAGAAGCAGAGCCTTCCTGTTAACCTCAGCAAAAAGCTACCCATGTACCGAATTTCAAGTTAGTCTAGCCATAATTAACCTTTTTTCGAACAGGTCAGTTGTTGGTCCACTTCTCGGAGAGAATTGTTTCCTTCCCGTTAATCTAAGCAAAGAGTCGCCCAATGGCCGAATTTCAAGTAAATCTAGCAATAAATAATTTTTTTTTAATAGGTCAGTGCCTTGCCCACTTTTCGGAGAGAGTGGCTTCCTGTTAATCTACGCAAAAGGCCACCCATGTAGCGAATTTCAAAATAGTCTAGCCATAAGTAAACTTTTCGAATAGGTCAGGCCTTCATCCACTTTCCGGAGAAAATTATATCCTTCCTGTTAATCTCAATAAAAAGCTACCCATGTACTAAATTTCAAGTAAGCCGGAGAAAAGAGATAATGCTCTTAGACCAGGACAGCTGCTGGTCCACTTTCCGGAAAGAAGTGTAGTCGTCCCGTTAATCGAAGCAAAAGGCCACCTAAGTCCCGAATTTCAAGTAAATCGAACCATAAATAAACTTGTTTCGAATAGGACCAGCAACTGACCTCCTTCCAGAAAGAAGTGTAGACTTCTTGTTAATTTAAGAAAAAGGCCACATATGTACTGAATTCGAAGTAAATCCAGACATAAATAAACTTTTCGAATAGGTCAGTTGCTGGTCCGCTTTCCGGAGAAAATTGTATCCTTCCTGTTAATCTAAATAACAAGCCACCAATGTACCAAATTTCAAGTACACTGGACTAGAAATAAGAATTTTCGACCTGGTCAGTGTCTAGCCCATTCCCGGAGAGAATTGTTTCCTTCCCGTTAGTCTACGCAAAAAGCCCCCCTTGTACCGAATTTCAAGTAAATCGAGCTATAGTTAAACTTTTTTTCGATTTGGTCAGTTGATGGTCCACATTCCGGAAAGAAGTGTAGTCTTCTTGTGGATTTAAGCAAAAAACCACCCTTGTTCCGAATTCGAAGTAAATCCAGACAGAAATAGACTTTTCGAATAGGTCAGTTCCCGGTCCACTTTCCGGAAAGAAGCGTAGTCTTTCTGTTAATCTAAGCAAAAGGTCACCTATGTCCCGAATTTCAAGTAAAACGAACAATAAATAAACTTTTTTCGAATAGGTCAGTTGCTGGTGCGCTTTCTGAAAAGAAGTGTAGACTTCTAGTTAATTTATGCAAACGGCCACCTATGTACTGAATTCGAAGTAAATCCAGACATAAATAAACTTTTCGAATAGGTCAGTTCCTGGTCCACTTCCCGGAGAAAACTGTATCCTTCTTGCTAGTCTAAATAAAAAGCTACCAATGTATCGAATTTCAAGTAAACTGGACTAAAAAAATGAACATTTGACCAGGCCTGTCTCTCTCCCAATTCCCGGAGAGAATTGTTTCCTTCCCGTTAATCTAAGCAAAGAGCTACCCATGTACCGAATTTCAAGTAAATCGAGAAATAATTAGACTTTCTTCGAAGAGGTCAGTCACCAGTTCCCCTCTCCGGAGAGAAGTGTAGTATTCCTGTTAATCTAAGCAAAAAGCCACCTATGTTCCGAATTCGAAGTAATTCCAGACAAAAATAAACTTTTCGAATAGGTCAGTACCTGGTCCACTTCCTGGAGAGAAGTGTAGACTTCATATTCTTCTTCTTTATTGGCGTTGGCACCGCTTACGCGATTGTAGCCGAGTCAATTATAGCGCGCCATTCATCTCTTCTTTTCGCTGTTTGGCGCCAGTTGGAAATGCCAAGTGCACCCAGGTCACTCTCCACTTGATCTTTCCAATGGAGTGGAGGTCTTCCTCTTCCTCTGCTTCCAACAGCGGGTACTGCATCAAATATTTTCAAAGCTGGAGTGTTTTCATCCATTCGGACGACATGGCCTAGCCAGCGTAGCCGCTGTCTCTTCATTCGCTGAACTATGTCAATATCGTCGTATAGCTCGTACAGCTCATCGTTCCATCGTCTGCGGTATTCGCCGTTGCTAATGCGCAAAGGACCATAAATCGTTCGCAGAACTTTCCTCTCGAAGACTCCTAGAGCCGACTCATCAGATGTTGACATCGTCCACGCTTCTGCGCCATATATTAGGACCGGTATAATGAGCGACTTGTAGAGCTTGATTTTCGTTCGTCGAGAGAGGACTTTACTTTTCAATTGCCTACTCAGCCCAAAGTAGCACCTGTTGGCAAGAGTGATTCTGCGCTGGATTTCAAGGCTGACATTGTTGTTGGTATTAATGCTGGTTCCTAGATAGACGAAATTATCTACGACCTCGAAGTTATGACTGTCAACAGTGACGTGGGAGCCTAGTCGCGAATGCGATGACTGTTTGTTTGATGACAAGAGATATTTCGTCCTGCCCTCATTCACTACCAGACCCATTCGTTTCGCTTCTTTATCAAGTCTGGAGAAAGCAGAACTCACGGCGCGGTTGTTGAGGCCAATAATGTCGATATCATCGGCGTACGCCAGCAGCTGTACACTCTTATAGAAGATTGTACCTTCTCTATTTAGTTCTGCAGCTCGTATTATTTTCTCCAGCATTAAATTAAAAAAGTCACACGATAAGGAATCGCCCTGTCTGAAACCTCGTTTGGTATCGAACGGCTTGGAGAGGTCCTTCCCGATCCTGACGGAGCTTTTAGTGTTGCTTAACGTCAGTTTACTTAGCCGTATAAGTTTTGCGGGGATTCCAAATTCAGACATAGCGGCATAAAGGCAGCTCCTATTCGTGCTGTCGAAGGCGGCTTTAAAATCGACGAAAAGGTGGTGGGTGTCGATTCTCTTTTCACGGGTCTTTTCCAAGATTTGGCGTATGGTGAATATCTGGTCAATGGTTGACTTACCAGGCCTAAAGCCACATTGATAAGGTCCAATCAGTTTGTTGACGGTGGGCTTTAGTCTTTCACACAATACGCTTGATAAGACCTTATATGCGATATTAAGAAGGCTTATTCCACGATAATTGGCGCAGACTGTGGGATCGCCTTTCTTGTGGATCGGGCAGAGCACACTTAAATTCCAATCGTCGGGCATGCTTTCATCCGACCATATTTTACAAAGGAGCTGATGCATGCACCTGATCAGCTCTTCGCCGCCGTGTTTGAATAGCTCGGCCGGTAATCCATCGGCCCCTGCCGCTTTGTTGTTTTTTAAGCGGACGATTGCTATTCGCACTTCTTTATAGTCGGGTAACGGAACAACTTTTCCATCATCATCAATTGGAGTTTCGGGTTCACCATCTCCGCGTGTTTCCTGTTCACTGCCATTCAGCAGGCTGGAGAAGTGCTCCCTCCATAAATCGAGTATACTCTGGGCATCTGTCACTAGCTCACCTCCCTGGGTCCTACAAGAGTTCGCTCCGGTCTTGAAACCTTCTGTAAGTCGCCGTATCTTTTCATAGAATTTTCGAGCGTTACCCTTGTCGGCCAGCTTCTCAAGCTCCTCGTACTCGCGCATCTCGGCCTCTTTCATTTTTTCTCTGCAGACGCGCCTTGCTTCCCTCTTCAGTTCTCGGTATCTATCCCACCCCGCACGTGTTGTGGTTGATCGCAAGGTTGCGAGGTAGGCAGTCTGTTTTCTCTCCACTGCGGCACGGCAATCCTCATCGTACCAGCTGTTTTTGCGACCTTTCCGAAATCCGATGGTTTCGTTTGCAGCTGTACGCAGGGAGTTTGCAATGCCGTCCCACAGTTCCCTTATACCGGGTTGCTGATGAGTGCTCTCAGAGAGCAGGTGTGCAAGTCGAGTAGAAAATCGCTCGGCAGTCTGTTGTGATTGCAGCTTTTCAACGTCGAACCTTCCTTGTGTTTGTTGATGGACGTTCTTCGATACACAGAGGCGCGTGCGTATCTTCGCTGCGACAAGATAGTGATCCGAGTCAATGTTGGGACCTCGGAACGTACGCACATCTAAAACACTGGATACATGTCTTCCGTCTATCACAACATGATCGATCTGGTTGGAAGTTTTCCGATCTGGAGACAGCCAAGTAGCTTGGTGAATTTTTTTGTGCTGGAATCTAGTGCTACAGACAACCATATTTCGGGCCCGGCGAAGTCGATCAGCCTCAGACCATTTGGAGATGTTTCGTCGTGGAGACTGAATTTTCCGACAGTCGTACCAAAGATATCTTCTTTGCCCACCCTAGCGTTGAAGTCGCCAAGCACAATTTTGACGTCGTGTCGGGGGCAGCGCTCATAAGTGTGTTCGAGGCGCTCGTAAAAGGCATCTTTGGTCAAGTCATCCTTCTCTTCCGTCGGGGCGTGGGCACAAATTAGGGTGGTGTTGAAAAATTTTGTCTTGATGCGAAGTAGGACCGGTATAATGAGCGACTTGTAGAGCTTGGTTTTCGTTCATCGAGAGAGGACTTTACTTTTCAATTGCCTACTCAGGCCAAAGTAGCACATGTTGGCAAGAATGATTCTGTGTTGGATTTCAAGGCTGACATTGTTGTTGGTATTAATGCTGGTTCCTAGATAGACGAAATTATCTACGACCTCGAAGTTATGAATGTCAACAGTGATGTGGGAGCCGAGTCGCGAGTTCGATGACTGTTTGTTTGATGACAGGAGATATTTCGTCCTGCCCTCATTCACTACCAGACCCATTCGTTTCGCTTCTTTATCAAGTCTGGAGAAAGCAGAACTCACGACGCGGTTGTTGAGGCCAATAATGTCGATATAATCGACGTACGCCCGCAGCTGTACACTCTTATATAAGATTGTACCTTCTCTATTTAGCTCTGCAGCTCGTATTATTTTCTCCAGCTTTAAATTAAAAAAGTCACACGATAAGGAATCATCCTGTCTTAAACCTCGTTTGGTATCGAACGGCTCGGAGAGGTCCTTCCCGATCCTGACGGAGCTTTTAGTGTTGCTTAACGTCAGTTTACTTAGCCGTATAAGTTTTTCGGGGATTCCAAATTCAGACATAGCGGCATAAAGGCAGCTCCTATTCGTGCTGTCGAAGGCGGCTTTAAAATCGACGAAAAGGTGGTGGGTGTCAATTCTCTTTTCACGGGTCTTTTCCAAGATTTGGCGAATATCTGGCCAATGGTTGACTTACTAGGTCTAAAGCCACACTGATATGGTCCAATCAGTTTGTTGACGGTGGGCTTTAGTCTTTCGCACAATACGCTTGATAGGACCTTATATGTGATATTAAGAAGGCTTATTCCACGGTAATTGGCGCAGACTGTGGGATCGCCTTTTTTTGTGGATCGGGCAGAGCACACTTAAATTCCAATCGTCGGGCATGCTTTCATCCGACCATATTTTGCAAAGAAGCTGATGCATGCATCTGATCAGCTCTTCGCCGCCGTTGTTGAATAGCTCGGCCGGTAATCCATCGGCCCTTTCCGCTTTGTTGTTTTTTAAGCGGACGATTGCTATTCGCACTTCTTCATAGTCGGGTAACGGAACAACTTTTCCATCATCATCAATTGGAGTTTCGGGTTCACCATCTCCGCGTGTTTCCTGTTCACTGCCATTCAGCAGGCTGGAGAAGTGCTCCCTCCATAAATCGAGTATACTCTGGGCATCTGTCACTAGTTCACCTCCCTGGGTCCTACAAGAGTTTGCTCCGGTCTTGAAACCTTGTGTAAGTCGCCGTATTTTTCATAGAATTTTCGAGCGTTACCCTTGTCGGCCAGCTTCTCAAGCTCCTCGTACTCGCGCATCTCGGCCTCTTTCTTTTTTTCTCTGCAGACGCGCCTTGCTTCCCTCTTCAGTTCTTGGTATCTATCCCACCCCGCAGGTGTTTTGGTTGATCGCAAGGTTGCGAGGTAGGCAGTCTGCTTTCTCTCCACTACCACACGGCAGTCCTCATCGTACCAGCTGTTTTGCGACCTTTCCGAAATCCAATGGTTTCGTTTGCAGCTGTACGCAGGGAGTTTGCAATGCCGTCCCACATTTCCCTTATACCGGGTTGCTGATGAGTGCTCTCAGAGAGCAGGTGTGCAAGTCGAGTAGAAAACCGCTCCTTCCTATTTATCTAAGCAAAAACCTAGTTATGTACCGAGCTTCAAGTAAATCGTGCAAAAATTAAACTTTTTTCGAATATGTCCAATTCCTAAACACTTTTGTGGTGCTAAACTTTCCCAGGGTCCATAGAAATAATGTGAGGTCGATAAGTTATGAAAAACTTCCGATACAAACGGACATAGGAGTTTTTTTCGAATAGATCAGCCCACGATCTCTTTTTCGGAGAAAAGTAAAGTCTTACTGTTAATCTAAGCAAAAGGCACCCATGTACCGAATTTCAAGTTAGTCTAGCCATAAACAAACTTTTCAAATAGGTCAGTCTCTGACGCAATTTTCCCATGTACCGAATTTCAAGATTTTTGGAATTGGTCAGTTCCTTCCAGTTCACGAAAAGAAGCAGAGCCTTCCTGTTAATCTCAGCAAAAGGTCACCCAGGTGGCGAGTTTCAAGTTAGTCTAGCCATAAATAAACTTTTCGAGTAGGTCACTCTCTGCTCTACTTTCCGATGTACCGAATTTCAATATATTTGGAATAGGTCAGCCCTTCCAATTCCCTTCCCAATAACCTCAGCAAAACGCCACCCATGTACCGAATTTCAAGTTAGTCTAGCCATAAATAAACTTTTTGAATAGGTCAGTCACTGGTCCACTTTCCGGGGTAACGGAGTAAATCCAGACATAAATATACTTTTCGAATAGGTCAGTTGCTGGTCCGTGTTGGTCTAAATAAAAAGCTACCCATGTACCGAATTTCAAGTAAACCGGACCAGAAATAAGAATTTTTGACCACGTCAGTGTCTGGCCTAATTCCCGGAGAGAAGAAGAGTGTTCACGTTAATCTAGGCAAAAAGCCACCCATGTACCGAATTTCAAGTAAAGCGAGCGATAATTAAACTTCTTTCGAATAGGTCAGTTGCTGGCCCACTTTCCGGAAAGAAGTGTAGCTTCCTGCAAATCAAGGCAAAATCCACCTATGTACTGAATTCGAAATTAATCCAGCCATAAATAACTTTTTCGAATAGGTCAGTCCCTGGCTCAATTTCCGAAGTACCGAATTAAAAGATTTCTTGATAAGGTCAGTAACTTATACCTATTTCCCGGAGAGAAGCTGAGCCTCCCTGTTTACCTCAGCAAAACGCCACCCATGTACCGAATTTCAAGTTAGTCTAGCCATAAAAAAACTTTTCGAATAGGTCAGTCACTGGTCCACTTCCGGATGTACCGAAATAAATCCAGTTATAAATAAATTTTTCCAATAGGCCACTCCCTGGTCCACGCAACGTTGTACCGAATTAAAACATTTTTTGAATAGGTCAGTCCCTTCCATTTCCCGGAGAGAAGCAGAGCCTTCCTTTTAACTTCAGCAAAACGCCACCCATGTACCTTATTTCAAGTAAGGCGAGCAATAGTTAAACATTTTTTCCATAATGTCAGTTGATGGTCAAATATCCGGAAAGAAGTATAGTCCTCCTGTAAATCTCATCAAGACGACACCTATGTACCGAATTTCAAGTAAACCCAACCGTTGATAAGATGTGTTGAATAAGTCAGTTCTCCGAGAAGTGTAGTCTTCCTGTTAAACTGAGCAAAAAGCCACCCATGTAACGAATTTCAAGTAAGTCCAACCATAAATAAATATTTTTTGAATAGGTCAGTTTCTAAGTCCCTCCCTGGTCCACTTCCCGAAATTTTTCTAACAAGAACTTTAAAGAAATCATATAAATAATCTGGAAAATTTTCAAATCAACCAGTCGGTAAGTTTTCGAGGACTTCCTTTACAGACAGACTTTAGATCTTTTTCGAATAAGTCTGTTCCTGGTCACTCCTCCTTAGAGGAGTGAAGTTTTCCTGTTAATGTACGCAAAAGGCCACCCATATACCGAACTTCAAGTTAGGCTAGCCATAAATAAACTTTTTGAATACGTCAGTCTCTGGTCCACTTCCCAATGTACCGAAGTAAATCCAGCCATAAATAAACTTTTCGAATAAGTCAGTTCCTGGTCGACTTCCCGCAGAGAAGCAGAGCCTTCCCGGTAATCTAAACATAAATGTACGTATGTACTGAATTTCAATAAATCGAGCAACACTTAAACTTTTTTCGAATAGTTCAGTTGCAGGTCTGCTTTCCGGAAAGAGGAGTAGTCTTCTTGTTAATTTAAGCAAAAGGCCACCTATGTACTGAAAGTACTGAAAGTACTTTGAAAGTAAGTCCCGACATAAATACATTTTTTTCGAATTCTTCAAAAAAAACCATAGAAATAATCTGGCAGAATTTCAAGTCAATCAGTTGGTAACTTTTGGAGAACACCCGTTACAGACGGACATTAGAGCTTTTTTTCGAATAGGTCAGTCCCCAGGTAATCTAAGCAAAACGCCAACTATGTACCGAATTTCAAGTAAATCGAACCGTAAGTATGATATTTTTAATCAGGTAGTCTTTGGTCCACTTGTCGGAAAGAAGTGTAGTCTCCCTGTTAATCCTGTTAATGTTAATAAATAAGCAAAAGGCCACCTATGTACCGAATTTCAAATAAATATAGCCATAGATAATTTCTTTTTTAATAGGTCAGTGCCTAGCCCACTTTCCGGAGAGAGTGGCTTCCTGTTAATCTACGCAAAAGGCCACCCATGTAGCGAATTTCAAGTTAGTCTAGCCATAAATAAACTTTTCGAATAGGTCAGTTTCTGGTCCACCTCCTGAGGAGAAATGTAGACTTCCTATTAATGTAAGTGAAAAGCTAGTTGTCCCGGTCCATTTCCCGAAATTTTTTCCGCAAAAATTTGAAGTTCATTGAAATATTCTGAAAAAGTTTTAAGTCAAGCAGTCGGTAACTTTTGGAGAACATTCATTACAGAAGGTCATTAGAAATTTTTGTTGAATAGGTTAGTCCCCAGTCCAATGCCTGAGCACTTGTTTTCATATATTTGTATACGGTGGTATAATTAGCCGGATTAATAGACAAATTGTTTACTTCTATAACCTCGCATTTTATTAGTGCGCGGAACTTTCGAGTACTGTTTCTGGTTGCCCTTTTCAATGAGTATAGGGAGCTCGGCAGTGATCATGCATATGGACCTTCACCTTTTTAATTTTGTCGATTATTCTTGACACAATTACTTTTCAAAGAAAGTGGTTTACCATCCTTTCTACAAAAACAAAGGTAAAATAAGCTAACAATACATTCCTAGTGGAATATAAAATGAAATATATACCTAAATATATATATATTTATTTATAATGATAGATAAATGATGTTTTCAATACCCAGCGGGTTTTTTCTTTTAATTCTTTCATCAATTTCCTATTGGAAAGCATCTCTTTTTTTTGGTATCCCTTTTTACTCTATCTTTTTCTTCCAGTTGTCTTTCGCTTATTCTTTAATTTTTGTATTTCGTCGTCATATAAAATTTCATCCGTCATTATTAAAGCCATTATATCTTCTGCTCAAATATAAACGGAGACTTTATCCATAACACGACAAGGACAAGACATATGGCCATACTTTTTTGCTTAGGTTGGCAGGACTGTTATATGTTTACATGTCAAACTTGAGCGCGATCTGTCACATAGTTTTTTTTTACGGCACTATAAACAAGTCAACCTCGAGTGTGTTTTTCGAATTTTACTATGGAAATTAACGTTAAGCAAAGAGTTTGTTTGAAATTTTGTTATTCCAATGGAATAAGTGCGACGACGCAATGAAAATGTTGCAGAAGGCATATGGGGAGGCTTGCCTATCACGTGCACGTATTTTTGATTGGTATAAGTCGTTCAAGGACGGCCGTACATCGCTGGAGAACTTGCCCCATGATGGTCGTCTAGCAACGTCAATAAACGAAGAAAACGTCGAAAAAGTAAAGAAAATTGTGTTGGAAAATCGTCGTGTGACTGAAAGAGAGATAGCTAGTGAGCTCAACATATCAAATGGATCCGCTCATAGCATTATTCACGATGTTTTGGGCATGAGACGAGTGTCTGCTCGACTTGTTCCAAAATTGTTGAATTTTCTTCAAAAAGAGGAACGCAAAACTGTCGTCAAGGAAATGAGTGATACGGACATCCAGCACATCATAGCTGGTGACGAGACTTGGGTCTATGAATACGACGTTGAAACAGCCCAGCAATCATCTGAATGGCGCCTTCCAAATGAGCCGAAACCCAAAAAACCACGTCAAAGTCGATCGAAAATCAAAGTTATGCTCACTGTTTTCTTTGATAGCCAAGGTGTTGTGCACTCGGAATTCCTTCCAGAAGGTCAATCCGTTAATGCTGAATATTATTTATCCGTTTTGAAGCGTTTGCGTGAGAATATTCGTCTCAAAAGGAAAGATTTGTGGGACAACAAGTCATGGTTTCTACATCATGATAATGCGACAGCTCATACGTCTCGTCTTGTACGCGATTATTTGACCAAAAACAACGTAAATATTGTTCTGCAAGCACCGTATTCGCCCGACATGGCACCGTGTGACTTTTTTCTTTTCCATAAGCTCAAACTGCCGCTTCTTGGAAAGCATTTTCAGTCGATTGAAGTCATAAAAGAGAATTCGAAGAAGGAAGTGAAAGCCATACTTAAAGCGGCCTACCAGAAGTGTTATGAAGATTGGAAAAAAAGGTGGCATATGTGTATCGCCTCTAATGGTGACTATTTTGAAGGGGATAAAATAAATATTGAAGAATAATTAACCGTTTTTGTTTTATTGAACAGTCTCGTTTATATTTGATCAGCAGGTATGGCTCATTTTTACAAAAAAAATATAAAAATCAAATGCAATAGAGCTATACAGCAGGTTGGATTAACAGTTGCATTGTATGTAGGAAAGGACGCAGCATGTTGTACAGCACGCTGTATCGTGTGTACTTTGCATAAGTGGCATTGCCGTTTTCTAAATTTTGTTACCAACTGTATTAATACCCGGAAATTTTCATTAAATTGAATAAAAACATTTTGCTATTAGCTCGTCATGGTTTTAAATAATAAAATACAGCAAAATATGAAATAAAACACAAGCCAAGAAACGAAAGTTCAAGCTTTGACCTGCGAAAAAGATTTTAAACAAAAGCGTTGCCAGCCAAGAGCATATTTTCTTTAGCGCCAAATCTGTTGGATAGCAGTCAAGAATATATGCAAACCTTTTGTTGTAAAAATCGTGCTGCTCTCTGGTACATATGTACTTCGATTTGGTTAAACACTGTTTTGAAGATAATAGAACGCTGCCTTCTATTAGCTTTAATTTTTCACCGGAACATTTAACTACTGAAGATGGCAGTGCATTTGTTGCGTCGTTGGTGGATCCGAAGGTGTGGTCTGGAATACCGCAGCTAAACTATACCGCATTGCATGAGTTAAAGGATATGAGCATTTTTAGGTTTCGAGGTATGATACAGGACATGCAAGATCCTGAAATGTATTTGGAACGTTATAAAGTAATAAAAGAAAACAGCACTTGTAGATTGCAAGAAGGAAAGTATCGTGATTGCATGTTGTTAAATGACGGAGAACGGGTAAATCATTATGCAAAAGCAGACCTTCATGGAGAGCGCCAAACATTCTTCGTTATATCAATACCCGGCAGAAGATGAGTCTCAGTGCAGTCGGCATAATTTGCCCAAACACATAAAAACGGAGGTATCCGTGGGCAAGAAGCGATCAGCACCTATAGAAGATGACAGCATGCAAGTTGAAACCAGTAGCGAGCCAAGTGCAGATACTGATGTTAATAAACGAAAACGTACAGACGAACAAGTTGATGAATCCACCGGTGGTAGTGAAGTTAATCACAGTCCCAATGCAGTCATCGGTATGGAGTATCATTTAAATTCACCGATTCTTAGTCGTCCTAGCAAAGCTTGCATGATAAAAATATATGAGGACTTTGAAAAATATAAACTGAACACCATTGTGGATGTCATTGGCTTTCTATCAGTAAACCCGGCATTAGATGCATCAACATTGGATGTCGTTATGTTTGATAATATAAATGAGATTCAAGCTCAAAACCCACCACCGTGTTTAATTCCACGTCTCCACGCGATAACCGTTCGTTGCATACCTCATTCATTGTTGGCTGAGAGATTACTTTTGAGTAAGGATGAAAAGAATTCCACAGATCTTATTGACAATTTCAATATGTTAGCTGCTGGAAACAGGTTTCGCAATTTCTTCAAGCTTTGTTTATCACATCTTATATCTTCAGTGTAGTGCACAGCTGAATCCCGATTCCTTGGCCGGTTCCTATTGAATATTTTCAATATTCCAGACAAAAAAATTTTTCACAATATACAAAACCAGTTTATAAACTATTAGATTTGCTTGTACCAGCCAGTTACTAAATCACAATGACAGCGGATACCATGAACGACTCCACTTTTGGACCAAAAAAGGATTATGAGACCGACAACTTGGTTTCAGGTATGCTGCAATTAGCAGCCCAAACACACCTCGTTATAGACGAGACATTTACTAAATCTGAAACGTTAAACAGTAACGGTATTCTATCTATGCAAATTCTCGGACACGTTATGAAGCATCAGCTGAAGTGTGACTTCCAATACTATGAAATTGAATAAGAAGTAGATATATCAATACTGTGCTCCACTGAAAATAAAAGCATCTTGCCGTATGATGTTTTTGTTCCCATAGGGTATGATGAGCAATCCCTACAAGTAATTGAAGAATCTCTAAAGGCATCAAGCCACTATTTGAATGCAACCCGTCTTATTCACTTTAGACGCTTTCTCACTAAAGAAAATTTGGCTGAAGTCAGCGTAAATCCAGCTGAAAATGCGCAAAATAAGACAATTCGAGATGCAGACGAACTTCATTTGTTAGTTTTGGCTCGTCTTCTGGCAGTTGCACGAGCCAAAAATATGCTAGATAAGGAAGCGTGGGAGCTGGCCAAACAAATGGAGGCTACGCGTCAACGAAGATTGATTGAAAATTTCCCATTGCAGTAAATGAACCTAAATTTATATACTATAGCTGACAAAGTATAATTTGTCACCATTTATTTATTGATAAAATAAATTATTTATGAATTTATAAAAAAAATATAAAAAATCAAATGCAATGGAGCTATACAGCAGGTTGGATTAACAGTTCCATTGTATGTAGGAAAGGACGCAACATGTTGTACAGCACGCTTTATCGTGTGTACTTTGCATAAGTGGCATTTTCTTATTTTCATGTGCTGCCCATATTTTCCTCCATTCCCTTTACTGAGATGTCATTTAGAAAATACACGAGGTAGCAGTTCTCTTTAGCAGAAAGAAGTTAATGGCGCACAATTTTGTGATCAGGGTTACGGTAAAATTTCTGTAAATTTTGTCAACGATTTTTCTATATGCGGGAGTAAACTTTTAGACAACACTTTACCGGAATATCCGTCTTTACCATCTTTCTAGGAATCGCAGAAAATCGAGGAAATATGAGGAATCATCATTGATTGCGATGTGAAGATGGAATGGCGTCTTGACGATTTAATGGAATGCTTCTAACGTGCTGGTAAAGAAAAATACGCACGGTGGGCCGAGAAAGATAACAAAACTTATTGCATGATTGAATTTTGCGATCAGCCAAGTATTATACATACTCTTAAAATGCAAGGACAGGGGTGTAAGGTCGGATCTCTTAATGTTTATCATTCTACTGCATGCATAGCCTTTCAATTCCATAACAAAAAAAAAGAAGCAAAGTCAAGCGAAGACGCACAAGCTGAAATAGAGGAGGCCATGACCATCGTTAAAGACGCTCAAAATATCGTATCGGCCGCAATTGATCCCGTCATTGGTATGCCAGCCAAGGATAAACGTCGACGTTATCGTTCACGTACAAAGCGTTCGAGATCCCCTTAACGCATGGTTCGTATCGCGCACGCGAGGATAAGCATTCACGCTCTTCGCCTTCTCGTAGTAACGTCGATCACCATCTCCATCGACACGGTCACGTTCAAGCCGCAGTAAGGACATTGCTCCACCTGTAAAATCATCATCGTCAAAACGACGCTCCCATACATCCGACCGCAAGGTAAAACCTATACCAGAGGATATTGAAATTACAATAAAAGCACTCGCTCGAGTGTAGATTCCAAGTCAAGGAAGTCTGTCAGCGTGGAAAGGTCGGATAATATGGATATTTCAAATTCTCCTTAAAAAGCAAAAGCAAGGTTTCTACTTTGACTAATTATATTACGTTTAAATACTTAATACTTTTTAAGTAGTTATTTATATTTGAAGTAGATCTAATATTTTGGCAATCAATGTTTATATAAAAACAAGTCCATCCTTTTCGAAAGAAACTTTATTACTCATTCCATAATAGCTTACAAAAAATACTTACAGCTAACTTAAAAGAGATGAACTTAAAACTAATAATAATAAATACAGTATGTGTTGTTGTTTCTAGTGTTTGGAGGAAATGAGAATAAGTTATAGGAAGTTGTTAGGGGAAATAAAGAATAAGAGTGCGAGTAAGGAAACGGAAGAAAAGGTGTGAGAAGATAAATACTAAAAGGGAAGAGAGGTTGAGAATAGGAATAGGTTTTATTATTAGTGGGTGTATCGATATGTTACTCCTCCGTCCCTAAGACATTTGCGTCCTCGAAAAAAAAAAACAAAATCTAAATTTATCTTGTATATACGAAGTAGAAAAATTTCTTATGATCATACTGTTACTTACATATACTATTCTTGAAATTTGTAACGCCTTTTTAGTTGTGTCTTATAATATTTAGTTTTACGATTGTTTAAATTATCGGTGACATAATTACCATCCCTATTATATTCAGATAGTTTTTTGTATTTTGGCTTATTTTTTGGAATTTGTCTGTTACGAAAAATATTGTCTACAAGCTCTTTTGATTCTCTGTTTTTATTTAACTTTTGAACTCTCTCAAGCTTTTGTATTTGGTATTGTTTACTTAACTCATCAATATCATCTTTACTGAAATTTTTTATTATAACATCTGTGTGCCTTTTTTTATTGCTGAGTGAATAGTATTATTGTAGCATGTGAAAATTTTAAAAAACTTTTCATCTAAGTCTAAATCTTTGTTTTGTTTATCGGCTTCCAATAACCTTAAATGTTCATTCAAAGTTCCATGGCGACGCTCTACATCCGAATTTCCAGTTTTTAGGTAAGCAGTGGTCGTATGTGTCTGTATATCCTGATCTTTAAAAAAAAAAGAAAAGCACTGTGCAAAATACACCTGTTCATTTTTCCTAAAATTTGGATTTGTTCCTTTAAAGCAGCCAAAATTGCTATCCAATTTCTATCATTAATCCTATGAAATGTAGCATATTTAGAAAACTCATCAGTAGTTGTGAGGTACATGGTATTCCCAAAGGGAAACCAAATGTTTATATGGACAATATCGTTAATTTTTTACTTTTTGTTAACTATTTTTATGTAAAAATTTTCCTCTATGCCATAGTTCAAAGAAATTTGGTTCTTATAGCAGTTAATGCACCTCTCGGTTGTAAATACCTATATATTTTAGGTTGTCCTCTAATGCGCTGTGCGCAGTTGCATCAACTGACATAACTTCTTTGTCTACTTGCTGATTTCCTATTTTAATTAAATCTCCTATATTATTGAATACATCCCCACATTGTAAATTATCTTCAAAATGGTCAAAATATCTGCTTAATGTGTCCGCAACCGCATTATCTTTTCATTTAATATATGTGACTTTGAAGTCG
Organism: Ceratitis rosa; assembly: GCA_037013455.1. Classification (NCBI taxonomy): domain Eukaryota; kingdom Metazoa; phylum Arthropoda; class Insecta; order Diptera; family Tephritidae; genus Ceratitis; species Ceratitis rosa. The sequence goes on along the minus strand of JAWMAG010000097.1, from coordinate 1,154,103 downwards.
TATTCATTTAGCAGAATTTTCCATCTTTGAAGCTTCATGTTGGGTTCTTTGATGTTATGCAACCACGTCAAAGGTTGGTGATCCGTTTTTATAACAAACCTTCGACCATATAAATAAGTTCGTAAATGCTTCACAGACCAAACCATGGCTAAAGCTTCTTTCTCTATAGTAGAGTAGCGTATTTCGTGATCTGACAAAGTGCGAGAAGCGTAGCATATAGGATGGACTTAAAACACAACCAATGGCAAATTGGAATGCATCTGTAGTGAGTACGAATTTCTTATTGAAATCTGGAGGCTGTAAAACGGGTTCGCTGGTTTTAAGTTTTTTCAAATTTTTAAAAGAATTCAAAAAATCAATATTCTGGAAGTCTAAAATAGCATTTTTCTTTAAAAGCCGCACCATAGGGTAAGCTACTTTTGCGTAGTCCCGTATGAATTTGCGATAATATTCTGTCATTCCGAAAAATTGTTTTATTTCTTTGATAATCTTTGGTTTCATATTTTGTATGCATTTCACCTTTGAGGGGTCCGGCTTTATACATTCTTTGGAAACAACATGCCCTAAAAATTTCGTGGTTAAATCAGCGAATTTGCATTTACTGAATTGCGTTCTTAGTTAGATGATCGTAAAGTATGGAAAATTTTTTAAATAGAAAGGATATGCTCATCAAAGCTTGTAGAGAAGATTAATATGTCATCTAAGTAGACCACACAAATTTTGTTTATATGATCTCTCAAAACATAATTGATTAATCTCTGGGATGTTGCAGGGGCCGTTTTATCATTAGGGTGCACCTCAATCTGGCGGAAGCCCTTCGCCAGATCGATAGTGCTAAAATAGCAACATTTTCCCAATTTATCAAAAAAGTCCTGCATATTTGGAATTGGGAATTTATCATCGATCGTTTGATCATTCAATTTCCGGTAATCAATAACTACATCCCATTGTGGCTTTCCGCTTGCATCCGTCTTTTTATGTACGACCTATAAAGGCGAATTATATGGACTATTACTGGGAACGATAATCTTTTGCGCTAACAAGTCCTTGATCTGGCGATCTACCTTAGAACGATGTACTACCGGGTATCTATAAAGCCGGCTATATATTGGGGTATCCGGTTTTGTTAGTATTCTGTGCTGAATTTCAGTGGTAAAAGGTAGGTTTTCTCCTTCCTTATAAAAAATATCTTGGTACTTATTCAAAACAGACATCAAAATTTCTTTATCTTTAGGATTTATATGTTGGGCGAATCTTTCAGTGGGATTGACTTCTAATAGTCCTCTAGTGAAATTTCTTCACTTTCGTTGAAATATATAGGAATTGTTGAGCTTTCTGTAATTATTTTTCTATTTTTATAATCGATTATTGCTTTGAGATCTAATAAAATGTTGTTCCCTACAATTCCATCAAAATAAAAGTGAAATGGATACTCTACGAAATGTACAAAGTGGTTATTTTTTTGGAATTCTTTGAAAAGTGGTACATTAAATTGATTTTTAGTTAATATTTTTCTTCCTAAAACTCGCAAAGAAAATACCGTCGGCTTTATTGCATATTTTGGATTGCATATGTTGGAATTAATTACACTACACTCTGCTCCGGTATCTATTACTAATCTAAGTTTTCTTATAGGGGTTTGTACAACTATATAAGGTAATTTTCTTGTTGGGCTAATTGAAAATTTGGATTATTTTCATTAACACCCAATTCCATTGGTTCTATTGTGGACTGACCAGGATTAGCATTAAAACGGTTATTAATATTATTCGGATTAAAACCACTACCGCGATATTGATTTTGTGATCGGTTTGTTTGGCTACTGGTATTAGAATTTAGCCTTGACCGTACTGAAAAATTCGGATATAAACTATTATTACCATGTTGACTTAGTTGTTGAGGTCGAAAGTTATTGTTATTACTGTAGTACATACCTCTGCTAGCATTGTTGTTGAACTGTAAGTCATTGCTACTACTCACGTTATTTTGCATATTGTTGTCGGAAAACTGATGCGTATTTGAAAATCTGTTTGTTCTATTTTGACGATCATTATACTTTAAGTACCCATTAGATTTTATAATATCATAAGCACTTTTCAAATCTTTAGGATCCCTACTAACTATAATACTTTTAACTGGCTCCGGTAAGCCGTGTTTGAAAGGGTTCAAAGCGATCCGCCCATTACTTTCAAAACTAACACCAGTAAACTTTTTGTCACTGAAGCACAACGCATTATTTAAGCGACATAGCAAAGTATTTAGTTCATTATAAAAATTTTCTATTGTTGATTCGCATCTGCATGACCTTATCTCATCAATGATTTCATCAACAGAGTTCTTTTCCCCATGATTATCAATTAAAACTCTACTAATCATCTCCCAAGTCTCAGCATTGCCATTAATTAACAATGACCGCCTAGCGTTACCTATAATTTTATCTTTTATATTTCCAATAAGCAGAATTTGTAACTCTTCTGGAAATGATAATAAAATTGTTTGCATGGAATCTATTCGCTGTATAAACCCTAGCAAAGCGTTTTCATCTCCATCATATGGTGGAATACTACTAAGGTTAGTAGAAATAAGCTTAAATTTACCATTTAAATCTATGTAAATTATCCATGTTGTACGAAATTTAATTGTAATTTATACCTAAATAAGTGTACTAGTATATATTATTTCCTCTTATGTTTTCTTTGATTTCAAATGTTTTTGTTGAACAGTTATCGTTGTCCTTACTTATTGATTTTGCTTGCACATTTTTTCTCTTCGACCTTGAATTGGTTTGAAGGTGACCTTAACTTCAAAATTGCTTGACCAAAAAATGTGTCTTGCTGAATATTTTATGTACATATATTTATGTGTGCGATTCATTTATATTAAAATCACTTCAATTTTATATGTTTATTTTTGTAAATAATTAATGTAACATATTCACGCTTTTGTGAAAGATTTGGATTCTCAGTTAGAAGTTTTTTTTTCTTAATCATTTCCTTTTACAAGAATTTTTTTCTTTGTTTGAAAGTTCACCAATTTAGCTTTTTCGAGATTCCATTTTCGGTTTCTTAAACACTTTTCGTATTTAAAAATAGGCTGATTACTTTTCGTAAAAATTTTAACTTTGTGGGATTTTGCGTATCAAGTTCGCGAGTGAATGCGCCAAAAATAAGTCCATTCTTTTCGAAAGAAACTTTATTACTCATTCCATAATAGCTTACAAAAAATACTTACAGCTAACTTAAAAGAGATGAACTTAAAACTAATAATAATAAATACATTATGTGTTGTTGTTGCTAGTGTTTGGAGGAAATGAGAATAAGTTATAGGAAGTTGTTAGGGGAAATAAAGAATAAGAGTGCGAGTAAGGAAACGGAAGGAAAGGTGTGAGAAGATAAATACTAAAAGGGAAGAGAGGTTGAGAATAGGAATAGGTTTTATTATTAGTGGGTGTATCGATATGTTACTAAATACATATATCAATTACTATATTCTCTGCTATTAAAAATCTTAGAATTTCGCGCAATAATGCCACAATTTTAAGTAGCTACCGGTGTTACGCTGTTGCTTTAATTCCAAAATATAATAGCTTTATATCAACGCTACAGCTACTAATACCACTTGTATACTTTTGTATTAAACGAATAAATTGCAAACACTTTGAAATGAAACAAAAGTTAAAAGGAAATCTTGTTATCTTGTTACCTTCTACTCGGTAATTTATCTTTAATTTCACGAAATTAAACATCAGTAAGAATCCTTTGACGTAAATTATAACTTTCTTGAAAATTGGATATATGTACATGCCTACATATTGTGTATGTACATATATATACACGTATGTAGATTTAGATTATTCTAAATTGACGAACAAGTTGCCTTATGACTTTTTTATAATAAAATCCTTAGAACGATGGCGTATGAATCATATTTATGTATGGTTCCTTTAACCATCTTATATTACATCTTAGGTTTGTTTATTGAGCTGTTCTAGGTTAGCCTAATTCAAAAAATTTGTTTCATGAAAACCTATCTGCTCGACTCTTGTTTTATGAGTCTATTGATCCGCGCTGCTCTAACTCGCTCTATTGTTTTGGTTTGTTTCAATAAACAAACATTATTAACTAGTGGCAATTTTGGGTAGTTACGGTAATTTCTGGTGGGACTTGTGTAGGGTTAGAAGTTGTACTATCTGATCCTAGTGTTTCTATGTTTGCTGAAAGAAGGACTAATTTGACAAGCGGTCTTGTCACTTGCCCCTTTTCAGTCCTAATGCCAACCACTGTAAGCGGCTCCAAATCAGATGGCTCATTCCAAGAGGGACTCAAAGGTCGTGAATTGAGGCACGACTCTATCCGACATAGAAGGGTAGAGAACTCTTCGAATGTATACCTATTGCCTTAGGCAATCTTTTTGAAGTGTTTTTTAAAACTTTTTACCCCTGCTTCCCACAATCCACCCATGTGGGAAGCGCCAGCGGGAATGAAATGCCATGAGATCATCTGATGGTTATACTTATTTAACGCTATTGCGAGCATCTTGCAAGAAACTTTTGAATTCTGATTGCAAAGATCGTGAAGCTCCGACAAAGCTAGCACCATTGTCGGAGTGGATTTTTTTTGGGCATCCCCATCTTTTCTAGCGTTCCTGAGGAAGATTTCCCATTAGCTGGGATTGAACTTGCTTCTTGTAGATTGTACAGATTTTACAATTGTGGATGATGGACCGGATTATGTTTTTTGCTCTCCGAGCAAGGATATCCCGTGGACGAATTGGACAATAAGGCGGGAAAGTTTGCAGCCATAAGGAAGGACAATTGGATGCCGCTCGTTGTATGATAAGTTTAACGATGCACCTGGACTAGTATCTCGTTGCTGTCTATGAAAGGATTTAAGGACAAAATTTCACTCTTATTATTAAATGGTTTTCCAGTTTTCAATTTTCACATATTCTTCTTTATAAAAGTATTTCCGATAGATTATTATTAAGCGTTTCTTTAATTTCCTCGGAGGAAATTTGATAAGTATTAGCCGTAAATGAAGTTTTTTTTCGTGGATGAGTATGCTTTAAGAACCTTATAATATATGAGTTAACTCTTAAAGCTCTCGGTAAATCTAAGAATCTGTCTAGAATTGTAATACAATTATGAACACTTGTTGCGAGAACACGCATCCTTTTTTCTTCGATTTCCGTCTGGTGGCTGTTGCATTGTCGTGGCCATTGCTCCACAGAGTTCCAAGCGTGGAAGAGAGATAGTCTTTACCGGGCGCTACTCTGGCTTTTGCTAAGAGCAGACTGACAGATTTGCCATCTTGGTTTTGAACTCGCAGATATAATGTCGCTGCATAGGCGTTTTCTGAGGCGTCACAGAATCCATGGATCTCCATATTATCTTTCGGAGAGTAGTTACCCACCTTGGAATTTTTATATGGTTGATTCCAGGGTAATCCTTTTGAAAGTTTTGCCATTGATCCAATGTAGTTCGGGACACCGGTTCATCCCAATCAGGGCCTTCTAACCATACGCCCTGCACAAGAATTTTTGCCACAATAATTATGGGCGCCAGCGATAGCTGAAAGTATCGCTCTTTTTGTTGTAGTTTTACAGTTTTCTATTGGTTTTACTGTGAAATAGAAATAGTCGGAACATGCGTTCCATCGGATATCAAAAGTCTTCACGGTGCTGGTATCCTCGAATTCCAGAAAAGCTTTTTTCAACAAGTGCTGTTTTTGAATGCCTTTCAATAGGGCTACGCAATTGCTGGTCCATTTCCTCCATGGAAAGCCGGCTGACTCCAAGACTTGAGAGATTTCATTCCGTGCTATTACGGCATCCTCAATGTTATGACCTCCAGCAAAAACATCATCGACATACATGCATCTACGTAATTATTTGATGCGATAGGATTCGTGCTTCCAACGTCTTCAGCTAGCTGTATCAAAGTCCGTATAGCTAGGTACGGAGCACAATTTACGCCGAAAGTAACTGTCTTCAGTTCAAACAGACTTATTTGTTTGTTTGCGCTGTCACGATACACTATTCTCTGGAATTTAGTGTGATAATCATGGACATAAATTTGGCAATACATTTTCTCTATGTCGGTGTTAAAAACGTATCTGAAAAGTCGCCAGCGCAGGATTAATATCGGCAAGTCAGACTGTAAGACAGGTCCGGAGTGAGGCACGTCGTTTAAACTGTTCCCGTTAGCCGTCGGACTGGATGCGTTAAACACTACGCGCACCTTCGTAGAGGTGATCTCCTCCTTTATCACTGCATGATGCGGAAGGTAGTAGTTGTCGTTGGAGTCATCAGCTATATTGCCGGTGAGTTTTGCCATATGCCCAAGAGTTTCATATTCTGATAAAACTCTGTTATATTCTTTTTGCAGTGCTGAATTTCTCGCGAGTCGGGTTTCAATTCTGTAAAACTGGGAAAAAGCACTTTTCAGCGATGGACCAAGCTGAACGATTCCTGGAAATCATATTTAAAAGGTAAGGAGATGATGTGCAATATTTTCCGTCTTCACGTCGCTTCGTGCTTCTGTGGTATAACTCTTCACAATACTTCTCTTCCTCAGCCATGCATTTTTTCACGGGACGTCTTCCGATTCCCAAAATGCTGAAAGCTGTCTTTTCATGGTAATCTCATTGCATTGCCTGTTATTATCCATCCAAAGATGGTTTCTTGAGCTAGCAGCGTGCAAGAGGCACTCTTTTTTATTCCGCTCAGAATAATTTGGGGATATATTTCTCCTCCAAGAATGAGATCCACTTATTCATTCATGAAAAAGCGTTTGTCGTCCAAGGTTAGGTCTGGGAACACTTGCTTTGTGTTGGCACATATATTGCAAGTTGGTAGGTTCCCAGTGAGCTATGGTAAGCCGAGCACCAAAGCCTTGAGTTTTATTAATGGGTCATTGGGTGAACTCAACTGTATCGAGCATGCTTCCTTCACCTGCGCCGTTTTGGAGTTATTGATGCCCGATACTTGCGCATGCAACTTTTTTGATGGTAGATTAAATCGGCGATGCAGTGTTTTCGATATAAAGGAACACTCGAATCCAGAGTCGATCAATGCTATAGCGGAAAAAATTATTCCATCGTGATTTATATGAACTTTTGCCGTTCCCAGTAAGACACCTTTGTTGGTGTTAGCAAAGCAAGAGTTTACTTGCTGGATTGTCGGATCCGTTGTCTTATCAGAACTTGGCCTTAGTTGGGCTGTCTTTGATGTTGAGGGAATATCGCCTGAGGAGTTTGGACTGCTTCTGGGAGCTGTCGTTCAGGGCTGAAAATTAGGAATATGAAGCAGCAGATGTCTTAAATGACAGGTGCTGCAATTGTATGAGCTTGTGCATCTTGATACTGTATGTGATGTAGAAAGGCAGTTCAAGCACTCTCGGCAGTAGTTAAATCTAGAAATCGGGTACAAAATCGTAATGGCACATTTTGCATTTCGGCTTGGCTACACTTACTTGGAAGCCACCAAGTCTTTTACGAGGGGTTTACATGATGTCCTTGGCATTTCGAGGTTTTGACGTTGTCACTGAAGTTAGATATCCCACGTCCAAATTTTCAGAACACTCGATTTTATTTGGAAATGTTTGAAATATCTGTTGTTTTTATTAATTCAATTAGTTTTAAGTATTTACAGGTATTTTAAATATTACTTACTTTAGTATTTTAAGGGATTAAGTTAGATTTATATTCAGTCAGCAAATTTTGCGTGCTCCTTGCAAGGCATCCAAAGCGAAAAGGAAAGAAAACGGAAGGTCAAAGAATATAGAAGAAAAGACGTGTGTCAGTTGCCATTACAGGGTTGTTAGTCATCGCTGGGTGTTGCCGTATCTTTCGTAACACTCCCCCCCGGTATATCCTTCGGATCTACCTTATCCTGCGGAGCATTAAGCGAAAGAACGGCAAGTCTCGCGACAGGCCTTTCGTAAATTCCTGTGCTAGTCTTTACGATGGCGCTTCTCACCTGCTCTCCGGAACCTATTTTTGTGGAGATCACCCGACCCTTAGGCCAGCAGTTTCTGGGTCCGTTGGGATCAACTATGTAAACGACGTCGCCCTCTTCTATAGGCTTCACCTTTTCGAACCATTTAGTCCGTCGTGTTATTTCGGGCAGGTACTCACGTACCCAGCGCCTCCAGAATATATCAGCTAATTGATGTGAGCATCGCCAACCTCTTCGCAGTTCAGCTACATCATCGTCAAATTGTACTAAAGGCTTCATACCACTGGAGCTCCCTAACAAGAAGTGGTTAGGAGTGAGAGCCTCATCTTCGCAGTGGTTGATTGGCATGTAAGTGAGCGGTCTAGAATTAATCACCGCCTCAATTTCCATTAAGGCGCCACGCAACAATTCTTCAGAGGGACGACGCGACTGTAATATTCTTGGGAGGATATTCTTTACTGAACGTACTAGGCGCTCCCAGGCGCCGCCCATATGGGGGGAAGCGGGCGGTATAAATTTCCAGGTCGTAGTGGAGTTTGTGAATGTGCTCACAAGTTTTTCTTTGTCCATGGTGTTGAAAGCGCTGATCAGTTCTCGATTTGCAGCCTTGAAGTTGGTGGCGTTGTCACTCCAAAATTCGAGCGGTACTCCGCGCCGGGCCATGAAGCTGCGGATGGCTAGAATGCATGAATCTGCGGACAATGAGTATGCTAACTCTAAATGCACCGCTCTTGTTGTGAGACAAGTAAAGAGCACCCCATACCTTTTTTCGGTGCTCCTACGTACTGTTATAAGTATAGGGCCGAAATAATCAACTCCTACGAAGGAAAATGGCAGTGTATAGGGTGACATTCTACAAACAGGCAAAGCGCTCATCTTCGGAGGCCGTGGAACAGCACTACGGTGGCGGCAAGTTAGACATTCTCGTCGTATCGTATTCACGACAGTGCGTAGTCGGGGTATCCAGAACCTTTGGCGTATTTCATTCACGACTGTTTCGGAATTACCATGAAAATATTTCATATGATAGTCCAAAATAATAAGACGAGTGATGTTATGACATCTTGGCATTATTACTGGATCCTCCCGTCCTGGCAGACCAACTCTACTACAGAGGCGAAGCACTAGCGTATCGTCCAGATATGGGGAGAGCCGGTATATAGAGCTAGTAGGAGTTATCGGTTTTCCTTTGCGGAGTAAAGCGATCTCGTCGGGAAACTCATCAAATTGGGCTTCCTTCCACAGGAGTCGTTCAGCCCGCTGAAGATCATGTTGTCCAAGCGATTGAGGGCATGCGCGGCTTTCTCGTCGATATAGTTTCCAGACGCGAACGCTTAAGAAAACAGTGGCCGTTGCTCGCAGGAGGCGGCTCCATCGGGAGAACCGTTTATGAATTGATAAGAACGGTGAAACCTGGTGTATTTCATGGTGAAGATTGATATACTTAGCTCTGAGTTCTTCGCCAGTAGCTCGGGTGTCCTCTATGTCGCTTGGCCAGTGGCTAGGCGTAAGTTTTAGAAATTGAGGGCCGCTGAACCAGCGGCTTTGATTTGAAAAGTCAGGTGTAGTTTGCCATTTTGTAGCGTCGTCTGCTACGTTTTCGACTGAAGGAATCCAACGCCAATCAGCCACATTGGTTAATTCTAGAATTTCACTGACTCTGAAGGCCACAAATTGTGAGTAGCGACGGTGATCAGAGCGAATCCATGACAAAACCGTGCGGGAATCGGTCCAAAAAGTCTGACGTTTGATGGAAAGTGTATGGGAAGAGAGGACGCTCGTTGCTAGTCTGGCGCCTAGGACAGCGGCCTGCAGCTCCAGTCGAGGAATAGAAAGCATCTTTATGGGTGCTACCTTCACCTTGCTGCCTATCAACTTGCAGTTTACGACATTGGCTAGGGTGTGGCGAAGATAACATGTAGCAGCATAAGCATTTTCGCTGGCATCTACGAAGACATGCAATTCTAGTTCGGAATCGGGACTCAATGTTTTGAAGTAGCATCGCGGTATTCTCAAGTTCTCCACCTTAGGGAGTAGGTGAACCCATTTCAGCCAACTGTTGTAGTGCTCGTCGGGAACGCTATCATCCCATCCGCAGCCAAAGCGCCAAACTTCCTGAAAAATGATTTTGGCATATATTACATAGAAACTCAGCAGTCCCAAAGGATCAAATATGCTCACAACCACACTTAATATTTCCCTCTTGGTGGGGCGGCGGTGGCTCCGCAGTAGATCCCCGTTTTTGTGATGCTTAGCGAGCCGGAACGTAAAACAATCTTCCTTGGTAAGCCACCAAAGTCCCAATACCTTTTCAATCACCACTTCATGAGGGGAATCGAGGCTTATTTCGGCATCAATGGCTTTGACTTTCAACGCGTTTAATACCTCCTGAGAGTTTGAGCGCCAATTTCTGATGTGAAAGCCACCCTTACTGTGAATATAGCTGACGTCAGTCGCAAGCTGAACGGCATCTTCTATCGTGTCTACGCTGTCGAGCATATCATCAACGTAGTGGTTCTTGGCGATACACTCGACGGCTCTCGGATATTGACTGTAGAACTCTTCCGCGTTTAGGTTTTTGACATATTGAGCGCTACTGGGTGAGCAGGTAGCACCGAAAGTCATGACCGTCATTACAAATACTGACGGTTCACTATCGCCTGGCTTAAGCCACAAAAAACGTTGGTAGTTTTGGTCCTCGGGTCGGATCCGAACTTGGTGATACATCTCTTCTATGTCGCCGCTCACTGCTATCGATCGCTGGCGAAATCTCCTCAGAATGGACACAAGGCACGTTAGCTGATCGGGTCCCTTTAAGAGCATTGAGTTGAGAGATATCCCCTTAGTTTTCGCGGCCGCGTCCCATACGATGCGTAGTTTTCCTGGCTTGTTCGGGTTTTGCACGGGAAAAATTGGTAAATACCAGCACCTTTCGTCGAGTAGTGATTCGACTGGCAAGGGTTTGGCATAACCTTTAGTAACATAGGCATCAAGCTTAGATGATAGGATTGCGTAGAGGTCTGGACACCGCTTAAGTTTGGCTTGTAAACATTGGGCCCTCCGTAGAGCAGTCGGTAAGCTGTTGGTTAGTTCGGTATTAGTGCACCTCCAAATTAGACCAGTTTCGAAACGGTCGTCGATGCGTTTTGTCGTTGCCTTAAGTTGTTCGATGGCGTCTTCATCTTCTTTAGTCAAATGATTTGACGTTTTGCAGCTAATGTCGATGTTATCATTACATATATACTCTCTGACGGTCTTCAGCAATTCCACGTTGGCTGCGGTGTCACAGTCGCAGGTGTGGAAGGTGTGATAAGCGGCAGATGGAGGTTGCTTTACGAGGATGCCTTTTAGTGTCCACCCGAGGCGCGTCTTCTCTGCTATCGGCTCGTTGTCGAGACCCCCGCGGGAACGTAGACTTAAGCCTAGACGACTGTTGTTCAAACCGATCAGCAGTTTGGGCTTGGCGTCAACGTAGGAGGACAAAGGGAGGCCCCTGAGATGCGAAAATCTGGCTTGAAGTCTCTTGACATCTAGGGTCTGCAACGGCAGCTCAAGCTTTTTTACTGTTCGCACATCCTTCAATATGAAGCGCCTCCTATCATTGGCTCCGGAAATTTCCAGCTCTAGGACTTGCGAATTATCTTCGTAACGATGGGTGTTCGCGGTCCATTTCAGGCATAGAGGTTGTGAGGCCCCTTTCAGGTTTAGCCTCTCTTGTAGTTCAGCGTCCATTAACGTCAGTGAAGAGCCTTCGTCAAAGAAGGCGTAAGTATTTAACTTGGTGTTATGCCCGTGGAGGGTTACTGGCAACACTCGAAATAGGATGGAATCGACGTCGCTGCTATGAGCGTTTAACATTGAGTTGGTGGGTAGTGGGTTAACCCCGTCATCCGGATTCTTGTGAAGCAATTGGTGGTGAATTGCGGTGCAACCGCCAATACCGCAGGTAGTTGTTGATCGGCAGCTACGCACATCATGAAGCTTTAGGCAACAACGACATAACTTATGTAGGCGCACCAATTTCCACCGCTCCGTTCTGCCCGCGCTCCTAAATTTATGACAATGTTCAATTGCGCTGCACTCGCTCCGACAAACAATACATGCAGCCCTTCTCTCTCCTCCGATTCTATCAGCGTGCGCATGTAAATATCCGCGCTTAGTGGAAGCTCTGGGTCCGACGCCTGGTACAAGAACACTGTTCGCCCCTTGAGCAAACTGGAATAACCAATCACCGAAGCTTTGAAGATTTGAAGAAGCCAGCTGCAATTTGTGCATGCCCCAAAAGGCTGCTAGCAATCCCGGCAATTTACCAACCAACTCTTGTTCCAACTCAGGGTTGTTAAGATGGCAGAACATGTTTGAAGCTTTCATTGTAGCGCAAATATTTTGCACCTCCAGAGCTAAATCGACGAGTGCATCAAGACGGGTTTCTTTTACCGGTGGTATATCACGAACTCTTGTTAGAAGCACAGCGATGATGAGTTCAGGACGTCCAAATTTCATTCGCAGTGTGTCTAGTACTTGTGGAACGCATGACGCATGTAAGAGCAAATTTCTTACAGCATTTCGTGCTGGGCCTTCCAGTGCCTGCCGTAAGCGTAATAAATTTTCACCTTCGGAGAATCCACATAGCTCGGTAGTCTGTTGATACGTAGCCAGAAATAACGGCCACTCTTCGAGTTTTCCGTTGAATTTGGGCAATTCTTTATAAACACCATTTCGTGCAGCAATTTGATTTTTTGTAAGGCAGTGCTGATCAGGTGGATGTGTCAACTGCTGGTCTGCCAATAGGGGTTGAGTTGGCACTGCTACGCCTTCGGGCACCAGTTTTGGTAGCCAAGTCTTATTGGTTGCGGTACCAGCCTGAGCTTGTATCTGCCGTGTAAGGCTAGAAAACTCTTTCTGCAAATTATTTAACTGCTGTTGCAACGTATTTTCCGCTGATGGTTGCTGCGGTTGCACGGGGGTGGCGAGGATACTGTCATGTACGAGGTTGCGCTTGCCTTTGAAGATAGTCGGTGGTGCAGGCGTGGGCAAGGTGGTAGGCCCAGTACCATTTAACCATTTTTGGACTTCGATGGTATCCAAACCTTCATCTAAGTCGGAACAGTCGTCTTCAGTTTCTACTTGTTGTAAAAACTTCTTTCGCCGATCCAATAAGGCTTGTCTTTGGCGAAGAAGCCGCCCCTCTTCCTCAATCAGTGATGCTTCTATGCAGAGTCGTCTTGCTCGTGCCGATTTGTTACCACGACTGCTTGGAATCGATGTTCCATCTTATCCACATGCGGCTGTAGGCGGTAGATGACTACTCTGCAGTGGTGACTGAGCAGCGCTTTCTTGGTAACTTGGTGTATTTCGGTTCTTATTCTTGTTTTCGACTGCCTGGTTTAGCACGGTTGCAGTTGCGCCATTTTGCCTTTTATCCGTCTGTGTTGAGCAGTCAGAACAGCGCCAGTCTATGTTTTCAATGGATGCTGTAACGCCCACACAAAGAAAATGGTACCATCGATCGCACACATCACAGCAAACCATTTGCGAATCGTCTGCATTTGAACAAAACTTACAGCTGTAGCCTCCTGTTGCACCAGCGTTCTGCATTTTGCGATTTACGTCGTAAAATATTTCAAATTTGTTACTGAAGTTAGATATCCCACGTCCAAATTTTCAGAACACTCGATTTTATTTGGAATTGTTTGAAATATCTGTTGTTTTTATTAATTCAATTAGTTTTAAGTATTTACAGGTATTTTAAATATTACTTACTTTAGTATTTTAAGGGATTAAGTTAGATTTATATTCAGTCAGCAAATTTTGCGTGCTCCTTGCAAGGCATCCAAAGCGAAAAGGAAAGAAAACGGAAGGTCAAAGAATATAGAAGAAAAGACGTGTGTCAGTTGCCATTACAGGGTCGTTAGTCATCGCTGGGTGTTGCCGTATCTTTCGTAACAGACGTCTTCCATGTATGTATATATATGTATAGTATTATGTATAGTATTATGTATATGGTATATATTTGGTTTTATTAAATACTTTATGGATGATAATCTCGCCACCCAACTGTTTAATCAGATAATGAATAAATATATGTGCCGTGAATTTGCAGATGATGAAAATAATACATGATATTATTGTATATTTGATTTGATCGAAATTAATGATTTTATTATATTAGGTTTGTTTATTGAGACTGAAAACAGAGTAGAGCAGAGTAAGTTAGAGTAGAATAGAGCGGCTGTCAAAACACCGAACAGCAAGTTAAAGCAACTCGGAGCAGAAGTCTCATGAAACACTTTCTAGGTAGAAATTCTCAAAACAATTGAATGTTTGAATTTTCATTTGACAAATATCAAATGTGGTATATTGATTTGTGTGTATATACAATTTTTGCAAAATAAAAAATGGATAAATATATTTTCACGAAATCATGGAAGAATATCTAGATTCTTCGGACTCAGATAATTCGCTTTTATCTTCATCAGAAATTGAGAGCTCCGAAGCTAGTGAGGACGATTATTTAATTGTACTTGCCGCTTTGAGGAATAAAAGAAATTATATCGAAACATACTTTAAAGAACTAATTCCAAAGTACACAGATGAAGAGTTTATGATGCATTTTCATGTGAGGAGATACGTATTTGAAATGCTTAGTAATAAATTTCGAAGTTCAGAAGAGTTCAAAAAGCTGGGTGAAATTAAAGTGTATAGTGCCAAAATGTATTTAGCATTATTTCTTTGGTTTGCGAGGCATGAAGCCTGCTCAATTCGAGATATTGGAGATCGTTTTAATGTATCTATTGGAACTGCAAGCCGAATGACTTCAAGGGTTATTTATTTTATAAGCCGGATGTCCAATATTTATATAAAATGGCCTAATGATGAGGAGAAAAGAATAACTTCAGAGTACGTCAAAAATAAAACTGGATTAAGTGGAGTCATTAGTTAGTGAAACGTACCATGTTATATAAGAATATCTTAGATTTGCATTGTATATACATTTTTTTTTAAATAGGTGCAATAGATGGGACCCATATGAGAGTAGATATACTACTGATTACTTTATAGACCGAAAATAGCTTTAAGATGCAAGGAATATGTAATGAGAAAAAGAAGTTTATTGATATTTACGTTGGATTTCCAGGGTCAGCGCATGATAGCCGAGTTCTGGAAAACTCAAATATTTACCCTAGGCTTCACACACTGTGTCATCAATATTATATTTTATGAGATTCTGCTTATCCCTGCACGAATTACATAATAACTCCATTTAAGGACAATGGACACCTATCAGTTAATCAAAACAGTTTTAAAAAGAAACTGAATGCATGTAGATTAATGATTGAACATGCATTTGGGTTGCTTAAGCAAAGGTTTAGTAATATAATTACTGCAAGCTAAAAGGAATCGAAAAATTTTGCCACTTTGTAATAGCCTGCGTTGTACTTCATAATTTATACGACGATAATTTGGAGTTAATTGATGCAGCCTCAGAAATAGATAACGGTGAAGACTTGGACTCGATTCCAATGGTGCGTGATGAAACTTTGCGCTGTATTTTATGTGAACAATTAAACTAATCTAGTTTAATAAAATAGGTGTAGTAATATTTACAAACAATTAGTGTTTATTTTTTTCAGATATATAATTTAACATTGCTTCCGAAATATCATTTTTTTGCTTTGTTTCGTTTGTTCTTTCTTCGTAAGCTTTTAGTTTTTCTTTCCTATATTCCACTCTTTCTTCTTCCCGCCGTTTCTTTCTCTCATTTCCTTCTTCTTTTTCCCTTCGTCATTCTTCCCTCCACTATCTAATTTTCTTAGCTACAGAAGAAACACGCCTCGAGAATGTTAAGCTACTGCTGGTGTTATTTAAAACATTTTTCTCAATAATGTTAACATTTGTGTCAACTTGATTATTTTCTGAAAACATTGAACAATAGTAATATAGTTAAAAATTTTACCCAAAAGCAATTACCTGGTTCAGCTATAATTTCGGTTCCAATTAGTACTTCGCTGCTACTTTTTCCTTCATTGTATGAGCCTAAAGTAAATGGCGGAAATACTGAGGCACTCTTAACCATGACTTCTGATAATTCCCTGAAAAAATGTAACAGCATGCAATAGAAGAATAAAAATATCGATCATATTCAACCACTTTACCTTTCGAAACTGCAACTGGCCTTTTCTCTTCCAGATTTATTGTTGTAACTGTTTTTTTTTTTCTTAAACCCCTTTTCCAAGCTTTTCCACTTACTCTCAACTTAGCAAGATGTAAAGCTGTAGCCATGGTCGCTCATCGTTTTTGCAGTCAACTCCCACATTTTGGGCGGATTTCTTTATAACTCTCTATAAGCACCTTGCAGTGCCTTTCAAGCCAAATTGCCTTCTGGTTGTTGGAATTTTCTTCTTCATCAAAGAAAACATCATTTTCCATTTGTGGCGACACTTCTACCAATTCTTTTACACGATGTCTATGACTGATGAAGTTTTTTACATCGGCAATAGAGATAGGAACAAAATCTTCCTCCTGTTGCATTTGATAAAAAGGTCCACTTAACTCTGCCGTTAACTCCGAAGTTTAAATCATGTACTGTACTTCCCTTTCATCAACTTATTTTCTGTTCGCGGCGAACATTCCACGGTCACAATATGTCCACTTTCGTTTTCCAGTTGTAGTCTTTTCATTTTTATTTATTCAACGTTTCTTTGCTATAGTCATTTTTTTAAATAAAAACTTAGCAGACAGACCTGTCAAAACAATTTTTTTGCTTGCTCTACACGTATGTTACTCTACAAAAAAAATCAGAGCAAAAAATTATGCTGTCAGTTGCTCTTTTTCAGCTTAGAGCAGACTCATGAAACAAGGAGTAGAGCAAGTAAGTGCAAATAAAGTGTCATGAAACACAATTTTGTGAGACAGAGTAACCTAGCGTAACATGAAAGTGAGTTTGTGTAAAAAAATCCAATGAAAGTTGTTATGTGAAGAGGCTATATTCTCTCTCAAATATTAAAAAGGTTAAAACTTAATGCAAATGCGGCACGATGAAATAACAAGTGATAATGTGCAACAACAACAGCAAGTGATAATGTGCAGAAATAACAGCAAGTGATAACATGTAACAACAACAGCAAGTGATAATGTGCCGCAGCAATATAAATAATGTTAATTTAGTTTTTTTTTGTTTTTTTCTTTATTTAAAGAGAAGTTAATTCCTACAATGTGCAGTGCCAATTAAAAATACAAGTACTTCAATACAAGTGCTTAGACTTGGAGTTAACTGCAAATTAGTGTTCCAAAAATTACCGAATATTTACACAGTTAATAATGCTGCTGTTTTTAATTAGGTTTGCACTTCGTTTAAAATACACCGCAAATGCAGATAGATAAATGGACTTTCCCACAAATTCATTTTTTTTTTTTTTGAAAAAATTTGTTTTAATAATTTTTTGTTTGTACAAGCACTTGAAATTTCCCCACGTACCTTTGAACTTCAAAGTTATTATTCCACAAATAACAAAATATTAGTGGATGTTGATCGTGTGTTGAAATGCTGTTTAGGGGCACTGCAACCTTGGTTGGTGTGATTGGTAGTGTATTCGCTGGTGCTGTATTTGGATGTATCCGGCTCGAAGGACCAATAAATACAGCGGCGCTGTTAGTTTTGTTCAAGTAAAAACTTCTTTATTAAATTAGTGTTCAATACACCTTTACAATTGTGCTGGCTTGTGGACGTGATGGTTGGGGTTCGCTTCAAAAACTGATGAACAACTCTCCGGACACTTGTGTGTGATCACTTGCAATCGTAAATTCGCAATGCCGTAAGACAATTTTATAGAATCATGCCAACCCGTTTTCATTTAAACCGTAAGTGTTATGAATTTTCAACGAATAAAAATTTGCTCGAGATATTAGGGCGGTACTATTTGATGGGATAATTTAGGCTTTTGGCCTAAGCACTTCCTATTAATCTATGCAAACAATAGTTATGTACCGAACTTCCAGTAAATCGAACCATAAAAAGGATTTCTAAGAGTAGATCCATCCCCGGTCCATTTCCAGAAGTTTTTTTCGCAAAATCTTTAAAGGAAACATAGAAGTAATCTGGAAAAATTTGTAGTCAATCATTCGGTAACTTTTGGAGAACACCCCTTAAAGATGGGCATAAGAACCTTTTTCGAATAGGTCAGTCCACAGCCAATTTCCTCAACAATCTTTTTCGGCTTAACCTTCCCAGGGATCATAGAAATAATCTGAAGTAATTTCAAGACATTCGGTCGGTAACTTATGAAAACCTTCTGTTATTCTACGCAAAAGGTCACCTATGCACAGAATTTCAAGTAAATCGAACCCTAACTAAGATGTTTTGAATAAGTCAGTCTCTGGTCCAATTTTTGGTGAGAAGTATAGTCTTCCTATTAATTTATGCAAAAAGCCACCCATGTACTGGATTCGAAGTAGATCCAGCCATAAATAAAAAAAGTGTAGACTTAGACTCTTAGCCAAAAGCTAGTTATGTACCGAAATTCAAATAAATTGAACCATAAATAAGATTTCTTAGAGTAGGTCCGTCCCGGTCCATTTATAGAATTTTTTTTCGCAAAAACCTTTAAAGGAATCACAGAAATAATCTGGCGAAATTTCAAGTCAATTAGTCGGTAACTTTTGGAGAGCACCCGATATAGACGGACATAAGGGCTTTTTTCGATTAGTTTAGTCCTCCAGCAGAAATCCTAAATATTTTTTCGGCTAAAGCTTTCAAGGTTCATAGAAACAATCTGAAGAAATTTCAAGTCCATTGGTCGGAAACTTATGGAGAACACTCGTTACAAACGGACATAGGGGTTTTTTTCGAATAGCTTAGTCCTCGGTCCACTTCCCGGAGAAAAGAATAGTTTTCCTGATAATGTAAGCCAGATACCACCTATGTACCGATACGATAGATACGATATTTTGAATAAGTTAGCCTCTAGTCCAATTTTCGGAGAGAAGTGTAGTATTCCTGGTAATCTTAGCAAACCACCACATATGAACCGAATTTCAAGTAAATCGAACAGTAAGTAAGATGTTGAATAAATAATTCTCTGGTCCACTTCTCGGAAAGAAGTGTAGTCGTCCTGTTAATCTAAGCAAAAAGACACCCATGTAACGAAATTCAAAAAAATCCAGCCATAAATAAATATTTTTCGAATGGGTCAGTCCCTGGTGTACTTTCCGCAGAGAAGTGTTATCTTTCTGTTAATCTAAACAAAGGTCCATATATGTACAGAATTTCAGGTAAGCCGAACAATGAATAAGATTTTTTGAAAAGTTCAGTGCCTGGTCCAAAGAAGTGTAGTTTTCCTGTTAATCTAAGCAAAAGGCCACCTATGTACCGAATTCGAAGAAAATCCAGCCATAAATATTATTTTCGAATAGATCCTGGCCCCCCTCCCAAAGAAAAGTGTAGACTTCCTATTAATCTAAGACACAGCTAGTTATTTACCGAATTTCAAGTAAATCGATCCATAAAAAAGATTTCTCAGAGTAGGTCCGTCCCCGGTCAATTTCCCGAAATTTGTTCCGAAAAACATTGAAATAAACACGTTAGTCAGTCGGTAACTTTTGGAAAACACCCGTTACAGGCCGGCATTACAGTTTTTTTGAATATGCCAGTCCTGGGTCCAATTCCTGAACACTTTTTTTCGGCTAAACCTTTCAAGCGATCATAGAAATAATCTGAAGAAATTTTAAGACAATCGGTCGGATCGTATGAAAAACTCCCGTTACGAACGGACAAAGGAGTTTTTTTCGAATAGCTTAGTCCCCGGTCCCCTCTCCGAAGAGCAGAGTAGTAGTCCCGGCAAACCTAAACAAAATGACACCTATGTACCGAATTTCAAGTAAATCGAACCATAAATAAAATTTTCAGTCTTTGGTCCACTTCCCGGGGAGAATAATATGCTCCCTGTTAATATAAGAAAATGCCACCTATGTACCGATTTTAAATAAGCTGAAACATTAGAAAGATTTAATCGTATAGGTCACCCCCTGGCCCACTTTCCGGAGAGAAATGTAGTCTTCATGTTAATCTAAGCAAAAAACCACCCATGTAACGAATTTCAAGAAAATCTAGTCATAAATAAGTTTTTTTTTGAGTAGGCCCGTCCCCGGTTCACTTCCCGAAACTTTTATCGCAAAATCTTCAAAGGAATGATTGAAATAATCTGAAGAAATTTCAAGTCAATCGGTCGGTAACTTATGGAGAACACCCGTTACAAACGGACATGGGAGTTTTTTTTGGATAGGTTAGTAACCATCCCCTCTCCGGAGAGAAGTGTGGTATTCCTATGTACCGAAATTAAAGTTAGTCTAGCCATAAACAAACTTTTCAAACAGGTCAGTTCAGAAAAGTGTAGATTTCATAATACTGTAAGCAAAAAGCAAGTTATGTTAAGAGTTTCACGTAAATCGAACCATAAATAAGATTTCTTAAAGTAGGTCCGTCCCCGGTCCATTTCCTGAAATTTGTTCCGCAAAACCTTCAATGGACTCATTGAAATAATCACGTTAATCAGTTGGTGACTATTGGAGAACACCCGTTACAAACGGACATTACAGTTTTTTTGAATTGCTCAACCCTGGGTCCAATTCCTGAACACTTTTTTTCGGCTAAATCTTCAAAGGGATCATAGAAATATATATATAATTGACGTTTTGTAACCGCTGAAGAGATTTTTCGGCCTCACTCCTACTCCAACTTGTGGTTTTGCGTCTTCCAACAAATGGAGGGACCTACAGTTTATACTAAGCCACCTCCGGACGGCTGGCGGTTTTTTACGAGGAGCCTTTTATTTCATGTCCGAAATACACTCGGAGGGATGGACATTCCCTGCCGAGGGGCGACCACAATTAGAAAATCTAACTTAATTTTTTATTTAAATTAATTTTCCATAACTTTTGGATGTTGCTGGCACTGGGATATGAACCCGAGCCTTCCGATTGTCAGTACGCAATCCTAACCACTCGGCTATCGCGGCCAAAATATCAAGACAATCGGTCGGTAACTTATGAAAAACAACCGTTACAAACGGACAAAAGAGTTTTTTTCGAATATTTAAAGATTTTTTGAATAGGTCAGTCCCTTCCATTTCCCGGAGAGAAGCAGAGCCTTCCTGTTAACCTCCGCAAAAGGCCACCTATGTACCGAATTTCAAGTTATTCTAGCCACAAATAATCTTTTCGAATAGGTCAGTTCCTGGTCCACCTTCCGGAGAGAAGTGCAATCTTCCTGTTAATCTTAGAAAAAGGCCACCTATGTACTGAGTTCGAAGTAAATCCAGCCATAAATAATTTTTTCGAATAGGTTGGTTCCTGGTCCACGTCCCGGAAAAAAGGGTAGACTTCCTATATTTCTTGGAGTAGGTCCGTCAGGATCCATTTTTCAAAATTTATTTAGCAAAACTTTCAAAGGAGTCATTTAAATAGTCTGAAAAAATTTTAAGTCAATCAGTCGGTAAATTCTGGAGAACATTCATTGCAGACGGATATTAGAATTTTTTTGAATAGGTCAGTCAACGGTCCAACTGCTGAAGACTTTTTTTCGGCTAAACCTTAACAGGGATCATAGAAATAATCTGAAGAAATTTCAAGACAATCGGTCGGTAAATTATGAAAAACACCCGTTACAAACGGAAATAGGAGTTTTTTTCGAATAAGTCAGTCGCCAGTCCTCTCTCCGGAGAAAAGTGTAGTATTCCCGTTAACTCTAAGCCTCTTTTCGAATAGGTCACTTTCTGGTCCACTTCTCAAAGAAAAGTGTAGACTTTCTGTTAATCTAAGAAAAAAGCTAGTTATGTACCGAATTTCAAGTAAATCAAACCTTAAATAAGATTTCTTAGAGTAGGTCAGTCTCTGACCAAATTCCCGGAGAGAAGAAGGGTCTTCCCGCTAAACAAAGCAAAAAGCCACTCATATACCGAATTTCAAGTAAAGCGAACAATAACTAAACTTTATTCGAATAGGTCAGTTGCTGGTCCACTTTCCGGAAAGAAGTGTAGTCTTCCTGTTAATCTAAGCAAAAGGCCAGCTATGTTCAGAATTTCAAGTTAGATGAGCCATAAATAACCTTTTCGGATAGGTCAGTCCCTGGTCCACTTTCCGATGTACCGAATTTAAAAATTTTTTGAATAGGTCAGTCCCTTCCATTTCCCGGAGAGAAGCAAAGCCTTCCTGTTAACCTCAGCAAAAGGCCACCCATGTACCGACTTTCAAGTTACTCTAGCCATAAGTAATCTTTTCGAATAGGTCAGTTCCTGGTCCACTTCTCAAAGAAAAGTGTAGAGTTCCTATTAATCTAGGCAAAAAGTCACTCATGTACTGAATTCGAAGTAAATCTAGCCATAAATAATCTTTTCGAATAGGTCAGTTCCTGTTCCACCTCCCGGAAAAAAGGGTAGACTTCCTATTAATCTAAGCAAAAAGATAGTAATGTACCGAATTTCAAGTAAATCGAACCATAAAAAAGATTCCTTAGAGTAGGTCCGTCCCCCATCCATTTCCCGAACTTTTTTTTAGCAAAACCTTCAAAGGGGTCATTGAAATAGTCTGAAAAAATTTTAAGTCATTCAGGCGGTAATTTTTGGAGAACATTCATTACAGACAGACATTAGAGTTTTTTCGAATAGGTCAGTCTCCAGTCCAACTGCTGAAGATTTTCTTTCGGCTAAACCTTAACAGGGATCAAAGAAATAATCTGAAGAAATATCAAGACAATCGGTCGGTTAACTATGAAAAACACCCGTTACAAACGAAAATAGGATTTTTTTCGAAGAAGTCAGTCGTCAGTCCCCTCTCCGGGGAAAAGTGTAGTAGTATTCCTGGTAACCTCAGCAAAAGGGCACCCATGTACCGAATTTCAAGTTATTCTAGTCATAAATAACCTTTTCGAATAGGCCAGTTCCTGGTCCACTTATCAAAGAAAAGTGTTGACTTTCTATTTTTTTAAGAAAAAAGCTAGTTATGCACCGAATTTCAAGTAAATCGAACCGTAAATAAGATTTCTTAGAGTAGGTCCCTGGTCCATTTCCCGAAATTTGTTCCGCAAATCCTTCAAAGGACTCATTGATATTATCATGTCAATCAGTCGGTAACTTTTGGAGAAGACCCGTTACAGACGGAAGACAGACGAAGGCTAAACCTTCCAAGGGATCATAGAAATAATCTGAAGATATTTCAAGACAAGTCGGTGACTTACGAAAAACACCCGTTAGAAACGGACAAAGGAGTTCGTTTCGAATGGCCTAGTCCCTAGGTTAACAAAACTTAAGCCGAAAGGGATATGGGAATTGGCGCGTGATGGGGCACACGGAAATAGTGGGAAAAAATGGATAATTCCACGCGCACGGCAGTTACATGTAAATTTTAGGTTGGTTTAAGCGGGCGCTTAAACATACTGCGAGCCATGCAGGGATGCGTTGTCCAACGCATCCTGTAGCGTTTGCAGGGCCTGGATAGCGATCTCGACTGCGCCCCTTGCCACGCGGTTGCGGAAGGCGGGCGTTGGTAAGCCTGTAGCTTCACGATGTCTGGGGTTGCTGCGCCTTTTCTTGCGCGTTGTTTTGCGCGCTTAAAGGCCAGTGATGACATACGATTAGGGCGCGCTGGATTTGCGCGCGTCGTTGCTGATAATCTTTTCTACTACCTGGTGCGTTGCGTTTGCAGCTGGCGACAGCGTCTTGCGCTGTGTGGGTGCACCTTGGTGCATCAATGTGTGATGAGCTTTATGGCAGCGTTTACAGCTGCTCGACGAATCGCATTCGCCCATCGTGTGCGTCAACGCCAGAGAATTTATGCAGTAGCCTTGCGCCCTGGCTACTACTAGTCGTTGTGGCGGCTTCATCGCCCGGAATGCGCCACACATGCGCAGAGGGTGGTACTTGTGGTAGAGTCTACATTGGAGGCAGTTTTCTGTTTCTGCCGTAGGTGCCAAGGGTACTGCCGTTTTTGTTGCCATTTTCTGGAACGAGAAGATCAAAAAATAGTTTGGACAGTATTAGAGAAAACTGGATATATATCTATATAGTTTTGTCCTGAAACAAATGGAAGTTTTTGTTTTATTGGTTGTTATGCTATCCGGTGAGCTAAGAGTTCTCACTAGGAAAGAAGCATAACTTGACAAGTGGGCGCGTGATAACCCCGTTTTGGGTGCGTACATCCAAAACTCGAATGTAGTTATCCGGTCCACGGCAAACATCTTCAATTCGACCGAGTCGTCACTCGGTGGGTGGTAGTGGGTCTTCCTTGACTACTACCAAGTCGCCTAGCTGAGGATCTCGCTGTGGATTCTTCCAATTGTATCTCTTCCAAAGATCTTTGAGATATTCCTCCTTCCAGTGTCGACTGAATTCGTGGTGAAGGACTTTAATCTTCTCCCACTGATTGTTCAATGAAAGGTCTATTGCGTTGGGCTCGGGGGTGGCCATAAGCGGTGCACATCGGATAAAATTACCAGGAGTGAGTGCAGTGAGGTCAGCGGTGTCTTGCGAAATAGCTGACAGAGGTCTCGAGTTGAGAACTGCCTCAATTCGCGCTAATAGTGTGGTAAATTCCTCAAACGTAAACTTATGAGATGCAGCGGTTTTTTTGAGAAAATTTTTAAAGCTTTTAACTGCTGATTCCCATGCGCCACCCATGTGGGGTGCGCTGGGAGGAATGTAGTGCCAATTTATGCCTTGAGGAGCATATTTTTGGACTATGTCGGCAGAGCATACGTTAAGGAATTTAACGAAGACGCGTTGTAAAGCGCGGTGGGTGCCGATAAACGTTTTGCCGTTGTCGCTCATAATTTGAATGGAAAACCTCGTCGGCCGACGATACGTGCAAACGCTGCTCGAAATGCCTCAGTTGGCAGATCTGAACATAGCTCAAGATGCACGGCCTACGTTGCAAAGCAGACGAAGACTGCAACATAGTCTATGAAATAAGTGTTCGGCCTCAAGACTGAAGCTTTCATTTGAAATGGCCCTGCAAAGTCTACTCCCGCTGTAGAAAATGGGAGTGTGAATGTGCAACGCTCAGGGGGTAGAGCGGCCATGTTTTGCGTGCGTGTCTTTTGCTTGTAAAGCATACATGCCTTCATTGAAAAATGCACTTTTTATTCAGAGGCTTGAGCTTCGGAATGAAGAACTCTTGTCTGACATTTTAAGCATCAAACGTGTTTCTGCGTGAAAAAGCAGTTCGTGCATAAATTTCAAATATAGTTGGCAGAACCTCGATTTAGTTGGGATAATGATTGGGTGTCTTTCATTGTAACTCAGCGTGGAATGTGCCAATCTACCATCCATACCAAGCAGTCCATCTTTATCCAAGAATGGATTCAGAACGAGTAGTGTACTCTTTTTGTTGATAGCTGTTTTAGCTCGTAAAGCATCTTTTTCGCTAGGAAAATAGCGCTTTTAGGAAATGTCGATGATGTGCTTCTTTGCAGCTTGGCATTCACTATGTGTCAGGTGTGGCAAGGTGAGTAATGGTTGCCCCTTGGACTTATTTCGAACGTTGTCCACGAAACGGAACATGTATGCAGTCAGATTCCCTTTGGGATATTGCTGCAGTATAGTGTTATTTACCGTTAATTTTTTTAGTACCAAACCAGCAGATTTCAGAGCGCTGACCACTTGAAAAAGTGATCCACAAGCAATGTCTATGTTATGACTTCCGGATGGTATGTCATCGACTTTTGTTTGGTCTCGTAATATTGGTGAAGCGAGTGGATATATTGCCTCGGTATCCGCTGCAAGTTGATGCAACGTACGGATGGCAAGGTATGGTGCACAATTGACCCCAAATTTAGCAGTTTTCAGGCAGTAATCGGTGACAGGAGATTCCGCCGATTTACGAAATATGATTCGCTCAAACTGTTTATCATCGCCGTTAATCAATATCTGACGATACATTTTTTCGATATCTCCGTTGAATACAAACTTATACATGCGCCATTGAAGAATGAGCAGCATGAGGTCTGGTTGGAGAGTAGGACCAGTACGAGTATACAAAACATCGGTAAGTGAGTTGCCTGAGCTCGATTTTCTCGAGGCGTTAAATACCACTCGAACTTTAGTGGTCACTTTATCCGGTTTTACAACGGCATGATGTGGCAAGTAGAATGAGTGATAGTTGCCACTGGAGATTATTTCACGCGGGTAGGTAAACTCCATGTGATCGAGGTCAAGATATTCTTGCAACACATTGTTGTACATTATATTTAACTCTCCTTTTTTCTTAAGCGTGCGCTCCATACTGAAAAATTGTTGAAGCGCTGCAGACCGGGAATGGCCTCAAGAGAGTATTGCGGGAAATCTTCCCTGAATGGAAGCCGCACAATGTACCGACCGTTTGGGGCACGAGTCGTGGTTTTCTTGTATATGTTTTCGCAAGCTCGATCCTCATTTGAAATTTGTGGAATTGGAGGAAATTCTTCCTCTTCCCAGAATTTTCTCAATTGATCACCAAGTATATCAGTTGAGATTTCTTTTACTTGTGTCGAGAATGACACAACTTTTTCGGTTACCGGACCGCTAAGGATCCAACCAAATATTGTGATTTGCGCAAGTACTGTGTCGCAAATTGTTTGTACACCTTCCACGAGAATTTGTGGAAGTATGTCACTGTCGACTACCATGTCGGTTTGAGCTGGTATATGGCAATGTGGGTCAGCAAGTTCAAGGATTTTGAACTGTTGCCAGGTATAACGGCTTAAGGTAAAGGTTGGCAAATGCCTCGTTAGCTTTTGTAGCACGATGGCTTGGGCATTGATCCGTTGCTTGGTTTTGGATGATACCAGAGTCAAGGAACAAAGTTTGGATGAGTTTTGGACGATATGTCCACCCATTCCGGAAATTTCGAACTTGGAATGTTCGACTGGAAGTCGCAACCTTTTCTGAACTATCGAGGAAATGAAAGTTCTTTGTGAGCCTTGGTCAACTAAGGCTCTGAGTTGGAACAATTCGCCTTGGTGTTCCACTGCGACTATGGCAGTTGAAAGGAGAGCTCTGCTATCGTGTCCCGCGTGTAATGATTGTATGTGTGCTTGCTTAGAGCAGCACGGTTGCTCGCTTGGATTGGAGCTTGTATGCGCTTGTCGAACTGGAGAAGTTGACTTGGCAGTTGGGTGTTGCAGAGTAGAGTTATGAGAACTGTTGTTGGCGGTTTGAGCATTTGGTTTTGCACTTAGGTGCAGCAAGGAATGATGCCGTAACCGACAATGTGCACATGCACGTACAATCATTACTGCGAAAACCTCGTGATAAGCAGTTTTTGCAGAGTTGATTCTGCTTCGTAAAATGTATTCGGTTTGATACCGACATTTTTTTGAAATTGTGGCATTGTGAAATTGGGTGTCGGGAATTGCAACACGGACATGTGTTATCCATTTTTTGGCCCGCCACAAATGATTGATCTATTATGAGCGGTGTTTTGAGTGGCGACTGGTTTTGGTTTGTTTTGGCTTGGATGAAGCCGATTAAGACGCTCCACCACTTCATATCTAGAAGTGAGGAAATCGTTCATTTGCGACCATGTTGGCAGCTCTTTTAGAGATGCAAGAGATGGTTCCCACATCGATATGGAGACTAATATTGGATCCCAACTGTCTGCCGATACGCCTTGGGAATGCAAGGCAGACAGACGGTCGTTTATTATTATTTGTAGTCTTTGTAATTGCTCGCTATTTTCGGTATGTACGTTGGACAGCCAGAGTAGGACTCTAACTTGGTTGTCTACTACAATACGTTTTGTATTTTGCCCGTAATGCCTCCCATGCTAGCTCTAAATTATCATCGCTCAATGGATATTGTTTGACGATTGAGCCAGCTTTGCCTTCCGTTTAGTACCGGACGTGATACAATTTTTGTGCACGGGAGAGATTAGGGTGGTTTATGTAGACGGCTGTGAACATATCACGAAAAGCTGGCCATTCTTCATAACACCCATAAAATGTCTCTATGTCGCAGGCTGGGAGTTTAAGGCATATATTTGAAGAGGAAGCTTCTTCTGGAATTCGTTCCACACGTGAAGGTGGACTCGGCTGAGTAGCTGCTCGAATTAATTCGAACTGGTCCGCTATCTTTATCTTCGTCAATTCTTACGTGTCATGGCACGTGAAGTATTTATTGTCTGCTGAAATTTTGAAGTTTTCGGGCAGATATTCGTCGGGCTTTGAACAAACCTCTCTATAGACCGTTTTAAATTCTTGCCAACATTCATCTAGTGATTTGTCTTTGATTTTTAGATACGTCTCCGTGTGATCCTGAATAGGGGAATCACTGAATCGAGAACAGTATCGAATCACATTGTCACTTAATGAAATTAAAAGTTGCGCGGAAGGATCGATCTGTGTAGACGCGCGTTTGTGACGATTTTTTTTGTGCTAAGGGCTTCGAGTGAAGTTCCCTTTCTTGTTTCGGAATCAGACATTTTGGGTTCCTTAGTACCTTTGGTAGGACCATGACCAATTGGCATTTAAAAGGAAAAAATGTATTTAAATAGTCGCAAGAAAAAATGTGAAACTCGAATAGAGTTTATATGAATATCGAATGTTCGCACTTCGTGCTTTATTGTAGTAAAACAATGCACTTTATGCCACAGAAAAACTTTGTGGCTGTGTTTGTATTTTTTTTTTTTGTTGAAATAACAACTTATCGTTAAGTTAATTTAATGTTATTGTAAAATTAAATCACTGGAAGAAATTATTCTGAATAGAAATTAAAAAAAAATCACAAACACTTTCACTTTTATAAACGTGGGTTATATACGTATTAATAAAAGTAAAATGTAATAAATATATTATGAATAATTTATATAAAATTTGTAAAAAAATTAAAATTATTTAATTATTAATTATTTAACTATTATATCGAAATGATATATTTCGTTTAAAAATAGCGGACAGAAAAATTCCCTATTAGGTTATTTAAACGATCTTGTATCTTGTTGTCAAAAATTTAGCATGAACATGTAAATATGTACGTATGGATATGACAATAGTAAACAGATACAACAGCTGTTTGAATATACACGGCTGTATTGATATATACGTATGTGTGTATATATGTATATGTCGACATATATTTTGACCTCAGCTGCTCGCGCTACGAATAGAGCGCATAAAACAATAATATGTTGAAAAACAATATGAGCAGATCAAAGAGTATTTGGGTGCGTGTGTGTGCCCAATGTTTAGAGGATAAACATACACACAATATATGCTTCTCTTGTTGGCGAGAGCGAATATCGCACAAAGCGGAATGGCGGATAATGGTATAGTGAGAAGATCACTTGTTATTTTGTCACTCTTTGTTTTCTATGCGCTCAGTGTATGTACCTATGTCAAATCTTTGCATTTGATGCGCTGTTGAGTTCGTTCAGCTCCGGAACCGCTACCAAAGTTGTTGACAAGTCGCTCTTTTTAAAAGTCTTTGAACTTTACCTTTACTGTTGAGTAAGTAGGTTAATAAGGCAATGACCTTAGAGTCTACAATAGGGAAATTGCTAAGAGCCGAAAGTAGGCAAATTAAAGAAACTGCAATTAGATATGTATGTAGTTAGGTTTGTACCGATATGTACCTACTATGCATACATACACGTATGTACTGGATATGAAAAATACAGATTTTATTTAGCCAATTTAAATAAATGTATTAGCGGCAAGAAGAACCGCTTTCCGCTCGAATTAGCGGATTATATTTCAAACTTAATGTTTTTGGCGGGAATGAAAATCCGTCTTACAAAAACCTCTTTGCAGTTAAAAAAAAATGGAACCAAGCCAATAAACATGTATGTTTTGGGTCTTTTTAAGGAAATTTAAAAAGTTTGTCTACTTACTAATTAGTGGCCTCTTTACTTCCCTTTTTTTTGTTGCTGTAGTGCTATTTTGAAATGGTGTTGCAGGGCTCTTTGTGGCAAGTACCTGTGGTGTAGTGTCTTCCTTCTTAATGTCCTTGTGTGTTGATAGATGTTGTTGGTATGTATGTTGCCCCTTGTTTGTATGTATGTAGTGATTTTAAACGAAATCTCCGAATAAAAGCTAATAAAATCACCCGGAACACTTTAATATCGCTTATAATAATGCGTTTACTTTTTCGCACTTTGTATATGTACATATGTACATATGTATCAACATTTTAAGATCAAATTTTTTTTTGTGTTTGCTTATAAATTTATTTTGTATGTACGTATGTACACTCTTAACACTCACACACTCCTTGTACGTATGTGTTATAAATTTTTTGTAATTATTTTTTTTTTTTAGCACCACTTTTTTGTTTGTAAATATTATATTTTTGCACTACCAATTTATGTTAATTTGCACAACTTTAGTTTTGTTTTCGCTTTTCGATCGGGGGTACGTAGGTTTTTTTTTGTACACAATTTTTAATTTTTTTTTAAATAATTTGTTTGTAGTGTTAGTGGCTGTGAACCGCAGTTTGGCTCATTTTTAGCCTCGAAGGACCAATGTTCAAGTCATTAAGGACCTGAGGGAACTAAGGGGGTGCCGGCTGTCGAGCGGTTTTAATAAAAACACTTTAATTAAACTTTAAATAAGAAAAGCACTTTAATTAAAATGGTTAATTAACTTCACAAGATGTTTATTCCACTTTAATGATATTAATGTTAAGCTAATTTAATTTAATTTAATCTGATTTACAAAGAAGTTTTTGTTTAAGTAAATTTCACAAGTTTATTTCATTTAAATTGTCTCTACATTCTTCACTACTTAAGTTAGTTACAGGCACACATGATAGTTTTTAGAAGTAGCTGACAGTATCCGCGGTTTAAATGCTGCCGTACGCGTGCGCGAGCGAGGGCTGTAGGTTTCTGATTGATTTTTCGTTAGCTCGAACGGCCGCAGCTAAGCTGTCGATCGGCTAACGAAATTCAAGGCTAAGGATAAAGGAATTGGCGCGTGATGGGACACCCGGAAATAGTGGGAAGAGACGGGTAAATCCACGCGCACGGCAGTTACAAGAAAATTTTATGGTGGTTTAAGCGGGCGCTTAAACACTGGTGTTTTAACAGCTAAAGCAGGAAACATATAAGAAACTAACGAGTCATAAGAGTACATAAGTATGTATGTCAATTTGTATTACAATTTGTTCAATGACTGAGGTTTGTTTAAATGGAATAATAAAACTATAAACAAAAAGTGTCATATTAGAAACTATTGTCTTGCAAAATTTACGTCTAACATGTATATGCGATATATACCATATAAATACATATGTACAACTATTTAATATGTGCGTTCGAATATGGATATGCATACCGACGTATTAAATTTTATTTGTTCGCTTCGTAATTAGTTGCGCTCTTTAAAAAGCGTTTTTTATGATTATTCACTGCGGAAAGGTAGCCGGAATTATATACATATATAATAAGCGCTTTGTAACCGCTGAAATTATTTTCGGCCGAGAGTTAGAAAAACTAATACAGTCGAACTTCCATAACTCGGCCTAACATTATCCTATAAACACTTCGACTTACGGAGACTTCGAGTTGCAGGTTTTTTTTTGTTGAAAAATCTCTGTATGTATTTTTATTTAAGACAGAAACTTACAGAAAACGATAACAAACATACTTTTTTTGTTACTTTCAGTAAACAGTAATCCAATTTTTTCAAAGAATGGCAGTGCTTATCAGTTGTATTCTCCTTCGTTTCCACATATAAATTTAATGTTCGAAGAGAATTTTTCCCATAATTTCCGGAAGGCTGATGAATAGTTTCTTCCACCAAACCATCGCCATCACTCTTCGCTCCACTTAAGGTTGGATCCTCTGATTCAGGGCAGTAATGCTCAACAATATCATCATCTCTAAGAAAGCCATTTGTGCGAAGCTCATTATCCACTTCAATCTAATCCTGAAGAGTAGCATTGCAAGTTATGTTGTTCGTTGCTTCGTAATCAATTTCAATAATGTTTTGATTTTCGTCACTACTACTCAAAAAAATAAAAGTATATCATCTTCTTTTTACCATCCCGAATATTGACCAAATCCAGGATTTTTTAAAACAATTTTCTATTCTTTGATTACAGACGTCAATATTCCAAGCTTTTGTCATATGATTTACGCTATCCATAAGTGTCATACTGTCCTGTTTTTCGTTTGCCCATATGCGTTTTAGTGCTGCTTTTACCATTCTGCTACGGTAAAAAATTTTGAAATTTTGAACTTCTCGCCGATCTAGCGGTTGCAGGTTCGAGGTCATGGATCACTGGTGGAAAAATGGATTCAATAGTTTTCATTTTGCTTTGTATGTATTCTGGAGGTGCTTATCCAATTTTACAACCCACTCTTGGAAAAGTTGCCCTGTCACCCAGACCTTGGAGTTTGACTTAGAATCTACGGGTAAATGGTTACCGCGAAAACACTGAGGCTTGAAACTTTTTCCAGTCAATCGAATTTTCAGTTTTTCCGAACAATCCATATTCGCTGCCAGCATTAACTTAACCCGCTGATTGCCATTTTTGCCTCCGTGGCATTGCTGGTTTTTAAAAGATGATGTTTTATCTGGCATGCATTTAAAAAACAGTCCTGTTTCATCAGCATTAAAAACATTCCGTGCACAATACTTTTGCAAGAAATTCGGCAAAACGTTTTTTTTTTTTAAATTTTCGCAGTCCACTTCACTAACGTCATTGCTTCCACCGCACACTTTGCAAACTCCATTGCCTTCTGCTTTAGTATTGCTCCAGATATAGGCATGTTTTGACTTCTAGCCGCTGTAAATTCGAAACATAGAAGCTAACAACGGCTTTCTAGCACATTCGAGTTATAGAATTCGTATGTATGTATTTTTGTTCGAGTTATGCAGAGCTTCGAGTTATGAAACAGAATCGTATGTTATTTACTCTCTTAACGCTACTGCCAGCTGATTTAGTTCGATTTATAGAAGTTCGAATTATGGAAGTTCTACTGTATTTTGAAATAAATTTAAAAAATTGTATATATTTTTAATCTGCTTAATTAAATAAATATTCTGCCTAAGGTTTTATATTAGTTATTGAAAAATAAATATGTAAATGATATTCTCTAAATTGCTTTTATAAAATTTTTTCTTAATATATCAAAGATAGGGTACACATGAATAGCAGTATTGTTGATTGAAGCAGAAAGTATTATAATGCTGGCTAGTAAGACAAAACTCCCGTCAGCGCTTACATTGTACCAATTATAGCATACTAAAAGAGAGATAGTAAAAAAAATTCGTTAGAAGCTAATTTAAAAGCTTGTTATATATTACAATAGGTCAAGTAAGAGGTTCAGTCGGTTATTTTTTACTGATTCTTCAAAATATGATAACTTTGTGTACATTTGTCCGATTTAAGTCAAATATGCGCCGTTTTGTTCGTAAACTTGTTGCCAACTTCATTATAACTCTCTCGTAGAAGGCTGCGTCCCTATTGGCAAAAAACTCGGAGACCCAATTTTCACAGGCCTCTCTTGAGTCCAACTTCTCACCATTAAGCGAGTTCGCAATGGACAGGAAAAGATGGTAATTACTTGGTGTCAGGTCCGGACTATAAGGTGGGTGCATTAGGGCCTCCCATCCGAGCTCCTGGAGCTTCTGGCGCGTCAGCAAAGACGTGTGTGGCCTGGCGTTGTCCTGATGGAACACAATTCGGCCTCTGTTGATCAAAGATAGCCTCTTCCGCATGAGTGCTGTCTTCAAGCGGCCCACTTGTTGGTAGTAGAAAGCCAAATTGAGCGTTTGAACATAGGGAAGCAGCTCGTAGTAGATGATTCCTTGCCAATCCCACCAAACACACAGCAAAACCTTCCTGCCCGTCAATCCTGGCTTTTCCACCGTTTCCGACGGTTCACCGCGTTTCGCCCACTACCGATTTCGCTTGACGTTGTCGTAAGTGATCCACTTATCATCGCCAGTCACCAAACGCTTCAGAAATGGGTCGATTTTGTTGCGATTCAGCAGCGATTCACAGATGGAAATTCAGTCCATCATGTTTTTTTTTTGCGTTATTTCGTGTGGCACCCAAACATCGAGCTTCTTTTTGAATCCAAGGTTATGCAAATGGTTCCAAGTGGTTTTCTGGCTTATCTTTAGTTACTCAGCAATTAAATAAATGGTCACATGACGGTCTGTTTCCACTATTTCCATGATTTTATTGCAATTTTCGGCAACAGGCCTCCCGACGCGTGGAGCATCTTTGATATCGAAATTACCGGAACGGAACCTAGCAAACCACTTTTGTGCTACACGTTCGTTTACAGTATCGGAACCATAAACTAAATCAATTTTTTAAGCCGCTTTGGCTGCTTTTTCACCTTGATCGAAGAAAAATTGCAAAATATAGCGAATTTTCTCTTTGCTGGTGTCCATCTTTGACGAGCGCTCACAACGTACTGAGGCAATCATGATATGATGTAACACGTGATACTAGTACTATGGACAATAATGCCATCTCTTGGATAAAAACCGAACGAACTTTTCACTTGACCTAATATATGAGAGTAGCATTGAATGCTAAACAAATGTTTTATTGTATTTAAGTTATTCGGCAATTTGATTGAATACAAAGAAAATTTAAAAATTTTTGTAAATGTTAAATATTGTTGATTGAAGAGTTATACAGCAATGGATTTAACCACTTGACGACTTAACGGCTTAATTATAGCACTAAAGCAATGTTTTGGAATTTTCGAAGGATAACCTATTATTCCACTACGAACTTAACGACTTTTTATTGAAACTCTGCGGCTTCTTTTATTGAAACTCTGCGACCGACTGACTTCTCTTCTTTACTTCTTGCTCTCGAATTTTTTCTTTTACTTTTCATATTTTCTCGGGGATTGCCAGCTACGTGTTTTTACATTCGGTCATCTGACTATTCATCGTGTGTCTCAGACGATAACAAATCGTTATTGTGTTCGACGTACTTCCTCAATTCCATATCATCAGCACTTGTAGTTGTTATATTCGGACCTTTAACCTGTGCTACCTCTCGAACATCATACTGGCCGTTTCGTTTTACTTTCACCACTTCATAGGCGAGGAAAGGGCTAGCCAGTTTTTTCACGGCGACAAACTGTGCGCGTTTAAGTGCATTCGATTTAATTTATTCTGCGAATACCGTGGAAGTGAATGCTGGACCACGATCGCTCCTGATGCGACGAGATGGCAGACCAAAGGCATCTGACCATTTTTCAAACTTTTGAAGTACCTCATCGCAGGTAGCATTCTTTGTGGTGAATACCCAAATGAATTTCTTGAAGCTATCGATCATAGAGAACACGTGTTTATACTCTTTAGATGTTGCCTGCATTGTCCTAAATGGTCAATGTGCAGCGTAAAATTTCCTTGTTGATATCTGAGCGTTTTTTAAGCGGGCCGAAATCTCCAAACCAACAGCCAACATATTTGGAAAACACGAAAAATAAAGTCTTGTTAGTATAAAATCCACCTGGTCACCTCTCGTAGTATGCTCTTCTTTTTAAAGGTCTGTGTGAAAGCGAAACAGTCGGTGACGAGCATAAAGTTAACGCCCAGCAGATAATATCTGAATTTATCAATCGTATTGTAAGATGACCTCTAAAACATAGCTGTGACGACTAGCATCACCAGGCGTCGTTTTCTTACTCCAGTAAAATACAGGATGCAGGTTTCCATCAAATTCTTGCATCAAGCAGCACCAAACTCGTCTTTCCAAGCATTAGTGTGTAATTCTGTAGGAGCGTTTCTATAGTAAATTCATAAAACTGGTTCGGCAATTGACTGATTGCTTTCAGTTCGTCAGCTTCGATCTTAAAAGGCACATCCTTTTTCAACAAATTTGTCAGTGGACGTGCTATATACCCTTTTATAAATTTTCGGAAAAATCCGGTTAAGCCTAAAAATGCCTTACTCACATATTTTGGGGTCGGAAAATTTGTAAGAGCACTTGTCTTTTCTTGGCCTACCAGATTTTCCCATTTTCTATAGTATGGCCTAACAAGTCGATCGTGTTCCCCAAAAAATTACTCAACTTCCACTTAATGTTTAGCCTGTATTAAGATGCCACTGCTAATACTTTCTTTAGCTTAATAATACATTCGTCGGGAGTTTGCCGTAGATGATTATTTTACCCACTTAAATTTGCAGCAGGTCTTGTTCCACGAGATTTTGGAAAACGGAAGTAATAAATATTTTAAACGCAGCCAGGGAGCTGCAAAACCCAAACGGAGCTTTGTTGAATTCATCAAGGTCTTGCTTTGTGATAAAAGCCGGAAGCGTTTTGGCTCGTCGATAGGAACGTGGAAAAAACGATGTTGTTGTTGTTGTTGTAGCGGCTCGCCAACCCCGCTTAGGGCAGGCATAATCAGTCTAAGTTGCCGAGGTCATCTAACGGAAGGTCCAGGAAACGTGCTGTTTCGACAGGGTTGGACCAAAGGGAGAGGGGGGTTAGATGGGTAGGTTTAAGGGGGCATGTGAAGAGGTGGTTAGTGTCGTGCGGGGACCACATGCAGGGCATACGTTGGGTATGCTGGGGTCGAGTCTGGACATGTAGGAGTTTAACCTGCTACAGTATCCAGATCTAAGTTGTGCTAGTGCAACACGGGTCTCTCGAGGCAGCTCGAGCTCACTGTCTGCGATAGGTGGTGGTTTGATTCAGAGTACGCCATTCACTGGAAGGGAGTCTAGGAAGGTGTTGACTGACTCCTGGTGAATGGCGTGCAGCGCCTGTCTGTATGCCGTCCTGTCCAGCGGTTGTTTTGCATGGTTCTGTATGGTGCTATTGTAGTCGAGAATTCCCTTCCTGATGTGCCTAGGCGGAGGCTCGGCTTCTAAGAGGTGCCTGCTGGGGTGCTCCGCGCGGTGGCATCCCAACAGGAACTGCTTGCACAGCAATGCATTATGCTCCTTAACTCGTAGCATAGATGCTTCGCTGTGCAAGTGGTGCTCCGGTGACATCAGGAGGTTTCCTGTCGCAGTCCTAAGGGCGGTGTTTTGACAGGCCTGTAACTTTCTCCACTGCGTCTCGTTCGTCCCCGGCGCCCAAATCGGTGCAGCGTAATTTACGACCGGCCGGCCAATTGCTTTGTAGGTTGCCAGCAAGGTTTCTTTATCTTTACCCCATGTGCTGCGGGCTAGCGCTTTGAGTATTTTGTTGCGGCCCTGGAGTTTTGCGGCAATTGCGGTCGTGTGCGGAGTAAGGAGTGCAGGCTGTCGAATGTGACCCCTAAAATCTTAGGGTTGTTTATAGTTGGAATTTTTACGTCATCACCTTTCAGATCGAGTTCTAGCCGGTACCCCTTCGTCCAGCTGGTGAAAAGGGTAGCCGAGGATTTCGTCGGTTGAATAATTAAATGTCGTGCAGTGAAGAAACGGGAGAGATCGGCGAGGTAGCCGTTCACTTTCGAACATAGGCTATCAATATCCTGGCCAGACGCCAATTTCGAGCAATCATCGGCATACGAGGTTAGTGAGACTCCTACCGGTGGGGGGGGGGGAGCTTCGAGATGTAAAAATTAAACAGTAGCGGGGAGAGTACACCACCCTGCGGAACCCCCTGTTTAATTTTCCTCAATTTAGATGTTTCACCTCGGAATATGACCGATGATTGACGACCACTCAGGTAGCCCATGACCCACCTCTGCAACCCCGGCAGTAATGAGGATTCCTCAATGTCACTGAGTAGCACTGAATGATTGACAGTGTCAAAAGCTTTTGACAAATCCAGTGCTACCAGGACAGTTCTCGCACAGGGTCGGTTTTGGTTCAGGCCATTGACCACCTGGGTGTTTATGGCGTTAAGTGCTGCTGTGGTGCTGTGCACTTTTCGGAAGCCATGCTGATGTGCTGCTGGACGCAGATGGTGAGTGAAAGTCGGGAGCAGTAAGGCCTCAAGCGTCTTCGCTACTGGGGATAGAAGAGTTATCGGCCGATAAGACTCTCCTTTGTTGGCTGGTTTCCCCGGTTTAAGTAGCGGGACCACCCTACCGGTTTTCCACACATCTGGTATGATTAGGGTGCTCAGAGACAAATTGAGGACCTTGGTGAGGTATTCTGCTCCCGCTGGTCCGAGATGTTTTAGCATTAGCATGCTTATTCCGTCAGGGCCGATGGATTTGGAGGCTTTCGCCTTCCCGATAACCCCCTGAACCTCCTCTCTGGAGAAATCAAGCACCGCGCTTGTGTTTGGCAGTTTGCGCATACGGCAGGTTACACGTCTTTTCGCTTTGTCTACCGAAGGATGCAGTGTAAAAAGCCGGCTAAAATAGCTCGCGCATCTCTTCGGTCCGACGAGGCGCGATCTCCGAATGAATTTTCCACCCGGTCAACGCGTCTCGTCGGGTTAGACAGCGACTTGACTGTAGCCCAGAGCTTGGTTGCCCCAGAGGAGAGATTGCAGGACCTTAAGTGATCCGAATCTCTGCATTTAAATCCCTGATTAAGGGATTCCCGGGATCGGAGTTACGGAGGATGTCGCACCTTGGTGCTAAAGCCGCCGCTTCGGACGGGAAGTTAGGGCGGATTTCCGCAATTCGGCCTGCCGGGATGAAGCGGGCGGCAGCGGTCACAACTATCCTGCGGAATGAAAGTTCACCAGAGGTGACGTCAGTTGGAGTGGAGAGAGCACTGAAGGCGTTTTCTGTGAATTCCGTGAAGCCGGTCCAGTTAGCTTTTTTGAAGTTAACGTAGGTCCGGTGGTCCGCGGAAGCAAAATCGGGAGGTCTGTCAATCGAGATGTGTATGGGTAAGTGGTCCGATGCTAGTGTCAGTATAGGTCGCCAGACTATACTGTTTATCAGACCAGCACTCGCAATTGTTATGTCGGGCGAGCTTTGGCAATTACCCACAACTCTGGTGGGGGTGTTGTCGTTCATTGTGCAGAATGTCGAATCGTCTATCTGTTCCGCCAGCACCATTCCTCTACGGTCATTTGACAGGCTAGAAAGCCAAAGATCATGATGCGCGTTAAAGTCGCCCAAAACCAAACGGTTTTCGCCTCTGAGTAGCGCACCTATATCAGGGCTATATCCAACTGGGCAACTTGTAACGGGAGAAATGTATATATTAAATATTTCGAGCTCGGCATCGCCTGACCGGATAGCTATGCCCTGACATTCTAGGGAGTATCCCTGCGGTCGATGCACGGTGTTGTGCAAGATGAACGCCAGACCCCCTCCATGGTCTCGCTCGCGGTCCTTGCGGATTATGTTGTATCCGGCCCAACTCAGAAGACCCGAGCGGGCGGTCAGCTTAGTTTCCTGGATCGCAGCAATTGACAGATGATCCCGGCTCATATAGTCGACTATCTCGTCGATCTTCCCCTGGAGTCCGAGTCAGGCACTGACGTGGTGGCTGGGGGCGCACTTGGGCGCTGGCAACATGGGGCCACATAACGTGTGGTCCACTCCCTATGTGTCTTAAGGCCTGAACAGACCTTAAGATGACTCCAACCATTGC
Organism: Ceratitis rosa; assembly: GCA_037013455.1. Classification (NCBI taxonomy): domain Eukaryota; kingdom Metazoa; phylum Arthropoda; class Insecta; order Diptera; family Tephritidae; genus Ceratitis; species Ceratitis rosa. The sequence continues at coordinate 1,114,712 of JAWMAG010000097.1, read as the reverse complement.
ACTGGTTGCACCTAACCGAGGTGGAGGAGTGATGGAGTCTTCTGGTGAACACGCAGCAGAAGTAATCCGTCGGATCAGGGTTGGTTTCGACGCCAGCCCTGATGAGAAGGATTTGAAGCAACCCAGCTGCGAGGTATTGCTCCGATGGCAAACTTAAACTAATTTTACCTGTTGACCTAAACGGGGTTAGGTCGTCGAAAGGGTGACAGCCCTTGGCCGGATAAAATCCGGGTCAACTCCGGTACGTAGAACCGGCTGTCTTGAGAGTTGTGGAAAAAACGATAAACATATTTGCTGATTGCAGTTTTCCAACCACATCTTCGATAACAGGTACTGGGAAGCATCATGCTGTTTAGCAAAATAAAATCGGCACAAAATCTGTATGTACTGTCGTTCTTTTTTTAATCATCGACTTGTGTTTTTACGGCTTCACATTTAACAGGTGGATGACGATTTGGCTGATGACGAAACGGCGTAATCTGACCATCAGGAACTATTGTTAGACAAACGAGGCATTCGACCTCGCTTTTTGTTAGTTTGTAATAATTTGTTATGGATCATATTACCGCTTCGTACTGCCTCGGCGCATTGATTGGTATCTCATTTTCTATGAGATTATATACCATTAGTTCATTCGATGTATCATGAATTCTTTGCCCTGATATTTTCATAAATTTGAAGGCACTTTCTTCGAGCGTTAAACGGAAATTCAATGCAAAATCAGACCATAGTAAAGTGTCATACTGAACAGCATAATCAAGTAAACTCCGTCAACCTGCACATTTCCAGTGAAAGCACTCAACGGAACAGTTTTATTGTTACCAAGTCCACTTAGAATAGTATAAAATTTTTGTAATTCTGTGGGTGCGTGCAGCGAACTGAGCGCTCAGTAAACATGTTCAGTGAGCGCTTTTGCTAAGCGATCAATTTTCATGAACGTACTGCTACTTCAACTGTCGAAACGACCAACTGATTGTGAAGTTAAGTTTTCGCCATGGAAAAATTTGGTATGCATTATTATTTTAAAGTAATCTTAAAAATTTTACAAGCATTTTTTGCACAATTATGTTTTACTTGAAATGTTTTTCTATTCATCCTAAAATGTTCCGCAAACTGGCATACAAAGCACAGTTTCTTCATAAAAATTTTTGGTTTTTTCTTTTGAGTTCCTTTCTTTGAAAATCTATTTGACAACGCAAAAAAACTGGTAAATTGTCATCACAAGCAGTTTGAAGTGAAAATATCTTTAAATTTCCGGTGTTCATTTTCTTCGATTTACAGCCTTTGACCGATCAGCAGCAAGTAGCATAAAAATTTTACGCTCACTGAACATGTTTACTGAGCGCTTAGTTCGCTGAACACACCCAATGTTCTTCATTGTCTTGTAAACACAGTTTTTGATTAATGTAACGTCAAACAGTGTATCGACGAGACATTCAATTTCTATATTATTGAGAGTAATAGTTTTACACCTTTTATTGTCTTTAATCACTTCGCGGTTTGTAAGGTGTAGACAGTTTTTAGCGGTATGCCCATGCCATTATATTTGAAATATTTTGTATAAGTTTTACAGTCCTTTCTCAAATGCAGGTCATTTAATTAAATTAAAGCAACGAATAATTTTTTCGCTCTGTACACTTCTTTTGACGACACCGTATTGTTTATATTTCTTTTCGCTATAGTTCGTATGCTCAAGCACTTCATATTTTTCAGGAAGCTCATGGTACGATTTGCAGCTGTACATACTGTATTGACAATCGCCTTTGATATTCAATCCTTAAACAATGTAACGTAATACCGATTCGCTTTCAACTTCACCTAACGCTGCTATTTTTTTTGTTTCAAGTTTAACACAAATTCGTAGAAAGTTTCACTACTTTTCTTCTGATTTCCACTTAATTTTTTATGATTATCGGCACATGTAAATGTACGTTTAAATTCTTGCAACAGTTCATTCTTTAGTTCACCATATGCATTTACAAACACCGATTTGAGATAAAGTTCTGCTGTTTGTGTCATTTTTCCACGAACTTGCACTTATTTCTGTTGCTCAGTTAAATTATACGCAGCAGCGTTTTGCTTAAAGTTAGCAAACTAACGTTCTACCGGTACATTTTGCCCTTCAAAATTAGACACCACTTTTTCGAAATTTTCCGCCGCGATTTTAGGCTCATTTTGGAGAAATTCATCTGCTTAAACTTTTAAAGTGAGTAGTTGAATTATGTCCTGTAAACTTTTGTTATTTTCTTCGATTTTACTTTCCATGATAATTTTCACTGACTATTTTGGTCACAACTTTATCTTCGTTTTTATTGCTTTTATCGATTTCCGCTTTTGACCGTATTGCGTTTTGCTTTTCCTTTTGCATTTTTTGCAAATTTATGCAACTCACTTTGATAGTATTGAATGCTAATCAGATGTTTTATTGTATTGAAGTTATTTGGCAATTTGATTGAATCCAAAGAAAATGTAAAAATACTTGTAAATATTAAATATTGTTAATTCAAGAATTATACAGCATTGGATTTAACCACTTGACGACTTAACGGCTTAATTATTGCAATTTTCGCAATGTTTTGTAATTTTCGATGGAACTTCTCAAGTTGTATCGAGGGTTGCCAACTACTTATTTCACATTCGCTCTCTAAACCGTACCGCTAATTTCAATCTTTCCCAGCGCTCCCAACAATATGCTACATTAAGTGACAAGCTACATCGTCTTCCGGTTACACCTAATCGTTTGTGGATGGGAATTCAAGTTTTCTTTATGAATATATAACTGCGCAACACTGAATTTCCGACAAGACTTTTGTGGTCAGATATTGAATGTAGGCGGGAAATCTTGAATTTCTGGATCATTACCTCGTGGATTTTTGGCATTTTCTTAATATTTTGATATGGGCATAGCTCGTCAACCATACGGAATATTCCCACCAAATAATTTTTGTGGCCGGCAATAAGAAAACGACAACAAATTTATCGCCGGTAATATCGCAATCGTATCTCTTTCTTATTACCAGTCGTTCTAAAATGTCCGCTAAAGGCGACTCTCCTAGTCGACATATTGTCAATTCATCTCTTGATCTTGTCTGGCTGTTCGCGATTGCTCCCCAAAACCCCCTCGATAATTGCTCTTAATCAACCATCTTGGATATAATCGTCTCTCAGTAAATTTATGAAGTCGTGGCTTTTCATTAATTATCCATATATCCGTTACTTGTAGTACATCTTTTCAAAATGAAAAAATAGAGTATGCAATAAAATATTTATTTCTAAAACGTTAGACCAGGTAAGAGGGGCAAAATTCAAAATGCAACAGCGGAAACTTTGTAGCAACAAGTAATGGAAATGGCCATTGGCTAGAAAAACATGAAGTTAAAATACCATGCCTAATATTATTTGTCTAAATTTTATTGTTGGAATATGCTTTCCAAATGAAAAATGGGCTCTATGTATTCGATTTAGAAGTTATTATTTAGGTATGGAACCCTATTTATTAGTTACCAACGATAACTTAATTAATATGTACCAAAACAAATACAGGTTACAGCCATAATCCTTACAATGGAGTTATATGTAATGATATAATATTGGCCACTGGAGTTTTTTCATCTAAAGAATTGTGGAGGCTTTCAAAAGGTATGTTATAATAAGATGCATGTTTTTAAAATAGGAATTGTAAACAAATGTATGCTTGTCTATAATCTCACGGCTCAGCCTCTATACTTGATGAGACTAGTAACGATATATTATCAACAAATGTCAGTCATATTAAAATGGAAAATTCGGTCGGAGCATACGAATGCAGCACATATCAGCCGCCGCCAACGATATTAGGTGTTGGCGTAGAAGTCCCTGGTAATTTAGCTGCGACGAGTAATATGTTAGCTAGCACAGACTCCAGCCGTTCAGTTGCTTCTGGCTCTTCTATGGTTGTTTCTACTGGATATAGTAGTAAGGAATCGGCTTATAACCATATTTTATGTATACGTACTTACATCCGTCTTTTTAATTTTTAATTATAGTTGATTTTGCTGATCCGCGAAATATGAATTTGCCTCCATCACCATTACTACGATCCCAAGGAACGCCATCAGTCTCAGCATGTAAGTCAGACCCATGTTCTTCGCCACCGAATGCTGGTGGAAATATTACAGCTAGTAGTGGTTTTTCTGTGATATTGCGTCCTAGTGATTCTACGGGTGCAAACGTACAAGGGAGCGATTTATCAACACTGCAGAGATACACGCCAACATTAAATCGCTCCTTGTTAAATATGGGCCAAATGCGACCAAATGAAGGTATTTTAATATTTTTTAACTATTTATGTATATTTCCATTAGTGGGAGTTAAAAAAATGCGTTGTACTCACCAAGTATAAGCTTTAATTACACTGGTAAACACGCACGAACTTTTTGATGATTTTTGTTAATGTCAGTGTACCCTGATCAAAACCGTATATGTTTTACTTACGGTATATTAGCGTCAATTACTTCGTAATTATGTCTAGAAAGTGTGGAAAATTGCTTTGAAATCTTCTCAGGGTCAAAATTTCACGTCATTAATTGAACAGTGCTATTAAGACTAAATTGCCACAGCCAAATCCGAAAACCCTATCCAAACTTGTCTTCGGCCAAAGAAGCCTTCCTACATAGTGCCGACCTGCATGTTCCAAAACCTACAACTCGTTCAGTTAGTTATGGGATTTAATAAACAATCCGATCTTTTAGAATCTGGATTGAAAAAATGGATTGTGATTTTTCCTGATAAAAAACTTCTTATTTTCGACACCGTGCGTATGAAATAAATTAGGTGACTTGGTTTATTGTAATAACGTTGCGATTGTGATTGTATATTGATTCTTCAATAACTAACTACCATAACGGAAACTTAGGTACTTCCTTCAGTGTCTGTTGCTAATGGTTTTGATATAATAGAGACTTCCGACAATATGACATTTCTTTTTTGCAATAAAATTTTTCTAAGCGTAGAGTTTTGTATTTGTTCTGAGAATAGATTCGCGTACGAGCCAAATGCTGCCAGACATACCATTTTATAAAACCTGAAAGTTTGTCTGCGCATGTCACAAACGTTGGTAAGAACGATGGCGTGACTAAATAATAACTTTGGACAGTGGCATATAACTGCAAGCGAAAACGTAAAAAATAGTCTCCAAGACATTCAAGCATAAAGTCAATTTTTTGATATTTTATTCCGAATAATTCCGGCAATCACAATGAGTTTTTTGCAACCGCTCCCGTTTACCAAATGCGAGAACTACAAACACAAGATTATTGTTTCGACTTAGAAAATGTACACAGTTTACTACATACGAGTATGTACACGTATGTAGGAGCCGAGTAAAAACGCTATGATGTGGTAGTCAGTTATTATATATACCTACATATATGGTATAATTGGCGATTTGTAACCGCTGAAGCGATTTTCGACCGAGCTCCTCCTCCACTTTGTGGTTTTGCGTCTTGATGTTTTTTCAACAAATGGAGGGACCTACAGTTTATACTAAGCCGCCTCCGAACGGCTGATGGGTTTTTTACGAGGAGCCTTTATTTCATGTCCGAAATACACTCGGAGGGGTGGACATTCCCTGCCGAGGGGCGACCGCAATTAGAAAATTTAACTTAATTTTTTATTTAAATTAATTTTCTATAACTTTTGGATGTTGGTGGCACCGGGATTTGAGTCCGAGCCTTCCGTATGTAAGGACGCAATAGTAACCACTCGGCTAGGGTAGCAGTCAGTTATTAGACATATTTATTTTTAACAATTCACTTCCTTAAATACTAATTCATATTTTAAATGTAAGCCGCTACTTTAATAAACCAGTTTATCAAAGTTCCTATTCTATGTACATACATATTAATATTCCATAGAGGTTGCTGATCCTAACGCTTGTAATTGGAATATATGCTACGTAATACCTATATGTATAAAAAGAAATTATCCAAAGATGGGAGCGCAGCATCCCTATTGCGTGCTATAAGCGAATACGATAAGCAAGTGAATGTTTTTGTTAGCAAATACTTGGGATGCAAGTAGGTGACCCAATACCCCCAAACTCCGAAAACTGGAACAAAAAAAACTTCTCATGATATTTTCAAACCTATAGATAAAATTTAAAATCTTTTCCAATGACATAAATTGGAGTACTATTTTTCAGGGTTTTGTGAGTTTAAACTATTGCAAGAGTCCGACAATCTTAGAGGTCGTTTTCAACATTATCTTATCTCATATATAAAAATCTTATGTCCGCTTGGAAAAATCCAGTAATATCCACCAATCTCCAAAAGTTACCGACCGATGGACTTGAACTTTCGTCAGATTGTTTCTATGATTCCCGGTAAGGTTTACCAAAAAAAACAAGTTCGAGAAGTGAACCGGGCACTGACCTATTCAAAAAAAACTTATTCATGTATCGCTTTACTCGAAATAGGTGGTACATAGGTGGTCTTTTGCTTAGATTAACAGGAAGACTACACTTCTCTCTGGAAAGTGGATTAAAAAAAAACTTATTTATGGATCGAATAACTTGAAATTCAGTACATAGGTGTCTTTTTACTTAAGTTAACAGGAAGATTACACTTCTCCCCGAGAATTGGACTAGGGAATCTTATTCATTGTGGCCTTTTGCTTAAATTAACGGGAAGACTATTCTTCTTTCTGGGAAGTGGACTGGGGACCAACCTATTCGAAAAAATCTCTTATGTTATTACGGAACGGGTGTTCTCCAAAACTTACTGATCGATTGCCTTGAAATTTTGTCAGAATATTTCCATCATTCCTGGAAAGGTTCATTCGAAAAAAAAAATTGGGAAGTTCACTGGGGACTGACCTATTCGAAAAAAAGCTGTTTTTCCGGTTGGAACTAGTGTTGTCGAAATTTCGTCAGACTGTTTCCATAATCCCTGGGAAGGTTTTCACGAAAAAAAATTAAAGTGGACCGTGGACTGAACTCAACACAACGTTTGGAACGATCAACCAGCGCATGCATAGATTTTTTTATGTCATTTATAGAAATGTTCTTCAGTACCTCGGTTACGGCTGTTTCATTTTTTTCAATTTTTTTTTAATTTTTTAAACTTCAATTTCAATTTTTTTTCAAGTTTGACACAAAATTTTATATTTGCTCTTTGTTCCATTTTTTTTTGGAGCCATTAGCACACTTTAGGTTTTATTGAAATGGCTGTCACTTTTACATCTGTCATCCGACTTACATGAAGTCAGGTGCGTTTGAAAGAGGATGAATGTGTCTTTTTAATGTTGCAAATTTTCAATACATGGCGCTGTATGTTGTATGATTTATATATAAAGTTCGGTTATTTTTGGGACACACCGTGTATGAAGGTTTTTTCGAAAAAAACATTCTCAGAAAGTGGACCGGGGACTGACCTATGCAAAAAAAAACTCTTATTTCCGTTTGTAAAAGGTGTTCTTCAAAGGTAAATGACCGATTTACACCAAATTTCGGGAAGGTTTTTGCGAAAAAAACATTTTCATGAATTGGATTAGGCTGACCTATTCGATGAAATTTTATTTGTGGTTTGATTTATTTTAAATTGGGTATATATGTAGGTGGCTTTTTGCTTCGATTAACAGGAAAACCACACATCCCACTGGGAAGTGGACCAGGAACCGACATACTAAAAATAATCGGACAACTATTATCTCCGGAAGTGGGTCAAGGACTGAACTATTCGAAAAAATTTAATTTATCTTTCGATTTGCTTGAAATTCGGAACTAACCTATTCGGAAAAAGTTTATTTACATGATGTTTGGTACATAGGTGGCTTTTTGCTTGAATAAACAGGAAGGTCCGGGAAGTGGAAACTCGGTGAATATTTTATTATTATTGCTCGATTTACTTGAAATTCTGAACGTAGGTGGCCATTTGCTTAGATTAACAGGAAAACCACACTTCTTTCCGGAAAGTAGACCAGAGAGAGCTCGATTTACTTGAAATTCGCTACAAAAGTGGCCTTTTGCTTAGGTTAACAGGAAGACTCTTTTTCTATCCGGGAATCGGACTAGGGACTGACCAATTCGAAAATTCTTATTCATGGTTCTATTTACTTGAAATGTCAATGGTGAAACCAAAAATGTTGTACTCCCCTTGAGTAAATAAAGTAATGATAACGAAATATGCCATGATTAATTTTTCGTGCATTCGATGAGTATGTGCGATAGCGACGCGTTGCAGGGCAGATAGTTCTCAACAAAATATTAAGAGCCTGATACTCTACTACGGAGGAGTGGAACAACGCCGCTTCTTTATTTATTTTCTTTGTTGTTCACGTCTTGAATTTCACAGATGTAGGAGCAATGACCGCGTTTGTCGTTTTGTTGTTGCTCTTGTAGAAATTTTGCTTAAAAATTTGCATACCACCATCGTTTCTGGTACTTAGTTCTGCATTACTTTTTGTGCCCTTGATTTACTTGATGTAGAAGCTTTGTTAGTTAGATCTCGAATTTTTTCCGCTTACTTCAGGCTGTGTTTCTTCGGACCTTTTATACTTTTAGGCATAAACGTATATGCATGATTTGTATTGAAAATATTTTTTTTTTAATAATAGATTTCGACTAACGTTTGCAATCAGATAATTGTACGTTGAATGTTCTAGAGTTGACGAATCAGATAACACGTTGCATTTATTTTGCATACAGTTCATGAGTATTTCTGTGCCACAGCGAAGCAGTTTAATATAAAATACAATTAAATCTTTATTTTGTGCAATTTTAAATGCTTATCATCTATTAAGTCTAATGTAGTTATTTTTCAATGTTCATTGACAGGATTAGATGGTAATCACTTGGTGCGCGAAAAATTAAAGAAAATAACTGAAATAATGTATTATATGTTTCTTGGTAGTCGCTGATTACGAATTTGTTATCAGAATAAAAGATTTCCAAATGGCGGATTCAATATAGCCACCTGTTATCTCAAAACATATGTATATAGGTATTTAATTCTCTCACTCTTTTCTACGTATTATTCATGGATTACAACCACACAAACAAACAAAAAAACAACAATTTATATACATATATATATCATTTATTTATTTAAATAGATAATAGTTTTGTGTATAAGCTGCAATAAATTTCAAAGCAGCAAACCGCAGCAATGTATTATTTTTTCATAATAATAAACTACTGCACTTAAACTACTACTTCTAAGAAATTTCTGCTTTGAAATTAATTACCAAACCAATTTTTACTTATTCTACAGACCTTCATATATTGGTTTCATTTTGTTTTACTTAATTTACTTTGTTCTAAAAAGTTTTACACGATCTTAAAAAGTCGTTTCACCTGTAAAAAATTGTGCACTACTCGGATAAACGCGTCATTCCGACTAAGATAGGGGAGAAAACTTAGGAATGTTAACGGTTTTTGACTCTCTGTGGATCTGTTTAACTAGCTTCATCATAAAAAACATTAACTAGAAACTGTGAGACGGTCCAATTGCTGAAAGTCCGAATTAAGAGTTTGGCCGAAGTGGATGATTCCTTGCAAAATCCCCCAAACATACAATGAAGCGTTCCTGACAGTCAATCCCGGCTTGTCCCTCGACCACGACCGTTTTGATTTGTAAGTGATCCACTTTGCATCATCAGTCGCCATCCGCTTCAGAAATGAGTCGACTTTGTTACGATTCAGTAGCGATTCGTTTTTGGATATTCGGTTCATGAGATTTTTTCTTGTTAACTAATGTGACCAATTTGTTTTTTTGCTCGTTGACAATCAAAGGAGTGCTCGTACGACCGGCAGACTCTACGGTTTCCATTAATTTATCGAAATTTTTTCCCCACCGTTGAACGTGTTTTACATCAAAATATCCGAATTGAAATCGACGAAACCAAAATTGTACATTATCTACTGTTACAGTTTCAGGACAATTTCACAGTTATTGAAAAAAGTTTTTCTCTTTGCACTGCGCTCAAACACTAAGTGATCAATATTTCTCCCGTTATCCTTTTTAGTACAAAATATCATCTTTCTAACGACATCTAGCGTAATCCAATCGCACTAAAGCCAAAAATAATATTATACGTTTTCTAGATTAATATATAATATATTATGGTATAATTGGAAATTTCTTAAAATGTAAAATTTTCATTTTGGAATAGGTTTATCTCAAAATATATTTAAATTCATAGAGCTATGGTATATGACAAATCCGTCGCTTAAAAAAAAATTTTTTTTAATATTTCACACGCGTCTAAACCTTCCTGGTTAAATTTGACGAACAGTTTTTTTATTAGAACTGTGAATTCTTTATATTTTCGTTGTAATTGAATTTGCTATTCTAGCATAAATCTCTATAAACTTCATCCGACGATTTGGTATTCGAGTATTTAGTATTAGGTTATCTTTTATCACTTATACTTTAGAACAGGGTATGTGAATAAATAATAAAGCAGCATAGCTTGTTGACATATGCTAATTCCCGCTCCAAATCATTGGCACATAGCTATATCGATTAACTGGCTTGCTGACTTCGTTTTCAAAGACCACCAGACATCTGTAAACTGAAAAAAAGCTAACCGACCCGGTTTCGCTGAATATACCGAGAACACCTTCAAGGCTATCCCCACTGTCATCCGAGGTGAAAGCATTTTCCGTCGTACAGTAGTCCGGAAAATCGGAAATCCGCCCTCATTTTCCCACTGAAGCAGCGGTTTTAGCATCAAGAGGTGACTTACTACGTCAAGCTGATCCTCCTATCAGGCATCTCAATGTGGGAATTCGGCGACTGGTCAATCAGCATGAGCCGAACAGGTGGGTAAAACCCTTAAGGTCCTGCAACCTCTCCTTTGGGGCCGACAAGAAGGGTGGAAGTTTCGCACGACTTCCACAAACGTATCCAGATAGTCCATGGCCATAATCAAAATCGGCCTTGCACGAGCGAACGACCTCTAATCACTCCAGATTACATGCACAATGTGAGGCGGTTTTCATGTAAATAATATCAAAATAACAGATACTTTTTCGACAAGTATTATCGTGTACCGAAACGGATATTAAAACGATAGAAAATTTTTTGACATGCATTAAGATTTAGGTAAAGAAGTTAGTCTACAGAATATCAAGAAAAAGCACCTACTTCGGCGTATCGGAAATAAATATATATTTTTTAAACTATTATCGTTTAATGATAATGATTTACGTGACCAGTTCTGGCAGCACTATATCTGTCAAAAGATTTTGGCATGGTCAAACAAAATGTGATACTATCGGACATTGAGGAATCCTAATTGATCCAATAACCGTCGGGGTTGATGAGGTGTACCTTGAATGGTCATTGGCTCACTTTCGAGTTAAAAATTCTAGGCTCCGTAAAATTTACAAAGGGATTCGGAGGCTAATGTTCTCTACCATTGCTGTTTTAGTTTTACATCTCGAAGCTCCCTTCGCCACATGAAGGCATTTCCATGATATCATTTGGCGGTGATTGTTCGATATTGGATGCTATGATATTAAATATATTTGTCACTTCAACTACTACCAGTGAAATCAAATATTATTCCCAGCTGGACCCGCCTAATTTTTAGTTTGGTATATGCAAACCGTTTTAAATGAATAACGGAACAAAATATATACATAGGAGTATATGTATGTATATGACCGTAACTGTATTGAGTCTTCCGGGAAGGTCCACTCCTTTGGTCATCTTTGCTTGCATCATTAATATTGCTATTGGGTACTTGTTAGTGGTTGTACACAAAAATATGTACGGGCGCTATTCACAGTCGTGTAGAGAACTTATTATAAGTTCTCTGTCATACCGGCTTACCGCAGTCGGATCGAATTGAAACTTTCAGAGTACTTACTGGAATACATATACATTACGAAGATACGAATGTATATGAATATATATGTATCGCCTTAATTATAGTTGCCAGAGAGAGCTATGTTCCCAAATTCCTTGGATTGGAAAATCAAAAAAGGGACGGAATCGCTCCCCAACGCGTGAAAGCACTATGAAAAGCAAATAGCAAGAACTGGATGTTCTTTCAGATCATCAACAACAGCGAAGAAAATAAGCAGAAAATGCGTCTTCTGCTCAGGTAGTTTCTACAGGATAACTTTACCAGCCCCTGACGGGTGCTCCCCCAACCCCTTCTAGGACTTCTTCTGATACTTACTTACATACTTTACTGACATAGACACCGCTTACACGATTATAGCCGATTTAACAAGATTGCACCATTCGTTTCTCCTTTTTGCTGTTTGGCGCCAATTCGAAATAGCAAGTACAGCCAGGTCCTTCACTACCTGGTCTTTCAAGTGGAGGTATTCCTCTTCCTCTGCTTCTACCGAAGGGTACTGCATCGAAAACTTTCAGAGCTGTAGTATTCATATCCAACCGCACCACAGGACCTAGCCAGCGTAGCCGCTGTTTCTTGATTCGCTATGTCAATGCAGCCTTATATCTTATGCTGCTCATCATTCCGTCGGTTGCAGTATTCGCCGTTACCAGCCCGTAGAGGACCTTACGCAAAACTTTTCTCTCGAAAACTCTTAACGCCGACTTATCAGATATTGTCATGGTTCCGCACCATATAGCACGACCGGAAAGATGAGGGACTTGTAGAGTTCGTTTTCAGGAGAGGATTTTACTTTTCAATTGCCGACTCAGTCCAAAGTAGCACCCGCTGAGAAGAGTGATTCTGCGTTGAATTTTCAAGCTGACACTGTTGTTGGTGTTAATTCTGGTTCCAAGATAGACGAAGTTATCTACGACTTCAAAGTTATGACTCTCAACAGTGACATGGGAGCCAAAGCGCGAAGTCAATGACTGTTTGTGTGATGACAGGAGATATTTCGTATTTCCCTAGTTCACTACCACACCCATACCATCGCTTCCTTATCAAGTCTGGAGGAAGCGCGGTTGCTAAGGCCAATAATGTCAATATCATCGACGCAAGCCAGTAGCTGTACACTCTTAGAGAAGACTGTACCTTCTTTATTCAGCTCTGCTGCTCGTATTATTGTCTGCAGCAATATGTTAGAAAAGTCACACGATAAGGAGTCAACGTGTCTGAAACCTCGTTTGGTATCGAATGGCTCAGATAGATCCTTCCCGATCCAGACGGAACTTTTGCTGTTGCTTACCCTCAGCTTACACAGCCATATAAGTTTTGCGGGGATACCAAATTCAGTAACACCGGCGTAAAGGCAGCTCTTATTCGTGCTGCCGAAGGCGGCTTTAAAATCGATGAAGAGGTGGTGGGTGGCGATCATCTTTTCACGGGCCTTTTCCAAGATTTGGCGCATGGTCAATAGCAGGTCTAAAACCACGTTGATAAGGTCCAAACAGTTTGTTGACTGTGGGCTCGACTGGACCTTATAGGCGATATTAAGGAGGCTTATCCCACGATAATTGGCACACACTGTGGATTGAACAGAGCATGTTTTCGTCCGACCATATTCTACAAAGTAGATGATGCATGCACCTTCAGCTCCTCACCGCCACGTTTGAATATTTCTGACGGAAGGCCGTCAGCTTCAGCCGCTTTGTTGTTTTTTAAGCGAGCGATTGCTATTCTAACTTCTTCATGGTCAGGTAGTGGAACGTCTTTTCCCTCGACGTCGATTGGGGTTTCGGGTTCACTATCTCCGATTACTCCGTTTTCACTGCTGCAAAAGTGTTCCCTCTATAAATTTAATATGCTCTCGGCATCGGTGGCTAGATCTCCTTTTTGTTTCCTACAGGAATCTGCTCCGGTCTTGAAACCTTCTGTATGTGGTCGTATCTTTTCATAGAATTTTTGAGCATTACCCTGTCGGCCAGCTTCTCAAGCTCCTCGTACTCGCGCATCTCAGCCTCTTTCTTTTTTTCTCTGCAGACGCGCCTTGCTTCCCTCTTCAGCTCTCGGTATCTATCCCATTACGCACGTGTTGTGGTCGATGGTAACGTTGCGAGGTAGGCAGTCTGTTTTCTCTCCACTGCGACACGGCAGTCCTCATAGTACCAACTGTTTTTGCAACCTTTACGAAATCCAACGGTTTCGTTTGCAGCTGTAGGTAGGGAGCTTGATACACACACAGTTACCGTATACCGAGTTGCTGATAAGTGCTCTCAGAGAGCAGGAGTGGAAGTCGAGTAGAAAAGCGTTCGGCAGTCTGTTGTGATTTTAGCTTTTCGATGTCGAACTTTCTTTATGTTTGTTGACGGGCGTTCTTCGATACACAGAGGCACATGCGTATCTTCTCTGCAACAAGACATTGGTTCAAGTCGATGTTGGGTCCTCGGAGTATACGCACGCCAAGAACACTGGAAACATGCCTTTCGTCTATCATAACATGATCGATCTGGTTTTGTGTGTTTCGTTCAGGGGACAGCCGAGTAGCTTGATTCATTTTTTTGTGCTGGAATCTAGAAATCAGTCCTACCAAAGATACCTATTTATAATAAATAGATTCTTATATGTATAGTAGTTATACTGTTCAACGGTTTTACACCGTTCATCTACTGAAAGAGTGAGGAAATTTTTGAATAGTCTAAGAAAGCGTGCGGACCAGAAAAACCTTGTTTGCACTTCTCGACCTGTTGATTGCTAAAAGCGTGTGGATGGCAAGACTGAAGGAGGAACACAGTTTGAAAGGCGTTCGAAAATATTGCTCATACAAGAGATATAATTGCTTAATGTTGCTGAATACTTGGCTTGAACTGCTATGGAGTCCTCGCCCTCTAGTATTTATTGGCATATTCCATTAGCCGAAGAAGTGGCTAAGTATGTACGAGAATGTTAACATTATGTTAGCTGGTTTTTCAAGTCACTAAGGACCTGAGGGAACTAAGGGGGTGCCGGCTGTCGAGCGGACCCAAAGGTTTTAATAAAACACTTTTATTAAACTTTAAATAAGAAAAGCACTTTAATTAAAATGGTTAATTAACTGCACAGGATGTTTATTCCACTTGAATGATATTAATGTTAAGCTAATTTAAGTTTATTTCATTTAAATTGTTCACTACTTAGTTAAAAATCAATCAAAAACCTACAGCCTTCGCTCGCGCACGCGCACGGCAGCATTTAAACTGCGGATACTGTCAGCTACTATCATTTACAAGTACAAAAGATTTAGAAGTAGCTGACAGTATCCGCGGCTTAAATGCTGCCGTGCGCGTGTGCGAGCGAGGACTACTTCAATGTGGCAGAGCCTACATTAGAGGCATTTTTCGGTTTCTGCCGTAGGGGCCAAGGGTACGGCCGTTTTTGTTGCCATTTTATGGAACGAGAAGATCAAAAGAATTGTTCGGACAGTATTAGGGGAAACTGGATAGATATATAGTTTTGTCCTGAAACAAATGGAGATTTTGTTTTATTTGTTGGTATGCTATCCTGTGAGCTAAGGGTTCTCACTAGGAAAGAAGCATAACTTGACAAGTGGGCGCGTGATAACCCCGTTTTGGGTGCGTACATCCAAAACTCGAATGTAGTTATCCGGTCCACGGCGAACATCTTCAATTCGACCGAGTCGCCACTCGGTGGGTGGTAGTGGGTCTTCTTTGACTACTACCAAGTCGCCTGGTTGAAGATCTCGCTGTGGATTCTTCCACTTGTATCTCTTCTGAAGATCTTTGAGATATTCCTCCTTCCAGCGTCGACTGAATTCGTGGTGAAGGATTTTAATCTTCTCCCATCGATTGGTCAATGAAAGGTCTATTGCGTTTGGCTCGGGGATGGCCATTAGCGGTGCACCTTGGATAAAATGACCAGGAGTGAGTGCAGTGAGGTCAGCGGTGTCTTGCGAAATAGCTGACAGAGGTCTCGAGTTGAGAACTGCCTCAATTCGCACTAATAATGTAGCAAATTCCTCAAACGTAAACTTATGAGATGCAGCGGTTTTTTTGAGATGTAATTTAAAGCTTTTGACTGCTGATTCCCATAAGCCACCCATGTGGGGTGCGCTGGGAGGAATGTAGTGCCAATTTATGCCTTGAGGAGCATATTTTTGGACTATGTCGGCAGAGCATTCGTAAGGAATTTAACGAAGTCGCGTTGTATAGCGCGGTGTGTGCCGATAAACGTTTTGCCGTTGTCGCTCATAATTTGGATGGAAATCCTCGTCGGCCGACGATACGCGCAAACGCTGCTCGAAATGCCTCAGTTGGCACATAGCTTAAGATGCACGGCCTACGTTGCAAAGCAGACGAAGACTGCAACGTAGCCTTTGAAATAAGTGTTCGACCTCAAGACTGAAGCTTTTATTTGAAATGGCCCTGCAAAGTTTACTCCCGTTGTAGAAAATGGGAGTGTGAATGTGCAATGCTCAGGGGGTAGAGCGGCCATGATTTGCGTGCGTGTCTTTTGCTTGTAAAGCAAACATTGAAAAATGCACTTTTTAATCAGAGGCTTGAGCTTCGGAATGAAGAACTCTTGTCTGACCATTTGAAACATCAAACGTGTCTCTGCGTGTAGAAGCAGTTCATGCATAAATTTCAAATATAGTTGGCAGAACCTCGATTTAGTTGGGATAATGGTTGGGTGTCTTTCATTGTAACTCAGCGTGGAATGTGCCAATCTACCATCCATACGAAGCAGTCCATCTTTATCCAAGAATGGATTCAGAACGGGTAGTGAACTCTTTTTGTTGATAGCTGTTTTAGCTCGTAAAGCATCTTTTTCGCTAGGAAAATAGCGCTTTTAGGAAATGTCGATGATGTGCTTCTTTGCAGCTTGGCATTCACTATGTGTTGGGTGTGGCAAGGTGAGTAATGGTTGCCCCTTGAACTTATTTCGAACGTTGTCCACGAAACGGAACATGTATGCAGTCTCGCGAATCGCTCGAGAGTATAAGGAAAACGGGTCTAGATAGTTGGGCACATCTTCAAGCGCGTGATATGCTTCTATCTTACGCCTTTCTGGAGGAGAAGCGCTGCGGGCCTTTGCATTTGGCCAGGAATCTGCGTGGCAGGAGAGCCACTTCGGTCCATGCCACCAAAGTGAATTGGCAGCTAAGTCTTGCGGCTTGCAGCTGCGTGTACCAAGATCTGCGGGATTATCTCCGCTTGCAACATGACGCCATGTACCGCTTGGAACATATTCTTGGATTTGAGAGGTGCGGTTTGATACATAGGTCTTCCATGTGCATGGTGGCTTCTCAAGCCATGCCAATACGATCTCGGAATCTGACCATAGAAATATGTTGCACGCTTGTAAACTGAGTTGTTTTTGAATGGTTGCAACCAGTTTTGCTAATAGTAATGCGCCACACAGCTCTAGGCGTGGTAAGCTTACTGTTTTCAACGGTGCTACCTTTCCTTTTGCAACCAGCAGGGTGGACGTAATTTCATTGTTAGCATGTGTGCGGATGTAAATTGTTGCACAATATGCTTTTTCCGAAGCATCGCAAAACCCGTGGATTTGGGTGTCCTGCCCCGGAGCGAAATTAACCCAGCGTGGTATTTCAATTGCGCAAATGGCAGGCAGATTTTCTGCAAAGGTGTGCCATTTTGACAATGCTGTGGGCTTAGCACATTCATCCCAATCAGTGCCGTCTAGCCAGAGTTCTTGTAACAGAATTTTTGCATGAATCATAACTGGCGACAGCCATCCTGCCGGGTCAGAAAGTTTTGCAGCCAGCGATAAAATTTGTCGCTTAGTGACCGCATTTGCTGAAGTAGCTGGCAGAATTGTATATGTAAACTTGTCTGTTAGAGCGTTCCATTGGATACCCAGAGTTTTGGTTTTAGAAGCACTCTCGAATTTCAGAAAGTTTGAATCGAGCAGATCCTCTTTGGGATATTGTTGCAGGATAGTGGCGTTATTTGCCGTTAATTTTTTAAATACGAAACCAGAAGATTTCAGAGCGTTGACCACTTGAAAAAGTGATTCAGTAGCACTGTCTATGTCATGACTTCCAGATGGAATGTCATCGACATATGTTTGGTCTCGTATTATTGGTGCAGCCTGTGGATATATTGCCTCGGTATCCGTTGCAAGTTGATGCAACGTACGGATGGCAAGGTATGGTGTACAATTGACCCCAAATGTAACAGTTTTCAGGCAGTAATCGGTGACAGGAGATTCAGCCGATTTAGGAAATATAATTCACTGAAACTGTTTATCATCGTCGTGAATTAATATTCGACGATACATTTTTTCGATATCTCCGTTGAATACAAACATATACATGCGCCATTTAAGAATGAGCAGCATGAGGTCTGGTTGGAGAGTAGGACCAGTATACAAAACATCGTTGAGTGAGTTGCCTGAGCTCGATTTTCTCGAGGCGTTAAATACCACTCGAACTTTTGTGGTCACTTTGTCCGGTTTTACAACGGCATGATGTGGCAAGTAGAATGAGTGATAGTTGCCACTGGAGATTATTTCATGCGGGTAGGTGAACTCCATGTGGTCGAGGTCAAGATATTCTTGCAACACATTATTGTACATTATATTTAACTGTCCTTTTCTCTTAAGCGTGCGCTCCATACTGAAAAATTGTTGAAGCGCTGCAGACCGGGAATGGCCTAAAGAGAGTTTTGCGGGGAAATCTTCCTTGAATGGAAGCCGCACAATGTACCGACCGTTTGGGGCACGAGTCGTGGTTTGCTTGTATATGTTTTCGCAAGCTTGATCCTCATTTGAAATTTGTGGAATTGGAGGAATTTCTTCCTTTTCCCAGAATTTTCTCAATTGATCACCAAGTGTATCAGTTGAGATTTATTTTACTTGTGTCGAGAATGACACCAATTTTTCGGTTACTGGACCGCTAAGGAGCCAACCAAATATTGTGTTTTGCGCAAGTACTGTGTCGCAAATTGTTTGTACACCTACCACGAGAATTTGTGGAAGTATGTCACTGCCGATTACCATGTCGGTTTGAGCTGGTTTATGGCAATTTGGGTCAGCAAGTTCAAGGATTTTGAACTGTTGCCAGGAATCACGGTTTAAGGTAAAAGTTGGCAAATGCCTCGTTAGCTTTTGTAGCACGATGGCTTGGGCATTGATCCGTTGCTTGGATTTGGATGATACCAGAGTCAAGGAACAAAGTTTGGATGAGTTTTGGACGATATTTCCACCCATTCCGGAAATTTCGAACTTGGAATGTTCGACTGGAAGTCGCAACCTTTTTTTGAACTTTCGAGGAAATGAAAGTTCTTTGTGAGCCTTGGTCAACTAAGGCTCTGAGTTGGAACAATTCTCCTTGGTGTTCCACTGCGACAATGGCAGTTGGAAGGAGAGTTCTGTTATCGTGTCCCGCGTGTAATGATTGTATGTGTGCTTGCTTAGAGCAGCACGGTTGCTCGCTTGGATTGGAGCTTGTATGCGCTTGTCGAACTGGAGAAGTTGACTTGGCAGTTGAGTGTTGCACAGTAGAGTTATGAGAACTGCTGCTGGCGGTTTGAGCATTTGGTTTTGCATTTAGGTGCAGCAAGGAATGATGCCGTAACTGACAATGTGCACATGCAAACCTGCACGTACAATCATTACTGCGATGACCTTGTGATAAGCAGTTTTTGCAGAGTTGATTCTGCTTCGCAAAATGTATTCGGTTTGATACCGACATTTTTTTGAAATTATGGCATTGTGAAATTGGGTGTCGGGAATTGCAACACGGACATGCGTTATCCCTTTTTTATTCTGCCACAAATGATGGTGTCCTGTCAAAGGATCTATTATGAGCGGTGTTTTGAGTGGCGACTGGTTTTGGTTTGTTTTGGCTTGGATGAAGCCGGTTAAGACGCTCCACCACTTCATATCTAGAAGTGAGGAAATCGTTCATTTGCGAGATGCCAGAGATTGTTCCCACAAGGATAATGTGGTTTCAGGCAGTTTCGAGGAGCATATATAGACTAATATTGGATCCCAACTATCTGTCGATACGCCTTGGGAATGTAAGGCAGACAGACAGTCATTTATTGTCGTTTGTATTCTTTGTAATTGCTCGCTATTTTTGGTCCGTACGTTGGACAACGAGAGTAGGACTTTTACTTGGTTGTCCACTAGAATACGTTTGTTTTCGTATTTTGCCCGTAATGCATCCCATGCTAGCTCGAAATTATCATCGCTCAATGGATATTGTTTGACGATTGAACCAGCTTTGCCTTCCGTTTTGTACCGGAGATGATACAATTTTTGCGCACGGGAGAGCTTGGGATGGTTTATGTAGACCGCCGTGAACATATCACGAAAAGCTGGCCATTCTTCATAACCCCCATAGAATGTCTCTGTGTTGCAGGCTGGGACTTTAAGGCATATATTCGAAGAGGAAGCTTCTTCTGAAATTCGTTCCACACGTGAAGGTGGACTCGGCTGAGTAGCTGCTCGAATTAATTCGAGCTGGTTTGCTGTCCTCATCTTTGTAAGTTCATACAGGTCATGACACGTGAAGTATTTATTGTTTGCTGAAATTTGCTTTGAACAAACCTCTTTACAGACCATTTTGAATTCTGCCCAACACTCATCTAGATATTCGACTTTTATATTTAGATATGTTTCCGTGTTATCCTAAATGGGGGAATCACTGAATCGTGATCAGTATCGAAAAACATTGTCACTCAATGATATTAAAAAATGCGCCGAAGGATCGATCTGCTTAGATCTGCGCGTGTGTGACAATTCTCGTTTTGTGCTTAAGGTTCAAATGAAGTTCCCTTTCTTGTTTCGGACTCGGACGTTTTGGGTTCCTTAGCGCCTTTAATAGGACTATGACCAATTGGCATTTAAAAACAAAACAAAAAACCGTGAAACTCGAATAGAGTTTATTCGAATATCGAATGCTCGAACTTCGTGTGTTATTGTAGAAAAATAATGCACTTTATGCCACAGAAAAATTTAAATCACAATTTTTCGTTACGTTAATTTAAGGTATTTAAAAAATTAAATCACAGAAATTATTCCGATCAGGAATGAAAAAAAAAAAATAAATTTCAAGTAAACAGGAGAGAGGAAGGGTATTCCCGTAATTAAGCAAATTTAGAGTAAAGCGAGCAATAATTAAACTTTATTCGAATAGGTCAGTTGATGGTCCACTTTCCGGAAAGAAGTGTAGCCTTCCTGTTAATCTAAGCAAGCGGCCACCTATGTACTAAATTTGAAGTAAATCCAGTCATAAAACAACAGTTCGAAAAAATCAATTCCTGATCTACTTCCCGGAGAGAACTGTAGATTTCTTATTAATCTACGAAAAAAGCTAGTTATGTACCGAATTTCAAGTTAATCAAACTGTAAAATAGATTTCTTATTGCAGGTCCGTTCCTAATCCACTTCCCGAATTTTGTTCCGCAAAACCTTTAACGGAGTTGTTTAGTTTTCCGAAACGATAAGCCAGCAATTAAAATGTATGGCCATAAATTCATATGCTGTACGACATTTATAGGCACAAGGCAATAGAAATTAAAGTACAAACTGATGTCCATATACACATATTCATGATATGAATATTGATACTTGATGCCTTTACAACAACATAAGGGTTGTTGCATATGCATCTATGTATACTGATGTTCTTATCATGAATATGTAAAGCAATAAAACTAAAACATAAGATAAGATTATCTATTCGTGGGAAATCTTCTAATGTAAAATATTTAACATGCTTATGTACACATATGCATCTATGTATACTGATGTTCTTATCATGAATATGTAAAGCAATAAAACTAAAACATAAGATAAGATTATCTATTCGTGGGTAATCTTCTAATGTAAAATATTTAACATACTTATGTACACATATGCATGCATGTAAATTTTCATATTACAAATTTATATAAATAAACGCTCCACAGATTATTGAGCCAGTTATACTTTAAACCTAGTCAAGTGAAGTTTGATTAAAAAGTGTTCCCGCCCTAAACATTTGGTGGCCTTAGGTAAGAGTACGCTTTCAAAAATATTTTTAATATTTTGAAAATAAAAATTTAAAAAATAACAATAAAAATATTTTTAACAACTTAAAATAAAAAAAAAAAAAAAAAAACAAAATTTTCTAAAAATGGAAAAAGTAATTTTCGAACAGCAGGCCATTGGAAGTGAAATTGAGAGCTTACATAACGCGTTAGTAAGCCTCAGAGCAACTCCAGTGACCAGGGAACAGGTTAACGACAAGGAAAAACGTATAACTCACCTGTCCCACCAGCTGGAAAATAATGATCGAGAATTAGGGCAACCGTCGGCAACAATGTCACGGAACCCGTATTATACGGAAAAATATGCTCCAAAAGTTAGGGAGCTAATTAAATTGAGTCAGGAGATGTTAAAATCCCTGCGAATAAAAATATTGAAAATTTAACTATGAAGGATAGTGAAAATAAGAATTCTGTTCTCCAAATAAAATTCGAATTCGCCGTAAGTTATTTGGAAGAAAACTTTGAGGCTCTTCTTGCTGGAACAGGGAATCTGGAAGAAGTAAATAAGTGTTCAGATCTGGCGAAAGAATTGTTTTTAAAATATATTGAAGTTCATGCAGAAGATGAACTAACAAGTAAATTTAGGCAATTGAGGAAAAACTTAAACTCAATGCCAAATAAAAGTAAAAATGAATATAAAGTGGAAGAAAAAATAAGAGGAAGACCCCTCAATCTTCCACAAATTGATATTCCTTGTTTCGAAGGGGACTATACTAAATGGAATATGTTCAAGGAACTATTTCATGAATTAGTGGATTCTGAAAATATATCCACAGTGCAAAAAATGTGCATTTTAAAATCAAAATTAAAAGGATATGCGTCCACATTAATTGAAAATCTTCCATCTTCGGAAGAAAATTACTCAGTCGCATGGAATTTGCTAAAAATCAACTTTGATAATAAGCGAGCTTTAACAAACATTTATTTCAAAAATTTAGTAGATGCTCCCTTTACAAATTCCACAGCTGCTAGTGTGAAAAAATTAAAAGAAGTTATTGAAGAAAGTATTCAAACTCTAAAGGCGACAAATTTATCGTTAGAAGAAATACTTCAAGCGTTACTGAATTTTCTGCTTGTGAGAAAACTTGACTCTCTCAGAACAAAATATGAATCTTCTTTAAAAGACTCCAAAGAATTACCGAGGCTAGATTCATTAACACAATTTCTCGGAAAAGAATTTTTTGCATTAGAAGCAAAACAAAGTGAATACAGAATACAAAAAGCTGTAAATATTCAAAAAAAAGGTAATATTTCAGTAGTACCAAATTGTATTATGAACTGCGGAATGCAGCACTATTTAAATCAGTGTAAGAAATTTCAAGGTTTATCCATAAAAGAAAGATGGAATATAATAAAAAACAAAAATATTTGTAAAAAATGTCTAAACGGTGGGCATGTGTTTAAAAACTGCAGCTACATAAACTGTCGGTTTTGCAATTTGGAGCATCATTGGTTACTCCATAAAGATATAAATGCAGTGGCTAGCACAGTAAGCAGTGTAAATTTAAAAGAAAACAAATATGTCCTTTTATCAACAGCCGTAATTAAAATAAAGGATTTTGAAGGGAAATTCATTAATGCAAGAGCATTAATAGATAATGGATCGCAAGTTAATTTAGTAACAAAGCAATTAAAAAATAGACTAAAAATAAAAGGAGACAATAAAAAAGCATTATAGAAGGTATTGGGCAAAACATATCTAAAGCACAGGAGCGGATAATAATTGAAATAAAGTCGAAAGTATCCGAATATGAAACACACATTAAAGCATTAGTAGTGGAAAAAATTATTTCACCATTGCCATCTACTAAAATAGAACGTGGAGAAATTCCTACAAAAATAAAATTAGCTGATCCAGAATTTGATATACCAAGCAAAATTGATATATTACTTGGAGCAGAAATTTATCACTCTTTATTGAAGAGTGGTCAAATAAAAATAAAAAATCAAGAATACAATATTCAAAATAGTGTGCTAGGATGGCTAGCCGGAGGTAGAGCAGATATTAAATTATACTCAAATCATTGTGGAGTATTAGCCTACCATAGCGAAAGCTTGGATAATCAATTAAGGAAATTTTGGTAACTTGAAGAAATAGATACACAGAAAAGATATTTAACAGAGGATGAGAAAAATTGTGAATATCATTTTAACAAAAATTTCAAAATTTCAAAAGATAACAAGTTTTCCGTAGCATTGCCATTTAAAATTAATCCACTTCAACTAGGTAATTCGGAGTTAATAGCAAAACGGCGATTTTTTGCTTTAGAAAGGAAATTAGATAAAGATACACAATTAAGAGTACAATACAAGGAGTTTATGGACCAATATTTAAGCTTCGGCCACATGGAATTAATAAATAACGCCAATCAATTGAAACATAAATATTTTCTACCACATCATTGTGTGTTTCGGCCTGAAAGTAGCTCAACCAAATTACGTGTGGTTTTCGATGCGTCATGCAAAACAACAAATAATAATTCTCTCAATGAATTATTATATACAGGTCCAAGACTACAAGACGATATTTTTAACATATTGCCCAGATTTTTGGATGAGTGCATAAGTTCGTGCCCGATTCCGCTGGATGCCGTACGAATTGTTTGAGAGTGGCGCTCGTGAAAGAAATATATACATATATATCGTTGGAAAGGTGACAGTCCGAACTATAAATCAAGCATAAAATAACTTCATTTTGATTTGAGTTGCTTAGTGAAAAGACGCATGGAAGATGAACAACGAAAAAGATCATATGCGTCATATTATGTTATACGAATTCCGCAAAGGAAAAACAGTGGGCGCTGCAACTAAAGATATTCGCGAAGTTTATTTGGACCGTGCTCCAGCACTCCGCACAGTAAAGAAATGGTTCGAAATTTCGTTCTGGAGATTTTAACCTCGAAGATCAACCTCGCAGTGGACGGCCTTCTGAGCTTGATGACGATGTTCTAAGGACTTTAGTTGCGAATAACTCACGTATTTCGACGGAAGAGATTGCCAGTGAATTGAACGTCAACAAATCAACTGCGTTTCGTCGTTTAAAAAAGGTTGGGTACACTTTGAAGATCGATACATGGGTGCCACATCAGTTGAGTGAAAAGAACAAAGTGGACCGTATGTCAACAGCAATTTCTTTGCTTCGTCGGATCAAAAACGAACCTTTTTTGGATCGGCTCGTGACTGGTGATGAAAAATGGGTCCTGTACAACAATGTTCAATGCAAAAGAACATGGAAACAGGCACACGAAGGGGCGGAACCGATGTCGAAAGGTGGATTGCATCTGATGAAGGTACTGCTGTGCATTTGGTGGGATATCCGAGGCGTGATCTATTTTGAGCTCTTGCCAGCTGGAGAAACGATCACTGCCAACAAGTATTGTCAGCAATTAGTCGAATTGAAGAAAGCAATTGATGAAAAACCTCCGATTTTGGCCAATCGCAAAGGAGTACTTTTCCATCATGACAACGCCTGGCCACATGTTGCAAAACCGACCCTGGCCAAACTGAAGGAGATGAATTGGGAAATCATGCCGCATCCCCCATATTCACACGAACATTGCACCTTCCGATTATCATTTGTTTCGATCGCTGCAGAACAATTTGAATGGAAAAAAATTTAAAAATGTGGAAGACGTCAAAAACCACCTTGACACCTTTTTCAACGAAAAACCGCGCGATTTCTATGAATCAGGCATCCGTAAATTGGTTGAACGTTGGGAGCGGATTGCCGAATTTTAGTTTGCACTTGAAATCGGGCACGAACTTATGCACTCATCCAATAGAATTATGTGCAGCAGTGTTACTTACTGTTCTGGTGAAGCAAGTTTTAAAAAGTCTAAAAGTTAAGTGTAACCAAGTTTTTTATTACACAGATTCCACCATAGTATTAAGCTGGCTACGTTTAGAACCAGCTACTCTCAAAATATTTGTAGCCAACAGAGTCAGCGATATTCAGTCCAACAGCAAGGTCAAGGATTGGAATCATATAAAATCAGAGGAGAACCCTGCAGACATACTTTCCAGAGGAATAATGGGTAAAGAATTGTCTGAAAATAAATTTTGGTTTACAGGTCCGAAATTTTTAGAAGAAAATAACTTTAAAATAAAAGAAATTATGTTTGACGATGAAATCCCAGACATAAAAAACATTAAAAAAGTCGGGGTAGTAATAAATAAAAATACAATGTGGGAAAGAATAAACCACAAAAATAATTTTAACCACCTTCAAAATATAATTGCCCAAATATATAAATTTACTCAAATTTGCAAGAAAAAGGAATCGAAACCTTGGGTAGAGTACAGAAAAAAAGCTCTAGATATAATTGTAAAAAACATACAAAGCAAACACTTTAAAGAAGAAATTAAAAACCTACAAAAAAATAAAGTAGTACCCTCGAATTCCAAGATAGCTACATTGTCTCCCTTCTTGGACAATGATGGTTTAATTCGAGTTGGAGGTAGAATAGAAAACAGTTTGCTTCCTTTTGAAGCAAAGCATCCTATTTTACTTCCATACGGAGATGAGCACACAGAATTGATGATAAAATGTCTTCACAGTAAACATCTACATGTAGGACCTCAAGGACTACTTGCAATTGTGAGGCAAAAATTCTGGCCATTGCGGGGTAAACAATTAACAACAAAAATCGTAAAGCATTGCTATAGGTGTTTTAAAGTAAATTCACGACCCCTAATACCCTGTTCCAATGATCCGAACGATTTAAATATAATAACTCCTGGTCATTTCATTATAGGCGAACCAATGGTAACAATTATTGATAATAATGACAATAAATGCTATCACGGGTTACGTGACCATTGGAAGGCAGTAGAAAAGAATACTCTAGAATTTTGGAAAATATGGTCCAATGAGTATTTATGTGAATTGCAAAAAAGGTTTAAGTGGAAAAACCAAGCAGAAAATATTAAAAAAGACACACTTGTACTTCTAAAAGAAGAAAACGTTTCTCCAATGAATTGGAGGAGGGGAAGAATCGAGAAGGCGATTCTCGGTAAAGACGGAAAATGTAGAGTAGTAGACGTACGTACCAGCAATGGCATATCGACCAGAGGGATACACAATGTTTGTCCGTTTCCTACAGAAGAAAAAATTATTAAAGAAGAAACCGTAAACTTAAAGGAAAAAGATGGACAAAATAAAAATAGACAATCGCATAGAATAAAAAATAAAAACTGTTTGTTAACAATTCTCTCTTTTTTGTTGATTTTGCCCAGTATTAGCACACAAAATATTTTTGTAGAAAAATTTAAAGATAAGTCAGGAATTTTATTTGAGTCGCGGGGAACAATCGGATTAACCAAGACATCGTGGGATATAATAGTCCACGTAAATTTGAATGACTATTGGCGATACAAAAACACCGTTGATGAAGCTAAGGCAGCGTTGCAGAAAGTGAAGCGCCCCGCAGATGAATTCTACTATTCGGACACCATTAGACAATTAGAAGCGAAGTTTATAAGGATAGAAAGAAGGGATAAAATTATCCTACAAAATAAATCAGCGACGTTTAAAAAACTGAGAAGATCAGCTCCGTTATCATTTATAGGAAGCCTGATGCATGCCCTGTATGGAGTAATGGATGAAGAACATGCTGAGGAACTATCAGAAAAGGTTGAAAGAAGCTACCAAAATGAAAAATACTTGGCTGAACTTTTTAAAAACCAGTCTTCGATTGAAGATATGACTGTAGATGTAATGAGGCATCAAAACGAAATTATTTGGAACAATTTCAAATTATTGAACAATTCCATTTATATGTTCAAAATTGCAATTAATAAGAACATAGATCAAAATATAATGAAAAATGTGGTAACATCGGCCTTAGTGGCTATGTCATCATATGAAGAGCTGCAACAAGATATTATAGGAATGATTTGGAATTCAAAAGGAAAATTCCTAGAAAACTTATTACCGCTACATGAATTTCAAGAGCAGATTAAGTTAATTAAAACTCACCTCAATCAGCATTTAATGCTTCCAGATATCTATCCAATCGAACTGGCCAAAATAGCAAAAATAACAACTCGTACAACGGAAGAGATGTTAATATTTGAAATAAAAATTCCGTTAATGAACAAAAATAACTTGCAATTATACTCTGTATTGAAATACCCAATTAGTCATTCGACGACAAGAAATCAATGTATTTACTATGGTCTTGCTGATAACAATTTCGACCATTGCAAAAAAATGAAAAAATTAATTTTATGTTCACAAATACATCCACTGTACAACATCGGAAAAGATGCGGAGTGTGAAATACAGCTATTCATAAACAAAAAAGAATTATCTACAGATTGCGCACTAACCATCTTACCTCGAACCAATTATTGAAGTCAGATGCATTCGGAAAATACATGGCTATTTTCAATTGCTGATAAAGTTTCGGCTGACATCATTTGCGACAACCAAACATCAAGCGTAAACTTACATGAGCAAGGTATTTTACGTTTAAAACCGAATTGCCATTTGAAAGCGGAGCATGTCAATATATGGGCTTACAATACGTACACAACAATTGCAGACTACCAAATACCAAAAGTTAATTTGACCCAACAATTACCAGTTTTTGAGAAACTACAAATAAAAGGGGAAATGCAGACGTTTAAAATAGGAAACATTCCAAGGTCGCGAGGTCTAATGGGGTTTCCGATCGATTTCGAATTTCATCATCTAATGCACTACACATCAAACGCCGGATCCTGGGCAATAATCATCATAATCATCATAGTCATCATACTGATACCAAGGAAAATGTGGAGAATATCGTTAACACATATACCTAATATGATTGTTCTTCCGCGTTTAGCTTAGAAATAATAACATTATGGTATTTATGTGTCAGAAACTAAATAATATATAAGATTAAAAAAGGGCACAAAATGTACATATATAGATATAAATTATTAAAAAAAAAATAATAATAGTTTAAATTTAACGGTTTAAAATTATATATAATCAGATACATCTTTAAAAGACTAAGCCTTTTAACGCGGGCAATATGTTTAGTTTTCCGAAACGATAAGCCAGCAATTAAAATGTATGGCCATAAATTCATATGCTGTACGACATTTATAGGCACAAGGCAATAGAAATTAAAGTACAAACAGATGAATATTGATACTTGATGCCTTTACAACAACATAAGGGTTGTTGCATATGCATCTATGTATACTGATGTTCTTATCATGAATATGTAAAGCAATAAAACTAAAACATAAGATAAGATTATCTATTTGTGGGTAATCTTCTAATGTAAAATATTTAACATGCTTGAGTACACATATGCATCTATGTATACTGATGTTCTTATCATGAATATGTAAAGCAATAAAACTAAAACATAAGATAAGATTATCTATTCGTGGGTAATCTTCTAATGTAAAATATTTAACATACTTATGTACACATATGCATGCATGTAAATTTTCATATTACAAATTTATATAAATAAACGCTCCACAGATTATGGAGCCAGTAATACTTTAAACCTAGTCAAGTGAAGTTTGATTAAAAAGTGTTCCCGCCCTAAACAGGAGTCATTGAAATAATCACGTCAATCAGTCGGTAACTTTTGGAGAACACCCGTTACAGACGGACATTTTATTTTTTTTGAAGAGGTTAGTCCCCGTTCCAATTCCAGAACACTTTTTTTCGGCTAAACCTTCCCAGGGATCATAGAGAAAATCTGAAGAAATTTCAAGACAATCGGTCGGTAACTTACGAAAAACACCCGCTAGAAACCTACAAAGAAAAACGCCACCTATATACCGATTTTCAAGTCAACCGAAAGATAAGAAAGTTTTAATCGTATAGGTCAGCCCCTGGTCCACTTTCCGAAGAGAAGTGTAGCCTTCCTGTTAATCTAAATAACAAGCTACCCATGTATCAAATTTCAACTAAACCGGACCAGAAATTAGGTTTTTAGACCAGGACAACCTCGGAATCAATCCCCGGAGAGAAGAAGGGTCTTCCCGTTAAACTAAGCAAAAAACCACTCATATACCGAATTTCAAGTAAAGCGAGCAATAATTAAACTTTATTCGAATAGGTCAGTTGCTGGTCCACTTTCCACAGAGAAGTGTAGTGTTCCTGTTGATCTAAGCAAAACGCCACATATGTAATGATTTTCAAACATATCGAACCATAAATAAGATTTGTCGAATAAGTCAGTCTTTGATCCACTTCTCGGAGAGAAGTGTAGTATTCCTGGTAATCTAAGCAAAACACCACCTGTGTACAGAATTTCAAGAAAACCGAAACATAAATAATTTATTTTTAAAAGATCAGTGCCTTGCCCTTTTACCGGAAAATAGTGTAGGCGTCCTGTATATCTACGCAAGGCCACCTATATACCGAATTTAACGATTTTTTGAATGGGTTAGTCTCTTAAAATCCCGGAGAGAAGCATAGCCTTCTTGTTGACCTCACCATATGCCACCAACTTTTCGAATATTTCAGTTCCTGGTCCACTTTCTGATGTTCCGAATTTCAATTTTTTTGGAATAGGTCACCACCTTCCAGTTCCCGGTGAGAAGGAGAGCCTTCTACTAACCTCAGCAAAAGGGCACTTCTGTAGCGAATTTCAAATTAGTCAAGCCATAATTAAACATTTCGAGTAGGTCAGTCCTTTTTCCACTTTCCACAGAGAAATGTATCCTTCTTGTTAGTCTTAATAAAAAGCTACCCATGTGCCAAATTTCAAGTAAACCGGACCAGCAATTCAGTTTTTGGACCAGGTCAGTTTCTGGTCCAATTCCCGGAGAGAAGAAGGATCTTCCCGTTAAACTAAGCAAAAAGCCACTCATGTACCAAATTTTAAGCAAAGCGAGCAATAATTAAACTTTATTCGAATAGGTCAGTTGCTGGTCCACTTCCCGGAAAAAAGTGTAGTCTTCCTGTTAATCTAAGCAAAAGGCCACCTATGTACCGTATTTCAAGTTAGTCGAGCCATAAATAAACTTCTCGGATAGGTCACTTTCTGACGAACCAAATTAATAGATGTTTTGAATAGGTCAGTCCCTTCCATTTCCCGGAGAGAAGAAGAGCCTTCCAGTTCACTTGAGCAGAAAGCCAACCATGTACCGAATTTTAAGTTATTCTAGCCATAAATAAATGTTTCGAATGGGTCGTTTCTTGTCCCCTTCTCAAAGAAAAGTGTAGGCTTCCTATTAACCTAAGCAAAAAGTTAGTTGTGTACCGAATTTCAAGTAAATCGAACCATAAATAAGATTTCTTAGAGTAGGTCTGTTTACGATCCATTTATAGAATTTTTGTTCGCAAAGCCTTTAAAGGATTCATAGAAATAATTTGGAAAAATCTCAAGTCGGCATCTTATGGAAAACACATTTTACAAACGGACCTAGGAGTTTTTTTTTTTTTTTGAATAGGTCAGTCAATGTTCCCTGCTCCGGAGAGAAGTGAAGTCTTCCTCTTATTCTACGCAAAAAGCCACCCAGGTACCGAATTTCAAGTAAATCGAACCATTGACAAGATGTTTTGAATCAGGTAGCCTTTGGTCCACTTCTCGGAAAGAAGTGTAGTTTTGCTGTTTACCTAAGCAAAAATCCACACATGTACCGAATTTCAAGTAAAGCGAGCAATATTTAAACTTTTTCGAATAGGTCAGTTGCTGGTCAACCTTCCGGAGAGAAAAGTAGTGTTAATCTTAGAAAAAGGCCACCTATATACTGAATTCGATGTAAATCCAGCCAAAAATAATCTTTTCGAATAGGTCAGTTCCTCGTCCACCTCTTGGAGAATAGGGTAGACTTCCTATTAGTCTAAGCAAAAAGATACAATAGTTATGAACCGAATTTCAAGTTAAACGAACCATAAATAAGATTTATTAGAGTTGGTCCGTCCCCGATCCATTTCCCGAAATCTTTTCAGCAAAACCTTCAAAGGAGTCATTGCAATAGTCTGAAAAAATTTTAAGTTAATCAGTCGGTAAATTTTGGAGAACACCCGTTACAGACAGACCTAAGAGTTTTTTACGATTACGTCAGTCCCCGGTCCAACTGCTGAAGACTTTTTTTCGGCTAAACCTTAACAAAGATCACAGAAATAATCTGAAGAAACTTCAAGACAATCGGTCGATAAATTATGAAAAATACACGTTACAAACGGAAATAGGAGTTTTTTGGAATAAGTCGGTCGCCGGTCCCCTCTCCAAAAAGTAGTGTAGTATTCCTGGTAATCTAGGCAAAACGCCACACATGTACCGAATTTCAAGTAAATCGAACCTTAAATAAGGTTTCTAAGAGTAGGTCTGTTTCCGAACCATTTCTAGAAATTTTTTTCTCAAAACCGTTACAGGAATCATAGAAATAATCTAGAAAAAATTCTAAGTCAATCGGATCGGTAACTTATGAAAAACACACGTTACAAAAGGACACACGAGTTTTTTGCGAATAAGTCAGTCACCAGTCACCTCTCCGGAGAGTAGTGTAGTATTCCTTGTAATATAAGCAAAACGCCACACATGTACCGAATTTCTAGTAAATCGAACCACAAATAAGATTTTTTGAATAGGTCAGTTTCTGGTTCACCTCTCGGTAAGAAGTGTAGTATTCCTGTTAATCTAAGCAAAAGGCCACCCATGTACCGAATATCAAGATAGTCTAGCCATAAATAAACTTTTCGAATAGGTCAGTTCCTGGTCCACTTTCCGATGTACCGATTTTCAAGATTTTTTGAAAAGGTCAGTCCTTTGCAAATCCCAGAGAGAAAAAGAGCCTTTCTGCTAACCTCAGCAAAAGGCCACCCATGTACCGAATTTCTAGTTAGTCTAGTCATAACTAAACATTTCGAATAGATCAGTCCTTGATCCACTTTCCGAAGAGAAGTGTATGCTTCCTGTTACCGAATTTAAAGTAAATCGAACCTTAAATAAGGTTTCTAAGAGTAGGTTTGTTCCCGAACCATTTATAGAAATTCTTTTCTCAAAACCGTTACAGTACAGTATATATAATTGGCGTTTTGTAACCGCTGAAGCGCTTTTTCGGCCGAGCTCCTCCTCCAATTTGTTTTGCGTCTTGATGTTTTGATGCTTTTCCAACAAATGGAGGGACCTACAGTTTATACTAAGCCGCCTCCGAACGGCTGATGGTTTTTTACGAGGAGTTTTTATTTCATGTCCGAAATACACTCGGAGGGGAGGATATTTCCTGCCGAGGGGCGACCGCAATTAGAAAATTTAACTTAATTTTTTATTTAAATTAATTTTCCATAACTTTTGGATGTTGCTGGCACTGGGATATGAACCCGAGCATTCCGAATGTCAATTTGACTTAATTTTTTATTTAAATTAATTTTCCATAACTTTTGGATGTTGCTGGCACTGGGATATGAACCCGAGCATTCCGAATGTCAGTACGCAATGCTAACCACTCGGCTAATGCGGCCGCCGTAACTTTCTATTAATCTATGCAAAAGCTAGTTATGTATCGAATTTCAAAAAAAATGAACCATAAATAAAGTTTCTTATAGTAGGTCCGTCCCCGGTTCAGTTCCCGAAATTTTTTTCACAAGGTGACCCTTTATCGTGTGACTTTTTTAATTTAATGCTGGAGAAAAAAAATTGAACCATAAATAAAGTTTCTTAGAGTAGGTCCGTCCCCGGTTCAGTTCCCGAAATTTTTTTCACAAGGTGACCTTTTATCGTGTGACGTTTTTAATTTAATGCTGGAGAAATAATACGAGCAGCAGATCTGAATAGAGAAGGTATAATCTCCTATATGAGTATACAGCTGCTGTCTTACGCCGATGATATTGACATTATTGGCCTCAACAACCTCGCCATAAGTTCTGCTTTCTCCAGACTGCATAAGGAAGCGAAGGATATGGGTCTTGTAGTGAACGGGGGCAAGACGAAATTTCTCCTGTCATCACACAAACAGTCAAGAGTCGTGGACGTAGATGATTTCATCTATCTAGGAACCAGCAGCAACACCAATAATAATAATGTCAGCCTTGAAATCCAGCGCAGAATCACTCTTGCCAACAGGTGCTGCTTTGGACTAAGTAAGCAATAGAAAAATAAAGTCCTCTTTCGGCGAACGAAAGCCAAACTCTACAAGTCTCTCATCGTTCCTGTCTCGCTATTTCGGAAGCATGGACAACATCTGATGAGTCGGCGTTAGGAGTTTTCGAAAGAAAAGTTTTGCGGAAGATTTATGGTTCTCTTCGAAATGGCAACGGCGAATATCGTAGACGATGGAACGATGAGCTGTACGAGTTACACAACGACATTGGTATAGTTCAGCGAATCAAGAAACAGCGGCTACGCTGGTTAGGTCATGTGGTCCGGATGGATACGAATACTCCAGCTTTGAAAGTTTTCGATGCAGTACACTCGGTGGAAGCAGAGGATGAGGAAGACTTCCGCTTCGTTGGAAAGACCACCTGGTTCAATTCCTGAAAAATTTTTTACGACAAAACCCGCCCAGGGAGAAATAATATAAAGAAATTTCAAGTTAATCAGTCGGTAAACATATGGCAAACACTAGTAAAAAACGGCCATAGGAGTTTTTTTCGAATAGGTCAGTCCCTGGTCCTTTTTCCGGAGACAAGTGTAGTCTTCTTGTTAATCTACGCAAAAGGCCACCTATGTACCGAATTTCAAATTAGTCTAGCCATAAATAAACTTTTCGAATAGGTCAGTTCCTGGTTCACTTCCCGCACAAAAATGTATCCTTCCTGTTAACCTAAATCAAAAGCTACACATGTACTGATATTCAAGTAAACCGGACCAGAAATAAGATTTTTTGGCCAGGTCAGCCTCTGGCTGATTTCATGTAAATCAAGCAATAACTAAACTTTTTCCAAATAGGTCAGTTGCTGGCCCACTTTCCGGAAAGAAACGTTATATTCCTGGTAACCTAGGCAAAGCGCAACCTAAGTGCCGAATTTCAAGTAAATCGAACCATAAATAAGATGTTTTGAATGAGTCAGTCTCTGGTCCACTTTTCGGAAAGGATAGGTCACTTGCTGGTCCACTTTCCGGAAAGAAGCGTGGCATTTCTGGTAATCTAAACAAAACGCCATCTATGTACCGAATTTCAAGAAAATCGAACCATAGATAAGATTTCTTTGAATAGGTCAGTTCCTGTTCTACTTCCTGGAGAGAAGTGTAGACATCCTATTAATCTAAGCAAAAAGCTAGTTATGTACCGAGTGTCAAATAAATCGAACCATAAGCAGGATTTTTTAGAGTAGGTCCGTCTTAGGTTTATTTCCTGAAATAAAAAGTTCGCAAAAGTTTCAAAGGAATCATAGAAATAATCTGGCATAATTTCAAGTCAATCAGTCGGTAACTTTTGGAGAAAACCCGTTACAAACGGACATTAGAGTTTTTTTCGAGCAGGTCTGTCCCCGTTCCAATTCCGGAACACTTTTTCTTGGCTAAACCTTCCCAAGGATCATAGAAAAAATCTGAAGAACTTTTAAAACAATCGGTCATTAACTTAAGAAAAACACCCAATTACAAACTGACATATGAGTTTTTTTCGAGTAGGTCGGACGCCGGTCCCCTCTCCAGAGAGAAGTGTATTATTCATGATAATATTGGCAAAGCGCCACCTAAACCGAATTTCAAGTAAATCGAGCCATAAATAGAATTTTCAGTCTCTGGTCTCCCTGTTAACGTAATGAAAATGCCACTTATGTACCGATTTTCAAGTCAGCCGAACCATAAGAAAGACTTAGTCGTATAGGTCAGCCCTTGATCCACTTTCCGGAAAGAAGTGTAGTTTTCCTGGTACCGAATTTCAAAAAAATCGAACCATAAATAAGATATTTTGAATAGGCCAGTTCCTGTTCCACTTCCTGGAGAGAAGGTTAGTCTTCCTGTTAATCTATGGTAAGCAAAACACCATATATGTACCGAATTTTAAGTAAATCCAGCCATAAATAAATATTTTTTGAATAGATCGGTGCCTAAGTCCGTCCCCGGTCCACTTCTCGAAATTTTTCTCGCAAAATCTTCAAAGGAATCATAGAAATAACCTGGAAAAATTTCCAGTCATTCAGTCCCGTTACAGACAGACATACGATTTTTTACGAATAGATCAATCCGCGGGCTAATAACTAAACACCTTTTTTCGGCTAAACATTCCCAGAGATCATAGAAATAATCTGAAGAAATTTCAATAAAATCGGTTGGTAACTTATAAAAAACACTCGTTAAAAACGTCCATAGGAGTTTTGTTTGAATAGGTCAGTCCACGGTCCCTTCTTCCGTTCTTAGAAGAGAAGTGGAGTTTTCCTGCTAATCCACGCAGACGGTCACCTATGTACCGAAGTTGAAGTGAATCGAACCATAAATAATTTTTTTTTGAACAGGTCAGGCCTATTTCCGTCCCCGGTCTACTTCGAGAAAATTTTCTCGCCAAATCTTAAAGGAATCATAGAAATAATCTGGAAAAATGTCAAGTCAATCAGTCGGTAACTTTTGGAGAACACGCGTACAGACGGACATAAGAGCTTTTTAGGTCAGTCCCCAGCCCATATGTGCCACATATGTACCGAATTTAATGGAAATCAAAACATAAATGAGAGTTTTTGAATAGGTCAGTTCCTCTTAAACTTCCTGGAGAGAAGTGTAGACTTCCTATCAGTCTAAGCAATAAGCTAGTTATGTAACGAATTTCAAGTAAACGAACCACAAATAAGATTTCTTAGAGTAGGTCCGTCCGAATAGGTCAGTCCCCAGCTCAATTCCTAAACACTTTTTTCGGCTAAACATTCGCAAGGGTCATAGAAATAATGTGAAGATATTTAAAGTCAATCGATAGAAGGACATAGGACATATTAGTTTTTTTCAAATAGCTTAGTACCCGGCCCCATCTACGGAGAGAAGTGTAGTATTGCTGGTAACCAAAGCAAAGCGGCACATATGTACCGAATTTCAAGTAAATCGAACCATAAATAACATTTTCAGCCTCTGGTCTAATTCCCGAGGAGAAGAATAGTCTCCCTGTTAATGTAAGCGAAATGCCACCTATGCACCGATTTTCAAGTCAGCCGAACCATAAAAAAGACTTAATTGCATAGATCAGCCTCTAGTCCACTTTTCCGAGAGAAGTGTAATTTTCATGTTAATCTAACGCCACCTATGTACCGAATTTCAGGTTAATCGAACCGTTAATAAGATGTGTTGAATAAGTCAGCCTGTCTGGTCCACTTCTCGGCGTAAAGTGTAGTCTTCCTGTTAATCCAAGCAAGAAACCACCCAAGTAAAGAGTTTCAAGTACCCATGTACCGAATTTTAAGACAGTCTAGCCATAAATAAACTTTTCGAATCGGTCAGTCCCTTGTCCACTTTCCGATGTACCGAATGAAAAGATTTTTCGAATAGGTCAGTCCCTTTTATTTCCCGGAGAGGAGCAAAGCCTTCCTGTTAACCTCAGCAAAGGCCACCCATGTACTGACTTTCAAGTTAGTCTAGCCATAAATAAACTTTACGAAGAAGTCAGTCCTTGGTTCACTTCCCGCAGAAAAGTGTATTCTACCTGTTAATCTAAATCAAAAGCTACCCATCCCCGGTCCACTTCCCAAAATTTTTTTCACAAAATCTTCAAAGGAATCATAGAAATAATCTGGAAAATTTTCCCGGCAACCAGTCGGCTAGTTTTGGAGAACTCTCATTACAGACGGACAAAAGAGTTTGTTACGAATAGGACAGTACCCGTTCCAATTCCTAAGAACTTTTTTACGACAAAACCTTCTAGAGATCTTAGAAATAATCTGAAGAAATTTCTAGTCAATCGGCCGGTAACTAATGGACAACACCCTTTACAGAAGAACATAGGAGTATTTTATAGGTCAGTCCCTGATCCCTTATCTGGAGGGAAGTTTAGTCTTCTTGTTAATCTAAGCAAAATGCCACATACGTGTATGTACCGAACTTTAGGTAAATCGAACCGTAAAATTTTTTGAATAGATCAGTCACTTGCCCACTTCTCAGAGAGAAGTTTAGTATTCCTGGTAATCTAAGCAAAATACCACCTATGCACCGAATTTCAAATAAATCGAGACATAAATAAGATTTCTTAGAGTCGGTCCGTCCCCTGTTCATTTCCCGAAATTTTTTCGCAAAACTTTCAATGAAATCATTAAAATAATCTGGCAAAATTTCAAGTCATTCAGTCGGTAACTTTTGGAGAACGCTCGTTACAGATGGTCATTTCAGTTTTTTTCAAATAGGTCTGTCTCCGTTCCAAATCCTGAACAGTTTTTGTTCCCCATTAATCTTGGAAGTAATCTTAAGAAATTTCAAGACAATCGGGCGGCATGTTATGGAAAACACCCATTACAAACTGACATAGGAGTCTTTTTCGAAAAAGTCAGGCGCCGGTCCCCTCTCCGGAGAGAAGGGTTGTAGTCCTAGTAATCTAGGCAAAACGCCACTTATGTACCGAATTTCAAATAAATGGAACCATAAATAAGATGTTTTGAATAAGTCTCTTGCCCACTTCTCGGCAAGAAGTGTAGTATTCCTGGTAAACTAAGCAAGAAACCACCCAAGTAACGTAATTCAAGTACCCATGTACCGAATATCAAGTTAGTCTAACGATAAGTTGGGGGATGGGGCCATGTGTAGAAGTTCACGCAAGTGAGGAAAGTTTTTGACTGCCATTCACCTGGGAGTGGCCAGAAACGATTCTTGTGCATATGGTTCAAGCAGCTCACGACGTCCGGTCTTAGACCACGTATCCCCTGGGTAGCCAACGAACATCCGTTTGGAGGCGAGCTAAAGTGAGAAGGCGAATCCCATGCGGTTGTGCGTAGGGTTTGGAACCCACCACATGAAAAAATAACCCAATGAAAAAGCTACATAAGCCTCGGATGAGAGACCCCCCTTTTGATGACGACCCCCGCAAATGTTTTAAGGATTACGATTTTAGGGCATGCACCTGGAATGTCCGGTCCCTTAATTGGGAAGGTGCCGCTGCCCAGCTGGTTGATGTCCTCATAAAGTTAAAGGCTGACATCACTGCCGTCCAAGAATTGCGATGGACGGGACAAGGACGGAAAAAGGTGGGTCCTTGTGAGATTTACTACAGCGGCCATATAAAAGAGCGCAAATTTGGTGTCGGATTCGTGGTGGGAGAGAGACTCCGTCGCAGAGTACTGGCATTCACTCCGGTGGATGAACGTCTAGCCACAATTCGCATCAAGACAAAATTTTTCAACACCACCCTAATTTGTGCCCACGCCCCGACGGAAGAGAAGGATGACTTGACCAAAGATGCATTTTACGAGCGCCTCGAACACACTTATGAGCGCTGCCCCCGTCACGACGTCAAAATTGTGCTTGGCGACTTCAACGCTAGGGTGGGCAAAGAAGGTATCTTTGGTACGACTGTCGGAAAATTCAGTCTCCACGACGAAACATCTCCAAATGGTCTGAGGCTGATCGACTTCGCCGGGGCCCGAAATATAGTTGTCTGTAGCACTAGATTCCAGCACAAAAAAATTCACCAAGCTACTTGGCTGTCTCCAGATCGGAAAACTTCCAACCAGATCGATCATGTTGTGATAGACGGAAGACATGTATCCAGTGTTTTAGATGTGCGTACGTTCCGAGGTCCCAACATTGACTCGGATCACTATCTTGTCGCAGCGAAGATACGCACGCGCCTCTGTGTATCGAAGAACGTCCATCAACAAACACAAGGAAGGTTCGACGTTGAAAAGCTGCAATCACAACAGACTGCCGAGCGATTTTCTACTCGACTTGCACACCTGCTCTCTGAGAGCACTCATCAGCAACCCGGTATAAGGGAACTGTGGGACGGCATTGCAAACTCCCTGCGTACAGCTGCAAACGAAACCATCGGATTTCGGAAAGGTCGCAAAAACAGCTGGTACGATGAGGATTGCCGTGCCGCAGTGGAGAGAAAACAGACTGCCTACCTCGCAACCTTGCGATCAACCACAACACGTGCGGGGTGGGATAGATACCGAGAACTAAAGAGGGAAGCAAGGCGCGTCTGCAGAGAAAAAAAGAAAGAGGCCGAGATGCGCGAGTACGAGGAGCTTGAGAAGCTGGCCGACAAGGGTAACGCTCGAAAATTCTATGAAAAGATACGGCGACTTACAGAAGGTTTCAAGACCGGAGCGAACTCTTGTAGGACCCAGGGAGGTGAGCTAGTGACAGATGCCCAGAGTATACTCGATTTATGGAGGGAGCACTTCTCCAGCCTGCTGAATGGCAGTGAACAGGAAACACGCGGAGATGGTGAACCCGAAACTCCAATTGATGGCGATGGGAAAGTTGTTCCGTTACCCGACTATGAAGAAGTGCGAATAGCAATCGTCCGCTTAAAAAACAACAAAGCGGCAGGGGCCGATGGATTACCGGCCGAGCTATTCAAACACGGCGGCGAAGAGCTGATCAGGTGCATGCATCAGCTCCTTTGTAAAATATGGTCGGATGAATGCATGCCCGACGATTGGAATTTAAGTGTGCTCTGCCCGATCCACAAGAAAGGCGATCCCACAGTCTGCGCCAATTATCGTGGAATAAGCCTTCTTAATATCGCATATAAGGTCTTATCAAGCGTATTGTGTGAAAGACTAAAGCCCACCGTCAACAAACTGATTGGACCTTATCAGTGTGGCTTTAGACCTGGTAAGTCAACCATTGACCAGATATTCACCATACGCCAAATCTTGGAAAAGACCCGTGAAAAGAGAATCGACACCCACCACCTTTTCGTCGATTTTAAAGCCGCCTTCGACAGCACGAATAGGAGCTGCCTTTATGCCGCTATGTCTGAATTTGGAATCCCCGCAAAACTTATACGGCTAAGTAAACTGACGTTAAGCAACACTAAAAGCTCCGTCAGGATCGGGAAGGACCTCTCCGAGCCGTTCGATACCAAACGAGGTTTCAGACAGGGTGATTCCTTATCGTGTGACTTTTTTAATTTAATGCTGGAGAAAATAATACGAGCTGCAGAACTAAATAGAGAAGGTACAATCTTCTATAAGAGTGTACAGCTGCTGGCGTACGCCGATGATATCGACATTATTGGCCTCAACAACCGCGCCGTGAGTTCTGCTTTCTCCAGACTTGATAAAGAAGCGAAACGAATGGGTCTGGTAGTGAATGAGGGCAAGACGAAATATCTCCTGTCATCAAACAAACAGTCATCGCATTCGCGACTAGGCTCCCACGTCACTGTTGACAGTCATAACTTCGAGGTCGTAGATAATTTCGTCTATCTAGGAACCAGCATTAATACCAACAACAATGTCAGCCTTGAAATCCAACGCAGAATCACTCTTGCCAACAGGTGCTACTTTGGGCTGAGTAGGCAATTGAAAAGTAAAGCCCTCTCTCGACGAACGAAAATCAAGCTCTACAAGTCGCTCATTATACCGGTCCTAATATATGGCGCAGAAGCGTGGACGATGTCAACATCTGATGAGTCGGCTCTAGGAGTCTTCGAGAGGAAAG
Source organism: Ceratitis rosa (assembly GCA_037013455.1). Lineage (NCBI taxonomy): Eukaryota > Metazoa > Arthropoda > Insecta > Diptera > Tephritidae > Ceratitis > Ceratitis rosa. The sequence goes on along the minus strand of JAWMAG010000097.1, from coordinate 1,073,335 downwards.
TTCTGCGAACGATTTATGGTCCTTTGCGCATTAGCAACGGCGAATACCGCAGACGATGGAACGATGAGCTGTACGAGCTATACGACGATATTGACATAGTTCAGCGAATGAAGAGACAGCGGCTACGCTGGCTAGGCCATGTCGTCCGAAAGGATGAAAACACTCCAGCTTTGAAAATATTTGATGCAGTACCCGCTGGTGGAAGCAGAGGAAGAGGAAGACCTCCACTCCGTTGGAAAGATCAAGTAGAGAGTGACCTGGGTGCACTTGGCATTTCCAACTGGCGCCAAACAGCGAAAAGAAAAGATGAATGGCGCGCTGTAATTGCTTCGGCTATAATCGCGTAAGCGGTGCCAACGCCAATAAAGAAGAAGAAGTAACGATAAGTAAACTTTACGAACAGGTCAGTCCTTGGTCCACTTTGCGATGTACCGAAGTAAATCCAGCCATAAATAAACTTTTTGAATAGGTCAGTTCGTTGTCAACTTCCCGCAGAAAAGTGTATTCTACCTGCTAATTTTAATCAAGAGCTACCCATGTACCGAATTTCATGTAAACCGGACCAGAAATAAGAACTTTTGACCAGGTCAGTCTCTGGCGAATTTTAAGTAAGTCGAGCAATAATTAAACTTTTTTCGAATAGGTGAGTTGCTGGTCCACTTTCCGGAAAGAAGTGTAGTATTCCTGGTGCTCTAGACAAAACGCCACCTATGTACCGAATTTCAAGTAAATCGAACCATATCTAAGATGTTTTGAATAAGTCAGTCTCTGTTAATCTAAGCAAAACGACACCTATGTACCGAGTTTGAAGTGAATCGAACCATAATAAATTATTTTTGAATACGTCAATGTCTAGGTCCGGCCTAGTTCCACTTTCCGAAATTTGTCTCGCAAAATCTTCAAAGGAATCATAAAAACAATCTGGAAAAATTTCAAGTCAATCAGTCGGTAACTTTTGGAGAACACCCGATAGAGGCGGACATAAGAGCTTTTTTCGAATAGCTTAGTCCTCGGTCCCCTCTCCGGAGAGATGTGTAGTATTGCTGGTAATCCAAGCAAAACGTACGTGTGTACCTGTTGGGAATATTTACTTTATATTTCCTTTTTTCTTTTGTATTACTTATTCGTTCCTCTTTTTTTGTAACTTTAAGCGCAAGCTGTTGAATATATATTTTGTTCCCTGAACTAAGTCAAATTGTTTTATTTTATATCTGGGAATTCTGCAGCCATCGTATCAGGTTATGGGCCCAGCTGCCCAAAATATTAAAGCCGAGATTATTACCTGCATATTATAAATGATAGCAGCGACGAAGCAGAGACAAAAGAGGAGAATTCCATCAGCGTGGAAAAACGTGCTGAGCACCACATACTTGCTGGAGAAATGGCTAATTCGTTAATTAGCTCATCGAGAATTGAGCTCTTATCAAAAGAGAATTTTGATACCTGGAGTATGCAAGTGGAGGCGCTTCTTACCAAAAATGATTTATGGGATTATGTTAATGGCACTTGTGTGATTCCGCCGGATGGTGGTGGAAAAAGGCTAAAGCGGACTTGATTTTATCAATTCAACCATCGGAGCTGAAGCAAATGCGTGGCTGCGAAACATCGCGCGAAGTATGGCTCAAATTGGAGTCGATTTATGCATCGAAGGGACCGTCGAGGAAAGCAACACTTCTGAAACAACTCATGTTACAAAAACTCGATGAAGGTGGTAATGTGAAAGAGCATATTGCTATATTTTTCGATGCTGTGGATAAACTTGAAAACATGAGTGTTCCGATTAATGGTGACTTATTGTCCATTAAGGCTATACTTCCGTCATCTTATCAGAATTTTCGGTGTGCTATTGAGTCACGAGATGAGCTGCCCACGTCTGACGTATTAAAAATTAAAATTATTGAAGAGAGTGAAGCGCGCAAACAAAGTTCTGGAGGTGCTGTTATTGCTATGGCGGCTGGTAATCGCGTGAGTACAACATAGAAATTTTTGAAGAAAAATGATAAAAAGTTTTCGAAAGGCATTTTTAGATGCTTTAAGTGTGACGCACCTGGTCACAAAGCCAATGTTTGTAAGTCTCAAAAAGGAAAAAATAGTGAGAAGCAATCTAACCACGACATCAACGAATCGTATGCAGTATGTCATTCGGCTGGAGAACTATCATATTATGGTATGAGTAGTCAGCATGCGAAACATGCGTGGGTTCTTGACAGCAAATGTACGGCACATTTTTGTGGCGATGCTTCGAATTTTTCAAATATTAGTAATTCATCTAAGGCTAAATTAAACCTTGCAAGTCGAGCTTGCGCGGATGTAAAAGGCAAGGGTACGGTTCAACTTCGATTAGCTGGTGATATGGGTGAAAGACAAATTGAGTTCAATAATACTTTATTTGTACCAGATTTACGAACGAATTTAATTTCTGTTGCGAAGATCACAGATAAAGGACATACAGTAACTTTTTATAAAAATGGAGCATTTATTAATGATACAAATGGAAATGGAAAAACTACTCTTATCGCAGATCGATAAGGCGACTTGTATTATTTGCGTGAAAATAGCGAATGTGGAGTTGTACAAGGAAAGTGTTCCGATGTATTCAAATGGCATTGTCGGCTTGGTCACTTGAATGCGAAAGATTTATTTAGAATTCTTCGTAATGGCGTATTACCTTCGATTAAATTCAGCGAAACTGAGGAATTGTCAAAATGAAAAATTTGTTTAAAAGGCAAAATGACTGCATTACCATTTAATGGCGTTCGCGAACCATGTAGAGAACTACTGAAAGTTGTACACTCGGATGTCGTTGATCCTTTTAGAGAGGAATCTATTGGACGTTCAAGGTATTTTGTCACCTTTATAGATGACTGTTCGAGATGGTGTCAGGTATACTTTTTGCGTCAAAAATCCGATGTTTTTACTGCATTTAAATTATATCAAACATGCATTGAAAGACAAACGGGTCAGAAAATAAAATGTTTACAATCGGGTAATGGCCGTAAGTATTGCAATAATAATTTTGATCAATACCTTGCAGATCATGGAATTTTGAGAAGACTTAGTGTTCCTCGAACTACGGAACAGAACGGGTTGGCAGAAAGGTTGAACCGTACAATGATGGATATGGCTCGCTGCCTGCTGCTGCAGTCTGGTTTAATCGCATCTTTTTGGTCAGAAGCTGTAGCTACTTCGTGTTTCATTCGCAACAGATGTCAGTCAGGCAGCATTCAATGGAAGACACCTTACGAGAAGTTCTGCGGTAATAGTCCAGAATTAAATTATTTGAAGATTTTTGGATCAAAAGCCATGGTGCTGAATAAGGATCCAGGTAAAAATAAATAAACTATCAAGAGCTATAGAGGGTATATTTGTGGGCTATCCTCGAGATAGAAAAGTTTATCGAATATGGGTGCCTAACTCCCATCAGATTATATGTGCTCGAGATGTTAAATTTTTAGAAGCTGACCAGAAACAGTCAATAAGAAATGACATGTCAGATGATTTGTTGATTTCTCACACAGATAGTGAATGCGATGACCGTAATGAACATTTCATTGAATTCCCTCCACAAATAATAGACAAAGACAATTTTCAAAATGATCCAAGCTCTAAAGTGTGCGCTGACGATAAAGAGGATTGAGTTAGGGGACCTGGCAGGCCCAAACTTCTACGTACTGGGTACAGAGGGCGTCCAAGGAAAGTATTTCGTTCGCGAAATTCTATAGAAAAAGACGTTCAGCCTGTTGAGTCAGATGTTGTCTTAGAGGACGCAAATGATGACGTATTTTCGGGTATAGCTGAAATTGATACGCGGCTTGCTTTAAATGGTCCTGATAGTGATGAGTGGAAACTTGCTATCGAATCCGAAGTAATGAGCTTGATTAAAAATGACACATTTGATATCATCAAGACTGATCACCATAAAAATATTGTTGGTTGCCGATCCGTACTCGCTAATAAATGTGATTTTGAAGTTAAGATTGAGCAGCGTAAGGCTCATCTAGTGGCTAAAGGGTATTGCACCAGTAGCAAGGCTGGATACAGTTAGACTTTTGTTGGCGTTGGCAGTACATTTTAAACTTACTGTATGACAATTTGATGATGTGACAGAATACCTCAGTGGTTTCCTGGAGTTGATAGAATACTTGCGTAGTGGCGGAAACGTGTGTAAGCTGAAGAGATCATTATATGGACTTAAGCAGTCTGGCCGTCAATGGTATATCAAGCTCTGCACGAAATTATCCGAAATGGGATTAAAACCCTTGAAAAATGAGCCATGTTTATTTTATGGCAAAGTTAATAAACAGCTTTATTTTTTGCTAGTCTACGTTGATGATTTATTAATTGCATCAAATAACTTGAAAAGTATTGGATATATAAAGCAACAACTATTACAAGAATATGAAATTAAAGACCTTGGCGAAAGGGTACTCAGATACCTGGCTGGAACAGCCCACCGAGGGTTGATGTTTCGTAAAACAGGCGATCCGTTTGTAGGTTATACCGATGCCAACTGGGGTGGCTGCGCAATCGACCGCCGATCTTATACAGGCTATGTCTTTCTATTAAGTGGAGCAGCCAAAGAAGCAATCTACTTGGGAAGTGTTTTATGTGAGCCGGGCTTACAAATGTTTAACAATATTAAGATTTTTGTCGATAATAAAGGAGCAGAATATTTGGCGAGCGACCCCGTATTTCATGCTCGCACAAAACACATTGATATAAAGCATCATTTCGTTCGTGAATCATAAGTTGGTGGACATTCTCAATTGCAACATGTACCAACGCAAGAGACGATTGCCGACGTTATGACTAAATCGCTACCTAAAGTGAGTCATGAGAGATACCTATAAGGGCTTGGATTTTCCATTTAGGATGACCTGCTCATTGAGAGGGCGTGTTGGGAATATTTACTTTAAATTCTTTCCTTATTACAATGGAAAAATAATTTAAATAAAAAATTAAGTTAAAATTTTCTAATTGCGGTCGCCCCTCGGCAGGGAATGTCCACCCCTCCGAGAGTATTTCGGTCATGAAATAAAAGGCTCCTCGTAAAAAACCATCAGCCGTTCGCAGGCGGCTTAGTATAAACTGTAGGTCCCTCCATTTGTTGGAAAAACATCAAGACGCAAAACTACAAATTGGAGGAGGAGCTCGGCCAAAAAATCGCTTCAGCGGTTACAAAGCGCCAATTATATATATATATATATATATATATATATATATATATATATATATTACAATATGCATGTCAACATGGCATCTCCCTTCACTTGTCATTACACAGTTATTATATTTCCTTTTTTCTTTTGTATTACTTATTAATTCCTCTTCTCTTTGTAACTCTAAGCGCAAGCTTTTCTCTGAACTAAGTCAAATTGTTTTATTTTATATCTGGGAATTCTGCTTCCATCGTATCAGTACCGAATTTCAAGTTAATCGAACCGTAAATAAGATTTTTTGAATACATCAGTTTCTGGTCCAATCCCGAAGAGAAGTGTAGACTTTCTATTTATCTAAGCAAAAAGCTAGTTATGTGCCGAATTTCAAGTAAATCGAACCGTAAATAAGATTTCTTAGAGTAAGTCCGTTCCCGGTTCATTTCCCGAATTTTTTTCGCAAAACTATCAAAGGAATCATTAAAACAATATGGCAAAATTTCAAGCCATTCAGTCGGTAACTTTTGGAGAACACCCGTTACAAACGGACAAAGGAGTTTTTTCTAATAACTTAGTCCCCTCTTCGGAGAGAAGTTTAGTATTCCCGGTAATTCTAACCAAATGACACCTATGTATCGAATTTCAAGTAAATCGAACCATAAGTAAAAATTTCAGCCTCTGCTCCAATTCCCGGGGAGAAGAATAGTCTCCCTGTTAATGTAAGCGAGATGCAGCCTATGTACCGATTTTCAAGTCAGCCGAACCATAAGAAAGACTTAATCGTATAGGTCAAGTAAATAGAACCGTAAATAAGATGTAATGAATAAGTCAGTCTCTGGTCCGCTTCTCGGAGAGAAGTGTTGTCTTCCTGTTAATCTAAGCAAGAAACCACCTAAGTAACGAATTTCAAGTACCCATGTACCGAATTCAAATGCACAATCTTCAAAGGAATCATAGAAATAATCTGGCAAAATTTCAAGTCAATCAGTAGATAACTTTTGGAAAACACAAGTTACAGACGAACATTATAGTTTTTTCCGAATAGGTCAGTCCCCGCTCCAATCCCTCAAAATTTTTTTTCGGCTAAATCTTTCTAGTGATCATAGAAGTAATCTGAAGGATTTTCAAGACAATTGGTCGGTATCTTATGAAAAACACCAATTAAAAACTGACATAGGAGTTTTTTTGAATAGGTCATGCTCCGGTCCCCTCCCCGGAGAGAAGCGTAGTAGTCCTAGTAATCTAGGTAAAACGCCATTTATGTACCGAATTTCAAGTAAATCGAACCATAGATAAGATGTTTTGTATAAGTCTGTCTCTGTTCCACTTCTCGGAGAGAAGAGAATTATACCTGGTAATCTAAGCGAAACGCCACTTATGTACCGAGTTTTAAATAAATCGAACCATAACTAAGATGTTTTGCATAAGTCAGTCTCTATTCCACTTCTCGGAGAGAAGTGTAGTCTTCGAAGTAAATTCAGCCACAAAAAAATTTTTTGAATAGGTCAGCTCCTCGTCCGCTTCCTTGAGAAAATTGTGGGCTTCCTACTAATCTAAGCAAAATGACACCTTTGTACAGAATTTCAAACAAATCGAACCATAACTAAGATGTTTTGAATAAGTCTGTCTCTGGTCCACTTCTCAAAGAGAAGAGTAGTATTCCTGGTAATCTAAGTAAAACGAATTTAATCGAAATCAAACCATAAATAAGATTTTTTGAATAGGCCAGTCTATGGTCCACTCTCGCAGAGAAGTGCAATATTCCTGGTAATCTAGGAAAACCGCCACCTATGTATCGAATTTAATAAGATTTTTTGAATTGGTCAGTTCCTGTACCGCTTCACGAAGAGAAGCGTATACTTCCTATTTATCTAAGCAAAAAGCCACATTTTTACCGAATTTCAAGTAAATCAAACCATAAATAAGATTTTTTGAATTGGTCAGTTTCTGCACCACTTCACGAAGAGAAGTGTGTACTTCCTATTTATCTAAGGAAAAAGCCAGTTATGTACAGAATTTCAACTAAATCGAGCCATAAATAAGATTACTTGGAGTAGGTCCGTCAACGGTATGTCTAAAGAAGTTTTTTTCGCAAAACCTTCAAAAGAATCATAGAAATAATCTGGCAAAATTTCACGACAGTCAGTAACATTTGGAGCGCACCCGTTACAAGCAGACATAGTAGATTTTCAAATAGCTTAGTTCTCGGTCCCTCCTCCGGAGAGGATTGTAGTATTGTTGGTAATCTAAGCAAAACGCCACATATGTACCGAGTTCAAAGGAAATCGAAACATAAATCAAAATTAAAAAGGTCGATCCCTTTCCCACTTCTCGGTGAGAAGTGTAGTCTTGTTGTTGTTTTGAACGGGTCAGTCTCTGGCCCACTTCCTAGATAGAAATGTATGTACCGAATTTCAAAAAAATTTAATCATAAATAAGATTTTTTGAATAGGTCAGTTCCTGTTCCAATTCCCGGAGAGAATTGTAGACTTCTTATTAATTTAAGCAAAAAGCTAGTTATGTACCGTTTTTCAAATAAATCGAACCATTAATAATATGTTCAGTCTCTGGTCCTTTTTCCGGGGAGAAAAATAGTCTCCCTGTTAATGTAAGAAAAATGCCACCTATGTACCGATTTTCAAGTCTGTTGAACCATAAAAAATACTTAATAGTATAGGTCAGCCCCTGGTCCACTTTCCGGAGAGAAGTGTAATTTTCTTGTTAGTCTACGCAAAGGGCCACCTATGTAAAGAATTAAAAGATTTTTGAATATGTAAGTCCCTTCCATTTCCCGGAGAGAAGCAGAGCCTTGCTGTTGGCCTCAGCAAAAGGCCACACATGTACCGAAATTCAGGTTAGTCTAGTCATAAAAAACTTTTCGAATAGGTCAGTTGCTGGTCCACTTCCTGTTAGTCTAAATCAAAAGCTACCCATGTACAGAATTTCAATTAAGCGTACCAGAAATAAGACATTTTGACCAGGTCAGTCTCTGGCGAATTTCAAGTAAATCGAGTAGTAATTAAACTATTTTCAAAGAGGTCAGTTGCTGGCCCACTTTCCGGAAAGAAGTGTAGTATTCCTGGTAGTCTAGGCAAAAAGGCACCTATGTACAGAATTTCAAGTAAATCGAACCATAAACGAGATGTTTTGAATAAGTCAGTCTCTGGTTTACTCTCCGGAGAGAAGTGTAGTAGTCATGGTTATCTAAGAAAAACGACACAAATGTACCTAATTTCATGTAAGCCGAAACATAAATAAGATTTTTTCAAGTGTAGTATTCCTGGTAATCTAAGCAAAACGTCACATATGTACCGAAATAAGGGGAAATCGAACAACGGATAGGTCAATCTCTGGTCCACTATCCGGGGAGAGGTGTAGTAGCCCTCGAATCTAAAAAAAAAAACGCCACAAAAATACCGAATTTCAAGTAAATCGAACCATAAATAATATTTTTGGAATTGTTAAGTTCCTGTAACACTTCCCGGATAGAAGTGTAGACTTCCTGTTTATCTAAGCAAAAAGCCACCTATGTACCGAATTTCAAATATATCGAACAAAAAATAAGATTTCTTAGAGTAGGTCCGTCCCCGGCTAAATTCCAGAAATTTTTTTTCGCAAAGCTATCAAAGGAATCAGCAATATTTCAAGTCACTCAGTCGGTAAGTTTTGGAAAACACCCGTCACAGACGGACATTTCGAATAGGTCAGTCCCCGTTCCAATTCCTGAATACTTTTTTTCTGCTAAACCTTCCCAGTGATCATAGAAATAATCTGAAGAAATTTCAAGACAATCGGTCGGTAACATATGAAAAACACCCATTACAAACTGGCATAGGAGGTTTTTCAAATAGGTCTGACGCCGACCACCCTCACCAGAGAGGGGTGTAGTATTCCGAATTTCAAGTAAATCGAACCATAAATAAGATTTTTTAGAGTAGGTCCATCCCTGGTTCATTTACCGAAATTCTTTTCGCAAAACTTTCAAAGGAATCATAGAAATAATGTGGCGAAATTTCACGTTATTTCAAGTCAGCCTCTGGTCCACTTCATGAAGAGGAGTGTAGTCTTCCTGTTAATCTAAGCAAAACGCCACCTATGTACCGAATTTAAGGGATATCGAACCATAAATAAGATCTTTTGAATAGGTCAGTTCCTGTACCACTCCCCGGAGATAAGTGTAGACTTCCTATTAATCTAAGCAAAAAGCCAACTAAGTACCGAATTTAAAATAAATCGAACCACAAATAAGATTTCTTAGGGTAGACCCGTCCCCTGCTCATTTCCCGAAATGGTTTTTGGCAAAACTATCAAAGGAATCATAAAAATAATCTGGCAAAATTTCAAGTCAATCAGTCGGTAACTTTTGGAAAACACTCGTCACAGACGGACATTAGAACTTTTTTCGAATAGGTCAGTCCCCGCTCCAATTCCTGAATACTTTTTTTCTGCTAGTGATCATAGAAATATTCTGAAGAAATTTCAAGACAATCGGTCGGTAACTTATGAAAAACACCCATTACAAACCGGCATAGGAGTTTTTTTCAAATAGGTCAGACGCCGGCCACTCTCTCCAGAGAGGGGTGTAGTATTCCTGGTAATCTTTGCAAAATGCCACCTAAGTACCGACTTTCAAGTAATTAGAACCATAAATAAAAACTTTCAAAGGAAGCATAGATATATTGTGGCACAATTTCAAGTCAGCCTTTGGTAAATTTCTCGGAGAGGAGTGTAGTCTTCCTGTTAATCTAAGCAAAAAGCCACCCATGTACTGAATTCGAAGCACATTCAGCCAGAAATAAACTTTTCGAATAGGTCAGTTCCTCGTCCGCTTCCCGGAGAAAATATCGTAAAAATAATCTGGTAACTTTTGGAAAACACCCGTGACAGACGGACATAAGGGTCTTTTCGAATAGGTCAGTCCCCGTTCCAAATCCTGAACACTTCTTTTTCTGCTAAACCTTCCAAGTGATCTTGGAAGTAATCTGAAAAAATTTCAAAGCAATCGGTGGGAATCTTATGAAAAACACCTATTACAAACTGACATAGGAGTTTTTTTCGAACAGGTCAGGCGCCGGTCACCTCTCCGGAGAAAAGCGTAGTATTCCTGGTAATCTAAGCGAAACGCCCCCTATGTACCGAATTTGAAATAAATCGAACCATAAGTAAGGAGTAGCTCCATCCCCGGTTCGTTTACCGAAATTTTTTTCGCAAAACTTTCAAGGAATCATAGAAATAATGTGACAAAATTTCAAGTCATTTCAAGTCAGTCTTGAAGAGGAGTGTAGTCTTCCGGTTAATCTAAGCAAAAAGCCACCCATGTACTGAAATCGAAATACATTCAGCCATAAATAAACTTTTGGAATAGGTCAGTTGCTCGTCCGCTCCCCGGAAAAAAGTGTAGACTTTCTATTTATCTAAGCAAAAAACTAGTTATGTGCCGAATTTCAAGTAAATCGAACCATAAATAAGATTTCTTAGAGTAGGTCGGCCCACGGTCAGTTTATAGAAATTTTCTTCCCAAAAATTTCGAACGAATCATAGAAATAATCTGGCATAATTTCAACTCAATCAGTAGGTAACTTTTGGAGAACACCCGTTACAGACGGACATTAGACTTTTTTTCGAATAGGTCAGTCTCCGTTCCTATTCCTGGACACTTTTTTTGGCTAAACCTTCCCAGTGATCATAGAAATAGTCTGAAGAAATTTCGAGACAATCGGTCGGTAACTTATGAAAAACACCCATTACAAAGTGGCATAGGAGTTTTTTTTTCGAATAGGTCAGACGCCGGCCCCTCTCTCCAGAGAGGAGTGTAGTATTCCTGGTGATCTAGGCAAAACGCCACCTATGTACCGAATTTCAAGTAAAACGAACCATTAATAAAATGTTTAATCTCTGGTCCACCTCCCGGGGAGATAAATAGTCTCCCTGTTTATGTAAGAAAAATGCCACTTATTTACCGATTTTCAAGTCTGTTGACCCATAAGAAAGACTAAATCGTATAGGTCAGAAGTGTAGTCTTCTTGTTAGTCTACGCAAAGGGCCACCTCTGTACCGAATTTCAAGTTAGTCTAGCCATAAAAAAATTTTTGAATAGGTCAGTCCCTGGTCCACTTTCCGATGTACCGAATCAAAAGATTTTTTGAATAGGTCAGTCTCGTCCATTTCCCGGAGAGAAGCAGAGCCTTCCTGTTAACCTCAGCCCAAGGCCACCCATGAACAGAATTTCAAGTAAGCCTAGCCATAAAAAAACTTTTCGAATAGGTCAGTCCCTGGTCCACTTTCCGGTGTAGCGAAGTAAATCCAGACATAAATATATTTTGCGAATAGGTCAGTTTACGGTCCACTTCCTGTTAGTTTAAATCAAAAGCTACCCATGTACCGAATTTCAAGTAAAGCGTACCAGAAATCAGAATTTTTGACCAGGTCAGTCTCTGGCGAATTTCAAGTAAATCGAGCAATAATTAAACTTTTTTCGAATAGGTCAGTTGCTGGCCCACGTTCCGGAAAGAGGTGTGGTATTCCTGGTAGTTTTGGCAAAATGGCACCTATGTGCCGAATTTCAAGTAAATCGAACCATAAATAAGATTTTTTAGAGTAAGTCCATCCCTGGTTCGTTTACCGAAATTTTTTTCGCAAAACTTTCAAAGGAATAATAGAAATAATGTGGCGAAATTTCACGTTATTTCAAGTCAGCTTCTGGTACACTTCATGAAGAGGAGTGTAGTCTTCCTGTTAATCTAAGCAAAACGCCACCTATGTACCGAATTTCAAGTAACTCGAACCATAAATAAGATGTTTTGTATAAGTCCGTCTCTAATCCACTTCTGAAAGAGAAGTGTAGTATTCCCGGTAATCTAAGCGAAACGCCACCTATGTATCGAATTTAAGGGAAATCAACCATAAATAAGATTTTTGGAATAGGCCAGGCTCTGGTTCACTCTCCGGAGAGAAGTGTTGTAGTCCTGGTAATTTAAAAAAATATGCCACATCTGTACCGAATTGCAAGTAAACCGAACCATAAATGATATGTTTTGAATAAATCCCTCTCTGGTCCACTTCTCGGAGAGAAGTAATTTAAGAAAATCGCCACATATGTACCGAATTTCAAGTAAATCGAACCATAAATAAGATGTTTTGTATAAGTCCGTCTCTAATCCACTTCTCCAAGAGAAGTGTAGTATTCCCGGTAATCTAAGCGAAACGTCACCTATGTATCGAATTTAAGGGAAATCAAACCATAAATAAGATTCTTGGAATAGGCCAGTCCCTGGTCCTTTCTACGGAAAGAAGTGAAGTCTTGCTATTAGTCTAAGCCAAATGCCACATATGTACCGAATTTCAAGTAAATCGAACCATAAATAAGATTTTTTGAATAAGTCAGTTCCTCGTTTGCTTCCCGCAGAAAAGTGTAGACTTTCTATTAATGTAAGCAAAAAGCTACTTATGTGCCCAATTTCAAGTAAATCGAACCATAATTAATATGTTTTGAAGAACTCAGTCTCTGGTCCACTTTTCGGAAAAAAGTGTAGTCTTCCTGTTAATCTAAGCAAAACGCCACGTTGTACCGAAATTCAAATAAATCGAACCATCAATAAAATGTTCAGTCTCTAGTCCATTTCCCGGGGAGAAAAATAGTCTCCCTGTTAATGCAAGAAAAATGCCACCTGTGAACCGATTTTCAGGTCTGTTGAACCTTAAGAAAGACTTAATCGTATAGGTCAGCCCCTGGTCCACTCTCCGGAGAGAAGTGTAGTATTCCTGGTAATATAAGCAAAACGCCACCTATGTACCGAATTTAGGGGAAATCGAACCATGAATAGGTCAGTCTCTGGTCCACTTTCCGGAGAGAAGCGAAGCAGCCCTGGAATCTAAAAAAACGCCACATATTTACCGAAATTCAAGTAAATCGAACCATAAATAAGATTTTTTGAATTGGTCAGTTCCTGTGCCACTTTCTGGAGAGAAGCGTAGAATTCCTCTTAATCTAAGCAAAAAGCCACCCATGTACCGAATTTCAAATAAATCGAACCATAAATAAGATTTTTTCTGGTTCATTTACCGAAAACTTTGTCGCAAAACTTTCAAAGGAATCATAGAAATAATGTGGCGAAATTTCACGTCATTTCAAGTCAGCCTCTGGTCCACTACTTGAAGAGGAGTATAGTCTTCCTGTTAATCTAAGCAAAACGCCACCTATGTACCGAATTTAAGCGATATCGAACCTTAAATAAGATCTTTTGAATAGGTCAGTTCCTGTACCACTTCCCGGAGATAAGTGGAGGCTTCCTATTAATCTAAGCAAAAAGCCACCTATGTACGCAATTTCAAATAAATCGAACCATAAATAAGATTTCTTAGAGTAGGTCCGTCTCCGGCTCATTTCCCGAAATTTTTTTCGCAAAGCTATCAAAGGAAGCGTAAAAATAATCTGGAAAAATTTCAAGTCAATCAGTCGGTAACTTTTGGAAAACACCCGTCACAGACGGACATACGAGTTTTTTTCGAATAGGTCAGTCCCCAAATAAATTCCTGAATACTTTTTTTCTTCAAAACCTTCCCAGTGATCATAGGAACAATCTGAAGAAATTTCAAGGCAAAATTTCGGTATATTATGGAAAACACCCATTACAAACTGATCTAGGAGTTTTTTTTCGATTAGGTCAGGCGCCGGTCCCCTCTCCCGAGAGAAGCGTAGTAAACTTGGTAATCTAAGCGAAACGCCCCCTATGTACCTAATTTCAAATATATCGAACCGTAAACAAATACCGAAATTTTTTTCGCAAAACTTTCAAAGGAAGCATAGAAATAATGTGGCAAAATTTCAAGTCAGGTAAATTTCTGGGAGAGGAGTGTAGTCTTCCTGATAATCTAAGCAAAAAGCTACCCATGTACTGAATTCGAAGTACATTCAGCCATAAATAAACTTTTCGAATAGGTCAGTTCCTCGTCCGCTTCCCGGAGAAGAGTTTAGACTCTCTATTAATGTAAGCAAAAAGCTACTTATGTACCGAATTTCAAGTAAATCGAACCATAAATAAGATTTCTCAGAGTAGGGCCGTCAAAACCTTCAAAGGAATCATAGAAATAATCTGGCATAATTTCAATTCAATCAGTCGGTAACTTTGGGAGAACACCGGTTACAGACGGACAGTAGAATATTTTTCGAATAGGTCAGTCTCCGTTCCTATTCCTGGACACTTTTTCCTGGCTTAACTTTCCCAGTGATCATAGAAATAATCTGAAGAAATTTCAAGACAATCGGTCGGTAACTTATGAAAAACACCCATTACAAAGTGGCATAGGAGTTTTTTTCGAATAGGTCAGACGCCGGCTCCCCTCTCCAGAGAGGAGTGTAGTATTCCTGGTAATCTAGGCAAAACGCCACCAATGTACTTTATTTGAAGTAAATTCAACCATAAATAAGATTTTTTGAATAGGTCAGAATTGGATTAGAAAGTTTCTTGCGCATCGTAAAATAAAACGACCAACCTTTATAAACTTGAAAACGGAAGCTAGTTATATTTCAGCCCTTACTAATTCACAGAAATGTATCTTTAAGGCAAGTTATACATATTTGCATTTAGAAAGTAATTATTAAAGGGTTGTTCAGATATTATTTCAACACTCTTCCTGAACAACACTTGACTTATTATTTATACTTCAAGGAAATTCGAATCAATTTATGACAAAGCTTTTAGACATTACATATTATATTACATACTAATCAATATTGGATAAGCCAAGAAACTTAGATAGATAACTATGTTTAGCTTTCGGAACAGCTTTCGTCAAAATATCTGCCAGCATGTCATTAGTTGTCGCGTACGCTAATTTTATGGTACCACCTCAAGTTTCTCACGGATGAAGTTATTTTTGATGTCGACGTGCTTAGTGCGAGGTGAATATGAATTATTCGTAACAACCTGTATAGCACATTTGTTGTCACAATATAGTAAAATTGTTTTCGCAGTATTTGGAGTTAGTTTATTTTTCAATCGGTGGAGACACGTTGCTTCTTGAATTGCTGCAGTCATAGACATAAATTCAGTTTCAGTCGATGATAGAGCTACAGTTCGTTGTCGACGAGTGCACCCTGTACCTTACCATAAATACGTAGCCTGTTGTAGAACGCCTTTCATCTACGTCACTACCCCAGTCTGCATCACAAAAACAAGTGATGTCAGTTGCTTTCTCATTGTACATAATACGACTATGAATCGTACTCTTTAAGTAACGCATCTTTTAATTGCGATCCAATGCACCCTATCAAGACTTGTGGAAAAGCGACTCAAGACGTTCACGGCGAAACTGATGTCAGGGCGTGTAACTTGTGCTGCGAACAGTAAACACCCAACTGCTTGCATGTATGGCACCTTAGTCATCGCACGTTTTTCATCTTCGTTGTTTGGACATATACTTAAGATGAGATTTTGGTTTGGGTCCAATGGTGTCGCTGCTGGGTTACAGTCATTCATGCCAAAGCGTTTTAGCATATTTTCAATATATTGAGATTGAAGGATTTCGATCGTTCCTATTGATTTATTTCACGTAACACGCATACCAAGTACTGATGAAACCTCTCCAATGTCTTTCATTTTAAATCGGGATGATAACTCTGTTTTCAGATTCTTTAATTCGTTCATATTTTTCGAAAATAGCAAAACATCATCTACATAAACAGCTACAAATAACATGTCGTTGCCTGATATACGATTATATAAGCATCGATCAACCTCACTGTGGACTAAACCAATGCTTATGAGAACTTGATTAAAATTTTCGTTCCACAAACGACTTGATTGTTTCAATCCATACAAGGATTTTTGTAGTTTACATACACAACCAGATTTGCCGTCGAACCCCTCCGGCTGACTCATATATATTTCATCTTTTAATTCAGCATTAAGGAATGCAGTAACAGCATCCATCTGATGTATATACAAATTATACTTTGCCGATAATGCCAACAAAAATCGAAGGAATGTGTGCCTAACTACTGGAGCAAATGTTTAGTGTTAACACTAAACCTACCGACAATTCTTGTATACCTATTCCTACCGCGCGCGGTCAAATTGACCGGTAATTAAAAAGGTTATCAATTTTATTATTCAGTGCAGATAATGGTTGATTTGTGGCTAAATGTATATAAAATAAAGAATTTTCATGAAATTTCGTCCAAATTTATTTCTATATAATTTCTAAAATTCTTTATAAAAAAAAAAAACAAATAAAATAAAATTTTAATACAGAATGTTATACATACATAATATGCTTATTCGACTTCTTCGGCTTCCTCACATTGTTTACAAATAATTGTAGTCTGAAATGTGCATTTGCCGCAAACATATTTTTCGCACTTCGAACAGATTTTTGTTGTTTTATAATCTTTACAAAATTTTATTTGGCAAGTTTTTCGTACGCACAAATCGGAACTTGTGGACGGTGTTGGTAAAAGCTTTTTTTCTTGAGATTTTGTATATGCATCTCTGAGTTCTGAAGCTAACTGGAACAAAAATTCCTGCCTGGAAATGTTTTCACCCGTCGTTTCTTTATACAAAATCCAGGCATTTATTCCAGCTAGGTCCAAAATGTTAAAAAAAACCTGATTCCAATTCATTTGTAAATAGCTCTTGATCTATTTCCATGTTTTTTTCAATTTCAGAAGTTTCTTGTTCATCATATTCTGAAAATTCTTCTTCCATGTCCGTTATATTTCTTAGGTAATTTGTAATTTTCAAATGCTTTGACATTTTTAGGGTAAGTATCTACAACAGATTATTACACTATGTAAGGAATAACAAATTTACATCCATGTTTCGATACTTTACCTTATCTCCTTCAAATAAACAATTGTAAAAAAAAATGCATAAAAAACTCTTTAGAAGTGCACTACTTGAGACTGTAATCAATACTATTGTTATTTACTCTTTTCACTTGAAAGCGACTCTGAGATAACTGTAAAAAATTTTTCTCTGAGATAACTGTAGAACATTTTTTCCCACCGGTCATATTGACCGACCGCGGTAGTTAGGCTACATAACAAATTTTTTTGGGAAAATACAAAAATTATAACTACCTTACCTGCAATTCTATTTATTTGAACACCTTAAAACGATTTGACATCCTTCAGCTTTATTGGAATCACTTGCGCTGTCAAACTCGGTAGACGACGAATTTACATCTTCATTTTCTGACGATTCACTGTACTCGATAGGATTTGCATTAACATCTGATGAATTATTGTTGTTGTTTACGTTCTGCTGCTCAGTTACTACGCGCTCTTTTTTAACGTCAGAATGTGTAGAATTCATTCTTCTTCTTCTGAGTTGAAGACGTTGTTTAATATACTCGACGGTTCTACTTAATTAAAAAGTATATTTTCTTTACTACCATTTTGCGATTCAATAAACACAAGATGACGACTCATTAAAATTTTTTGTGTAAATATTTGGATTGAACAAACGATATACCTTTGAGGATGAACAATATTCAAGCATAATACATTCTACTGATTTATCGTCTAGCTTTCTCCGTTTTTCGTGCGGCACGTGCACAATGGTTTTACTACCGAAAACTTTTAAATATTTTAAATTAGCTTTCCTATCTGTCCACATTTCTTCTGGGCTTTTCACGTTTGACCCGAACGGAACAAGGTTCAATAAGTTTGCATCAGTATTTGCGGCTTCAGCCCAAAATTTGTTACTAAGACCCGAATCGATTAACATACAACGCACTTTCTCAATAATTGCTCGCTTAAACCTTTCTGCCACACCATTCTGTTCAGGTGTATACGGCGACGTAGTTTGATGCACTATACCGTCAGACAAAAAATTTTTAAATAGTATGTTAAATACTTCATTTTTGTTCTTAATTGGCACCAAAATTATTTTATGAGAATAATCATCTATAAAAGTCACTAAAAATCGCGATCCTGAAAAGGATTTTACTGGAAACGTTCCCATTACTTCTGAATGAATTAGTTCTAAAAGTTTTTTTGCTCGTGTACTCGCTTCTTTTCGTACTATAAGAGTTTGTTTTCCTTTTATACACACAATACACTTTTCGCTATTACATTTGCCGAATTCTACACCAACAGATGAGTTTTTCACTTTTTTCAAATGTTCATCGCAAATATGACCCATGCGCCTGTGCCATAAATCGTAATCATAACGCACTACCATCGCTTTGTTTTTGTTGTCCGCGCAACTTAAAGTCTCACAATTTAAGCGATATAAGTCATTAAAAACACTTGCAGTGCCAATTAAATTCTTCTTTTTGCCAAAGATTTTACAACAATCATTTTCAAACACAATTATATTGCCATTTTTGGTCATTTGCCGAACCGATAAATTCGCACAAATGTCTGGAACGTATTCGATGTCCTTTACAATTTCATCAATCTTGTTACTTTCTGATGATAGAACAATGTTCACATCACCTTTACCACATACAGGAATTGTTTTATTATTTGCAATTAGTATTTGTTTATTTTGAACCGGCACTCGATTTTCAATAATTTTATTATTCATTATCATATGCGAAGTTGCGCCCGAGTCAATGAATCAATCATTGTTACGAATGTCATGTGAAAGAAGAGAATGTCTGTTGACAGTGTTGTTCTCTTTACTAGATTTATTAGTAATATTATCAGAGAACGTAAATACAACGAGAAGGTTCAATTGCGGACCAGCGTGTAAACTGTCAAAAGATGCCAAGTTTCGATGGATGCATTTCACCACAGGCCGCCAGAAATTAACAGAGTTTGCTATTGATGCATAACATTACTGAGCGTAGCAAAAATAAATATGCTCAGAAATGTAGTGCTCTGTCTCCAACTAACTTTGCTTATGTTAAATTCAGATAACGAATTTTGGTAGGCTTGTTATCAAAATAAACGAAATTATTTTGCTCAAAATGTTATTAAAATTTTTGGAATAGGGGTGAAAGGGTATATTTCATTAATGTATATTACATCTTTTTCAAATTTTTGTGTTATCTAGTTGTAAATAGTAAATGTTAAATGTATGTCCTCATAAAGGGACGATTTGCCGTCGGCATTTTGCAATGGGATTTTTTTTTCTTATAAGGAGGCTTATTTATTCATGAATTGTATTTATTACAAATTAATGAGATGTTTGATTAATAATTTTATTAACTTATAAATCTTTAAATACATTCATTTGTACATATGTACGTATTACCATACAAAATACTGACCTGCTTCAAGAAATACATACACGCATTTATGCATATGTACATATGTATGTATATTCATATATGCATATGCAAAAACATACAAACACATTAAGACATCTGAAATCAAATACAACAATAACATTTTCATTCATAGACGCCTGCGCCCTACAACAAAGCAAAGTGCGTGCATTCATAAACACCACCGCACATGCCATGTCAACAAGTTGCTTCTTCGCGGCAGTGTCAAAAAACTCAAACACACAAAATCATTATGGTCGCGAAAAGTTAAGCAACAACAACATACATTAGCATGCCCTTCTTCCTTAAACCCGTAACATTCATGTATCGTCCACAAGCATTGCTTCAAATTCTTGCAACTGACAAAAATTCAATCATCGTCGGCAGAAATGAAGCAAATAACCATCCTGCTACTAAATTTGCTGTCCGCCTGTTAGCTCATATTGCCCAGCAAGCAATTTCCTCGCCTTCCCGCATGAACCTTGTCCACAAGATGAATGTGGTGGCGAGGAATGTGCTAACATTCTAAAATATTCTAAAAGTTCCAGAAAATTCTAGAATATTCTAGAACATTTGATTTCAATGAAGAAAAGTAGACGAAGCATAAAAGCAGCAAAAACACTTCCTCAAATCGAAGTCAAATTTTAGCAAAAATGTAAAAATTGATGTTGAACTCACTTCGAAGTGAAAACCCATACATGCAAGCAATTTAATATGTATACGCAAAACGCACACAACCTTAATAACGATCACAAAATTCATATTTTTGGCATTTTGGTGTACGTATTCAGATACAGTAAACTTTGTATACCACGAACATATCAATCACTAATCAACAGCTATAGGAGTGATTCTTATATAACTTTATAGATTTGAAATTTTTACTAAAATCTTTAACTGTCCTAAGTTAATAAACTTTTTTAAATAATATTCCTATATTTTTCATAATTAAAATAAAATAAAAGTTTTAGAATTTATAGGAGTCATTTGTATATATTGTAATTAATTCCTCATAGATTTTAAGTTTCTATTAAATCTTAAATTTTTTTCGAATTGCTAAAGATAAATTAAATTAAAAAATTCATGTCTAAAAATAATGAGACGTTTTTACCAAACCATTTTTTGGCATTCATTTAAAATTCTTTTGGTAATTCTAAAGAAAAAGTTCACTCTATCGAGAGCGCGATTTGCTGTTGTCGAAGAAGACACAAATTTGTTCAACTTCCAATTTTTGGCACTTTGGTTTGTAAGCGAGTCGCATGCGGGGAGATGTGTGCTGCTTGCGCAGCTCGTATAGTAGACGGTGCGCCAGCGTTCGTTTTGAGAAGGATTTTTTTGCAATTGAACTAGCAGCGGCCATTCAAATAGTGTTGTCATGGTGATGGCGTGGTATTTTTTTTGCTAGATGTGTACGTTTTTGCTTCTTCTTAATACATATATATGTGCATATATACATATATACTATGTAAATCTGTATGCACGCAGGCTCATACGTTTAAATGAATGAATGAATTTTGATTTGTTTACTTATTTCGATATTTACCCCAAAAATAAATAATATATAAAATAATTTTATTAAATATCTTTTATTATGTCTCAATTATCATGACTACCATTAATTTTATCTTTAAAAAATTATTAATACAAATGAGAAATATGTAAGTACATACGTGTACTATCATATGATTTGATAAATTAATATATTAAAAATATTTAAATTTGCCAATTATTTGAAGCAAATAAACAGAAATTGAAATCATAAATTTCGGATAATACCCATCTACATGTTTACATTTATCTTGAATAGGTTTTTATCAATTTTGCATGGATATTCTCATTTTTGTACTCATTCGACTATTTTGAGCAAAATTCTGCTAGTTCTCTGTTAAGTTGTGGTGAACAGGGCTCATCGATGTCTGGGGTGAAATGCACTCATAGAAATCTGGCGTCGACTGCAAAGCGGAACAAAATGACAATCAGCACGCCCTGGACCTTCTCGTTGTATTTACGTTCTCTGATATTATACCTAAAGTGGCCATATTGCTTGCATCCATGACATCGAAATTGCTTCGATTTATTTTTCTCTTTTGAATAAAGTGCATTTTCCCAACATTTATTATCGAATTTCACATCTTGTAATAAAATCCTTTTAATATTGTCAATTGTCAGCTTTTCTTTGAGATTTTCTACGGCCAACACCAACGCACGAAAATCATCAGGTATCCCTGCTAACAACAATGAAGCAATAAGTTCTTCATCAATATTCAGTCCGTCGTTTTGTACTTTCAGTGACGTCATTATCACCGAATTCACATATTCTTGCATCGATCCGAAATCTGAAAGCTTGCACTGGACTAATTGCTTAAGCAATTCTACATTTCGGGTTAATCCACTGTTTTCATATGCTGCAAGTACCTATCGCCTTCAACGAAATATGTGCAGACGTAGCTGTGGCAATAAGCGAGAAATTGTTGGGGTCTATCATTAAGATAATTTCAGCTAATGCGCGTTCATCACTGTCAATTATTATCTTTCTATAACTCATTGATCCACGTATAAAGTTCGCTATACACTTCAATTACGTTTAGTTATTCACGATGCCGACTTTATTTCGTGACAAGTGGCCCGTAACCTATTAGATTATAAAGTTTCTTGCGCAGCGTAAACCTTTATAATCGTTAAAACGGAAGTAAGTTATATTTCAGCCATTACTAATTCACAGATTTGTATCTTTAAGGCAAATTTTATATATTTGCATTCAGAAAGTAATTATTAAAGGGTTGTTCAGATATTATTTCAACAGTCAGTCTCTGGTCCACTCTCCGGAGAGAAGTATAGTAGTCCTAGTAATCTAAGGAAAACGCTACATATGTACCTAATTTCAAGTTAATAGTAGCCCTAGTAATCTAAGCAAAACGCCAGCTTGTATCAAATTCAAGTAAATCGAACCAAAAAAAAGATATTTTGAACAAGTCAGTCTCTGGTACACTTTTCGGAAAGAAATGTAGTATTCCTGCTAATCTAAGCAAAACCCCACCTTTGTATCGAATTTAAGGGAAATCGAACCATATATAAGATTTTTTAAATAAGTCAGTCTCTGGTCCACTCTCCGGAAAGAGTGAAGTAGTCCTAGTAATCTATGAAAAACGCCACATATGTACCTAATTTCAAGTAAATCCAACCATAAATAAGATTTTTTGAATTGGTCAGTTCCTATACCACGTCCCGTAGAGAAGTGTAGACTTCCTTTTAATCTAAGCAAAAAGCTAGCTATGTACCGAATTTCAAGTAAATCGAACCATAAATAAGATGTTTTGAATAAGTCCAAATGTACCGAATTTAAGGGAAGTCGAACCATAAATAAGATGTTTTGAATAAGTTCGTCTCTGGTCCACTTCTCGGAGAAAAGTTATTTAAGAAAAACGCCACATATGTACCGAATTTCAACAAAATCGAACCATAAATATAGTTTTTTGAATTATTCAGTTCCTGTACCACATCCCGGAGAGAAGTTTAGACTTCCTTTTAATCTAAGCAAAAAGCTAGCTATGTACCGAATTTCAAATAAATCGAACCATAAATAAAATTTCTTCGAGTAAGTCCGTCCCCGGCTCATTTCCAGAAATTTATTTCGCAAAACTGTCGAAGGAATCATAAAAATAATCTGGCAAAATTTCAAGTCAATCAGTCGGTAACTTTTGGAAAACGCCCGTCACAGACGGACATTAGAGTTTTTTTTGTATAGGTCAGTCCCCGTTCCAATTACTGAATACTTTTTTTCTGCTAAGCCTTCCCAGTGATCTTAAAAGTAATCTGAAGAAATTTCAAGACAATCGGTCGGTATCTTATGAAAATCACCCATTACAAACTGGCTTAGGAGTTTTTTCGAATAGTTCAGACGCCGGCCGCTCTTCAGAGAGAAGTGTAGTATATGGTACCTGGTAATTTCGGCAAAACGCCACCTACATACCGAGTTTCAAGTAAATCGAACCATAATTAAAATTTGCAGTCTCTGTTAATAGTGTTCCTGTTAATGTAAGAAAATTGCCACTTAGGTATGTACCGATTTTCAAGTCTGTTGAACCATAAGAAAGACTAAATCGTATGGATCAGCCCGGGTCAACTTTCCTGAGAGAAGTGTAGTCTTCTTGTTAGTCTACGCAAAGGGCCACCTATATACCGACTTTCAAGGTAGTCTAGCCACATATAAATTTTCAAATAGGTCAGTCCCTGGTTCACTTTCCGATGTACCGATTTAAAAGATTTTTTAAATAGGTCAGTCCCTTCCATTTCCCGGAGAGAAGCAGAGCCTTCCTGTTATCCTCAGCACAAGGCCACCCATGAATCGAATTTTAAGTTAGTCTATTCATAAATAGTCCTGCTAATTTAAGAAAAACGCCATATATGCACCGTATTTCAAGTAAACCGAACCATATATAAGATGTTTTGATTAAGTCAGTCTCTGGTACACTTCTTGGAGAGAAGTGTAGTCTTCCTGTTAATCTAAGCAAAAAGCTACCCATGTACTGAACTCGAAGAAAATTCAGCCACAAATAAACTTTTCGCATAGGTCAGTTCCTCGTCCGCTTCACGGAGAAAAGTGTAGTTTTCCTATTAATCTAAGCAAAAAGCTATTTATGTACCGAATTTCAAGTAAATAGAACCAAAAATAAGATTTTTTGAATAGGTCAGTCTCTGGTACAATCTCCGGAGAGAAGTGTAGTATTCCTGAAAAGCTAAGAAAAACGCCACCTATGTACCGAATTTTCAGTAAATCGAACCATAAAAAAGACTTAAACGTGTAGGTCAGCCCCTGGTCCACTTTCCGGAGAGAAGTGTAGTCTTCCTATTAATCTAGGCACAACGTCACCTATGTACCAAATATCAAGTAAATCGAATCATAAATAAGATTTTTTGAATTGGTCAGTTTCTGTACCACTTCCCGGAGAGAGGTGTAGACTTGCTATTAATTTAAGCAAAAAGCTAGTTATGTACCGAATTTCAAGTAAAGCCAGCCATAAATAAATATTTTTTGAATAACTCAGTGCCGAGGTTCGTCCCCGGTCCATTTCCGGAAATGTTTCTCACATAATCTTCAAAGGAATCATAGAAATAATCTGAAAAATTTCCAGTCAACCAGGCGGTAAGTTTTGTA
Source organism: Ceratitis rosa (assembly GCA_037013455.1). NCBI lineage: Eukaryota > Metazoa > Arthropoda > Insecta > Diptera > Tephritidae > Ceratitis > Ceratitis rosa. The sequence goes on along the minus strand of JAWMAG010000097.1, from coordinate 1,048,807 downwards.
GAACTCCCATTACAGACAGACATAAGAGTTTTTTTACGAATATACATAGGTCAGTCCCCGGTCCAATTCCTAACCACTTTCTTAACTTATGGAGAATACCCGTTATAAACGGACATAGAAGTTTTTTCCAATAGCTTAGTTCCCGGTGCCCTCTCCGGAGAGGAGTGTAGTACTTCTGGTAATCTAAGCAATACACCACCTATGTACAGAATTTAAGGGAAATCGAACCATAGATAAGATTTTTTGAATAGGTCAGTCTCTGATCTACTCTCCGTAGAGAAGTGTAGTCGTCCTGGTAATCTAAGAAAACCGCCAAATATGTACCGATTTTCAAGTAAATCGAACCATAAATAAGATTTTTAATTGGTCAGTTCCTGTACCTCTTTCCGGAGACTTCCTATTAATCTAAGCAAAAAGCTAGTTATGTACCGAATTTCAAGTAAAGCCAGCCATAAATTAATATTTTTTGAATAGCGCAGTGCCGAGGTTCGTCCCCGGTCCATTTCCGGAAATTTTTCTCACATAATCTTCAATGGAATCATAAAAATAATCTGAAAAATTTTCAGTCAACCAGTCGGTAAGTCTTGGAGAACTCCCATTACAGACAGACATAAGAGTTTTTTACGAATAAGTCAGTCCCCGTTCCAATTCCTAGCCACTTTTTCAACTTATGGTTACAAACGGGCGTAGGAGTTTTTTCTAATAGCTTAGCCGCCGGTCCCTTCTTCGGTGAGGAGTGTAGTTTTGCTGGTAATCTAAGCAAAACGCCACATATGTACCGAATTTCAAGCATATTGAACCATAAATAAGGTTTTTTGAATAGGTCAGTTCCTGTTCCACTTCCCGGAGAGAAATGTAGACTTCCTATTAATCTAAGCAAAAAGCTAGTAAGTACCGAATTTTAAATAAATCGAACCATAAGTAAGATTTCTTAGAGTAGGTTCGTCCCCGGTTCATTTCCAGGAATTATAGAAATAATGTGGCATAATTTCGAATCAATCAGTAGGTAACTTTTGGAGACATAGGACAAAGGAACTTTTTTCGAATAACTTAGGTCCCGTTATAATTCCTGAACACTTTTCTTCGGTTAAACCTACAGATCACAGAAATAATAAATTTCAAGACAATCGGTCGGCAACTTACGAAAAGCACCCATTACAAACTGGCATAGGACTGGGTCAGTCGCCGTCCCCCCTCTCCAGAGAGAAGTGTAGCATTCTTGGTAATCTAGGAAAGACGCCACCTAATTCAAAAAAATCGAACCATAAATAAAATTTTCAGTCGTTGGTCCCCTTCTTGGGGAGAAGAATAGTCTCCCTGTTAATGTAAGAAAATTGCCACTGTACCGAATTTCAAGTTGGGCTAGCCATAAAAAATTTTCGAATAGGTCAGTTCCTGGTCCACTTTCCGATGAACCAAACTAAAAGTTGTTTTGAATAGGTCAATCCCTTCCATTTCCCGGAGAGAAGCAGAGCCTTTCTGTTATCCCAGGCAAAAGGCCACCTATATACCGAATTTCAAGTTGGTCTAGCAATAAAAAACTTTTCGAATAGGTCAGTCCCTGGAACAAAGTAAATCCAGACGTAAATATACTTTTTGAATAGGCCGGTATCTGGTTTACTCTCTGTTAGTCTAGCCATAAAAAATTTTCGAATAAGTCAGTTCCTGGTCCACTATCCGATGTACCGAATTAAAAGATGTTTTGAATAGGTCAGTCCCTTCCATTTCCCGGAGAGAAGCAGAGCCGTCCTGTTTTCCTCAGCAAAAGGCCACTCATGTACCGAATTTCAAGTTAATCTAGCCGTAAAAAAACATTTCGAATAGGTCATTCCCTGGTCCACTTCCCGGCGTAACGAAGTAAGTCCAGACATAAACATACTTTTCGAATAGGTCAGTTCCTGGTCCACTTCCTGTTAGTATAAATCAAAATCTACCTATGTACCGAATTTCAAGTAAATTGAACCATAAATAAGGTGTTTTGAATAATTCAGTCTCTGGTCCACTTATCGGAGAGAAGTGTAGTAGTCCTGGTATTCTAAAAAAAACGCCTCCTATGTACCTAACTTCAAGCAAATCGAGCCATAAATAAAATTTTTTGAATCGGTCAATTCCTGTACCACTTCCCGGAGAGAAGTGTAGTATTCCTGGTAACCTAAGCAAAACGCCACATATGTACCGAATTTAAGGGAAATCGAACCATAAAAAACATGTTTTGAATAAGTCCGTCTCGGGTACACTTCTCGGAGAGAAGTGTAGTATTCCTGATAATCTAAGCAAAACCCCACCTATGTTCCGAATTTAAGGGAAGTCGAACAATAAATAAGATTTTTTTAATAGGTCAGTCTCTGGTCCACTTTCCGGAGAGAAGTGCAGTCTTCCTGTTAATCTAAGGCGACCTTGTACCAAATTTCAGGTAAATCGAACCATAAATAAGATGTTTTGAATAACTCCGTCTCTGGTCCACTTTTCGGAGAGAAGTGTAGTTTTCCTGGTGATGTAAGTAAAACGCCTTTTATGTACAGAATTTAAGGAAAATCGAACCATAAATAAGATTTTTTTAATAAGTCAGTCTCTGGTCCACTCTCCGGTGAGAAGTGTAGTCGTCCTGGTAATCTAAGAAAACCGAAACATATGTACCGAATTTCAAGTAATTCGAACCATAAATAAGATTTTTAATTGGGCAGTTCCTGTACCACTTCCCGGAGAGAAGAGTAGACCTCCTATTAGTCTAAGCAAAAAACTAGTTATGTTACGAATTTCAAGTAAATCCAGCCATAAATAAATATTTTTTGCATAGATCAGTGCTGAGGAACGCCCCCGGTCCATTTCACGAAATTTTTCGCACAAAATCTTCAAAGGAATCGTAGAAATAATCTGAAAAATTGCCAGTCAATCATTCGGTAAGTTTTGGAGAACTCCCATTACAGACAGACATAAGAGTTTTTTACGAATAGGTCAGTCCCCGCTCCAATTTCAAAACACTTTTTTAACTTATGGAGGATACCCATTACAGACGTGCATAGGAGTTTTTTCGAATAGCTTAGTCCCCGGTCCCCTCTCCGCAGAGGAGTGTAGTCGTCCTGTTAATCTAAGCAAAACGCCACCGTGTACCGATTTCAAGTAAATCGAACCATAAATAAGATGTTTTGAATAAGTCAGTCTCTGGTTCACTCTCCGGAGAGAAGTGTAGTATTTCTGGTAATCTAAGCAAAACGCCACATATGTACCGAATTTAAAAGAAATCGAACCATAAATAAGATTTTTTTTATAGGTCAGTCTCTGGTCCACTTCTCGGAGAGAAATGTAGTTTTCCTGGTAATCTAAGCAAAACGCCACCTATGTACGGAATTTAAGGGAAATCGAACCATATATAAGATTTTTCGAATAGGTTAATCCCCGGTAGCCTCTCCGGAGAGAAATGTAGTGTTCCTGGTAATCTAGGCAAAACGCCACCTTTGTACCGAATTTCAAGTAAATCAAACCTTAAAAAAGACTTAAACTTGTAGGTCAGCCCCTGGTCCACTTTCCGGAGAGAAGTGAAGTCTTCCTATTATTCTAAGCAAAACGTCAGCAATGTACCAGCTGGGTAGTCTACGCAAAATGGTACCTATGTACAAAATTTCAAGTAAATCGAACCATAAATAAGACGTTTTGAATAAGTCAGGCTCTGGTCCACTTCTCGAAGAGAAGTGTAGTCTTCCTGTTAATATAAGCAAAAAGCCATCCATGTGCTTAACCTAAGGTTAATTCAACTATAAATAAACTTTTCGAATAGGTCAGTTCCTCGTCCACTTCCCGGAGAAAAGTGTAGACTTCCTTTTAATCTAGGCAAAAGCTACTTATGCACCGAATTTCAAGTAAATCGCACCACAAATAAGATCTTTTGAATAAGTCATAAGTCATTCAGTAAGTGGTCCACTCTCCGGAGAGAAGTGTAGTAGTCCTGTTATTCTAAGCAAAACGCCACTTATGTACCGAATTTCAAGTAAATCGAAAAATAATTACGATTTTTTGAATTGGTCAGTTCCTGTACCATTTTGCGAAGAGAAGCATAGTCTTCCTGTTAATCTAAGCAAAACGCCACCTTGTGAAGACCCCAAGTCTAAGGCCTTGAAGCCTTCACAGCAACAACAACAATAACATCATCATCAACTACACAACAACAATAGCAACAACAACAATAACATCAACAACAACAACAACAACAACAATAGCAACAACAACACTAACACCAACAACAACAACATCAACAACAACACTAACACCAACAACAACAACAACAAGTTATCTACACATATATATTTATATATATATATAGTTAATACATACATACATACATTGAAGTACATATACTTATAATTAATTAAATGTATATAGATATACATATATTAATATAAATGTACATATATATATATATACATAGATATAGATATATATATACGTATGAATATAAAATATGAATTTTAAATATTTGAACTAAGCAAGCATTAAGCACAGCAAGCCGTCGCTGTTAAGTAGGGAAAAGAAGAATAGGCGATAGGCCTACCAACAACGCAATGCGTAACTGTCCACCTGCAGGCAGAGTTTTGTATAAAAAGGGCAGCATCAGCAGTGATCAGACACTTCTGTTTGTGCTGTCGTAGCTAGAGTATATGGTGTGACGTGCAAACGCTACCAATAGGAGTAGATAGAAATATATGGTGTGACGTGAAAACGCTGCCAGTAGGTTATATGGTATGACGTGAAAACGCTGCCAATAGAATTATATGGTGTGTCGTGAAAACGCTGCCAGTACGGTACAACTAAGATATATGGTGTGTCGTGAAAACGCTGCCAGTAGAAAATATAGATAATAAAGATAAGTGTGTAACATTAGAACCACTCGTGTTGTCCTTTACTTTCCTCTTTTGGAATCAACATTATAGGATAGACCCATAATCCGGCTGAGTGATAGCCCAGCTATAGACCGGAGAACCGGGTTCGTTACAACCTTCTACCGATTTCAAGTAAATCGAACCATAAATGAGATGTTTTGAATAAGTCCATCTCTTCTCCACTTCTCGGAGAGAAGTGTAGTATTTCTGGTAATCTAAGCAAAACGCCACCTATGTAGCGAATTTAAGGGAAATCGAACCATAGATAAGATTTTTTGAATAGGTCAGCCTCTGGTCCACTCTCCGTAGAGAAGTGAAGTCGTCCTGGTAATCTAAGAAAACCGCCATATATGTACCGAATTTCAAGTAAATCGAACCATAAATAAGATTTTTAATTGATCAGTTTCTGTACCACTTTCCGGAGACTTCCTGTTAATCTAAGCAAAACGTCACCAATGTACCACCTGGGTTGTCGGGGCGAAATGGTACCTGTTCACGCGCGGGTCTCTTCGTACATGTTTCGAAATAAAACACCTCGCGTTTCGAATTGAATTTTAACAAATGTTTATTTAATAGCAATTTTTATTTTATTAGTAATAGCAAAAGTCTTTGTAGTATTGCTTTGTATTTGTGTATTAAAATGTTTGGATTATAAATGTCTGTGTATATGTATATATGTTATATATAATAGGCATATATTTTATTTTATTTAAGTTTTTGTTTAAACTAATGCACTTAATAATATTAATATATTTTATAACTTCGCCCATGCGCGCTCGCCGATTATTTGATAAGAAATCTCGCCTTTTGCTTTGCAAACAAGGCTTATATAGCTGCATGAGCTGGAGAAAGTCGCACTAGGGTGCGCACAGAATATTAGGGTGGTGTCCTGTTAAGCGCAAGCTTCAACATACTGGGCCACCCTGCACGAAGTGCTGAAATTAATCCGTTGGGTGCGATGGAAACAAAGATTTCGTGGAGGCCGTGAGTAGTGCTGGTTCACTCTGTGGTTTCGTATGTGATTTCCGCTGTTGCGTTTTTCTTCGGAATGAAAACCCATGACCCGATTTGGCTGTCCGTTTCCTGGAAAGATAAAGTCGGAAGTATACTGCAGCGGAAAGTGCCTTTTCTTAATTTTTCGTTTATTATTAGTATTTGGATGACGCAGACATGAATGAGTGTCATGCTGCCGATTGGAGTCTGTTCTACGGGACTTGTAGAACTTATTTGGAATGCGTCCTTGGAAAAACTTTGATCTAGGGGTGATCAAAGTATGAAATGAGCAAATCTTCTCATGAGGTGAGCTGTGCGATTGCGTGTTGTTTCTGCTGACCGATTGGGAATAATGATCTGGGGTGATCATCACAGCTTTTTGGGTACTTTGACTAGGGGAGGTCAAAGTTGTGGTTCTCTGTGTGTCTTGACTCGGGGTGGTCAAGTGTGCCTGTGTGTGTTTATTTTGACTCGGGGAGGTCAAAGTTGGGTTTCTCTGTGTGTCTTGACTCGGGGTGGTCAAGTGTGCCTGTGTGTGTTTATTTTGACTCGGGGAGGTCAAAGTTGTGATTCTCTGTGTGGCTTAACTCGGGGTGGCCAAGTGTGCCTGTGTGTGTTTATTTTGACTCGGGGAGGTCAAAGTTGTGGTTGTCTGTGTGTCTTGACTCGGGGTGGTCAAGTGTGCCAGTGTGTGTTTATTTTGACTCGGGGAGGTCAAAGTTGTGGTTGTCTGTGTGTCTTGACTCGGGGTGGTCAAGTGTGCCTAGTTGGGTTTATTTTGACGCGGGGAGGTCAAGGGCACATTTCTTTTACTTAGTCGGTAATATCCATGAGTTGGGCTTATGTGCAAAAGAGAGTTATGCCTTTGATTGCAAGTCAAGCGTGTGTTTTGTGATGTACACCATTTAAGGGTATGGTGCAACGCAAGACAATTTGTACAAATGTTGTTATTTTTTATAAATTTGTACCGTTGGGGTATGGGTAGTTTCTTGAATTGCTTGCAATGCTTGAGAGTGTGATTCTTTTGGCACAATTTACACGAGTGGTGGCTATTCTGTGGAGAAAGAATAGGCTTAGTTATGTTATGCGAAGTAGGGGATTTCGCGAGCTTGTGTTCTATGCATTCCTTAATTTCGAATTGCCTGTAGAGGAATTCTTTCATTTGTTGCCATGTTGGGCACTGCTTTCGGGATGCGAGAGATTGCTCCCATAGCATTAGAGAATTTTCTGGTAACGCGGATGAGCATATATTCACCAGAATCGGGTCCCAGCTTTCAGTGGGTGTGGCGAGAGTTTCGAGCACTGATAAACAATTAGTGATTGTTGAGTATAAATCAATAAGCTCTTCGCTGGTTTCTTTTCGAACTTTGGGTAGGTTCAATAATTTTGTGACCTGATTGTCGACTAATTGGCGCTTGTTTTCATATCAGGAGTGGAGAGCATCCCAAGCCAATTGGAAATTGTCGTTGGTTAAAGCGAACAGTTTAACTATATCTCCTGCTTGGCCTCTTGCCTTATACCGGAGATAGTATAACTTTTGAGCTGGAGAGAGTAGGGGGTGGTTTACATATACGGCAGTGAACATATCTCGGAAAGACGGCCACTCATCGTATCCACCATGAAATGTTTCAGTGTCACAGGGCGGAAGCTGGAGGTACACTTCCGATTGTTCAGCCATTTTAGGAGTTTGTCCTATTTGGGATCTAGAACTTGGCTGATTCACTGCACTAATTAACTTTAGTTGTTCAGCAGTGTTTTTGCTTTTGTGTTTTCATAAGTATCAATGGTAAATTGATACTTTCCTTCCGCCAGCGCAAGAAAATTCGCGGGGAGATCTTCTTTGTCTTTTTGGAATAAGACATCGTATGCGTCTTGAACTTGTTTATAACAATCGTCAAGAGAATTATTTTTAATTTTCAGGAGATTTTCTGAAAATTCCTCTATGGGGGAAGAGGTGAATCTGGCACAATATTTTATTAAGCCATCACTTGTTGCGTCAAACATTTGCGCACACGGGTAGTGTGGTTTGCTTTTAGCTGCTACATGAGGAGAAGCAGCATTAGTGGCGGGGTGTGCCTTAAGTAGCGTTGGAGATTTCTTTGGGGGTTTCTGGGATGAGATACTTAGCCGTGGACTTGGATCTTTCGGCATTTTGAAATATTGAGTTATTTAATTTTATTTAAATTTTTTAATTAATAATTCTTGTTTTTAAACAAGTTTACACTTAGCCTCGGGGAACTAGTGTTGCAGGAAATCGGGTGTAGTTGAGAACTACTTGAATATATAGTGACCCAGAAGTGTTTACTGCTGGGTTGGGATGCAGTTTATATGTGTGTATGTGTGTGCGTATGCTTGCAATGTTATGCTTCAGTTGAAATTAGAGCGAGTTAGATCAATATTTTTCAGTGCACTCAGCGGCTGCAGTATATGTGCGCTTGTGTGTTCGCTGTAATGCTTAAGCTGTGCTTGAGAAAACACAAAGGAAAATAGAAAAGCAGAGCACAAGAGGGAATTTGTACGTTTATGCTACTCTTTAAATGCCAGAAGATAATGATTATTGTCGAAAGTTGGTATTTGTAAGTATGTATGTATTTTAATGAAGTGATCGCGGGAATGGATGCATTATTTTTTGAGCAATTGTTTTTGTTGAGAAATGACACAGGAGAGTGTCTATTTTGAAAACTGTGAACTTGTGAAAAGTGTGGTAATAAATTCTCTTATATATATGCTTAATTTGCAAATATTTAAATTCAAACTTGAGGTCAACAACCTTCAAGATCGCGTTACTGAAATTCTTGTTATTGAAAAAACAAGTATATATTGAAAATTTGCCGATTTTACTTTTGTTGAGAAAACATACGTATGCAAAGTATTGCAATGTAATATCGCGGGGAGCTTTTTCTGGATTTCTGCTTTTGCATATATGGGAATGTATGCTTGCAGATTTGAATTTCCTTATTTTAGGACACGTATGAAAAAAATTTTTAATTCTAAAATTTGTTAAATGTATTAAAATCTTACGTTCCTTTTTATTGTTTTATTGGCGCCAGCGTTGTTTTCAAATCCTGCATCCGGGTGTTGGAGTAGGGATGTTTTGCTACTGTTGTTGTTGCTTTGTGTTGCAGTTGTTGTAGTTGCAGATGTTTTGCTGTGTTGTATGGGACTTGTGGTGTCTTCCTTCTCTTGACCGATATTGTAGATGTAAGGTTGTATAATGTAACTTTTTGTATCAAAGTAACCTTTTTTTTTTTTTGTTTTTTTTTTTGTATACTTTACAATTGTATGTATGTGTATTTTTTCACTTGTCACCGTCACTGTTTATGTAAAATTGTTTGTTCTTATTTTCTTTTTACCGTCACTGTTTATGTAAAATTGTTTGTTCTTATTTTCTTTTTATTTTTCACAAAAACACTTCGCCTTTTAAATGTTTTTAATTTGATTGTCTAATTAAGGTGCCACTTCAAGGGCAGCTCGAAGGACCATGTTCACGCGCGGGTCTCTTCGTACGTTTTTCGAAATAAAACACCTCGCGTTTCGAATTGAATTTTAACAAATGTTTATTTAATAGCAATTTTTATTTTATTAGTAATAGCAAAAGTCTTTGTAGTATTGCTTTGTATTTGTGTATTAAAATGTTTGGATTATAAATGTCTGTGTATATGTATATATGTTATATATAATAGGCATATATTTTATTTTATTTAAGTTTTTGTTTAAACTAATGCACTTAATAATATTAATATATTTTATAACTTCGCCCATGCGCGCTCGCCGATTATTTGATAAGAAATCTCGCCTTTTGCTTGGCAAACAAGGCTTATATAGCTGCATGAGCTGGAGAAAGTCACATTAGGGTGCGCACAGAATATTAGGGTGGTGTCCTGTTAAGCGCAAGCTTCAACAGTACCTATGTACAAAATTTTAAGTAAATCGAACCATAAATAAGATGTTTTGAATAAGTCAGTCTCTGGTCCACTTCTCGAACAGAAGTGTAGTCTTCCTGTTAATATAAGCAAAAAGCCACCCATGTATTTAATCTGAAGTTAATTCAACTATAAATAAAATTTTCGAATAAGTCAGTTCCTCGTCCACTTCCCGGAGAAAAGTGTAGACTTCCTATTAATCTAAGCAAAAGCTACTTATGTACCGAATTTCAAGTAAATCGCACCATAAATAAGATCATTTGAGTAAGTCAGTCTCTGGTCCACTCTCCGGAGAGAAGTGTAGTAGTCCTGTTAATATAAGCAAAACGCCACTTATGTGCCGAATTTCAAGTAAATCGAACCATAAATAAGTTTTTTTGAATTGGTCAGTTCCTGTACCACTTTGCGAAGAGAAGTGTAGTCTTCCAGTTAATCTAAGCAAAAAGCTAGTTACGTACCGAATTTCAAATAAATCGAACCATAAATAAGATTTCTTAGAGTAGGTCCGTCCCAGTTCATTTCCCGAAATTTTTCCGCAAAACTTTCACAGGAATCATAGAAATAATCGGGCATAATTTCAAGTCAATCAGTAGGTAACTTTTGGAGAACACCGGTTACAGACGGACATAGGAGTTTTTTGAATAACTTAGTCCCCGTTCCAATTCCTGAACACTTTTTTGCGGCAAAACCTTCCCAGCGATCATGGAAATAACAAATTTCAAGACAATCGGTCCATAACTTACGAAAAACACCCATTACAAACTGGAATAGGAGTTTTTTCGAATGGGTCAGATGACGGCCCCCCTCTCCAGAGAGCAGCGTAGTAGTCCCAGTAATCGAGGTAAAACGCCACTTACGTACCGCATTTCAAGTAAATCGAACCATAAATAAAATTTGCAGTCTCGGGTCCATTTCCCAAGGAGAAGAATAGTCTCCCTGCTAATGTAAGAAAAATGCCACCTATGTACCGATTTTCAAGCCTGTTGAACCATAAGAAAGACTTAATCGTATAGGTCAGCCCCTGGTCCACTTTCCGTAGAGAAGTGTAGTCTTCTTGTTAGTCTTCGCAAAGGATAATTACATTTTCGCATAGGTCAGTCCCTGGTCCACTTCCTATTAGTCTAAATCAAAAGCTACCCATGTACCGAATTTCAAGTAAACCGGACCAGATATAAGAATTTTTGACCAGGTCAGTTTCTGGTGAATTTCAAGTAAATGGTGAATTTAAAAATAATAAAACTTTCTTCGAATAGGTCAGTTGCTGGCCCACTTTCCGGAAAGAAGTGTAATATTCTTGGTAGTCTAGGCAAAATGGCACCTACGTACAGAATTTCAAGTAAATCGAACCATAGATAAGATGGTTTGAATAAGCCCATCTCTGGTCCACTTCTCGGAGAGAAATGTAGTCTTCCTGTTAATCTAAGCAAAAAGCCACCCATGTACTTAATTTGAAGTAAATTAAACCATAAATAAACTTTTCGAATAGGTCAGTTCCGCGTGCACTTCCCGGAGAAAAGTGTAGACGCCACTTATGTACCGAATTTAAGAGAAATCGAACCTTAAATTAGATATTTTGATTAGGTCAGTCACTGGTTCACTCTCAGGAGAGAAGTGCAGTATTCCTGGTAATCTAAGAAAAACGCCAGTTATGTACCGAATTTCAAGCCGCTTCTGCCAAGAATATGTGGTTATCCAGTTTTTCTTTGTAAGTCTCAATTAAGACTAGCGAATGAATGGATGTACTAACGTCCCACCATTTTTCGCAAAATTTTTCCATGGATGATCACTCATAAATGAATATCCTGTGCAATTGTGAGACTTCCTCTACGTCTGCCTGTGATTTGGACCTTGTTCGTGGTCCCGAAGATAGTTAGAGTTGTTGAGGCTTTTCGACTTTCTCGTCTGGCATCTTGAATTAGTCTTAAATCTTATGTATAATCTAAGGCAGTGCAGGCAATTTTATTTACTATTGGGAATATAGAATTACTCGGAAATGGTTGGTATGTAAGCCACTGCTCGCTAAAGTTATTGTAAGAAACTAATTGGATTATGGACCGGCGGAAATGCCTTTTTGGACCAGTTGGAATGTGTATGAGGGGGAGTATTCTCTACGTGATTGGTGTAGATAATTTGGAGTTGAAAGCTGGGAGGCGTTTTCAACTATATCACTACGTGTATTATCGCACTGGTCCGGTTTTGGTCTTTTCTCACTTTTAATTTTAATTTTTTTTTCACTTTGTTTTTTTTTTTTTTGAAAACTAAATTATTATTATCAGGTGTATAACTTTGCTTCCGCCGTTTTTTTCCAAAATTAAAAGTTTTATTGCGAAAATGTGCTTACAGAGATAATATTCAAAGTATTGTCCTTCGCTAGCGACAACTTTCTCCCATCTTTCCGGCAATTTTCGGATCGAAAAAAGGAGCCCTCTTTTGACGCTATCCATGAAGCAATCCATTTCTCCAATTCTTCGAAGGATTGAAAATGTTGATCTGCCAGGCCGTGTGCCATCGAACGGAATAGGTGGAAGTCAGAAAGAGCGACATCTGGGGAATACGGCGGGTGGGGCAAGACTTCCCGTTTCAGCGTTTCCAGGTACTTTTTGACCACTTTTGCGACGTGAGGCCGAGCATTGTCGTGTTGGAGGATGACTTTGTCATGTCGCTCTTGATATTGTGGCCGCTTTTCTTTTAGCGCGCGACTAAGACGCATCAGTTGCGTTCGGTAGCGATCTCCTGTGATGGTTTCACCCGGTTTTAAGAGCTCGTAGTAAATCACACCGAGCTGATCCCACCAAATACATATCAAAGCCTTGGCGCCGTGAATATTCGGTTTTGCCTTCGACGAAGAAGCATGCCTCGGCTTTCCCCATGATTTTCTGCGTTTAGGATTATCGTATCGAACCCACTTTTCATCACCGGTTACGATTTGATGTAAAAACCCCTTACGATTTTGTCTTTGAAGCAGTTGCTCACATAAACATAGACGGCGCTCGATGTCCCTCGGTTTCAACTCGTGCGGCACCCAGTTTCCTTCTTTCTGAATCATGCCCAGGGCCTTAAGACGTTTTGAAATGGCTTGCTGACTCACTCCCAACGATTCAGCAAGCTGTTCTTGGGTTTGGCACGAATCTTCATCAAGCAATGCTTCTAGTTGTTCATTTTTGAAGGTTTTTTCTCTTCCACCACCATGTTTGCCTTCGACATCGAAATCACCATTTTTAAAACGTTGAAACCACTCCCGACACGTTCTTTCACTCAGAACAGCATCACCGTAAGTTTCTGAGCATTCGATGCGCTTCAGCTGCATTTTTTTTTTCGAATTGTAACAGAAAAGTAAAACTTCCCGCAAATGGCGAGAATTGGGCACATAAACGGACATTTTCGAGCGTGAATAATACGAAAACTGTCACTGAAACGGCGATGACAATTCGTTAGGCACTGTCCACACTCACTTTAAAGGCATTATCATCTATGTATTTCAACCAGCCTCAGCCGGTACAGCCACCTATGGGAAAACGGCGGAAGCAAAGTTGTACACCTGATATTATTTTTTTGTTCACAAATTTATAAGCCGGTATAAAGTAATATTCGTATTCGCGACTATCGTTTGCTTGTGTTTTTTTTTTCTGGTTAGGCGTTTCTAGTTGTTAATATGTATGTGCTTTTTATCTTTATGTGTTCACTCCGTAGAGGGTTTCGGCACCACATTCATTACTTCGAAGGCTGAATAAACACTTAATTTAAAGGATTCAATGTTCTCTCTTTATTTATTTATTTAAATTCACTTTTTAACAAGATACAATTTTTAATAATTTCCTTTACACGACCGAGTGGTTTGAGCATTAGCAAGCGATAGCTAGTAACAATGTAACATTCTTCTTCTCTATGGCGTTTGCACCGCTGACATTGTTATTGGGGTTGATGCTGGTTCCTAGATAGACGAAATTATCTACGACCTCGAAGTTATGACTGTCAACAGTGACGTGGAAGCCGAGTCGCGAATGCTATGACTGTTTTGTTTTTGCCGTATAAAATTTGCGGGGATTCCAAATTTAGACATAGCGGCATAAAGGCAGCTCCTATTCGTGCTGTCGAAGGCGGCTTTAAAATCGACGAAAAGGTGGTGGGTGTCGATTCTCTTTTCACGGGTTTTTCCAAGATTTAGCGCATGGTGAATATTTGGTCAATGGTTGACTTACCAGGTCTAAAGCCACATTGATAAGGTCCAATCAGTTTGTTGACGGTGGGCTTTAGTCTTTCTCACAATACGCTTGATAAGACCTTATATGCGATGTTGAGAAGGCTTATTCCACGGTAAATGGCGCAGACTGTGTGATCGCCTTTTTTATAGATCGGGCAGAGCACACTTAAATTCCAATCGTCGGGCATGCTTTCAGCCGACCATATTTTGCAAAGAAGCTGATGCATGCATCTGATCAGCTCTTCGCCGCCGTTGTTGAATAGCTCGGCCGGTAATCCATCGGCCCTTTCCGCTTTGTTGTTTTTTAAGCGGACGATTGCTATTCGCACTTCTTCATAGTCGGGTAACGGAACAACTTTTCCATCATCATCAATTGGAGTTTCGGGTTCACCATCTCCGCGTGTTTCCTGTTCACTGCCATTCAGCAGGCTGGAGAAGTGCTCCCTCCATAAATTTAGTATACTCTGGGCATCTGTCACTAGTTCACCTCCCTGGGTCCTACAAGAGTTTGCTCCGGTCTTGAAACCTTGTGTAAGTCGCCGTATTTTTCATAGAATTTTCGAGCGTTACCCTTGTCGGCCAGCTTCTCAAGCTCCTCGTACTCGCGCATCTCGGCCTCTTTCTTTTTTTGTCGTGCCTTGCTTCCCTCTTCAGTTCTTGGTATCTATCCCACCCCGCAGGCGCTGTGGTCGATCGCAAGGTTGCGAGGTAGACAGTCTGTTTTCTCTCCACCGCGACACGGCAGTCCTCATCGTACCAGCTGTTTTTGCGACCTTTCCGAAATCCAATGGTTTTGTTTGCAGCTGTACGCAGGGAGTTTGCAATGAAGTCCCACAGTTTCCTTATGACGGGTTGCTGATGAGTGCTCTCAGAGAGAAGGTGTGCAAGTCGAGTAGAAAACCGCTCAGCAGTCTGTTGTGGTTGCAGCTTTTCAACGTCGAGCCTTCCCTGTGTTTGTTGGCGGGCGTTCTTCGAAACACAGAGGCGCGTGCGTATATTCGCTGCAACAAGATAGTGATCCGAGTCAATGTTGGGACCTCGGAACGTACGCATATCTAAAACACTGGATACATGTCTGCCGTCTATCACAACATGATCGATCTGGTTGGAAGTTTTCCCATCTGGAGACACCCAAGTAGCTTGGTGCATTTTTTTGTGCTGGAATCTAGTGCTACAGACAACCATATTTCGGGCCCCGGCGAAGTCGATCAACCTCAGACCGTTTGGAGATGTTTCGTCATGGAGACTGAATTTTCCGACAGTCGTACCAAAGATACCTTCTTTGCCCACCCTAGCGTTGAAGTCGCCAAGTACAATTTTGACGTCGTGGCGGGGCAGCGCTCATAAGTGTATTCGAGGCGCTCGTAAAAGGCATCTTTGGTCAAGTCATCCCTCTCTTCCGTTGGGGCGTGGGCGCAAATTAGGGTGGTGTTGAAAAATTTTGTGTTGATGCGAATTGTGGCTAGGCGTTCATCCACCGGATTGAATGCTATCACTCGGCGACGGAGTCTCTCTCCCACCACGAATCCGACATCAAATTTGCGCTCCTTTATATGGCCGCTGTAGTAAATTTCACAAGGACCACCTTCTTCCGTCCTTGTCCCGTCCATCGCAATTCTTGGATGGCAGTGATGTCAGCCTTTAACTTTATGAGGACATCAACCAGCTGGGCAGCGGCACCTTCCCAATTAAGGGTCCGGACATTCCCGGTGCATGTCCTAAAATCGTAATCCTTAAAACATTTGCGGGGGTCGTCATCACAAGGGGGGTCTCTCATCTGAGGCTTAAATTGGTTTTTCATTGGGTTGTTTTCTCATTTGGTGGGTTCCAAACCCTACGCACAACCGCATGGGATTCGCCTTCTCACTTTAGCTCGCCTCCAAACGGATGTTCGTAGGCTACCCAGGGGATACGTGGTCTAAGACCGGAAGTCGTGAGCTGCTTGAACCATATGCAAAATAATCGTTTCTGGCAACTTCCAGGTGAATGTCAGTCAAAAACTTTTCCTTTGCGTGAACTTCTGCACATGGATCCATCCCCCAACAATGTAACATACTTAATGTTATATTAATAGTCGTATCTTTTAACGGGTACGGAGGGGAAATTTTGGTTTTGTTAATATTTATTTTCTTTACAGCTTTAATCTAGGAGGGAGGTAAGTATTCAAGGAATAAGAGGTGAGTAATTTCAGTTAAAAGTGAGTACATATTAACCATATGTATGTGCGTATGTACATACGTCCATACATATGTATACCTACAGTGGCTGTTGGTCAAGCGCCTACCAACAACCACACACGTCAACAAAACAAACTACCGCACAAAAAGGGGATGACAAAAACTAACAAAGCGACCGGCCAGCTTAGTGAAGACGGCGTGGGTCGCTAGCTACGTACAATAACAAATCAAGTGAAAAGATCGACGCTGGTATAAACAATTGCACGACGACAATTAAGCAACGATATAAAACAAAATAAACAAAATATATTTTTGGGGTGCACCCGAGGTGTGGTCCAACCAAACTGGTTACGAACCCACTCGCACTACTCCCGTGCTGCCGGGGGTAACTTTAACCCGCCTGTATGACTGGGCTCTGGGTGCGGGATGCTAAAAGGATGAGTATGGACGAACGGAGGGAACGGCACTGTCGGCACGACAAAAACAACGTACGAAAACAATAAACAGGCAAAATGATACTTATCGGTTTCAGTCGGGTGTGAGTGCCCAACTTCGGTGCTCCTCCGGTGATGCCGCCAAACTTCGGTTCCGCCACTGGAAACCACTAAAAAACTATAAATAAACACTATGGGCTTCGACTGCCCTTACTTGGCTTCAACTGCCTTTTCTTCTATTAACTATTAACTGCCTCGCCTGGCACTGCACTATTATAAAGTTTTGTTATTTTTATTTTTTTTTCTAAAACACTGAACGCACGTCTGCTCAAAAAGGTGTGCACCCTTTCGTAGATTGCTAGAATCTGATCCGGTACGCACTTACGAGCCAGGCCGCAAGCTACGCGTCGGCCGTCAGAATTCTCAGGCGAGTGTGTATTGGTGCCCAATCATTTGGCGCCGCCCCCATTACCCAAAGGGACAGAGTTATATAGCGCACGCCACCATGGCACACCAAGTACACTGGGATATTTTTCCCCTCGCCATATAAAAAGAGAAGCGACACCCCTTTTTACGGAATACCCGCGCAAAGCATTCCGTTTCCCTAATATTTATTAGTGGAGGAACCGTTTTGATGAACATCTCCTTTTGGAGACTTATACCACTGGGTAGGCACACACCGAGTACAACCGTCCCAACAATTCATGGCTTTGAATTATACAATTATTTGCCGACAGATGCCACTGCCAACGCTTGGAGTGAAAGGAATATTAGGCAAAACAAAGGAAATGAACAAACAAACACAAAAGAAGTTTTTGTTGCGGCCAGTACGCGACAACGTATCTGAAAATATTTAACTAAATAAATATTTTTCTTATAATTCTATTAGGTCTACACCCATGTCTTCGACAATACTTTTATACAACAACTAACTAATAGGAATTCACGCATTTATATGCGATGTTTAAATGCATGTAAGCTAAAATGCATTTAACGTCCGGTAAAAATAGGATATTAAACCGAAAAGAAAGTTATGGAAGCTTTTTCAGGTCACTGTTCTGTTGGATTTATAAGTTTAGTTACCTCTGTCCACGACAAAGTACATGCTTAAACTGGCTTTTACCAGAAAAGCTGACTCAAGATGGTTGAACGAGATCACGTGTAACGTGACCAATTAGATATGGCCGAAGCTGAACGCAAAAAAAAATTAGAACATCTGCAAATATTGGAAATCTCGTTGCCTTTATAAGGCACACGAAATGGTTCAATCATCTGAGAAGGTGAAGGCAGGGGCCTCAGCGGTATTACAGGGAGCCTAAGTGTACTGGTTGCAGCAGCCGCATCAACTAGTCTCAACTCAATTCGAGAATGAGTTCTCTTCAAAAATCTTATAATATATGATGTAACTCCTAAAGCCTGAACATCTCTAGAGGATGGTAATAAAACTAATAACAATCTTTTCTCTCTATAATTTTCTTTTAGATTTTTATTATACTGGTCATTTTTATTTGCCTTCTTGTAGCCAAGAAAGGCCTTCTAGTACAAGAAATTGTATAACAATTATTTTGCAGGCAGACTCCACATGATATCAGTTTTCATTTCCAACCATTTCCACCACGAACACGGAGGTTTCCTTATTCATACTTAAAGAATTGTTGGGTCTGTCCAGAAGAGGATTTCAAGGTGTCCCAAACTGTCCCACTGGTTCCACCACTTCAGCCAACAAAACCACTCCACAAAGTTCAAAGCGTGAAAGAAAAATTGTCTTTACTGATGCCGCCCAGGTTTTTGCTAAGAACGGATTGGTTGAACCAATTTCTTATTCCGGCACTCTCATGTAAACGGTTGCTGCATAAGTCTTTTCAGATGCGTTTCAAAATCCGTGTATTTCGATGCTAACAGCTAGTGAGTAAAATATCCATCTTCGTATTTGAATTTTATCTATGTTGTGATAATATGCCTAAAACGTCTGTCAACGATCTATAGTAGTTGAGGTCATGATTTCATCCCAATACCTTCAGTGCCTTCCAACTAAATATTTTGCATTATAATTTTGGCTACAACGATTATAGAAGCCAACCAACCCAGTGAACCCTAGGATTTCAATTTATTTTAGCTTAATTTTAATTAATTAAAATTATTCACAAACTTATTTCAGTTTTGTTATAATTTAATACAATAACTCACATATTATTATTCAAGTGTGCTTGAACATTTAAGTGTTCTTGTCAAGGACTAATTTTCAACAAACTTGGGGTCGTTTATTAAAAATGATCATTGGTACGCCGCTCGTTAAGCTGTCAAGGTCGCACTTGTGCGAATTGTATAATTAATAGAAGATTACGTCGTTCGTCCTATTGTTGTTCCTATTTTCTCATGTATTCGACAATAGAAACTGTACGGGAAGGTCCTCCGTGTCGCCGATTTTCAACACTTTATAACTACCATGGCATAAAACTTTGCTAATTTTATATAGGCCCAGGAACTTTTAATCCCGAACCAAACTGTGTTCGCTTGTTGGCTACTGACTCGTTTGGGCTGCACCTATTTTACACTTTTCTGTTTTTATTTTCCTGTTTTCTTCCTATATTTTCTTAACTGTTTTCTTGTACTCCCTTACGAGTATCCTCCCTTCCTTCGTCTAACTCACTAATGGCTGCTTCTTCTAATAATCCACTCAACTTCGGATCCGTGGTGCTCGCATATCTATTCCAGTTAGTAATTTATAAGGAAATAACTTTGGACTTTTGAGAGGTGCGTTATTCACGGTCTGTATATTTGTACCACTGAGCTGAGTTTTCTGAGCAAAATTTAGGCAACATAGAAATAACTATTTTGTGGATACGTTCCACCGGGCCATTTCCACAGGGCACAGAAGTGGCTATCACAAGGTGTTCAATTTCTTCCGACTTACAATTCTCTTGAAAGGAGCTCGTTTGGAATGCTGCTTCACGGTCAGATATAATACGCCTGAGGTTTCCGAAAATTGTCGCCAGTCGCTTAAGACGATCTATTACTATATCTGTGGCAGTAGTTCTGGTTGGATAGAGCCAAACGAACTTTAAACGAACTTTAGCGACTTTACTATTAATCTGGGGAATATAGTATGACTTTTCCACTGTATCCTTCTGAATAGAAAAATGACCTTGTCTATGAGTCCAAGTCCAATTAAATTATCTAGCATCAAGTTGGGTATCATGACTTAGAGCAACTACGTGATTAATTTTCGGTCCGCTCCTATGATCTATAACATAATCAAAGTCCTGCAGCTATAAAGCCACATCGAAGCAAATAAGACACACTTAAAAGAACGTGAGTACGAGGAGCATGAGAAGCTTGAGAAGCTGGCAGAAAAGGACAATGCTCGAAAATTCTACGAAAAGAAAAGGCGACTTAGTGAATATTTCAATACCACAGCAAACTCTTTTAGGACCCAGGGCGGTGAGATAGTTACAGATGCCCAGAGTATACTGGATTTATGGAGGGAACACTTATCCAGCCTGCTGAATGGCAGGGAAAATTAAACACCCGAAGATGGTGAACCCGAAACTCCAATTGATGACAATGAAAAAGTTGTTCCATTACCCGACTATAAAGAAGTCCGAATAACAATCGCCCGCTTAAAAAACAAAAAAGCGGCGGGGACCGAAGGATTACCGGCCGAGCTATTCAAATACGGCGGCGAAGAACTGATCAGGTGCATGCATCAGCTTCTTTGCAAAATATGGTCGGATTAAAGCATGTCCGACGATTGGAACCTTAGTGTGATCTGCCCAATCCACAAAAAAAGCGATCCCACAGTCTGCGCCAATTACCGTGGAATAAGCCTTCTCAACATCGCATATAAGGTCCTGTCAAACGTATTGTGTGAAAGACTAAAGCCCACCGTCAACAAACTTTGAAAAGACCCGTGACCAGAGGATCGACAACCATCATCTCTTCATCGATTTTAAAGCCGCCTTCGACAGCACGAGAAGGAGCTGCCTTTACGGCCCTATATCTGAATTTGGTGTCCCCGCAAAACTTATACGGCTGGGTAAACCGACGTCAAGCAGCACTAAAAGCTCCGTCAGGATCGGGAAGGACCTCTCTGAGCAGTTCGATACCAAACGAAGTTTCAAGCAGGGTGATTCCTTATTGTGTAACTTTTTAAATTTATTGCTGGAGAAAATAATACGAGCCGCAGAGCTGAATAGTGAAGGTACAATTTTCTATAAGAGTATACAGCTGCTGGCGTACGCCGATGATATTAACATTATTGGCCTAACCAACCGCGCCGTGAGTTCTGCTTTCTCCAGACTGGATAAAAAAGCGAAGGATATGGGTCTGATAGTGAATGATGGCAAGACGAAATATCTCCTATCGTATAGATCGTCGTAGATAACATCGTCTATCTTAGAACCAATATTAACTCCAACAACAATGTCAGCCTGAAATCTAACGCAGAGTCACTCTTGCCACGTGTTACTTTGGACTGAGTAGGCAATTGAAAAGTAAAGTCCTCTCTCGGCGAACTAAAACAAAACTCTACAAAACTCTCTGTATGGGGCAGAAGCGTGGACGCTGTCAACATCTGACGAGTCGGCTCTAGGAGTTTTGAGAGAAAAGTTTTGCTACCAATTTATGGTCCTTTGCATATTGGCAACGGTGACTACCGCAGACGATGGAATGGTGAGCTGTACGAGCTATATGATATGATTGATATAGTTCAGCGAATGAAGCGGCTACGTTGACTAGGTCATGTCGTGCGAATGGATGAAAGCACTCCAGCTTTGAAAATATTCGATGCAGTACCCGCTGGTGGAAACAGAGGAAGAGGAAGACCTCCACTTCGTTTGGATCAAGTGGAGGACGACCTGCTTTCACTTGGTATTTCCAACTGACGCCAAACAGCGAAAAGAGAGGAATGGCGCGTTATAATCGTGTAAGCGGTGCCAACGTCAATAAAGAAGAAGAATGAAGAAGAAGAATAGAACATCACATATTCGTATTGTCATCGTGAAAGCATTGCAATCAGTTATGATTTTAAACCTAATGCCTGAAAGGTAAGTGCGCCAGGTTTTAAGTGCCTCCACGATTGCCAACTCCTCCTGGTCGTATAAGTGGTACTTTTCTTCGACTGGTTTCACCGGCGACTAATAAATTGAACAGTGACCTTCAGTATCTTTTTGCATCAAAACAGCTCCGTATCCGAACATGAATACGTCTGTATAGACCTCTGTAATCGCTTTCGGGTTGTACAACTTAATAACAGGTGACTTAACCAACGCTAGCTTCAGCTGCTGGAATGAAGCAATCTCTTCATCATTCAATTCAAACTTGATGTCTTTCCTCAAAAGATCTGAAAGTGGTTTGGCTACCACAGCGCATATATATATATAATTGGCGCTTTGTAACCTCCTCCAATTTGTGGTTTTGCGTCTTGATGTTTTTCCAACAAATGGAGGGACCTACAGTTTATACTAAGCCGTCTCCGAACGGCTGACGGTTTTTTGACGAGGACTTTATTTCATGTCCGAAATACACTCGGAGGGATGGACATTCCCTGCCGAGGGGCGACCGCAATTAGAAAATTTAATTTAATTTTTTATTTAAATTAATTTTCCATAACTTTTGGATGTTGGTGGCACCGGGATACGAACCCGAGTCTTCCGAATGGCAGGACGCAATGCTAACCACTCGGCACCACAGCGTAACCCACTATAAATCCTCGAAAATACGATGTTAATCCCAGAAAACGTTGTAAAGACTTTTATCATGTGGTAGAAGAAAATTCTAAACTTTTTTTGTTTTTGTCCTTGAAGGTGCACCCGAATCTACGTGTAAAAAGGTAAATTTTGCTAACAAGGATCTTACATTTATCCCATTTAATGATTAAATTATACTCTGACGCTCTATTACGGATATGTTCTTGCCTTTGTGGAGACCCTCTTTCAAGTCCATAGAGGGATAATGATGGAGTAATGAGGCCATTCATGTAGAGTATAACTGTACCAACCTGTATTATTTATTAATTTTCCTTTACTCATTTATTCAGTCAATGATTTAAAAATATTACAGACTAGAAGTACAAATTAATTAAAACAAACTTAAAACTATATAAGTATACTAAGAATAATAAGCATCAAGGATAGAGCCAAAAGGAGATCTCGGGAATGCGAAATCTTGATCAAGGCTTTTAGAGATTCCATTAAAATCAGAGAGTGCTCTAACAATAGGACCGTAATTATGATCATTGGCTTTAATTACATCTAAATAGAAAGGATAATGAGAGCGCAAAGTTCTACGAGGAGCATTAAAGCTGATTTGCTCAAGCAGCCCTGGACAGTCCACTAAGCCATTGATGATGTCATAAATAAATAGAAATGACTAGATAGATCGTCGAAGAGCAACAGATTTCAGATTTATTTGCATACATCGAGCAGTAAAAGAAGGTATGGGATCAAGGATTGAAGAGGAGCAAGAGCAAAACGATAAACCTACGTTGGACGGTTGCAAGTCTAAAGGAACGCGTAGAATAAATTGGATTCCAAATTAAGCTAGCATATTCTAGCTTTGAACGAACCAAAGAATTATATAAAATTTTAGAGATCTTTGAAATCATCACCATACCGCCGTAAAAAAGCCGGGTTAGAATAAGCTTTAGCTTTAAATACCACATTAAACAACACACCTGAGCACTGTTGAACACAATGTGAAAACACTTTTATATATTAAGGGACAAATTATTCCTAATGCTCCAATTGGCTAAATTATTAAGATCCTCCTGTAAAAATAAAGCATCTGAAAAAAATCAAACCGGAAGTTTGAATTCCTAAAGCAATATCAAATGTCATTTATAAAAAGAAGAAATGATAAAGGACCAAGAATCCTACCTTGAGATACCCAAAAGGTGGCCTCAAAGGCATAAGATCTCATATTTTCCAAGTCAACAAAAGAGAATCTATCAGAGATATGATCTAAGCTAAGATAGAAAAGAAGAATGAAAACGTAGGCACTCTAGCTTACGTAATAAAATGCTATGTGAGACAGTATCAAATTCTTTGGAAAAATCGTTACAGACGACATCAAATTAATATCCCTTCTTAAAAGGTGCAATGCAATAACCTCATTTTAACCTCAAAAAAACAATTTATCCTTTACTGTTTTCCCAAGAAGTTTCTAACAAGTCGATAATTTATTCGTATATATAAGTGTATAATTTTTAACATCATTTTTGTTACCAGACTTAAACAATGGAGAGATACAAGCAATTCTCCAACGATTAATGAAAACGCCAGACGACAATGAAAGATTAAAGATGTATTTCAAGGGAGCGGAAATAGACGAACTGCACTTTTTGAGTACATAAGAAGAAAGTCCGTCCAAATCGCTACTCAAAGAGAGTTGCAAAGCAGTAATCCCATTCAAAACATCCGATTGAGACACTGAAAGACTACCGAAATCTAAAGTCTGCGAAATTTCCAGGTCATTACAGACGGAGATGTCAACATTCCCGCCATAGTTAGATTAGAAAAATTCGGCAAAGAGATTTACGGTATGCAAAGTGCTTTCAGAACTCATCCCACAGTAAGACATGTAAGAGGGAATATGGGAACAACCTTTTTTAGAGTGGATACATTTCCAAAAGGCTTTTGGGTTCATTTTTAACTCTTCCTCAAATCGGTAAATATATATATATATATATATATATATATATATATATATATATATACCTATATATATAATTGGCACTTTGTAACCGCTGAAGCGATTTTCGGCCGAGCTCCTCCTCCAATTTGTGGTTTTGCGACTTGATGTTTTTCCAACAAATGGAGGGACCTACAGTTTATACTAAGCCGTCTCCGAACGGCTGACGGTTTTTTGACGAGGAGCTTTATTTCACGTCCGAAATACACTCGGAGGGATGGACATTCCCTGCCGAGGGGCGACCGCAATTAAAAAGTTTAGCTTAATTTTTTATTTTAAATTATTTTCCATAATTTTTGGATGTTGGTGGGATTTGAACCCGAGCCTTCCGAATGTAAGTACGCAATGCTAACCACTCGGCTACCCTGGCCGATACATATATTGCGTATAAGGAAACTTATCGAGCGTTGAAAGTTTTCATATAATGAATATATTTAACCTTGTGTAGGTGATCATTACTGCCCTTAAATAAATTATAAAATTTTTCCTAAGATTTTTTAACTTTTTTAAGCACTTCGAATAGCGGTCGCGATAGCCGAGTGGTTAGCATTGCGTACTGACATTCGGAAGGCTCGGGTTCATATCCCAGTGCCAGCAACATCCAAAAGTTATGGAAAATTAATTTAAATAAACAATTAAGTTAAATTTTCTAATTGCGGTCGCCCATCGGCAGGGAATGTCCACCCCTCCGAGTGTATTTCGGACATGAAATAAAAGGCTTCTCGTAAAAAACCGTCAGCCGTTCGGAGGCGGCTTAGTATAAACTGTAGGTCCCTCCATTTGTTGGAAAAACATCAAGACGCAAAACCACAAATTGGAGGAGGAGCTCGGCCGAAAATCGCTTCAGCGGTTACAAAGCGCCGATTATATATATATATATATATAATACCACGGCATCTTATGTAAGCGAGGGCGAACAAAAGAAAGACAACTAGAAAATTGATCATTTAGTTTGGATAACAAAGTTTCATAGCACTCCGTCACATTTTTAGAGAAAAAAGCCGATTTCCAGAAAGCCTGCATTCAAAGCGGCAAAGCCGGCGTAACGAAAATTATAACGGCTAATAGTATTGCTGCCTGAAACAAAGATGAAATTAGGAAACTTTGGACTAAGGGACAACTGGACATGATGCATATCCTATTTGCAAATTTGGAAAGCACATTCTATAAGTTCAAAGATTAAATTTTCATCTACAAGAATGAGATCTAAGGTATTATTAATCTTATTCGGAGAAGAATTAATTTGAAGTTTTTTTTTCGGGTGAAGAGAAGAAAAATGCCTTCATCATCATTTTATTGTGTCGTCACACCAATGGTATGTGCCACTGGCAGGTCACTAAAAAACTCTCCTCTAGAGAACTGTTGGTATAATAGGGTGTAGTCAAGCTCCTGGGTATGCTGTCACAGTTGCGAGGCTATACTCAATTCCTACTCTTGCGTCCACGTCGCGCACCCTGCAAACGTGAGCAACCCTTGTGCAAGATAACCAACCCATGTGGAGTCTTGGGTCACGGCTAATGAGAGAGGAAGCTTCAATGGAGCCACTCCGACTTATTCGGTTTAAGTATCCACTGAAGTCTAATTGCAGCGTCTGTTCACCAGAAATGCGGCTGCAAGCAGGCGTGGGTCTTGAAGCAAGCGGCGCGCTATACAAATGTGTAAAAACCTTAAACCTAATCGCCTAGCAAGGTTGTGCGCTGGGTTTGGAACCCGCCACGCCACGTAGAAACCAGATACCATTTGGAAAAACTGAACAACGCCTCATATGAGATACCCTTTTTCTGTTAGCGACCACCGCAAACGAATTAAGGATCACGATTTGAGGGCATGCAGCTGGAATGCCCGGTCCCTTAAATGGGAAGGTGCCGCTGCCCAGCTGGGCAACGTCCTCGTAAGAATAAAGGCTAACATCACCGCCGTCCAAGAAGTGCGATAGACGGGATAAGGACGAAAGCGAGTAGATTCTTATGAGATTTACTACAGCGGCCATATAAAAGAGCGCAAATTTGGGTCGGATTTGTGGTGGTAGAGGACTCCATCGTAGAGTACTGACATTCACCCCGGTGGACGCATCTGCAGCCAAAAACAGGAAGAGGCCGAGCTTGGGAAGCTGTTCGACAAGGGCAATGCTCGAAAATACTATGACAAGATACGACGATTTTACAGAAGGTTTCAAGACCGGAGCGGACTTGGACACAAAGACGCGGTGAAGAGCTGACAAGGTGCATGCATCAAATACTTTGCAGATACTCGACGATTGGAATTTAAGTGTGCTCTGCACAATCTATAAAAAAGGCGATCACACATTCTGCGCCATTTACCGTGGCATAAGCCTTCTCAACATCGCATATAAGGTCTTATCAAGCGTATTGTGTGAAAGACTAAAGCCCACCGTCAACAAACTGATTGGACCTTATCAATGTGGCTTTAGACCTGGTAAGTCAACCATTGACCGTATATTCACCATGCGCCAAATCTTGGAAAAGACCTGTGAAAAGAGGATCGACACCCACCACATCTTCACCGATTTTAAAGTCATCTTCGACAGCATAAATAGGACCTGTCAGCTTTGAAATCCAGCGCAGATTCACTCTTGCCAACAGATGCTACTTTGTACTGAGTAGGCAATTGAAAAGTAAAGACCTCTACCGACGAACGAAAACCAAACTCTACAAGTTCCTCATCGTTCCCGTTCTGTTATATGGTGCGGAAGCATGGACGATGACAACAACGAATATCGCAGACGATGGAACGATGAGCTGTACGAGTTATACGGCGACATTGACATAGTTCAGCAAATCAAGAAGCAGCGGCTACGCTGGCTATACCATGTGGTCCGGATGGATACGAATACTCCAGCTTTGAAAGTTTTCGATGCAGTAGTAACCGGTGGAAGCAGAGGAAGAGACCTCCACTCCGTTGGAAGGACCAAGTAGAGAAGGACCTGACTGTACTTGGTATTCCCAATTGGCGCCAAACAGCAAAAAGAAGAAACGAATGGCGCAATGTTGTTAACTCGGCTATAATCGTATAAGCGGTGTCTACGCCAGTAAAGTAAGTAAGTAACGGAACCGCAGCCCACCCTGGGACCGCTTTCGCATTATTTCAGGGTGGAGTTCCATTTTTCTCACAGTGAGATTATATCTCGCCACCTGCGTCCAGGTCCCGCGTTTTCGCTCGTAGTACTTTTTCTGCGAACTCCTTTACATTTACCCAGTTTGCTTCGCTTTGTAATATAATTGAGACAATATTATCCACCCTTAGTTCTCCAATTTTGTTTTCAATTCAAATTCTCGCGTTATGCCAGCGGGTGCATTGAAATATTGTATGCCCGGCGTCGTCTTCGTTAGCATCGTTATAGATACATGACGGCTCAGCTTTCCCTATTTTATGCGGGTATTTCCTGAAGTATCCGTGACCGGCAGCATCTGAATAATATTGTAGTCTACTCCTCGAATTTCCTGGATGTCCATATTCTGACGTCTGCTATTATCTGGCTGTTCATCGGCCATGGTATCCTTCTTCCCATCGGGAAGGTTTCTTTCCTTATGTCCTCTCTGTTTGTTTGATTCCACTTATTACAGCTATAGCTTCCCCTGATACTGTAAGGTATGCTGACGCTACCGTCAAGGCCACCGTGCGGTATACTTTGGCCAGTATCATTCGCCTATTATTCTTTTTAAGTGAGTCCGCCCATAGCTCGGCTCCATACAGTAAAATGTTAAGGGTTGCCGCCATGATAAGCATCCTTTTTTCTTGGGTTGGTCCTCCTATGTTAGCCATTAGTCTACTAAGCTGAGAAGTGAGTTTGGAGGCTTTAACTGCGGCATGCTGGATTTGTGCCCAGTAGCTCAGTCTAGGGTCTAGTCATACACTCAGATAGTTAACAAACCTTCTTGACCTCAGCGTATCCACGATTGTGTGCTTGTTTATTTCCAGAGATATGTGTTCCATCGGTGGGTGCTGGTGGTCTGGGGGCCCTGGGCCCTTTTTTGTAAGGGAAAAGTGAGCGCTCCTGTTTCAACTAAAAGTGTGTGTGTGTGTGTGTGCGTGCGTGATTATTTTATGAAACCACAAACATCGGTGTATTGCTCTTCCCGCACTGTATGCACTTTCAACGTTAGTTTTTGATTTTTTTTTTTTAATTCTTCAACTTCTTTTCCAGCAATAAGTCACTTTTATTGCCGTTGTTGTAACAATTAACCGGTTTTGCCAGTTTTCACTTTGTAATTGTTTCTTTTATATTTTACTAGCTTTTCAATATAAAGATATATTTTATTGCTTGTCTGAGATTATCTATTTGAAAAAATTACTACATGCAATGAAGTTACAAATTTCAAAGTATACTTTATTGAATCAATACAACAAATATTAAAATATATATGTCACTATAAAGAAAATAAATAATTCGGAATGGTAACAATTGAAAATATAAAATGCAGATTACTAGTCAAGGATATTTCTACAAACTATATTGTACGTTTTTCCGTTGGGTGTAAATATTTGTAAATTCCGGGCATTAGACACACGCGAACAGGCTACATATAGTTGACCATGAGAAAAGCATGACTTTTCTAAATGCACTCGTGCTACCTGTAATGTCTGTCCTTGTGCTTTGTTTATAGTTACGGCAAAGCTAAGTTTGACGGGAAACTGAACTCTTTTAAATTGGAATGGAAGGTCAGTGAGAATAATTGGAATCCGAGGTATGATTACACTTTTTCCTTTACCGACACCTGTTAAAATAGTAGCACCAAGTATATTCTGTCCCAATTTCGTTATCCGAAGTCGTGTTCCATTACATAGCAGAGGAGCATTTAAATTTCGCATAAGCATTACTGGTACATTTAGTTTCAACTGAAGCTTATGTGATGGTACACCCGACAATGCAAGTGAATTTAAAAACTCTACAGGATATGAGGTACTTAATTCTGTATCCATAATTGTATCCATTGATAAATATTCCACCATTTCCCCTTCCACTTCTTTTAAAATGTCATTGTTGATTCTATTAACTACTTCATTTTTTGGTGCTAATATTGCTCTTGCGCACAGCCACTGATCACAACCCAAATTCTGTTGCAATTCGGGAAAAACATGAGCAATGAGATCCACATCATTTTCTACTAAATTACAAAATTCTCTTGAAAGTAATACGCAACCTTCAGCATCAACATCTAAACGACCATCACCACTTTTCAATAACATTTCAGCATAAAGTCCTGAATCCACGTCATTATGAAGATGCACTCTCATATTTGTTTTTAGGCTCAGCTTTTCAACTCTCGACCATAAGCTCGATGATTTTAAGCATGCTTGAATTTCATCTGCTGGTGTTCCCCTCTGAATAACTGGAAGGGTTTGACGAAAATCACCAGCCAGTAAAACTACCATTCCTCCCATTATATCTGTACTATCCCGCAGGTCCTGAAGAGTCCGGTTTAAAGCTTCTATAGCCTTTTTGTGAGACATTGTACATTCATCCCACACTAAAAGCTTACATTCTCGCAGCATCCTACCTCGAGAACTATTTTTACTGAAATTACAGATGGGCGAATCTTCATGTGCAAGGTTCAATGGTAATTTCAAAACGGAATGTGCCGTACGGCCGCCCGTTTAAAAGCGTCGCGGCAATACCCGACGAAGCTACTGCAACTGCTATTTTTCTGTTTTTTCTGATGTACATTAATAATAAGTTGAGCAAAAACGTCTTTCCGGTTCCACCTGGTGCATCGAGAAAGAAGAGTCCACCTTTAACGTATTCTATTCTACGTAAAACTTAATGGAGAACATGAGCCTGCTCTGGAAGTAACAAAGGGATTAATTCTTCTACTTGTCGCTGCAGTGCTATGAAATCATAATCTAACTCTCGAGCAATTTCATTGTTGAAATCATCCTCATTATCTCTTTGAGGGCTTTGCATCCCAAAATCATCTAATTTTTTTCCAACCATTGTGAAAACCTTGTTTTCAATTAGAATTAGCGTTTGGTTGTAAATATGTTCATTGAAAGTCATATCTGTATGTACTTGCTGAAGTCGATGTAAAATATCTTTAGCTTTTACCCGCTAGATGGCGTTAACGTAACGCTCAGCAAATAGATGACCAGGCCACCACCATACATGTACGTATGTATGCTCACATTTTATGGCCACCATACATGTAGATATGTATGCTGTATACTGTATACTCCCATACACACATACCACACTACTCTCAATGCAGCTACATATGTGCCTATACCTATGTATAGTCCCACTCTCTCTCTCTCTCTGTGCATATGGGGCGTTACTTTATGCATGCGTATGTATATGCTCTATTGTGGCTAGTGATATCACTTTATGCATGCGGGGTAGTGATCTCACAGCCAGCTGTACCATTTAGATGGAATACCGAAATTATTGGAATTTGAATTGAGCGCGCATATACAGTACAGTTGGCATACATACTGTACGTACGCGTCACTTCATGCATGCGTGGTGTATGTATGTATGTATGCTGTACCATTTTGCTGGAATAACGAAATTATTGGAACTAAATGTATATCATATCTGTATGTACTTGCTGAAGTCGATGTAAAATATCTTCTGCTTTTACCCGCTAGATGGCGTTAACGTAGCTCCATAAGGAGGCTATTGGACAAAAAA
Source organism: Ceratitis rosa (assembly GCA_037013455.1). Taxonomy (NCBI): domain Eukaryota; kingdom Metazoa; phylum Arthropoda; class Insecta; order Diptera; family Tephritidae; genus Ceratitis; species Ceratitis rosa. The sequence continues at coordinate 1,017,870 of JAWMAG010000097.1, read as the reverse complement.
GTTTCTTTATTTTATTTAAACAATAATATTTTTTATTAAATAAAAAGTAGCCTATGTTCATTCTGATACCTCCAAGAGTATGTGTACAAAGTTTCATGATGATCGGTTAAGTAGTTTTTGCGTGAAAGCACAGCAAACGAAACGACTTTCGCATTTATAATATTAGTATAGAAGTATAGATTGAAATCTCTGATTATTTGCACACTTTGCACAATTAGCATGTTTTATTTATTTTTCCCAGCTCAATTATTTTCATATGCAATATACAATATATATTTCTGCTCATAGCTCAACGCGCGTCATGCATTTAAATATATACAATTAAATTTTCATTGGCCACTGCTATTATTACGCACACAGTTGTATATATATTTTTAATTTTCATATATGCATTTAAAATTTTCTTTGCAAACGAAATATTTGAAATTTCAACATTACAATCTGTTCATAGTCACGATTTTTAAATTCAATTTATTCATATTTTTTATTTTCTTATTATTTTAATGTGCAAATGATAGCAGGCTTTAACCTCTTGCTATATTCTTATTATGATTTTTCCTTGGGTAATTAATTTTTGTTATTTGATTTTTAGTATGCTTGTCACTTGTTTAATTTTTGTTTTAACATGTGTATGTTTGTATGTATTTTGTTAAATACATACATTTTATTTATTAATCTTTGTTTCACCGGTATTTGCTTTCCGGGTTATAAAAAATTTTTTTTATGAAAATTTTTTTTTATGAATTTTTTTATACATATGTATAATTTTTTTTTTTATGTATAAGTTTTAAGGTGTATACCGCGTGGCAAAAATTTTCGCGATTTTTTTTGTTTATATCTGAATAGCTGAGTTTTCTTGTTTTGTTTGTTTTAACCGTGTTTAGGCACCATGTAAATAATCAGTACTTAAATTTAAAATACTTAGATTTATTTTTCAATTTTTATTATTAATTCTTTAAAAGGCGTACAAATTATTATCTGCATATACAAACTAGCATGAGCACTTAACCTTTGTATTTTTCAATTTTAAAAAGCATACAATTTATAATTTATCTGCATATACAAACTCGCACGAGCACTTATCTTTTATTTTATCAATTTTCAAAAGCGTACAATTTATAATTTATCTGCATATACAAACTCGCACGAGCAGTTAACTGGTATTTTTTCAATTTTAATTTCTCCCGTTCTTTATTTATACTAATTTTTGCTTATACATATATTGGAAAGAATAACGGAACGGAGTAGGGTTGCAGGTAAGTGCGTTTAGAGTGGGAGTAAATTCAGGGAGGTGATTTTTCAGGTAAGTATTCGGGTATATATTCGGGTAGGTATTCAGGTAGGGATTCGGGTAAGTATTCAGGTAGGGATTCGGGTAAGTATTCAGATATTTTTATTTATAAGTTATAATTAATTTAATATATTGTTTCATAATTAATTTTTGCTTATTTTTTATTATAAAATTTATTATTAAATTTATTATTTATTTATAGGATGATGAGGTCGTCCTCATCCATGTCTTCAACAATATGTGTTGAGAGTGTATAAAAGTATTTAACTTTATGTTTTCATTTTTATTAATTTTTCTAACCCAATTCCTAAAAGTTCATTATTGAAATCCATTCTGTATAGTCCAGCATTTAATTTTGATGTAGGTGATGATGTTATTATTGTGGATTGTGTTATTCCTGAAGGAATTGGAATTTTGTCTCCTTTTGTAAATCCGGAATTCAATGAAGAAACGCGAATGAATTCGATCAGAAATCAATGGAGGAATTATAATATTTGTTCTTTTGATCTATAAAAACTTTGTGAAAACTTTATAAGTCGATTACTTACAAAATAGATGGAATATAATTTTCACTTAAGAACTAATGGAATTCCTAGAAAATTTGAAAAGGAGTCAACATATGGAGAATTCGAAGTCAATGCATTTGCAACTAAGCGAGGTGACCTTTGTGCTACATATGTACATATATCACACAATTTCTTATTGCAGTAAATTTTGATGAATGTAAAATAATAAAAGAAACAGTATTGTTTTAACTACTGTATTTTTTGTTATACTTTTTTGTATTCCTTTAAAATATATTATTTCAAATTTAAAACATTTGTACATTTGTAAATAAAACATTTGTTACAACTAAATTTAATAACACCAAATCTTTATATTTATAAACAATTCCTAAAAGTTAATTAAGAAGTTTATCTTCACGGATCCATTCAACAGCACAGCTCACATCATGTTTTTTGTTGAAGTTGAAGTGCATTCCAAATCAATATCATCCGCTTTAATTTCATCAACAAACCACTGATGTATTAAAGATTTTAATTGAAAAGTAAAGACCTGTACCGACAAACGAAAACCAAACTCTACAAGTTCCTCATCGTTCCCGTTCTGTTATATGGTGCGGAAGCATGGACGATGACAACGACGAATATCGCAGACGATGGAACGATGAGCTGTACGAGTTATACGGCGACATTGACATAGTTCAGCAAATCAAGAAGCAGCGGCTACGCTGGCTATACCATGTGGTCCGGATGGATACGAATACTCCAGCTTTGAAAGTTTTCGATGCAGTAGTAACCGGTGGAAGCAGAGGAAGAGACCTCCACTCCGTTGGAAGGACCAAGTAGAGAAGGACCTGACTGTACTTGGTATTCCCAATTGGCGCCAAACAGCAAAGAGAAGAAACGAATGGCGCAATGTTGTTAACTCGGCTATAATCGTATAAGCGGTGTCTACGCCAGTAAAGTAAGTAAGTAACGGAACCGCAGCCCACCCTGGGACCGCTTTTGCATTATTTCAGGGTGGAGTTCCATTTTTCTCACAGTGAGATTACATCTCGCCGCCTGCGTCCAGGTCCCGCGTTTTCGCTCGTAGTACTTTTTCTGCGAACTCCTTTACATTTACCCAGTTTGCTTCGCTTTGTAGTATAATTGAGACAATATTATCCACCCTTAGTTCTCCAATTTTGTTTTCAATTCAGATTCTCGCGTTATGCCAGCGAGTGCATTGAAATATTGTATGCCCGGCGTTGTCTTCGTTAGCATCGTTTTAGATACATGACGGCTCAGCTTTCCCTATTTTATGCGGGTATTTCCTGAAGTATCCGTGACCGGCAGCATCCGAATAATATTGTAGTCTACTCCTCGAATTTCCTGGATGTCCATATTCTGACGTCTGCTATTATCTGGCTGTTCATCGGCCATGGTATCCTTCTTCCCATCGGGAAGGTTTCTTTCCTTATGTCCTCTCTGTTTGTTTGATTCCACTTATTACAGCTATAGCTTCCCCTGATACTGTAAGGTATGCTGACGCTACCGTCAAGGCCACCGTGCGGTATACTTTGGCCAGTATCATTCGCCTATTATTCTTTTTAAGTGAGTCCGCCCATAGCTCGGCTCCATATAGTAAAATGTTAAGGGTTGCCGCCATGATAAGCATCCTTTTTTCTTGGGTTGGTCCTCCTATGTTAGCCATTAGTCTACTAAGCTGAGAAGTGAGTTTGGAGGCTTTAACTGCGGCATGCTGGATTTGTGCCCAGTAGCTCAGTCTAGGGTCTAGTCATACACTCAGATAGTTAACAAACCTTCTTGACCTCAGCGTATCCACGATTGTGTGCTTGTTTATTTCCAGAGATATGTGTTCCATCGGTGGGTGCTGGTGGTCTGGGGGCCCTGGGCCCTTTTTTGTAAGGGAAAAGTGAGCGCTCCTGTTTCAACTAAAAGTGTGTGTGTGTGTGTGTGCGTGCGTGATTATTTTATGAAACCACAAACATCGGTGTATTGCTCTTCCCGCACTGTATGCACTTTCAACGTTAGTTTTTGATTTTTTTTTTTAATTCTTCAGCTTTTTTTCCAGCAATAAGTCACTTTTATTGCCGTTGTTGTAACAATTAACCGGTTTTGCCAGTTTTCACTTTGTAATTGTTTCTTTTATATTTTACTAGCTTTTACCCGCGGCTTCGCTCGCATTAAATCCAACCAATAAGAGATCATTATAGTACAAACGGATCAATATAAAGAATATATTTTATTGCTTGTCTGAGATTATCTATTTGAAAAAATTACTACATGCAATGAAGTTACAAATTTCAAAGTATACTTTATTGAATCAATACAACAAATATTAAAATATATATGTCACTATAAAGAAAATAAATAATTCGGAATGGTAACAATTGAAAATATAAAATGCAGATTACTAGTCAAGGATATTTCTACAAACTATATTGTACGTTTTTCCGTTGGGTGTAAATATTTGTAAATTCCGGGCATTAGACACACGCGAACAGGCTACATATAGTTGACCATGAGAAAAGCATGACTTTTCTAAATGCACTCGTGCTACCTGTAATGTCTGTCCTTGTGCTTTGTTTATAGTTACGGCAAAGCTAAGTTTGACGGGAAACTGAACTCTTTTAAATTGGAATGGAAGGTCAGTGGGAATAATTGGAATCCGAGGTATGATTACACTTTTTCCTTTACCGACACCTGTTAAAATAGTAGCACCAAGTATATTCTGTCCCAATTTCGTTATCCGAAGTCGTGTTCCATTACATAGCAGAGGAGCATTTAAATTTCGCATAAGCATTACTGGTACATTTAGTTTCAACTGAAGCTTATGTGATGGTACACCCGACAATGCAAGTGAATTTAAAAACTCTACAGGATATGAGGTACTTAATTCTGTATCCATAATTGTATCCATTGATAAATATTCCACCATTTCCCCTTCCACTTCATTTAAAATGTCATTGTTGATTCTATTAACTACTTCATTTTTTGGTGCTAATATTGCTCTTGCGCACAGCCACTGATCACAACCCAAATTCTGTTGCAATTCGGGAAAAACATGAGCAATGAGATCCACATCATTTTCTACTAAATTACAAAATTCTCTTGAAAGTGATACGCAACCTTCAGCATCAACATCTAAACGACCATCACCACTTTTCAATAACATTTCAGCATAAAGTCCTGAATCCACGTCATTATGAAGATGCACTCTCATATTTGTTTTTAGGCTCAGCTTTTCAACTCTCGACCATAAGCTCGATGATTTTAAGCATGCTTGAATTTCATCTGCTGGTGTTCCCCTCTGAATAACTGGAAGGGTTTGACGAAAATCACCAGCCAGTAAAACTACCATTCCTCCCATTATATCTGTACTATCCCGCAGGTCCTGAAGAGTCCGGTTTAAAGCTTCTATAGCCTTTTTGTGAGACATTGTACATTCATCCCACACTAAAAGCTTACATTCTCGCAGCATCCTACCTCGAGAACTATTTTTACTGAAATTACAGATGGGCGAATCTTCATGTGCAAGGTTCAATGCTAATTTCAAAACGGAATGTGCCGTACGGCCGCCGTTTAAAAGCGTCGCGGCAATACCCGACGAAGCTACTGCAACTGCTATTTTTCTGTTTTTTCTGATGTACATTAATAAAAAGTTGAGCAAAAACGTCTTTCCGGTTCCACCTGGTGCATCGAGAAAGAAGAGTCCACCTTTAACGTATTCTATTCTACGTAAAACTTAATGGAGAACATGAGCCTGCTCTGGAAGTAACAAAGGGAGCGCGCAAATTATGTTTTTGCGTCAAGCAAAACATTTTTTAAAAATTTCGAAGTTTTTAGTTCGCTTCGACCGAACGTGTCTTTATTCCAGTAATTCTCAAAAGACTGACATAAATATAAATCCAAGCTTATTTATAGGCTTACAAAATTGTTTACTTATTTTTAGTTTCCCAGAATTGTGAAATAGTTTAATCTTGAAATGAAGATAAAATAAGAACATTTTATTGTAGCTGCAAATATGCAGAAGGCTTGTTAATGTCAACAATAGGCACTTGTGTAAACAAAGTGTGTTGTTTTAAAGAATGACTTCCAATATAATTTATGAGAAGAATCAATTATGATTTTGTTTACAATTACGGTAAAGAAGCTGTGTGGAGGCTGCCGTTAACTCCCCCCTCTCTAAGATGAATCGTTCCCGATTCAATTTTATTTTTTGTTAAATTATGAATTTGATCCAAAATTACATTATATGAAATTTGTTGAAATTCGGAATTTTCATTCTGTTTTTTAGTTTTGTTTGATTTGATCAACTTTTTGCATAAATAAATTGTCAAAATTATGCAAAAAGCTATAAAAGTATAGAATTAGATTGAATGTATTTTAATATCTTCATTTTTCTTACTTAGAAAATTTATATTTTCTAATTTTAAATGTTCATTTGTAGTTTCCATATATTCTAGTATTTCAAAATTATTAACGTGATTTTGCGTTAGATAGTTCCAAATCTTAGTTTCAATATTCACATAAGTTATATTATTTATTATTGTTTGATTTTCAAATGTAACTAAATATGTTCCTAATTACGTGCGGGCGATATTGGCGCTCACACGTAACACAATTAAAGAAAAGAAAATATGTTCGAATTAGATTCAATATAATGTCTTTATTAAAAGAATATTAATAATATGTGTACAATTTTCTAATAAGACGTTTTGCAATACATATATATATATATAATTGGCAATTATCTTGAGTGGCGCAGTGGTTGGTGTATCTCTCTTGACAAACGTTATAGAAGTGAAAGGTGAAAATAAAAAGGTTTTTTAATAAGGCGAAATAGACCGTTTCTTTTTTTGGAGAACATCTGTTACTTATGCATATGTGCGTGTGTATGCATGTAGGGTTACATGCACATTAGGGTGGTACCTTATATTTAGGCCATTGGTCTAAACATGCCGGCCCCCTGTTACTTATGCATATGTGCGTGTGTATGCATGTAGGGTTACATGCACATTAGGGTGGTACCTTATATTTAGGCCATTGGTCTAAACATGCCGGCCCCCTTGCGGTAAGCAACAGACTTATAGCGATTCCACCAACCATTGCTCCAACCAGGATGTTTATAGGCTATGTAATGAATTCCGTGTCGCTCCTTGTCAGCTATTAGAAAGAAAAGAATTTGAAATGAAATAAAGTATCGTGGTTTAAAGATTCAATGCACTTTTTATTTTTTAATTATAGAATAATAATATGATTTGATATGAAATGACTAGGCCGAAAATGGATGGTTGAGCCATCAAGCCGCCTACGGTCGACGGCGGTGTAGCCCCGACCATTACTTGGGCGTAGACGTCGGCGCCGAGAGTTAGCCTGGTCGGCGTACTTCGATAGAAGTTATTGTCCGCTAACCTCATGAACTGGAATTGGCTTGCCACAGCCGAATCGATATTGGCGGCGGGGCTCAAGCGGCAGTAGCGTTTGACTACTCTGGCGTGGGTGGTGATTCGTTGGGTCACCCCATATTTGTCACGTAGTATGACAGAGCACCCAGTTTGGTGTCGCTCCAACTGTAGCTCCCTAGCTAGATCACTATCAATTGTGCTCGACGGCGCGCAAGGGTCGATGAGGGCGCGAACTAACTGAAGACGGCCGCTTGCTTCTTTTGGCACTATAGCCGTCGGTGCTATGGCGACGAAGGAACGCATTATGGGTGGAGGTGCAGCGCCTTGAGATATACGGCCTGAACGGAAGCCTTCCGACGGCAATCGTTGAAGCGTAAGGGGGGACGTTTTTTGCCGGCTGTATGGCTTCGTTTTGTTAGAATGGCGGTGGGACGGGCGGAAAGGACGTGTTTCCGCTCCGCGCTGTTGCCGATCCCTTGATTTGCGCTGCGATGGGCGAAAAGTACGGGTTTCCGCTCCATCCTGTCGGCAGCAACGATGCGTAGATGCAGATGGGCGGAAAGGACGAGTTTTCACTCCATCTTGTCGTCCGTGGCGATGCGTAAACATTGGAGGGCGGAAAGGACTAGTTTCCGCGCCTTCGTCCGTGAGACACGCCTGTTCATGGCGTAGCTCGGTACTACCGCCGCCTTGTGTAGGATTATCCACCACACGCTTTTCCTCTTCCTCTTCTTCTACTAGCTGCGCCCACGATTTGTACTGCTCGGTGACGTCGATTGACAGAGCACTATCTTCACTATCTTCTTCGTCGACAACGATGACCTTCGGGTTTGAAACCTCCTCTTCCATGTGCAGGGTAGTATGGTGCTTTTCGTTGCACCGTTGACACCGGTACTTGCTGGTACATATTTCTACCTTGTGGAAGGGGCTAAGGCAGTTAGCGCAGTATTTGTGTATCAAAACGGCGCGCAAACGTTCTTCTGCCGTTTTTTCCCTGTATACCGGGCATAGTCGCACCGCATGGCTTTTACCGCACAAACGGCAGGGCGTCGAGAATTTCTCCTCTGGTTGTTCCAATTTTTGGCGAGTTGCTGTGAAATGCGGCATTCTGAAAGCGGATTTCTTAACTTTTTTTTTTTTTTTTGAGGGGTTTTGCTGGGTGGCTAGTGAACTATTTATGGTCTGTTTGTGGCATTGGATTTATTTTATGTACTACGTTGCATTGCGTAGTTGAATAAGAGTTGTGTGCTTAACGCACATATCAATCGTGGCGTGTGAATCTGGCATAATTGCCTATAATCGCTGGACTGCATGCGTTATCGATAAATGGCACGGTTTCGACAGCATAAAATACACTGCGAGAACCTTTCAATGTGCACTGTATAATTTTGCGGAATAATCTTTGAAAGTATTTTTATTGGCAAGTAAGTTGAATGAATTAAACTTAGCTTACGGCTCAAATTACGTGCTGAGCTTGTTTACATCAATTTTAACATTGTGTAGAACAAAAAAAAAAATAAAAAATTAAAAATGAACTTTCTGGGTATGCGTGCTCAAAATGGATAGGTATGTATGAGCAGCGAGCAACCTCCCCGTACGTTCACTTAGGTTAATTCATTGTGACCTGTTGGTTACAGGAGAGTCGTGGGTGGTTTTAATGTTGGTGAATTTTGTTAATTCAGCAACTTGGCCTGCCACCCCAAAAAATGAATACATAAGAAAATCGGTTTTCTTTTTAAATTCGTTGTATGCTCTAAAGATACAAAATACAACACTCCGTAGTTTTTAATAAGCAAGTGCAATAAGTTTGCTCAAAAATTATTTTTTATGTGTTATTTGGATGTGATTATATATATTTTACATGAGTAAAAAAAATTAAAAAAACTTAAGAAATGTTGGGCTGGCAACATCACTGAAATGAGAATTTGTTTTGGAGACTTGTTGTGGATGATATTCTTCTGTCATATTTGAAGCAGCGGCGCAGCAGAAAATTTCCTGCGCCATTTTTTTGCAGCCACGAGGATCGAAGGATCATTCATCTATTCGGTATGCAAATCCTTTAAAAAATTTTTAGATTTTAATTTTTCTTCTATTTTAGGTGCAGTTCTAGCATTCCAGCATTTAATAGCGTCAACGCCCGTGACTGGCATAATTCATGACAAAAATTAAACAAAATAACATACTTCCTTGATAAAATGACAACTCAACATCTTATAACCTCGAGGAAAATGTTCATAACCACAAAGTAGCTGTCCAAATTCATTTCCTCAGGCTAATATTGAAAATGCATACGATTTTTAAAAGAAGGAGCTGGATCAATTCGCTCCTTCAAATAAGTTAAGACGCATATTACACCTTCCTTCAACTTGTCAAGCAGCAACGTCAAGGGCAATGCCATTCGTACTATATCTTCAGTGCCGATACCGAGCCCTTTAATACAGAAGCGAAGAAGATTCCCCAAAAGAAGCTGTTAATACACGACCAAATTTATCAACTGGTCTTTTTACCAACGACCATCAATTAGCTGCAGCATCAGGGAGGCGGATACATAAAGGTCCAGCGGCTGGAGTTTCAACAAGTAAGTGTGATTGAATTGCCTGGTGAAAACTCAATTTATGTTGTATATGTATACATACATATACTTAAAAAATATTAGAGTGCTACGTGCTACGAGATATGAGGGAGATTTAATAATAATAATTTATGCATTTATGTGTATGTTGCATTGAAATTTATTTAATAATAAATGCAAGTATTTTTAGTTCTTTGTTACTTTTTTGATATAATAAACGCATTTTTATCGGAAGATGTTTGCTGCTTGTAATGCAGCACATGATGCTTCAAAATGATTTCGTATTTTTTGCTGAAAAGTTTAGCATAACTGTATAGTTGATTTATTCTCTTATCAATTCTTAAAGATATGTAAGATTTTTTGCATATTTCTTTACTTTGCTTCTCGAATTTAAAGGTTTATTGTGAAAAAATTGTTATACATAAAGGCATTTGTTACAGGAAACTATTGCTATGACTATTCGACCTTCAATTCGCACAGTTTGTTCATTGAGTGGTTTTAAATTAGAAAAGTTCAAATAATTTAATATTCAAATTTAATATATCTCTGTTATAATATTATAAACAAGGAAATTCCTTGAGCTCAGATGAATCCGAATGATATACGATAACCATTTTAAATTAAAATTTCACAACTGATAGTAACATATTTGGTCTGGCAACTTCTATTTGATTTTTATCGTTTCTTCATATGTCATTCGAAATACATATGTAAACACGATATTTGTTAATTTCTTTCTGTCGAAAATTTCAGTTTACTGTAAATAAAATTTTACAAATAAGTGCACACAGTGTGGAAATTGAAATTTTATCAACCACAGGCTCCAAATCTTCTGGAAAATGCCAAGTGCCACCTACCACTACCATTGGTGAATTGCGTTATATTATCCATAAGCGGTATAAGAATGCACCGGCACCTGAAAGGCAGTCACTGCGTTTGGAGCCCCGTGGCAAAGCACTTAAGGAAAACTGATACTATTGAGGACGCAAATGTTGGAAAATCTAATAAGATTTATATTAAAGATTTTTGGACCACAAATTGGTTGGAAGACTGTATTCTTAGCTGAATATGCCGGCCCATTATTCGTTTACCTAATCTTCTATGCTCGTCCGAGTTTTATCTACGGTGACGCAGCAAATACACCAATGTCTTTAACGGCACATATTGCAGCTGGCTGCTATGTCGTACATTATCTTAAACGGATTTTGGAGACTATCTTCGTGCATCGTGTCTCACATGCTACTATGCCCTATGCGAACTCGGTAACTATTCTATACATATTGCTTTACGCAACTTACGTCCGCCGGGCAATAAAGTACGCCGCATTCCGGTACCTGATGACAATCCCTTTACCAAAGTATTCAACTTGGTGTCTTGTTCCAACTACACATATGAAATTGGCTCCTGGGTAGCATATTCTTTAATGACTCAGTGCTTACCGGCATGGCTTTTTGCAATTGCTGGCGCTTATCAAATGACCATGTGGGCTTTGGGCAAGCACCGTAACTATAAGAAGGAGTTCAAGGACTATCCTAAAGGTCGCCGTGCCATATTTCCATTAGTGTTGTAAATTGCTAGAAGCAATTTGTCATGACAAATATGTTTTTTAAAAAAAGAACAAACTACATTTCCAGTGCAATACTACTTGCATTTTGATTTATATAAAACATGTACACAAATTAAATTATAATTGTCATAGGTGTTAGATTTATTTTTAACCCGGTGTAGTTGATGATGTTTCGAAATACATATGTACATGCTTATATGAATATGTACATTGCACAAATTGTGCTTAACTGATAACAAATAATAATAAAATGTAGTGGTTTTGTGAGAAAAAAAATTAAATTGAATCTAAAAAAAAAAAAAAATTTAAATTATTTTAATATGATTGGGAAATACCGGCTTTTCGGTCGGAATTTCGGTTTTATCGATTGGCTTTTGCTCAAATTATGTTAGCCGACAATTCTATCAATACTTTGGGGTAATAAGCACATTTTAATTAGTTGGAATTAATTGAAATAATGGAGAACAAATATTCCAATTTGACTTATTCGACTCTTACAACATTGGATGTATCATCAAATAATATTTCGAAGGATTATGTGTTCCTTGTGTGTGCAAATGCTCTAAAATGTGGTGAAGTCACAGCCTGGGAACTTCTTCAACTCTGGATAAATAAGTTAAAATATTGTTACAAGTTTGAAGACTTCAGCCTTACTGATTGGAAGCTTTTTACAGTTTGTTACCAGAATCACTTTGATAAAATTGATTTCATAGGTACTGGTACTGATGTGGATAGTACTTATAATAACTTGGCTACTTGGTTGAATGAATCATCTGTTTTCCTTAATACCATCTGTACGGATGCAGCCAAATTTAATTTACAAGGAATATGCTATTTCTTGAATTTTATCTGGGAAACAGTGCAAAACGCATGCATGTTTTTTAAAATAAACTCTAGAAAAATGAATTTGAAGTCTGAAATGAAAAATATAAATTCTGTACATGAGTCTTCGCATAAGCTGGTATGGAATTGTTTGGAGGAATTGGCAGAACTCACTGTTATGGAATATTACGCTGTTGGACAATTTATTCAAAGAGTGTGCCTTAATTCCATGACTGACCCCTGCATAGGAATTAAAACGAAGATCGAAACATGGAAATTCGTTGCTAAATTCATGTTAAAACATGAGTCTTTTAAAGAAATGTACAACGAAAAACTGAACTTGGCGGAATTGGCTCTGCGTGCTTTATTACGTGAAGTGGAAATAAATTTACTTGAAGTAAATAAAAAGGATCTTACCGAGATTGAACCATATGTGGAACAATATTTAGGAATAACTGGCTTTTATTTACAAATATTGTACAGGATGGTAACCGTTTTTCAGCACTCCTCCTTCCCCGTACCTAAGGACTTTTTCAATGTTTTGCTTTTGTCCATGTCGTCGTTAAGTAATCTTCGAATTCAGAGCATGTTTGGTTTTATCGAAAAATATGTGCTAACCAGTCTAACTAATATACTTCCATTGGTGTTTAAAAATAAAGAGCTTCAAGAGTTGGTTTCTGCAATTCAAGATCTGGCCAGTTACGAAGCAGATGTGTCCAATTGTTTACAACGCAAGATTTCGGACCTTCTTATAAAGTTTGCAAAGCTTGTGTAATAAATAGGAAGCTTTGTTTTAAACGTTTCTTAAGTGTTGCACTGAAGTTTGTCACTAGTTCCAATGTTAGTATCGAAACTCAGTTGGGTGTTATCAACGTTATTAAAGAAGCACTAGCAAGCGGTATCAATATTCCTTTGGTGTCATTTTGGCTGTTTTTGCTAGTATTCCGTAACCATACAGACTCGAAGGCAAATAATGAAGCAAAAAAAATAAAAACTCTAGATAATTGCATACATATAATTAATTTTGCGAACAATTGTACAACTGATCTTCACATAATTGTAATATACATATGTATTAAATCTTAGTTTGTTGTATTGAGCGGCACAAAGGCAGACATGTGAACAAATGCCTAAAAGATCTATGTACATATGTATTTAGGTATAATTGACTGTAGGTTGATTCAAAACGATATTTTGATGATAGGCATTCATTTATACATACATGCATATAACGAAGAAGTAATACTAATTTTATTTTTACAATTTTTTCTGACCATTTTAAAAGGTTAATATTTTCTCAAAAACTTTTCGCTGAAAATTTAAAAAAAAATTTAATAATATTTTAGAAAAGTTCTTTTTTTTTGTTGTAATTACAAAAATAAAAATCCGTACTATCAGGAGAACTAAGGTCCACTAGTGGCCTCTTACGACAGGCATGTCTTATTGCGGATAAATTTTCGAAGCATTTCGTTTCATATTTGAGAAATACATATGTATATGTATGTATACTCGTATAAGCATATCGCTTGAGTTATTTCTGAAAAATTGTGTTCATTAAATTTGAAAACTCGTTTTTGAGAAGAAATGAAAAAAGGTTTTCAGAAGTATTGTAGTTAGTTAAATCGTTTTTTTCTCATGTGCAGATATATGTACATATGGTACAATCATTTTATGGATATTAAATTGGTTGTAAATTTTTAGTATGTAAATATATCTCCGAAAATATATATATTGAATTGGCTTCAGAAATCTTTGAGAAACTATACTTAAAATGTTTTGAAAATTCTTTGGTTATTTCCATACATACATAGAATGTAATCGGAAAATAGACGTTGAACGTTTATGAATTTCGGGGTCAGCACTCTGGGAATTTTCTAAATATGTTGATGAAAACTAATTATTTAAAATATTAATAGGGGTAATTAGTGTGTCCTTATTTTTCGGTATGGTGGTTGGCGGATTTACTTTTGAGTGGAGTTTGGGACATAAGTATGTATGCACGAGTATGTACGTATGTAGACATGCATTAGTTACGCATATACATGGGTGTACGTATGTAAGTACGAGTATATATGTATATGGGTATGCATATACTATGCGGGTATGTGTATGTATGTAAGTTAGCACCAGTTAAGCTACAACTATCATGCGAAGTCAGCAATAAGTCAACACAGGGAATCAACAAGAACTGGGAATTGACCAGTTGCCGAATCAGCGAAACCAAATAATATTGGGAACAACATCCGGCATGCGCCGATCGAATATTGCACCGACCCAGACGTCGACTCAGCAGAACCAAACAAACATCCGGCATGCGCCGACTGAACACCAATCGCTATTACTGCTGACACAGGTAGAATTTAGTTATATTAGCAAGTAAATTAGTAATTACATTTGTTAGTTGTAATTGTGAGTTCAACCAATAAAGGTCTATCGACCACTAAAAAGGAAAAATTATATTTTTTTCCCCGTCCCAACTTTTCGGACGGTAATTGGCGCCCGAGTCAAATAAGCTTGGCAGCGCTCGCGAAGTCGTTATTATGTGAAATAGTGCCACTCGAAAAACTAGAAGTGCCACCAAAGAAGACTAAAAAGTGCCATAAAAAAGAAGTACTCAAGAAAGAGACTTCGAAAAAAGTGCCACAAAAGTTCTTCAAAAGGTGCGACACAAAACACTGATTAAAGTGCCACAAAAATAAACCAACATAAAAGAGACGTGAAAAGGAACTGGAACTTCCTTGACGTCCCAACGGCATCACGACACCAGCCAACCCGGAACAACAACCAAAAATAGCAAGGAGTAAGACAGTGCCCCTTAGTACCGGAAGGAAAACGGAATCTGCACACTTACCGGCATACCAATGCAGCTAAAATTAATGTAAATATAAGTAATTTAGAAATTCGTGTAGTTTAAGCTCTAATACTGAAAATATCCTTTAACAGAAATCATATAAATAATACGATTCTTTTTTAATAATTAAACCAATAAAACTATAAATAGAAATTAAATAAATAATAAAAATGGCTAACCCAAATAACCTTATTAGGCCACCACTGCTAACCGCGCAGCCAGCAGCCCCTGCAGCTGCAGAACTTCCAAATTCGACTAACCAAATTTCCCCACAGTTAGCTACTCTTATTTGGTCAATGATAAATCAGACCATTGAAGCTACCACTCCCACCTTTGTGCAAAACGCACTTAGAGATAATACCCCTCCCATTATATCTGACCAGATTATAGAAGAACAATATAGAAACAACATGGCAGACATGGATAAGGTTCCCGATGTCGTACGATCTTTAAGAGAATTCTCAGGGAATGTCTCGGAATTCAGCTCATGGAGGAAAAGTGTTGAGCGAATTTTAAAAATATACGAACCCACAAGGGCACCCCTAAGTACTTCGGAATTTTAAATGTCATTAGGAACAAAATAGTGGGAAAGGCAGACATAGCTTTAGAGTCATATAACACCCCCTTAGATTGGATAGCCATCTCTCGATGTCTGACCACCCATTATGCCGATAAACGTGACATAGGCACGCTGGAATACCAGATGACTTGTCTCATACAGGGAAGAATGACGATAAACGAATTTTACCAGAAGGTTTATAGCCACTTATCCCTCATTCTCAACAAAATAGGATGTATGGAAATTGGCGAAGAAGCAGTCCACCTATTAACAGACAATTACCGTGCTAAAGCCCTTGACACCTTTATTAGAGGACTTTCTGGGGATCTTCCTAGACTCCTAGGTATAAAAGAACCGAAGAGCCTTCCAGAAGCCCTGCACCTGTGCCTTAAGCTGGAGAATCAAATGTTTAGAGCACACCATGCCAACAACCAGATGCTAAACGCATCATCAAACCCACGACATCAAAGCTTCAACTCATTCATCCCTAGGCAACAACTCCCCATGCCAAGATACGCACAACCTGTAAACTCACAATCTTTCCAATCAAAGTTCTATCCCGAACTGGCTCATATATCTCACCCTCAGCAAATCTATCGACAACCAAATTTTAATCCACATACCTCTCAACAATACTCAAACCAACCAAATCCATATAACAGATACCAACCACAATACCCCTATAACCAACCACAAAATCCATATAACCAACAACAAAACCGTCCCCCTCCAAGGCCACCTAAGCCACCTCAACCTATGGACGTAGATCGAAGTATCAGGACAAGAGCAATAAATTATACAAACCGTCCTAAACCACAAGAACCAGGTAAACGCCCACCAAGCACATCCATGATAAACCACCCCCCACAGAAAATTCAAAGGAACTTTCATGTAAACTCTGACGAAGTAACAGACGACCAGTATTACGAAGACCAATATTACGACCAATACAACAGCAACCAAGACACAAACTACAATATCGAAGAGACGCACGACTTGACAGACATACATTTTTTAGACTGAATAGCTCTTCGTTGCCCTACTTCAGATGCAAAACGAAGAGCGGCGATATAATAAATATCCTAGTAGATACAGGGTCAAACAAAAATTATATTCAATCCAGTTTAATAGAAAAAGCTATAGAAAACGAAACTCCATTTTTCGCCAATTCAGTTGGAGGAAAAATAAAAATTACCCACCATAAATTCTTAAATCTTTTTAATTTAGAAAATTACAAATTAAAATTTTTCCTATTACCCACACTCAAAACATTTCATGCTATTTTAGGCAACGATAGCCTAAAAGAACTTTCAGCAGTCATACACACTAAAGAAAGTTTTATGGTCATAGCCAATTCAAAAAAAGTCCATTTAAAGCAATACAATGTACAAGACGTCAATGCAATAAATATTAGAGATGAACATATGACAATAGAAATAGAAAATAAAATAGGACAGTTAATAGAAAAACACCGAAACTTATTTGCAGAACCGAACGAAAAACTCACATATACAACAAAAGTAGTAGCAGAAATTAGGACAAATTCTGAGACCCCCGTTTATTCTAAATCCTACCCATACCCAATAAACCTTAAACAAGAAGTAGAAAAGCAAGTCAATAAGTTACTTGAAGATGGAATTATTCGCGAATCAAGGTCACCTTACAATTCACCCATCTGGGTCGTTCCTAAGAAAGACGACGCTTCAGGAAAGAAAAAATTTAGAATGGTAATAGACTATAGGAAATTAAATACAGTTATAATTGCAGATAGATACCCAATTCCAGAGATAAACGAAGTACTTGCTCAATTAGGAAAGAATCGAACTTTTTCAGTAATTGACTTGAAAAGTGGTTTTCACCAAATTCCTCTTAAGGAATCTGATATAGAAAAAACAGCGTTTTCAGTGAACAATGGAAAATACGAGTTCACAAGACTTCCTTTTGGCTTGAAGAATGCTCCAGCTATTTTTCAAAGAACGTTGGACGATATTCTCAGGAAACACATTGGTAGAATATGCTATGTATATATAGATGACATAATTATTTTTAGTAAGGACGAAGAAACACACTCGGAACACATAAATCAAATTTTCGAAACTCTTAATAAAGCAAACATGAAAGTCCAGATGGATAAATGCGAGTTTTTCAAAAAGCAAGTTGAGTTCTTAGGATTTATAGTATCCTCTGATGGAATTTCAACAAACCCATCTAAAGTACAATCTATACTAAATTTTCCCTATCCACAAACCATTAGAGATTTAAGATCATTTTTAGGATTATCAGGTTACTATAGAAGATTTATAAAAGGATATGCCAAATTAGCAAAACCATTAACAACCTTACTTCGCGGTGAAGAAGGAAGAATGACAAAAAATCAATCGAAAAAGATACAAATAAATTTAAGTAATGAAGCAAAATTAGCATTCAATAAGATTAAATCTACCTTAACCTCAAAGGACGTAATTTTACAATACCCTGATTATAATAAAGAATTCGACTTAACTACAGACGCCTCACAATACGCAATAGGCGCAGTTTTAGAACAGAATGGAAAGCCTATCACCTTCATATCAAGAACACTTACTAAAGCAGAAGAAAATTATGCAGTAAACGAAAAAGAAATGCTTGCCACTTGGGCACTAAACTCTTTCAGAAATTATTTATACGGCACAGCCAAAGTAACTATCCATACCGATCATCAACCACTTACATATGCATTAAGTAATAAAAATAATAATTCAAAATTAAAGCGATGGAAATCAATCTTAGAAGAGTACAATTATGAATTAAAATATAAACCAGGAAAAGCTAACATAGTCGCAGACACGCTATCCAGACCATTTGAACTAAACACGTTGTCAGTAGCAACACATTCTGATGAGAGCTCATCTCATAACCTAGTTCCAGCAGTCGAAGGACCAATTAATGCATTTAAAAATCAACTATGGATATTTATACGAGAAGAAGACAGCTATCAATTCAAAATACCATTCCCTACTTATCATAGACACATAATTATTAAACCTAATTTTTCAAGTTTATTAAAACGCTATTTAAATCCTTCAGTGATAAACGGTATATACACTTCGGAGGAAATAATGGGAAAAATTCAAGAAATTTACCCCCATCATTTTTCTAATTATAAAATTCGTTATACGCAAAATAAAATAGAAGATTTAACAAGCGAAGACGCTCAAAATGAGGAAATAATTAAGGAACATAAGCGAGCACATAGGAATAGAGATGAAAATAAGAAACAAATAATACAAAGATATTATTTTCCTAAAATGAAAATGAAAATAGAAAATATAATTAAACAATGCAAAACGTGTAAAGAACACAAATATGATCGCCACCCTAATAAATCCCAACTACTAGAAACCCCAATTCCTCAATACCCAGGAGAAATAGTACATATAGATATTTATAACACAGAGAAAAATTTAGTTTTAACAGCAGTCGATAAGTTTTCAAAATATGCACAAGTTAGAATAATAGAATCAAAAGCTTTAGAAGATATCAGAGAGCCTCTACGACAAATTCTTTTTGCTTTTGGAGTACCAAAAACAATAGTAATAGATAATGAAAAATCCCTAAATTCAGCATCGATTCAATATCTTTATCTTTAAAACACCTCCGTATACTAGTACAGTTAACGGACAAGTAGAAAGATTTCATTCCACCTTATCCGAAATCATGCGTTGTTTAAAAACAGAAAGAACTCACCGTTCATTTCAGGAATTATTGGACCAAAGCACCTACGAATATAACTACACTATTCACTCAGCAACAGGGAAAAGACCTATAGAAACCTTTTTTGGGAGACGAGTATACGTAAACCCAGAGCAATTTGAAAATTCAAGAAGAGAACATATAGAAACCTTAAAGAAAAGACAAGCAAAAGATTTAGAAATACATAACAAAACACGAACACCAATAAAAACATACGCACCAGGCGATGTTATTTACGTTAGAATAAACAAAAGATTAGGATCTAAGCTCACAGATATAAGAAAGAAATCGTTAGAGAAGATAAGTCTAGCATAGTAATAACGGAAAACGGAAGAATAGTACATAAGAGTAATATTAAAACATGATTTTTTTTTCATTTTATCCAATTCTTACAGATTTCTCGTACATTTAGTGTACGCAGACTTCAAAATAATAGATTACACGAACTCACAACTGGCGACATTCGACACAGGACTGACAAAAATTCAAACTGGAACTTACAGAATAATACATAAGATAGACCTAGATACATGCCAAGAAACGTTGAACGAAATAAGCTATACCATAAAGGCCAAAAGAGCTCCAGAAAATCCCCTTTTACCCATCCTCATCAACGAATTAAATATTACGCAAACACACCTAAATAGGCTCAAACCCTTAAGATTTAGGAAGTCACTAGACGAAATAGGAAAAGTATGGAAATGGATCGCAGGAAATCCTGACCATGACGATCTAATTATCCTGCAGAGCCAAATAAATAATATAATAGAAAATAATAATAACCAAGTAACGATAAATAAATTAAATTTTGATAGGATAAATAACATAACAGCAGTTTCAAATAAAATTTTGAAAACTGTTCAAACCGATGAAGACATCCAACATAATTTTGCGATAGAATTAAAATATAAACTTAGGATAATGAAAGAAGAAATTACCAATATAGATTATGCAATTCATTGGGCTAAGGCCGGAATCGTAAATTCATACATTTTGTCAAATTTAGAATTAGAGTTAATTAGATCAGTATTTATTAATAACAACCTTACATTAAATAATGTTGAGGAAACCTTAGAATTAGCGAACATAAAAATAGTCTCAAATAGCTCAATCTTATTTTATATTGTGGGTATACCACTAACAAATGAAGAAATTTGTAATTCAGTTTTAATTAAGCCAATCAAAAAGAATAAATATGTTAATATAATCCCATATGAGGACATTATTAGTTGTAAGGAAAATAAAATATTTGCTGTTAAATTGAAATGTAAGGAAAATAATAACATAAGAATTTGTAATAATAAGAATATTATAGACATTAGCAACACTACCTGTGTCCCACAATTACTTAAAAGCAAACCAGCAGAATGCACGCTAATAAATAATCAGCACATCCCTTCGGTGGAAATCATCTCACCAGGCATAATTTTGTTAAACCAATACAAGGGATCAATTGAAATCGACAGCCAGAATATCACTCTTGACGGGTCATACGCAGTTCAATACCACAATTCTACAGTCTTCATAGATACCCAAAAATACTCCTTCAAAGAGATTCTAACCAGTAAACCCTTACCAGCGATATTGCAATCAAATATCCCCTCAAATAAGGAAGAAGAAATACTGAGTTTAGAGATGATGAAAGAACTCCATGTCAACAATACAAAGCAGTTAAACTTATTACGGACAACCCACGCTGAAGCCATAATAACAAATTTTTCCTTAACAATCATTAGCATTATCTTCCTAGCAGGACTAATCACCAAATTGATCATAAAAAAAAATGTATAAAACAAAACCGATAGAGTTATCGAGCTACACAATTAACGCCAACGTGACCGGCACCAAAGAAGTCACAACATCAGAAACACCTAATTACGCAGAACCATTAACCCTAGTCTGTTAGTTCGAACGAACGAGGACGTTCGTTTTTGGCGGCGGAAGAGTTAGCACCAGTTAAGCTACAACTATCATGCAAAGTCAGCAATAAGTCAACACAGGGAATCAACAAGAACTGGGAATTGACCAGTTGCCGAATCAGCGAAACCAAATAATATTGGGAACAACATCCGGCATGCGCCGATCGAATACTGCACCGACCCAGACGTCGACTCAGCAGAACCAAACAAACATCCGGCATGCGCCGACTGAACACCAATCGCTATTACTGCTGACACAGGTAGAATTTAGTTATATTAGCAAGTAAATTAGTAATTACATTTGTTAGTTGTAATTGTGAGTTCAACCAATAAAGGTCTATCGACCACTAAAAAGGAAAAATTATATTTTTTTCCCCGTCCCAACTTTTCGGACGGTAATTTGTACATATATATGTGCGTGCGCATGAAGATATGTATGTCCGTACGTATGTATGTTCGTGTTTATATGTATGTACATTTTTATACACGTAAAGTGTACATATCTACATACATGTATGTATGCCTATAGGTATGTGCGTATTCAGGTACTTATGTAAGTAAGTAGGCGTTTACATACTCCTAAACGTCCTACTTAAGCGGATTTTTTTGTCTTAATTTTCGTCGTGGGGGGGAAGTAAGACCAATTTCGCGATTGGTCTTGTGGTTTTTCCTTTCGATGTTTCCACGTCCTTTACCCGTACTCGGTTGTCGGGACCTGGGTGTAATTGGGTGATTCTTCCCAGTCTCCATTCGTTAGGTGGAAGGTTGTCTTCTTTGATGATAACTAGGTCCCCCATTTTGAGGTTGGATTGAGGGTGCCTTCATTTGTTGCGCTTCTGCAATTCGCTAAGATATTCTGCCTTCCATCTTTTGCAGAAAGTTTGGTGTAGGGCTTTGAGTTTTTCCCATCTGTTGACGATTGACACGCGGTTTTCGTCAATATTGAGTTCTGGTGGTGCAAGGAGAACACTACCAACTAGAAAATGACCTGGAGTAAGCGGCTCCAAGTCTGTAGAATTGTTTGACGAGGGACTTAATGGTCGAGAATTGAGGCACGATTCAACTCGACATAGGAGAGTGCTAAACTCCTTGAACGTGAACTTATGGTCATTTGCGATTTTTCCAAAATGAATTTTAAAGCTTTTCACCCCTGCTTCCGAAAGTCCACCCATGTGAGGAGCTGCAGCGGGTATAAAATGCCAATTTAGGACCTGATGTTGGAATTTGGACAGTGCACTAGAACGTGCATCAGCTAAGAAGGCCTTAAATTCGGCCTTTAAAGATCTAGAAGCCCCTACAAAGTTGGTTCCATTGTCCGAGTATACGTTTTTTGGACATCCACGCCTGGCTATGAACAAAGAGCAAAGGCTGCTAAAAAGGAAGCAGTGCTATGGTCACTAGTGGCTTCTAGATGAATAGCTTTTGTTGAAAAGCAGACAAATAGGCAGAGGTAACCTTTGGAAATTCTACAACCTCTGCCGCGGTAGGACTTGATATCGAAAGGTCCAGCAAAATCCACTCCGGTATTTGTGAACGCTCTGGAAAAGGTAGTGCGTTCTTCTGGAAGGATTCCCATAAGTTGGGTTTGCGACCTTTTTTTGTAGATTGTGCAGACCTTGCAGTTGTGAATGACGGATCGGATCATATTCTTGACCCTCGGTATCCAGAACTGGGATCGGATGAGCCGCAGCATCAGCTGATTTTCCCCATGGATGGACACTTGGTGGACAAACTGGACATAAAGACGGGACAACCTGGCGCTATAAGGAAGAAGAATAGGATGGCGTTCACTATAAGATAGGTCCGAAGATGCGCTGAGACGTCCACCGGCTCTCATAATGCCATTTCTATCAATGAATGGGTTAAGAGGCAAGATTTCACTTTTTCCCCCAATGGATTTTCCGGATTTCAATCTTTCGTATTCTTCGCGGTAATACCGTTTTTGACAAATATTTATTAGACATTGAGTCGTTAACTTGATTTCGTCGGGCGAAATTAAGTTAGACTCTATCTTAAAAGAAGATTTTGTTTTCGGATGTATTCTTTGATAGAATCTCCTTATATAGGAGATAACTCTCAAAGCTCGCGAGAAATTAGAAAATCTATTCAGTATATCCTGGGAGTCGTTCACTGTTGATGTTGTGTGAGCATGCACTCTTTTTTCCTCTATAGTTGTTTGTTGTTCGATTTCGTTTACAGGCCAACTACTGTCGTCTTCTTGTAACCAAGAAGGTCCCTGCCACCACAGCAAATTGTTGACCAATTCACCGGCTGGTAATCCTCTGCTGGCCAGGTCTGCTGGGTTGGACTCTGAGTCTACATGGCGCCAGTTCTTGTTTCCAACCTTTTCGACTATTTTTGTCACTCTATGGGCAACAAAAGTTGACCAGGAACACGGTGGTTTTCGTATCCATGCTAATACGATGGTAGAATCCGTCCAGAAATGAGTGGTTAAATGACCCATATTAAGTTGATTGATAATGGATTCCATTGTTTCTGCTAGAAGAACTGCGCCGCATAATTCCAGTCGAGGTAAAGATATCGTTTTGACTGGAACTACTCGTGTTTTTGCCATAAGTAGGCTTACGTTAACTTTGCCCTTCATCATAATTTTTAGAAAAATCGTAGCTGCATATGCTTTCTCTGATGCGTCACAGAATCCGTGTATTTCTGCACACTGGCACACGGGGTGAAGTTGACCCATCTTGGTATACGGATATTGTTAATTTCCGTATACCCGTTCACAAAGGTCTGCCACCGATTCAAGGTAGTTGACGACACAGTTTCGTCCCAATCAGTTCCCTCAAGCCAAATGTTCTGCATTACGATTTTGGCCACTATTATGATTGGTGCAAGCCATCCAAGTGGATCGAATAGCTTGGCGATCGCGGAGAGAATCGCTCTTTTCGTAGTGATTCCTTTGCTGTCTATAGGTTTTGTAATAAAGTAGAAATAGTCAGACCGGGCATTCCATCTGATTCCAAGAGCCTTTACGGTGCTAGTGTCTTCGAATTCCAAAAAGTCTGTACTTAGCAAGTGTGACTTTGGTATACCATCTAAAACTTGAGTGTTATTGGATGTCCATTTGCGCAAGGGAAAACCAAATAATGTCATTACCTTTGATATTTCCTCCCGAGCCCGTACTGTGGAATCAAGAGTATGTCCACCTGTGAGTATGTCATCTACGTACATACAGTTACGGAGAATGCTCGATGCTATCGGGTAGTTTTTCTCTACATCATCTGCTAATTGATGTAAAGTCCTTATAGCTAAGTAGGGCGCGCAGTTAATGCCAAAGGTAACCGTCTTCAGCTCGTACAAACTGATAGGTTCCTCAGGGCTCTTACGAAAAACTATTCTCTGGAATTTCGTGTGTTCATGATTTACCAAAATCTGTCGATACATTTTCTCGATATCGCTGTTGAAGACATACTTGTAAAATATCCATCGTAGTATTAGTATTGGTAGGTCTGCTTGCAGAATTGGGCCGGGATATAAGACATCATTTAAGCTCACGCCATTAGCTGTGGGGCATGAGGCGTTGAATACCACTCTAACTTTAGTGGTAGTGCTTTCCTCTTTCAACACTGCGTGATGAGGCAAAAAGTAGCAGTCAGTGGAGTCTGCTTGTATGCTGTACGGAATTTTGGACATATGGTCCAAAGTCTCGTATTCGCATAGGACTCTGCTGTATTCCGTCTGCAACTCAGGTTTCTTTGCCAAACGCGTTTCATTGCGGTAGAACTGAGCACACGCTCCTTTCAGTGATGGTCCCAGGGAAATATCACTTGGGTAGTCCTGTTTGAAAGGTAGTGAGACCACATACCATATTTACCGTCAACATTCCTTTTTGTAGTTGCTATAAATAGCTCTTCGCAGTATTTATCATTTTCGTTTATGGTTGCTTTCTTTGTAAGATCTTTCAATTCCCAAAACGCAGTCAATTGTTTCTCCAAATTGACTTCATTATAAAAGGAGACAATATTGTGGGCTGAATGGGAAGTTTCGGCACTACCGGTTATAATCCAACCGAATACGGTTTCTTGAGCGAGAAGTGTACTTAACACGTTCTTTCTAATTCCACCTAGCATTATTTGTGGGTAAATATCTCCTCCTAAGACGTGATCGACTGGTTCATTTATGAAAAATCTCTTGTCTGCCAAAGCTAATTCTGGGAATGCTTGCTGTGTCAGTGCACTTACTTGGCAAGTAGGCAAGTCCCCTGTCAATTTTGGCAAGACAAGAGCAATTGCCTCTAGATTTATTAGAGGGTCAATGGGTGACCGTAATTGAATGGCACAAGCTTCTTTGACCTGTGCTGATATCGAATTGTTGATGCCCGATACTTGGGCATGCAAGCGTTTGGATGGGAGATTAATTCGGCGTTTTAGTCTTTCAGTTATGAAAGTACATTCAGATCCAGAGTCTATCAATGCTCTGGCCGAGAAATTAATGCCATTGAAATGGATTTGTACCCGTGCTGTCCCTAGTAAAACTCCTCTGTTTGTGTTTGCATGGCATGAATTTACGTTTCTAATTGGATTATGATTTTCAGATGCAGATTCCATTCTTTGTTGAGCCTGTCTGGAAGTCGAAGGTCCTTCCTTCCTGTGGAAATCTCCTAGAACCTGTTGCTTCTGGCTGACTTGCTTGTGGGAGTTGAAGCAACATATGATGTCTGGATCGACATATGCTGCAATTAAATGGACTTTTACATCTTGTAACCGTATGTCCAGCTGACAAGCAATTCAGGCAACGGTGATTTGCTTTAATGAATTCAATCCGCTGTGCAGGTGTTAATTTTCGGATTTCCTCACAGTTTTGTAATTTATGCTCCGATCGTCGGCACACTTTACACACATTGTTGTTAACACTCGCTTGAAAAGTGCCAAGTCTTTTCGGGTGTGCTTCTACAAGGTGTTGTGTGGGCTGCTGCTGCTTTGGCAACCTGCTGGGCTTGTTCTCCTTTAGGCCTGAGACGGTCTCCAGTGTTTGAAACCGGTTTGATAGAAATCTATCCATATCCTTCCACTTGGAAATCTCCGTTTTGTTTTCTATGGTTTGTTCCCATAGAGCTAAGGTGCATTCCGGAAGCTTGGTTGAACATAAATATGTCAAAATAGCGTCCCAATTCGAAATATCAATGTTATGACATTGAAGTGACGAGATGCAATTATTGATGTCTCGTTGCAATTTCTTTATGGAGCTACCGCATTCGTTCTCAATTGCCTTTAAATTGAATAGAATTTTCAATTGTGTATTGACCAGAATGCGTTTATTTTCGTATCGGTCAATTAGGCTTCTCCAAGCCAATTCGAAACCGTCATTGGTCAATGGACACCTTCGTACTATTTCCTTTGCCTCCCCTTGTGTTTTTTGGTTGAGGTGGAATAACTTCTCAACTGAGGATAGGCGTTGGTTTTGAATATAAATTGCCGTAAACATGTCTCGGAATGACGGCCATGAAAGGTAATCACCTTTGAAAACTTCAGTGTCGCAAGGAGGCAAATGTATGGTGTGCTCCCGAATGGACACATTCTCATTTTGCTTTGTAGATTTTTCTACTTTTTCGGCATCAGCCGCTAAGGCAGCCATGCACCTCATGTAGCAGGCAAAACTGCTTTTTTGTTTACTTTTTACAGCCAGCCGTTCCTCTTTAGAGAGGTCTGAGTTGTTGAGGTTGTCTTGGGCTGATTTGACCTTTCGCCACATAGCCTTCAACTCATCTTGAAGTATAGCTAAGGTGTGCTTGTTCTGGTCTCCTGATGGAGTCTCTTGGAAATCAGCTTCAAATTCAGTAATGGCATCGGCCAATCTAATGAAGGATTCCATTGTTGAGAAAAAAAGGAATTTGGACCAAAAACAGAGATACTTCCTTGACTATAATATTAATGATTTGAAAAATTTTATTGTATTTTTTGTAATTTTGTCTAATCTTATAGCTAGCCAAGAAGAAAAAGCAAGAAAAGATGCAACAAAAAACCCAATGCGGAGTGGGTGTATATATGCTTCCAATATAAAACGCAGTGTTAAAAAAAAACTCAAGACTCGTCTTGTGCGTGAATATTTATATTTTGTTGATCACCAGCCACGAATGATATGCCAACTGACCCAACTGGGTATATATTTGTGATAATAAGAAACGCAGTGAAATATGTGACACCGATATTGGTGTATATTGATTAATCACCAGCCACGAAAAAATACAAAATTGACCCAACGTCAAGTGGGTGTATATATTTGTAATAAGAAAAAACGCAGTGATATATGTATAAAATCTTGGTGTATATTTATTAATCTAGAGCCACGAGAAATACAAAACTGACCCAACGTTAAGTGGATGTATATATTTGTGATAAAAAGTAGTGAAATATATAAAATCGATCGTGGTGTATATTTATTAATCACCAGCCACCCAACTTTATGCTAAAATAATATATTTTGTGTCTGTGAAATATTTGTGCACCCGTGTGTATGTAGTAGCGCGAACTCAGAAAGAAAAGAAAACGGGAGACAATCTGTGCTATTTGGCTCAAAATAAAATATAAAACAATGTCGCGATAGTGAAACAAAGCCAATTAAAAAACTTATTAAAGAATCATATGTAGCAAAATAAAAAGTAAATTATTGCAACGATAATTGTTAATGTGTATGCATATATATATGGTATCAAAAATACACTCCGCTATATTGAATTCCAAAGAACAACAACAATATGTGATAACACGAAATGGCTATTTCTTGCGGTTTAAATATCTTTTCCGTTTATATAAATTATTAAAGTGAATTCGCTATAACAATTTTATCGAAAAAAAAATTACTCGCGATTTATACTGATATGTTCCCCTTTTCTTTTTTGCTTTTGGAGATAAACGCGTAATCGATGATGGTGCACAAATGTTTTTTTTTTTTTTCATTTATTATTTTCTCAGTTTTATTTAAAAACGCGAATTTTTTTTACAACTTTTTTTAGTGCATTGAAATAAAAAACCACGTACCTTGCCATTATTGGTTGTTGACAAAAAAAAATATTGTGGATAAGCTGATCGTGTGGCACGTTGGTGTGTGTTTGGCAATACGAGTATATTGCGTTGATGCAGTTGTGTTGCGGTGATGCAGTTGTGATGCTGTGATGCAGTTGTGGTGCGGTGATGCAGTTATGGTGCGGTGATGCAGTTATGGTGCGGTGATGCAGTTATGGAGTTGGCACAATATAGTGGTGGTTATCCAAATGTTCACTTGAAGTAATAAAAAGAGCAAAGCATGTGATGAGTGAAGTGAATCTGGATCCGCTTGATCAATTTCAATATTATCCGGCTCGAAGGACCAATAATTACGTGCGGGCGATATTGGCGCTCACACGTAACACAATTAAAGAAAAGAAAAAATGTTCGAATTAGATTCAATATAATGTCTATATTAAAAGAATATTAATAATATGTGTACAATTTTCTAATAAGACGTTTTGCAATACATATATATATATATATAATTGGCAATTACCTTGAGTGGCGCAGTGGCTGGTGTATCTCTCTTGACAAACGTTATAGAAGTGAAAGGTGAAAATAAAAAGGTTTTTTAATAAGGCGAAATAGACCGTTTCTTTTTTTGGAGAACATCTGTTACTTATGCATATGTGCGTGTGTATGCATGTAGGGTTACATGCACATTAGGGTGGTACCTTATATTTAGGCCATTGGTCTAAACAGTTCCTGTTAAGTTTTGTTTTTCTACTTTATTTTCCCCTGAAATTAATATAACACCTTCTTTAATTATTTCAATATTATTGTTTCTTTCTTTAATCTTTTTACATTTTGCAGGTTTTTTATTCAAAAGTTCTGAAAAACATGTTTTTTCTTTATTCAATTTGCAATAATTGCTTGTTATTTCATTAAGAAATTCATTGTTGTAATTTATTACATTTTGGTCAATTATCAACTTACCATCTAGTTGCGCTATACTTCTAGTTTCATAATACTTACAAGTAAATAGAATTTTTGGATATTTAATATAAATTATGATTACATTATTTTTCTGAGCAATTTTAAATTCTGATATGTCCATTAAATCTGTAATTGACATTAAGCCGACCATCAAGGTTATATTTTTCAATTCATCCAAATGTAAGATTACTGGGTTTAGTGTTCCCACTCTCCCAAGAGTGATTGTATTTATTAAATTTTGAAGCTCGTGCTTTATATACTGATTTCTTTTCTTCTTTAACGTTTTAACAAACGAATCTCCTTTAATTGTATTTACTGTATTGGTTATTTCAGTAATAACCTTAAAAATTTCTGAATTCGTAGTAAACTGTTTATTATTATTCTCAACCAACTCATCTAATTTGTAATTAATTTTTATAAAATCATCGTGATCAGGGGTCCCTGCTATCCATTTCCAAAGTGTTCCCAATTCATTTATTCCTCTCCTTTGCCTGAAAGGGGTTTGTTTTAGTTGCCCTAGTAGAACTTCGATTAACACAATATCAGATTCGTCATCTAAACTTTTTATGCTCAATTTATCATAATTATTTTTGTTGCAAATAATGCAATTACGAATATATTCTTTCATTCTTTTCCTCATTTCCGGCCAATAATATATTTTCTCTATTTGTTTAATACTTTCATTAAAGCTACGATGAGCTCTATTATGAGTTTGTTCAATAATTCCGAATTGATCCTCTCTATTAATAATATCCATTGGAAAAAAATTTGTATACACAAATTTATTTTGAAAAGTTTGTTTCAGAGGTCCTTGAATTTCATATAAATCCTCTATTGTACAATGAATTGCCGTTACCAATTTTGGTTGAATAAATTCTTTTAAAATAGTTAACAGATTTTCTACCATATCGTATTCTATTAAATGCCTTTTATTCCCGAAACTTTCAATCGACTCATGAATTGTGAATCCAATTTTACATAAAATTATTTGTTGCTTAAATTGGTTTACAGGTTTCTGTGTTTCCTGTATTCGAATACTTTCACTACTTTGTGCTGAATGCTGTGAATTGTTATTTTCTGAATCTTCTGGATCATCAGACATATTATTTAATTCGAGGCGTGACAGCGCATCTGCCACAACATTGGTTTTACCAGGCTGATATATAAATTTTGGAGCAAACTCCTCTATAAAAGCATGCCATCTTTTCATTTTCGGATTAGGGTTACGGGGTGACAAAGCAAATGTCAAAGGTTGGTGATCAGTATGTATTTCTAGATTTGTAACACCATATAAATAATTTCTAAGAGTTTTCAATGCCCATACAATGGCAAATAATTCCTTTTCATTAGTTGCATAATTTATTTCTGTTTTATTAAGAGTTTTTGAAATAAAGGTAATTGGTTTACCTTCCTGTGAAAGCACAGCACCAACTGCTACATTTGATGCATCGGTAGTTAAAACAAATGTTTTTGAATAATTTGGTTGCGTCAATTCCATTTCGGACGTTAAATGTTTTTTCAATTTATTGAATGCAGAAATTCCATTTTGGTCCAATTCAATTTTTAATTTTTTTGACATATTTTTGGAAACTCTTCCATTTTCGCCTGAAAGGTATCTATTTAATGGTTTTGCTATTGTAGCATTGTCCTTAACGAACTTTCGATAATATCCTGCAATTCCTAAAAATCCTCTCAATTCTCGTAGACTTACGGGTATTGGGTAATTTAAAATCAATTTTATTTCGTTGGGATCTGTTTTGATCACATTTTGGGCTATTATGTACCCTAAAAATTCTATTTCTCTTTCAAAAAATTTTGATTTCTCTACTGAAATTTTCATATTAGCTTCCTTCAATATTTCTGTAATTGTTTCCAAATCCTGCAAATGCTGGGTTAGGTTTTCTGAGAAAATAATTATATCATCCATATAAACATGGCAAATTTTACCTATATGTTCACGTAATATATCATCCATTGCCCTTTGAAAAATTCTGGGCGCATTCTTCAAACCGAATGGCATTCGTAAAAATTCGTACTTACCATTATTAACGGAAAAAGCCGTTTTTTCTATGTCATCTTCTGACATTAAAATTTGATGAAAACCTGATTCTAAGTCAATGTTTGAAAAATATTTTGATTTGCCTAAATTTGACAAAATTATATTGGTATCCGGAATGGGATATCTATCAGAAATGGTATGTTCATTTATTTTTTTATAATCGATGACCATTCTAAGTTTTGGTGAGCCATCTTCATTTAATCCTTTCTTTGGTACCACCCAAATTGGTGAGTTATAAGGACTCTTACTGGGTCTTATTATATTTTCATTCAACATTTTGTCAATTTCTTTATTTATGAAGGTATTTACGGATAAAGGATATGGGTACTGCCTACTCCAGACAGGTTCAATACTCTTCGTTCTAATCTCTGCTTTTACATTTGTCAAAAACGGAAAACTGGTATTTATATTTGAATGTGTATTTAAAATTTTTCCTTTAATATGTTTTTTAAATTCTAGGAGTTTTTCGTCGAAAAAATCATGACGAGATTCTTTAAAAAAAATTTCTGAATTTTTCTCTTCGTTATTATTATTAATTTTATTCCTAACATATTTTTTATAATTCGACAATTCTCCATTGCCGCTATTCCGTCACTATTCTCACGTATATCCCAACCATTCTCGTTTAGCATCGAAAAACTTTCAGTTATATTAGCATTACACTCATTGTGCTGCGACAAAAAATATTTATTTAATATAATATTGCCGGAAAAATCTTCGGCTGGCTTTGTGAAAACTTTTTGTTCCACAATATTTTCTAATTTTTTATTAACTTTGCTTTCATTACTGCCGGTATTACCATCGGCGGGCGCCTTAGAACTTTTGTGTTCCAAGGGGTTTACATTTTCTTGACTTTCATCATGAAAGTTTTTTTTTATATTTTTTTCCACAAATTTCTGACCTTGTTGTATTTTATAAAATATTTTTCCACTGCTCAAATCAATGTGCGCTTCTATTTCTTTCAAAAAATTATATCCTAGGAGCAAATCTGATCCCAAGTTGTCTATTTCATAGAAAACCTGTTTTACCCCAAACAAAGATATTATATGATAATATTTTATTATTGAGTAACCATTTATGGTTTTTACTCTTTTATAAATTGGAAATTCATTTTTGTTTTCATAAATTCCCTGCTTTATGTAGCAAGAAGTTGCTCCTGTATCGACAAGAGTTTTAAATTTTTTATTTAATTTATAATCGCAGACTGTGATGTAGGGGAGGGTATCCCCTCTTCTTCTAAAAAATGATCTTCCCGGATGTTATTAATCCTTTGAGCTTTTCCTTGCGGCCTAAAGCTATTTTCGCTTTCTCTAGCGCGTTTTACTCCATGGTAGTTTTGGGTTTGAGGACTATTTGCATTAGGATTTGAATTATTCCATGCGGACCTCGTATTTTTATTAGTAGTATTTGCGTTTTGGTGTACTCGGGCATTATAGTTTCCATTATAGATCCTGGAAACAGATGGATCTACGTCCATCGGTTCAAGTTTTGAGTAGCTACTCTGTTGATTTTTAACAAAATTATTTGCTTGAGTTTTGGGAAAAGCATTCTGTTGCTCCCCTGAATTATTTCGCCGGGGAAATCTTAAGTTGTTGCTTGGGTAATTTTGTCTCACCCTTAATTGTTCGTTCGCAAAATTTTGTGCAAAACGCGCTCTTTGGTTATTTGACTCAAGCTCTTGAGCCTTTGCTAAAGCATCAGGGAGGTCCTGAGGATTCAAAGAAAAAATTATATCTCTTAAGGGTTCATTTAACCCAGTTATAAATATTCTAAGGGCATGATCCCTATTTCTTTTATTTAATTCTTTGGTAATTTCCGCTGAATTACCATGAGTCATTATAGTTTTATTAATTAGAAGAGTCAACTTTTTGTTGACTAAATTATAATATTCGATCACTGTCGTTGTGCCCTGTCGTAGGACACTCAACTCTTGTTCAATTATATGAATTGGACGTTTGTCCGAGTATGCGAAATCCAAACGTGCTATTATCGCATCAAAATTTAAAACTGTTCCATGATTAGTTAGAACATCATTGGCCTCATTAGTCACTTTATTTCTTAAAACTGTTAAAGCAGCAAAATATTTCCTGCTCTTCCTAACATATAAGCTCATCGCGTTATGCGCTGCTTCACGCCAGCTTACATAGGCATTCAATTTTCCACTGAATTCTAATAAGGATTTAATAACGTCCAATGATTCTTGACATTGGACACTATTATTATTTCCGAGTTGTAATTTTAACCTTTGAACTTCCTGTCTCAATTCCAAATTGCTATCCGCGATTAATCTAGTGATCAAGTCTACGGTCAATGCTTCACCGTGAGCCATTTTTATAATTTACTTTATTTTCCTTTATTAAATTAGTTTTTAATTAATTTCTTCGTTGTGTAACGCTTCTAAAATTTCATATAATTCATCAGGATCTTGAAGAGAGTCCTGGTTCAAAGAAGAAGGATTATTTCCTTGAAAGTCTAAAGTTCAAAATTTAATTTTTTGGAGCGATTTGGAGAATCTGTCATTTTTATTTAGGTATCAACTTCAGATTTAATTTTCATTTCTTAATAAAGGACATTTTAGTATCTCGTGGTCTCCTCCACAATAATCACAATAATACAACCTAATGTATTTAGGTTTATTTAGGTCATTACCCATTTTTTTTTTTAAGTTAATTTTTTTTTTTTTTAAATCACGGAATTTAATATTTATAAAACTATTTAAAACTAACTTAACTTGTCGGCGAATTCTTACTTAATCCTGTGGTTCCCAGTTACGCTCTCTGCTGCTGATCCTTGTTCCAATTGCTCCTTTTCCAGATGATTTTTTTTTTTTCACTTTCTTCCTTCGTAAGGTTGGTTAAAAAATTTTTAGTGTTTTCTTACTTTTTAACACTTTTATTTATTTTTATTTTTTTGTAAAACGAACTAGGGTACTTGTACTTTTCCCCTTACGCGTTTACTTTAAAAAAAATTTCAAGGATCGGGGTTCTTGATTTTTTCTCCCACGTTGATCCTTGATATTCGTGCCGTAATGTTGGGCGCCAATTATGTTTTTGCGTCAAGCAAAACAATTTTTAAAAATTTCGAAGTTTTTAGTTCGCTTCGACCGAACGTGTCTTTATTCCAGTAATTCTCAAAAGACTGACATAAATATAAATCCAAGCTTATTTATAGGCTTACAAAATTGTTTACTTATTTTTAGTTTCCCAGAATTGTGAAATAGTTTAATCTTGAAATGAAGATAAAATAAGAACATTTTATTGTAGCTGCAAAGATGCAGAAGGCTTGTTAATGTCAACAATAGCCACTTGTGTAAACAAAGTGTGTTGTTGTAAAGAATGACTTCCAATATAATTTATGAGAAGAATCAATTATGAGTTTGTTTACAATTACGGTAAAGAAGCTGTGTGGAGGCTGCCGTTAACTCGCATATACAGTACAGTTGGCATACATACTGTACGTACGCGTCACTTCATGCATGCGTGGTGTATGTATGTATGTATGCTGTACCATTTAGCTGGAATAACGAAATTATTGGAACTATGGTAAATGTATATCATATCCATGTACTTGCTGAAGTCGATGTAAAATATCTTCTGCTTTTACCCGCTAGATGGCGTTAACGTAGCTCCATAAGGAGGCTATGGGACAAAAAAGTTTCTTTATTTTATTTAAAAAATAATTTTTTTTTATTAAATAAAAAGTAGCCTATGTTCATTCTGATACCTCCGAGAGTATGTGTACAAAGTTTCATGATGATCGGTTAAGTAGTTTTTGCGTGAAAGTGCAGCAAACGAAACGACTTTCGCATTTATAATATTAGTATAGAAGTATAGATTTAAATCTCTGATTATTTGCACACTTTGCACAATTAGCATGTTTTATTTATTTTTCTCAGCTCAATTATTTTCATATGCAATATACAATATATATTTCTGCTCATAGCTCAACGCGCGTCATGCATTTAAATATATACAATTAAATTTTCATTGGCCACTGCTATTATTACGCACACAGTTGTATATATATTTTTAATTTTCATATATGCATTTAAAATTTTCTTTGCAAACGAAATATTTGAAATTTCAACATTACAATCTGTTCATAGTCACGATTTTTAAATTCAATTTATTCATATTTTTTATTTTCTTATTATTTTAATGTGCAAATGATAGCAGGCTTTAACCTCTTGCTATATTCTTATTATGATTTTTCCTTGGGTAATTAATTTTTGTTATTTGATTTTTAGTAT
Source organism: Ceratitis rosa (assembly GCA_037013455.1). Lineage (NCBI taxonomy): Eukaryota > Metazoa > Arthropoda > Insecta > Diptera > Tephritidae > Ceratitis > Ceratitis rosa. Next base: position 982,392 of record JAWMAG010000097.1, on the reverse strand, counting down.
GCTTGTCACTTGTTTAATTTTTGTTTTAACATGTGTATGTTTGTATGTATTTTGTTAAATACATACATTTTATTTATTAATCTTTGTTTCACCGGTATTTGCTTTCCGGGTTATAAAAAAATTTTTTTATGAAAAATTTTTTTTTTATGAATTTTTTTATACATATGTATAATTTTTTTTTTATGTACAAGTTTTAAGGTGTATACCGCGCGGCAAAAATTTTCGCGATTTTTTTGTTTATATCTGAATAGCTGAGTTTTCTTGTTTTGTTCGTTTTAACCGTGTTTAGGCACCATGTAAATAATCAGTATTTAAATTTAAAATACTCCGATCCGCTTGATCAATTTCAATATTATCCGGCTCGAAGGACCAATAATTACGTGCGGGCGATATTGGCGCTCACACGTAACACAATTAAAGAAAAGAAAAAATGTTCGAATTAGATTCAATATAATGTCTATATTAAAAGAATATTAATAATATGTGTACAATTTTCTAATAAGACGTTTTGCAATACATATATATATATATAATTGGCAATTACCTTGAGTGGCGCAGTGGCTGGTGTATCTCTCTTGACAAACGTTATAGAAGTGAAAGGTGAAAATAAAAAGGTTTTTTAATAAGGCGAAATAGACCGTTTCTTTTTTTGGAGAACATCTGTTACTTATGCATATGTGCGTGTGTATGCATGTAGGGTTACATGCACATTAGGGTGGTACCTTATATTTAGGCCATTGGTCTAAACAGTTCCTGTTAAGTTTTGTTTTTCTACTTTATTTTCCCCTGAAATTAATATAACACCTTCTTTAATTATTTCAATATTATTGTTTCTTTCTTTAATCTTTTTACATTTTGCAGGTTTTTTATTCAAAAGTTCTGAAAAACATGTTTTTTCTTTATTCAATTTGCAATAATTGCTTGTTATTTCATTAAGAAATTCATTGTTGTAATTTATTACATTTTGGTCAATTATCAACTTACCATCTAGTTGCGCTATACTTCTAGTTTCATAATACTTACAAGTAAATAGAATTTTTGGATATTTAATATAAATTATGATTACATTATTTTTCTGAGCAATTTTAAATTCTGATATGTCCATTAAATCTGTAATTGACATTAAGCCGACCATCAAGGTTATATTTTTCAATTCATCCAAATGTAAGATTACTGGGTTTAGTGTTCCCACTCTCCCAAGAGTGATTGTATTTATTAAATTTTGAAGCTCGTGCTTTATATACTGATTTCTTTTCTTCTTTGACGTTTTAACAAACGAATCTCCTTTAATTGTATTTACTGTATTGGTTATTTCAGTAATAACCTTAAAAATTTCTGAATTCGTAGTAAACTGTTTATTATTATTCTCAACCAACTCATCTAATTTGTAATTAATTTTTATAAAATCATCGTGATCAGGGGTCCCTGCTATCCATTTCCAAAGTGTTCCCAATTCATTTATTCCTCTCCTTTGCCTGAAAGGGGTTTGTTTTAGTTGCCCTAGTAGAACTTCGATTAACACAATATCAGATTCGTCATCTAAACTTTTTATGCTCAATTTATCATAATTATTTTTGTTGCAAATAATGCAATTACGAATATATTCTTTCATTCTTTTCCTCATTTCCGGCCAATAATATATTTTCTCTATTTGTTTAATACTTTCATTAAAGCTACGATGAGCTCTATTATGAGTTTGTTCAATAATTCCGAATTGATCCTCTCTATTAATAATATCCATTGGAAAAAAATTTGTATACACAAATTTATTTTGAAAAGTTTGTTTCAGAGGTCCTTGAATTTCATATAAATCCTCTATTGTACAATGAATTGCCGTTACCAATTTTGGTTGAATAAATTCTTTTAAAATAGTTAACAGATTTTCTACCATATCGTATTCTATTAAATGCCTTTTATTCCCGAAACTTTCAATCGACTCATGAATTGTGAATCCAATTTTACATAAAATTATTTGTTGCTTAAATTGGTTTACAGGTTTCTGTGTTTCCTGTATTCGAATACTTTCACTACTTTGTGCTGAATGCTGTGAATTGTTATTTTCTGAATCTTCTGGATCATCAGACATATTATTTAATTCGAGGCGTGACAGCGCATCTGCCACAACATTGGTTTTACCAGGCTGATATATAAATTTTGGAGCAAACTCCTCTATAAAAGCATGCCATCTTTTCATTTTCGGATTAGGGTTACGGGGTGACAAAGCAAATGTCAAAGGTTGGTGATCAGTATGTATTTCTAGATTTGTAACACCATATAAATAATTTCTAAGAGTTTTCAATGCCCATACAATGGCAAATAATTCCTTTTCATTAGTTGCATAATTTATTTCTGTTTTATTAAGAGTTTTTGAAATAAAGGTAATTGGTTTACCTTCCTGTGAAAGCACAGCACCAACTGCTACATTTGATGCATCGGTAGTTAAAACAAATGTTTTTGAATAATTTGGCTGCGTCAATTCCATTTCGGACGCTAAATGTTTTTTCAATTTATTGAATGCAGAAATTCCATTTTGGTCCAATTCAATTTTTAATTTTTTTGACATATTTTTGGAAACTCTTCCATTTTCGCCTGAAAGGTATCTATTTAATGGTTTTGCTATTGTAGCATTGTCCTTAACGAACTTTCGATAATATCCTGCAATTCCTAAAAATCCTCTCAATTCTCGTAGACTTACGGGTATTGGGTAATTTAAAATCAATTTTATTTTGTTGGGATCTGTTTGGATCACATTTTGGGCTATTATGTACCCTAAAAATTCTATTTCTCTTTCAAAAAATTTTGATTTCTCTACTGAAATTTTCATATTAGCTTCCTTCAATATTTCTGTAATTGTTTCCAAATCCTGCAAATGCTGGGTTAGGTTTTCTGAGAAAATAATTATATCATCCATATAAACATGGCAAATTTTACCTATATGTTCACGTAATATATCATCCATTGCCCTTTGAAAAATTCTGGGCGCATTCTTCAAACCGAATGGCATTCGTAAAAATTCGTACTTACCATTATTAACGGAAAAAGCCGTTTTTTCTATGTCATTTTCTGACATTAAAATTTGATGAAAACCTGATTCTAAGTCAATGTTTGAAAAATATTTTGATTTGCCTAAATTCGACAAAATTATATTGGTATCCGGAATGGGATATCTATCAGAAATGGTATGTTCATTTATTTTTTTTATAATCGATGACCATTCTAAGTTTTGGTGAGCCATCTTCATTTAATCCTTTCTTTGGTACCACCCAAATTGGTGAGTTATAAGGACTCTTACTGGGTCTTATTATATTTTCATTCAACATTTTGTCAATTTCTTTATTTATGAAGGTATTTACGGATAAAGGATATGGGTACTGCCTACTCCAGACAGGTTCAATACTCTTCGTTCTAATCTCTGCTTTTACATTTGTCAAAAACGGAAAACTGGTATTTATATTTGAATGTGTATTTAAAATTTTTCCTTTAATATGTTTTTTAAATTCTAGGAGTTTTTCGTCGAAAAAATCATGACGAGATTCTTTAAAAAAAATTTCTGAATTTTTCTCTTCGTTATTATTATTAATTTTATTCCTAACATATTTTTTATAATTCGACAATTCTCCATTGCCGCTATTCCGTCACTATTCTCACGTATATCCCAACCATTCTCGTTTAGCATTGAAAAACTTTCAGTTATATTAGCTTTACACTCATTGTGCTGCGACAAAAAATATTTATTTAATATAATATTGCCGGAAAAATCTTCGGCTGGCTTTGTGAAAACTTTTTGTTCCACAATATTTTCTAATTTTTTATTAACTTTGCTTTCATTACTGCCGGTATTACCATCGGCGGGCGCCTTAGAACTTTTGTGTTCCAAGGGGTTTACATTTTCTTGACTTTCATCATGAAAGTTTTTTTTTATATTTTTTTCCACAAATTTCTGACCTTGTTGTATTTTATAAAATATTTTTCCACTGCTCAAATCAATGTGCGCTTCTATTTCTTTCAAAAAATTATATCCTAGGAGCAAATCTGATCCCAAGTTGTCTATTTCATAGAAAACCTGTTTTACCCCAAACAAAGATATTATATGATAATGTTTTATTATTGAGTAACCATTTATGGTTTTTACTCTTTTATAAATTGGAAATTCATTTTTGTTTTCATAAATTCCCTGCTTTATGTAGCAAGAAGTTGCTCCTGTATCGACAAGAGTTTTAAATTTTTTATTTAATTTATAATCGCAGACTGTGATGTAGGGGAGGGTATCCCCTCTTCTTCTAAAAAATGATCTTCCCGGATGTTATTAATCCTTTGAGCTTTTCCTTGCGGCCTAAAGCTATTTTCGCTTTCTCTAGCGCGTTTTACTCCATGGTAGTTTTGGGTTTGAGGACTATTTGCATTAGGATTTGAATTATTCCATGCGGACCTCGTATTTTTATTAGTAGTATTTGCGTTTTGGTGTACTCGGGCATTATAGTTTCCATTATAGATCCTGGAAACAGATGGATCTACGTCCATCGGTTCAAGTTTTGAGTAGCTACTCTGTTGATTTTTAACAAAATTATTTGCTTGAGTTTTGGGAAAAGCATTCTGTTGCTCCCCTGAATTATTTCGCCGGGGAAATCTTAAGTTGTTGCTTGGGTAATTTTGTCTCACCCTTAATTGTTCGTTCGCAAAATTTTGTGCAAAACGCGCTCTTTGGTTATTTGACTCAAGCTCTTGAGCCTTTGCTAAAGCATCAGGGAGGTCCTGAGGATTCAAAGAAAAAATTATATCTCTTAAGGGTTCATTTAACCCAGTTATAAATATTCTAAGGGCATGATCCCTATTTCTTTTATTTAATTCTTTGGTAATTTCCGCTGAATTACCATGAGTCATTATAGTTTTATTAATTAGAAGAGTCAACTTTTTGTTGACTAAATTATAATATTCGATCACTGTCGTTGTGCCCTGTCGTAGGACACTCAACTCTTGTTCAATTATATGAATTGGACGTTTGTCCGAGTATGCGAAATCCAAACGTGCTATTATCGCATCAAAATTTAAAACTGTTCCATGATTAGTTAGAACATCATTGGCCTCATTAGTCACTTTATTTCTTAAAACTGTTAAAGCAGCAAAATATTTCCTGCTCTTCCTAACATATAAGCTCATCGCGTTATGCGCTGCTTCACGCCAGCTTACATAGGCATTCAATTTTCCACTGAATTCTAATAAGGATTTAATAACGTCCAATGATTCTTGACATTGGACAGAATCATCAATTGTTTCAACCTCATATTCAGTAGCCCTACTATTATTATTTCCGAGTTGTAATTTTAACCTTTGAACTTCCTGTCTCAATTCCAAATTGCTATCCGCGATTAATCTAGTAATCAAGTCTACGGTCAATGCTTCACCGTGAGCCATTTTTATAATTTACTTTATTTTCCTTTATTAAATTAGTTTTTAATTAATTTCTTCGTTGTGTAACGCTTCTAAAATTTCATATAATTCATCAGGATCTTGAAGAGAGTCCTGGTTCAAAGAAGAAGGATTATTTCCTTGAAAGTCTAAAGTTCAAAATTTAATTTTTTGGAGCGATTTGGAGAATCTGTCATTTTTATTTAGGTATCAACTTCAGATTTAATTTTCATTTCTTAATAAAGGACATTTTAGTATCTCGTGGTCTCCTCCACAATAATCACAATAATACAACCTAATGTATTTAGGTTTATTTAGGTCATTACCCATTTTTTTTTGAAGTTAATTTTTTTTTTTTTAAATCACGGAATTTAATATTTATAAAACTATTTAAAACTAACTTAACTTGTCGGCGAATTCTTACTTAATCCTGTGGTTCCCAGTTACGCTCTCTGCTGCTGATCCTTGTTCCAATTGCTCCTTTTCCAGATGATTTTACAGATGATTTTTTTTTTTTCACTTTCTTCCTTCGTAAGGTTGGTTAAAAAATTTTTAGTGTTTTCTTACTTTTTAACACTTTTATTTATTTTTATTTTTTTGTAAAACGAACTAGGGTACTTGTACTTTTCCCCTTACGCGTTTACTTTAAAAAAAATTTCAAGGATCGGGGTTCTTGATTTTTTCTCCCACGTTGATCCTTGATATTCGTGCCGTAATGTTGGGCGCCAATTATGTTTTTGCGTCAAGCAAAACAATTTTTAAAAATTTCGAAGTTTTTAGTTCGCTTCGACCGAACGTGTCTTTATTCCAGTAATTCTCAAAAGACTGACATAAATATAAATCCAAGCTTATTTATAGGCTTACAAAATTGTTTACTTATTTTTAGTTTCCCAGAATTGTGAAATAGTTTAATCTTGAAATGAAGATAAAATAAGAACATTTTATTGTAGCTGCAAAGATGCAGAAGGCTTGTTAATGTCAACAATAGCCACTTGTGTAAACAAAGTGTGTTGTTTTAAAGAATGACTTCCAATATAATTTATGAGAAGAATCAATTATGAGTTTGTTTACAATTACGGTAAAGAAGCTGTGTGGAGGCTGCCGTTAACTCGCATATACAGTACAGTTGGCATACATACTGTACGTACGCGTCACCTAATGCATGCGTGGTGTATGTATGTATGTATGCTGTACCATTTAGCTGGAATAACGAAATTATTGGAACTATGGTAAATGTATATCATATCCATGTACTTGCTGAAGTCGATGTAAAATATCTTCTGCTTTTACCCGCTAGATGGCGTTAACGTAGCTCCATAAGGAGGCTATGGGACAAAAAAGTTTCTTTATTTTATTTAAAAAATAATTTTTTTTTATTAAATAAAAAGTAGCCTATGTTCATTCTGATACCTCCGAGAGTATGTGTACAAAGTTTCATGATGATCGGTTAAGTAGTTTTTGCGTGAAAGCGCAGCAAACGAAACGACTTTCGCATTTATAATATTAGTATAGAAGTATAGATTTAAATCTCTGATTATTTGCACACTTTGCACAATTAGCATGTTTTATTTATTTTTCTCAGCTCAATTATTTTCATATGCAATATACAATATATATTTCTGCTCATAGCTCAACGCGCGTCATGCATTTAAATATATACAATTAAATTTTCATTGGCCACTGCTATTATTACGCACACAGTTGTATATATATTTTTAATTTTCATATATGCATTTAAAATTTTCTTTGCAAACGAAATATTTGAAATTTCAACATTACAATCTGTTCATAGTCACGATTTTTAAATTCAATTTATTCATATTTTTTATTTTCTTATTATTTTAATGTGCAAATGATAGCAGGCTTTAACCTCTTGCTATATTCTTATTATGATTTTTCCTTGGGTAATTAATTTTTGTTATTTGATTTTTAGTATGCTTGTCACTTGTTTAATTTTTGTTTTAACATGTGTATGTTTGTATGTATTTTGTTAAATACATACATTTTATTTATTAATCTTTGTTTCACCGGTATTTGCTTTCCGGGTTATAAAAAATTTTTTTTATGAAAATTTTTTTTTTATGAATTTTTTTATACATATGTATAATTTTTTTTTTATGTACAAGTTTTAAGGTGTATACCGCGCGGCAAAAATTTTCGCGATTTTTTTGTTTATATCTGAATAGCTGAGTTTTCTTGTTTTGTTCGTTTTAACCGTGTTTAGGCACCATGTAAATAATCAGTATTTAAATTTAAAATACTTAGATTTATTTTTCAATTTTTATTATTAATTCTTTAAAAGGCGTACAAATTATAATCTGCATATACAAACTCGCACGAGCGCTTATCTTTTATTTTATCAATTTTCAAAAGCGTACAATTTATAATTTATCTGCATATACAAACTCGCACGAGCAGTTAACTGGTATTTTTTCAATTTTAATTTCTCCCGTTCTTTATTTATACTAATTTTTGCTTATACATATATTGGAAAGAATAACGGAACGGAGTAGGGTTGCAGGTAAGTGCGTTTAGAGTGGGAGTAAATTCAGGGAGGTGATTTTTCAGGTAAGTATTCGGGTATATATTCGGGTAGGTATTCAGGTAGGGATTCGGGTAAGTATTCAGGTAGGGATTCGGGTAAGTATTCAGATATTTATTTATAAGTTATAATTAATTTAATATATTGTTTCATAATTAATTTTTGCTTATTTTTTATTATAAAATTTATTATTTATAGGATGATGAGGTCGTCCTCATCCATGTCTTCAACAATATGTGTTGAGAGTGTATAAAAGTATTTAACTTTATGTTTTCATTTTTATTAATTTTTCTAACCCAATTCCTAAAAGTTCATTATTGAAATCCATTCTGTATAGTCCAGCATTTAATTTTGATGTAGGTGATGATGTTATTATTGTGGATTGTGTTATTCCTGAAGGAATTGGAATTTTGTCTCCTTTTGTAAATCCGGAATTCAATGAAGAAACGCGAATGAATTCGATCAGAAATCAATGGAGGAATAATAATATTTGTTCTTTTGATCTATAAAATCTTTGTGAAAACTTTATAAGTCGATTACTTACAAAATAGATGGAATATAATTTTCACTTAAGAACTAATGGAATTCCTAGAAAATTTGAAAAGGAGTCAACATATGGAGAATTCGAAGTCAATGCATTTGCAACTAAGCGAGGTGACCTTTGTGCTACATATGTACATATATCACACAATTTCTTATTGCAGTAAATTTTGATGAATGTAAAATAATAAAAGAAACAGTATTGTTTTAACTACTGTATTTTTTGTTATACTTTTTTGTATTCCTTTAAAATATATTATTTCAAATTTAAAACATTTGTACATTTGTAAATAAAACATTTGTTACAACTAAATTTAATAACACCAAATCTTTATATTTATAAACAATTCCTAAAAGTTAATTAAGAAGTTTATCTTCACGGATCCATTCAACAGCACAGCTCACATCATGTTTTTTGTTGAAGTTGAAGTGCATTCCAAATCAATATCATCCGCTTTAATTTCATCAACAAACCACTGATGTATTAAAGATTTTAATTTCTGAATATCTTAATTATTTTTAAAATTAACTTCAACTGAGGGAGCTTATTCTACCTTACCATTTAATAATCCTTTAGCGTTTATAACTTCATTTATAGGAGGAGCTGCTAGTGTTAGTTCAGAAAGATCAAAACAATTATTATCATTTGGGTGTTAGCTTTTAGTTGGGTGGCTTTTTTCATAGAACCTTCAGCTTGTATTATCTTTGAAGGTCGTTGTCTCTTACGCTTATGTGGTACAAATGTATTCACTTCAGTTGTACCTTGTAGGGATTGAGCGGGTTCTTCTAATTTTTGAAGCTGATTTTTAAATTCTTATTCATCGAAACTTTTTAACATCTTATCGAATTCTTCTTTATCAATCACATAATTAAACATTTGTTTTTCATTCCTACAACTCGTTAAAAGATTCTACTATTGAAACAATAAATAATAATACATTTTATATCGAATTGATTAAACCTGGTAAAAATTTACTTCACCGTTAAACTTTTGTTTAAAAATAAATCTCAGAAAATGTATCCGTAGAGTTTTTGTAATAAGAGGAGTTTAGACAATATTACAATGAAACATCAAGTTTCAAAAAAAAAAAACTAATTTTTGTGAAATTCAAGTGAAAGAATGTGTGGGCAGCACACGTGAGAACAAACATACCTACATAAAAAAAATTGTATGTATAGTTTAAATAGTAACGCATTGAAACATACGTTTTGAAAATTTAATTGTTGAACATTTTTTTGAAAAACATATAAATGACTTAATTGAACTTTTTGGAGAAATCTTTAGAAAAGCATGAAAGTATAAAATTTAACTTAGAATTATTTTGCAAATACGTGTATATTCAAATAAAAGAAAATATTAAAGAATTGGCTATCTTGTCACACTAAACATTAAAACTGAAGCATTTATGGAGAACAGCAATCATGTTAATATAATTAAAGAAAAGTTGAGAAAAATTGATAGAAAAAATTAATACATTTCAAGAGCGAGATAGTGGTTGTAGTCTAAGTTAAATTATTCATCTAGAAGTAAACATAAATAAATACCAACCAATTAGAGGCTTATAGCAAAATCAAATTTACATAGTCTAACCAAATTTTCTGATAATTTAATAACGATTCAAATGAAGCAAGTGTGAATTCTGTACAATAAGCTAATATATATTGGTTTTACCGTTTTAGAACTTTCTAAATTTCAAATGTATAGTTTTCATTATGATTATAGCAAAGAGAAATATAAAAATCATATTGCTTTGAATTATATGGATACTGATTGATTCATATATGATATTCAAACTGACGACTTTTATTCCTGCTGACATTTCCACATTTTTGGATACTTCTTCATATCCAAAAAAAAAAAATATATAGGTATATATAAAAAATATTTTTAATTTTCCACAGTTGAATAAGAATGTTCTAGGTATGATGTAGGATGAATGTAATGGAAAGTTAATAAAAGAATTTATTGGTTTAAGAGCGAAAACGTATTCATTTAAAATTGATAATGACATAAATGAAACTAAGACAATTAAGGGAATAAAAAATTGTGTTACTTCTACATTAAGTTTAAGTGATTTTAAAAAATGTCATTGATACATATTCTTATGGTCATTTGGAAACATTATAGTAGTACTTAGTTAATGTAATATAAAAAATAATTAAAAAATTTATGTTTTACATGAATAATTTTTTTAAATAAAAATTTTAAACAGAATTGACCACATATTACTGTGTTATATTTTTGTTTCTGTTCATAATTGTAATATATTGGTGACTTCATGCAATTGATCAGTTCTACCGGTGGCTGTAAATTTCCAAAACTATCAAAATATTCTTTATAATTTTAGTTTTTATAGTATGCTACCCAATGAGTACCAGAACCATCAGCATCATCTAAATTAAGAATTCCACATTCATGAGATTTCGGTTTATTCGGTAAAGAATTTCGCATAAAAATTCCCTTGAAATTTTTAAGATGTTTACAATATTTCATTAAATCTACATTTGTTAATGGTCCTTTGGGTAGCTTTTTAATTAGTTTTTTGCGAAAGTATAAGCCATATCCCTTATATATATATGGCTTGAGGAATAAACCCCTCCCCATAGCGATTGATTCCATATATCTATTATGACGGCTAGCCTCAGCCAATTGCTCCTTTCCATTCCTAACATCATTCAAAACTTTTGCTATAGCTGATCCACCAGATGCTATACCACCAAGTGCACCTAACGCCGTTAAAATAAGAAGTAGTGGTAAAATTCCACCAATTTTTGGAACTGGAATTATTCTTGGTATGTTAATCTTTTTATTTATAAAGCTGTACTTTATAACATCCTGAGAAATCTTAGAATAATGATAATACTTCTCCAACTGAAAATGATATTTTAAGAAGAATCGAAGAAAATCCTGATCTATGGGAAAGACATAAATTTGTAAAGCGTCCGTCTAAAAATCAACTAAACGAAGACTTTAAACGGGTTAAGTTTACTCACCCCCATTCACCATTAAAAAACATAAAATTGCTTAAAGATATTAAACTGCTTGATACATTGTATGGTACGAATAGAGATTCAAATGGTCGACGGCGATTCGGACTCAAACCATTAAAAATTAATTCTAAAGATATTATATAGATCGGAAAGGATAAATGGAAAATTACACCAGGTTTGCTTGAGTTAATATTTCATAAAAACCCACAGCATTATAAAAAGTGTGATTTGAAGACTTATCGACAGATTTTATTTGATACAAGTGTTCACAAACGTAATTATAATCCCAATAGTCAAATTAAGGGAACAAAATCATTTAAATATCTATATATTATCAGGAAATTGTTCAATTATAATCAGCACTCATTCATAAGTGGTAAAGGTTTATTGAAATCAATCGATTGTCGTTAAAATATTTATCAATATTGGGGTAACCCTAATAAGTTGGTGGATAGATTGAGATTGCTTATAATTTCAACAAGTGCCGGTCATAAAAACCATCAAAACGAGATTATATCAATTATTGAAGAGTTACGAGAAGCAAATATTATTAAATAATGTGAGTATAAATAAATTTGGACATTCCTCAATTGACAATAGTAGGTCAAAAGTGAAAGGAATTCTAGACCGAAACAAAAATTTTAATTTAAACAAGAAAAGAATAATGTTAATTATTCTGTTCCTATAGAAGACGATGATGTCATTTCGAAATCAAAGAAATAAATCTAAACCTGAATAATAGTAAATATTAAAACTGATGTATCAATTCTAGATGATCTCATAGAACAACGAATAAAAGGTGCATGTGGGGAAGAATTATATAATAAAAACAACTATTTATCAACTATTGAGGATTATTTGATGCATTTCGTTGTGTTACAAAATGAATAACAAAAGAGCTATTGTAGAAGAATTACATAAGCAAGCTAGAAAAAGTTTTAAACGAAAACGTGTTATTATTAAAGGAATCGATGATTTATGGCAGGCTGTATCAATATCTTTTAACTGTAATCGATACATTTTCCAAAAAAGCTTGGGTCGAAGCAGTTAAAACTAAAACTAAAGAAAATATAACAAATGCAATGGCTAAGATTTTAAACTCAAGTAACCGAATACCGAAAAACCTGCAAACAGATGATGAAAAAGAATTTTATAATACTAATTTTAAGAGATTATTACAAACAAAAAATATCAACCATTATTCAACATTTTCATCATTAAAAGCATCTATAATAGAACGATTCAATAGAACATTGAAAGGAAAGGTGTGGAAAGAGTTTAGTTTTCGGGGAACTTATAAATGGATTGATATTTATAAAAATTTAGTCAATGATTATAATAACACTATTCACATGACCATCAGAATGACTCCAAATGAGGTCAATTACTCGAATTAACAACATTTATTGGATCGCATACAACAATTTAAAAGTTTTTCATAGACCAAAATTGAAAATTAATGATGAGGTTAGAATAAGTAAATATAAATATCTATTTGAAAAGGGGTATACACCAAATTGGACGACAGAAGTTTTTAAAATAAAATCAATTAAAAACACAAATCCTACAGCATATATACTTGAAGACTATCAAGGTAATACTATAAAAGGTGGATTCTATGAATATGAACTAATGAAAACTATACTCCCTCATGTATATTTAGTTGAAAAAGTTTTGAGACGTCGAAACAATAGAGTTTAGGATAAATGGTTCGGATACTCTTCTAAACACAATTCCTGGGTGAATGTTAATGACTTAAATTAAAAAATAAATAAAAAATATATATGTATTATAAATAAAAAAGTGTTTTGATAATTATTTCAGTCACATTAACAAATAATAACAATAAATAATAATTCCTCTATACTGGTTGCAAACTAAATATTTCCCTCCCATAGAACTCAAACAAGATTATGTTTGGTTAATTAGTCTTGATTCATATCATACAATTCCAAATGTAGATGAAGAAAACAATTTGTTTCACAATGGATTGGGTGTTTTTGAGATACCTGTTGGAACATATGAACTGGATGACATAGTTGAGAGAATTACCAAGAAGTGAATTTCACTAAAAAATACTCAATTGGTTCATTACTAGGTTTCAGTAAAAGAATATTGGAGCCAGGGATTGTTCATTACTCTGACAATCCAGTGGATATAACTGTCGAAGACATGGGTGTGAACCTGATAGAATTTTAAGAAAAAAAAAATATGTATTTGGCTAAATATGTTTAAATACGTATACACATATATATAATACCTACATACTTACCGTACCCTGAAATAATCACATTTAACTGAAATTACTCACCTCCTATTCCTTGCTGTAAAGAAAATAAATACAAATAAATCTTGAATTTCCCCTCCGTATCCGTTAAAAGATACAACTATTAGTATATATATAGCATTAAGTATGTTACTGGTTACTAGTTCGCTTGCTAATTCTCAAACCGCTCGGTTGTGCAAAATTGTGTAGAAGAAAAAAACCGTGTAACAAATATAAATATTGTAGAAAAGAAATATATACGTATACACATAAATATATATCTGTATTAAAAATAAATCGGTTGTGTCATAACTAAATTATATATATATAATAAAAAGAACCCTAAATTGTGAAGATTAAAATTCTAAATAAAATAAATTCGTTTTATAAAATACACTCTAAAATAAACCAGTGCGTTTCACTTGCAAATCTAAAGGAAATAAATACATCTATACATATGTATATATATTAAAATAATATAATTATCAACATTGTTGATTTTAAACATGGTGCCGAAACCCGTTTGTCGGGAAAGAACCGCGAACACCAAAACTCAATAAAATAGTGCAAATTAATAAAATTAAATAATATTAAAATTAAAAAGTTTAGTGCTAAATAAATAAATAAAATAAAAAAAAAATATATAGTGCTATACAATTTAGAAACCACAAAATAAACGTTGCTGGTAAAGACAAAAAAAAAGAGTAATGTGCGGTAGAAAATAAAACATAAAATTAAAATCATCCGCTCAAGTGACAAAACAGAAAACTAAGTGAAATAAAAAAGTGGAACCAAAAAAATTTTATATATACATACACTATATATATACACACATATACATATATATATTTCCTAAACCGCAAACGAGGAAAGTGGTGATACATATAATTGTACATATGAGCAAAAATAAAAAATCGTATATAAATATAAATATATAAAAAAAAAAAATTAAACATTAAATACATATAATTAAAGTGAACAGGTACAAAAAACAAATAACAATTAAAAACGCATATGTGACAAAAAAAAAAAAAATTAGGTGAAAATATAAACAAAGAAAACATATATTTAATATACATATATACACATATTATATATGTACATACCCACGTACACAAGTGCATACATACGGTGAAAAAAAAAAATATATATATATATATAGAAATACATAAAAATTAAAAAAAAAAAAATTAAATAAAAATTGTATATACATATACATATATATGAAAATATATACATACAAATATACAAAAAAACATAAAAAGCAGTGAAAAAAATACATTTATAGCAACATACATAAAAAAAAAGAGAATTAAATAAAATTTTAAAATATAGAAAAAAAAGAAAAAAAAAAACGAGCACAGCACATACACGTACAGCAGCAATCCAAGCCACAATCAATACCTCATCACCACAGGAACACCAGCACTACGCAGAAGACAACACCCCCCCGTCCCGTCTCGAGAAAACAATAAGTTTGGTTTGTACTAGCACGGATGTCAAAGTAAGTCCCCCAATCTTACTCATATTTGTTTAGCGGATTTTGCTCGTGCTGTGTATGAAACTCTTTTACCATACACATAAATATTCTCAAAAATTAAATTATAATTCCCAAGGAAAGTTCGAGCAAAATCTCAAAGTCCGCTAAACAAAAAATTAATCCAATATATTATAATATATAGCGGGTCCCCAAAATCGGTAAATGAAAATCCCCTACCTTTCATTTACCGAATATAACAGCGCTCATATATAATATATTAAAACGTATGTATATATGAAAAACTCGCGCTTTCCCCATAAAAAGTATATAGTTAATACAAAAAACCGCTCATTATTATATATCCCCTTACGTATATAAACTCCCCTTTTTATATACGTCAACTGGTCCAAAAACACATTCGAAAAGGACCAGTTCGGACCAGTTGCCCCTCTCATATATCCTCCCGAGTATATACATACTCTCAGTATATACACCCCAATAGGGCCGAAACTCATTCCCACGGGCCCAGAATCGGACCAGTGTGAGCACATTACACTGCCCAAAGCCACCACCGCATAGCAAGTCACCGCTACTCAACTGTGGTACATGTGTATACATACACATATATACATAAAGTGTTTTTTTCAATTCCGGCAATTTCCACTTCTTCGCTATTTACAATAGCAAGCGGACAAAGGCACGTATATACATAAGTATACATACGTACATACTCGTGTAAGCTAAGCACCCAGCATACAAACGGGGTATAATAAAAACCCAGTAAACATTTATACATTGCTGTGCTCAGACGCGCTGAGACAGTACAATACAAACCTAAAAGCTGCCCCCTATATAAATTAATTATAAATAATATATATATAATTAAATATATATATATATAAATATAAATAAATATTTTATATTAAAATTAAATAAAATATCTCACAATGGAGGATAAAATGGAGAAACCCCAATCACTCCACCCCCTTACAGGACCCCGAACTCGCTCGAAATCCCAGGCAGAAGAAGCGGAATTCTCCCAGCTACACAAAAATTTCTATATGAGCTCTCCAGGATGGAAAAATTCTGCGGAAAATGGTGGGACACCAGTGAAGAAACTCATTCCGAAGCAGCGCTCAAAATTTTCAAGGACCATCTGGAAAGGCACATAGAACTAGTGGAGGCAGCCAACCAAAACCTACAGATGAGCAACGTGGAGGATGAAAGGACACGCTCAGCATGTGCAGAGGCCTACGAGACAACAAATGACAACGCAATGCTCACGAAAATTAGGATAAGTGAGTTACTTGGCCAAATCCAACAAAGTATGGATTCCTCCCGGTCAATTACCCCCAACACAAAGATGCCCCCCCCCAACACAATCTGACTCACTCAGCTTTCTCAAGGTACCTGCATGTGACACAGAAATCTTCTATGGAGGATATGAAGATTGGCCCTCATTTAGGGACATGTTCACAGCAGTGTACATCAACCACCCCCAATTATCCGAAGTGCAGAAACTATACCACTTGAGACAAAAAACAAGAGGTAAAGCTGCACTCCTCATTAAAAATTACCCTCTCAGTGGCCACAATTTCTCATTAGCATGGGATGCACTCAAGGCACGCTACGAAAATAGAAGAATAGTAGTGGATGGCCAAATAAAGACGTTGTTCAACATCCAACCTGCCCACACAGAGAACGGAGAGAAGATTCAACAGATCCAGACGACAATAAATAATTGTCTTTCTACCCTACAGGCAAATGGAGTATCAACAGAAAGCTGGGACCCAATGCTTGCCTACCTCTGCTCGTCAAAACTGCCGGACGAGACACTAGCTCTCTGGGAGCAATCACTCAACTCAAGGAAGGAGTTACCTCGATGGTCAGAAATGGACCAATTTCTGACAGCTCGGTACGAGGTCGTGGAGCGACTCAGCACCTACAGACCCAATAAGCCGAAGATGAGTCAACCCAGCTACCCCCAACGGACACCAGCGGTCCCTCCCCTAACATTTAATTATCGGAACAAAACCCAATCGTTTCATACTCAAAACAAAAGGCAAGTTTCCTGTAAACTATGCCAATCAAACCACTCGATGACAACGTGCGTCAAATTTCGAGAACTGTCCGTCTCAGACCGGAACAAGTTTATTAAAGAAAACAACTACTGCAAAAATTGCCTGGCGTACTCGCATTTGGAGAAAGATTGCAAAAGCAACTTTACGTGCGTGTATTGTCAAAGACGTCACCACTCCCTCCTCCATTATACTGCGAGCAACCCCACCTCAAACCCCCCAAAACCTCAAAGAAACTTCACTACCTCTCAAGTGACAGTCGAGGAAGAACAGCCCTGCACCTCTAAGCAGGCATCCAAAAACTCACAGGCAAATGAAAGCAGAAGGAAAAAAACACTATCTCACTATTCGAGTAACAAAGAGAGGACATTGCTTCCCACAGCAAATATTCCCATTCTCCACAAAGGAGAAGTAACTCACATCAGAGCTCTCATTGACCAAGGCTCTCAAAAAACTTTTGTAACATCCCGTATACAAAAGTTACTTGGTCTCCCCACCACAAAAGCCAACTACCAAATTCTTGGCATGGGCGGTAACACAGTCCAAAACTCGAATAGATTATGCTCTATTACGATATGCTCAGCTAATCAATCAATAAAAATCGCGGCTCAAGCGATAATACTGCCTCAATTGACGCACACTCTCCCATCCTTCAAAATAAAAGAACTAGATCTAACAGAATATCTCTCGCTACCCTTAGCAGACCCCAATTGCTTTACACCAGCTAGAATAGACATGGTCATTGGTAGCGATATTATCCCCAAAATACTCATCCCAGGCCTCAAAATTAATGTAGGCGGCAGCTTAATAGCCCAAAACACAATATTTGGGTGGATATTAAGTGGACCAGTCGTGGAAGAAATCTCATCATTCTCTACTCAGGTGATTGAAACCCCTTCAGAATCACTAGGAGATTTACTCAGGAAATTCTGGGAACAAGAAGAGGTACCACCGGCCCCACCTACACAGACGATGATGCATATTGTGAAGATCTCTACAAAAAAACCACTCATCGACGAGAAGATGGACGGTATGTGGTAAAACTACCATTCAAATCAGCATTCCCGGACTCCATTGCACTCGGGCACTCCAGACCCGCAGCACAGCAGCAATACCTCAGCGTGGAACAAACCAACGAAAAGAAAGATGAGCTTCGGAACACCTATTCAGAAGTCTTAGAGGAATACCTAACGCTAGACCACATGGAACCCACCCATTCACGAGAAATCATACGCGACGGTAAATATTTCTCCTTTTACCTACCCCATCACGCGGTGATTAAACCTGGAAGCAAAACTACTAAAGTCCGTGTAGTTTTCAATGCTTCAAAAACCTCGCATTCCGGTCTCTCACTCAATGACGTATTATATACTGGCCCCGTTCTCCAAAATGACTTAATGCTCATTATTTTAAAATGGAGATTATATAAGTATGTATTTAACGGCGACTTCGAAAAAATGTACCGCCAAATATACGTCCATAAGGAAGACCAAGACTTCCAACGCGTTCTATTCCGCAGAACCCCCCATAGTCCGATAGAAGACTTTAAACTAAAAACGGTGACATTCGGTGTCAACTGCGCTCCATACTTGGCAATAAGGACACTCCACCAATTAGCCGAGGACTCTAAGGAGACATACCCCCATGTCTCAAAAATATTAAGAGGAGAGACATACGTAGATGACATCCTCTCAGGCGGACATAATCTCGACTCAGCCGGCGAATCGATACATCAAGTTATCGAAGTACTCAAGTCAGCCGGATTCCCGTTAAAAAAGATCACAGCAAACCACAAGTCACTGCTGAAAGACATCCCCCCGTCTGATCTTTTAGATGAAGAATTTCTCGAATTCCAAGAGGCAAGTTCTACAAAAACCCTCGGAATAAAATGGAATGCTCTCACTGATACATTTTCGTACTCAGTTGACCCCCCCTCATCCTCAGACACTGCCACGAAACGACAGATCCTCTCATCTGTCGCGAAACTTTTCGACCCGGCAGGATGGCTATCGCCCATAATGAAGCAGCGAAAACTCTTCTTCAACAACTATGGATGGAAGGAACAGAATGGGACGAAACCATGAAGCCGATCTCACTCCACAAATGGAACACCTTCAGGAGAAATCTCGCCGCAATCGAAGAAATAAGGATACCGCTTTGGGTGCAATTCAGCCCAAACAGTTCAATTCAGCTACACGGATTCTCAGATGCTTCCGAGAAGGCATTCTGCGCTTGCGTATACTTACGAGTCCAGCAAGGTGAATCTGCTACATCCCACTTACTCGCAGCCAAGAGTAAAGTAGCCCCCTTACAAACCGTCTCTCTCCCTAGGCTGGAACTTTGCGGCGCAGTTTTACTCGCAAAATTAGTAAAGCAGATCCGATCTTCCTTAAATCTGCCATCTCATGAACTAATTTTGTGGACAGACTCCTCCATTGTATTAGCATGGCTGGAAAAACCCCCATGGACGTGGAAAACATACGTAGCGAACAGGACATCCCAGATCCTCGAACTCGTGAATAATGCTACGTGGCGACATGTCTCCAGCGCTGACAACCCAGCTGATCTAGGCACGCGTGGAGCTAAGCCCCAAGATCTCGTCAACTGTTCACTCTGGTGGAAAGGCCCCGAGTGGTTAACTAGGCCATACCCTCTTTGGCCGAAAAGTTCCCCAACTCATTCGTCCCCTCCCGAACAACGACAAATTGAAGCATTCCACGCTTTAGAATCTCCTGATTTTCTAGACCGCTTCTCCTCCTTTTCCACCGCTCTAAGAGTAACAGCTTACGTATTTCGTTTCGCGCAAAAGGCTAGGAAACGGCCAAATCCGCCCTCTACCACTCTCACTCAAAGCGACATAAAGTTCGCGAAAACTCGTCTCATAGCTGCCACCCAGCGAAAATACTTCGGAAAAACCATCACAGCACTGGAGTCGAAATTTCCGATAGAAAAAAGAGATCCCCTACGTACTCTGAACCCCTTCTTGGATAAATAAGGACTGCTGCGTGCAAATGGGCGTCTCACTCATGCCGCTCTCAGCTACGATGAGCGCCATCCAATTATCATCCCCGATAATTCGCGATATTGCTCCCTCCTCCTCGACTTCCTCCACTCAACTCTACTGCACGCGGAAAAGCAGCTGATGATTCGCGTGGTCCAACAGGAATACCATATTCCCCGAATCCGCCAGAAGGTAAAATCTTACCTTTTTTTTTACCATTTTTCGGTGCAAGACAAGCACGATATATAAGCAAAAGATGAGCACGCAACTGATGGCAGCGTTACCCCCTGAACGGTCCACATATACACTCCCATTCCATACTACCGGTGTTGATTTTGCCGGCCCATTCCTCGTCAAAACCTCAACTCTCCGCCGAGCATCCCATTCCAAAGCATACGTGTGTGTATTCGTATGTTTTTCGACAAAGGCCATTCATCTGGAAGTATGCTCCGACCTAACAACAGAAGCATTTAAGGCAGCATTCGCACGATTTGTAGAACGAAGAGGCATTCCCCACAAGATAATGTTCGACAACGGCAAAACCTTCGTAGGAGCACAGCGAAGCCTCCAAAGAGAGCTATCCGCCTTCCTTGAAGAAGTTTCTGACAAAACCACAACGGAATATGCCATTCACGGACTTACATGGCAATTTATACCGCCTTACGCTCCACATATGGGAGGACTTTGGGAAGCGGCAGTGAAGAGCTTCAAAACTCACTTCACTAAAGTCGCTGGAAATCAAAAGTTCACCTTCGAAGAATTTACCACTCTCCTAATACGCATCGAAGCGGTACTCAACTCCAGACCACTCTCTCCTATGTCTCAAGATCCCGAAGACTTGAAGGTATTAACCCCAGGCCACTTCTTACGAGGCGCGCCCTTACTCTCGATTCCTGAGCCAAACTCAGAAAATCTCTCGCTCATTAATAAATGGCAAAAATTAAGAGTACTCCACCATCAGTTCAGCAAGCGCTGGAAAACTGAATATCTCCACCATCTTCAGAAACGCTATAAGTGGAAAGGATCCCAGCGAAATATGAAGGAAGGTGATCTCGTCGTCATCAAAGACGACCTCCTACCCCCAAACGAATGGCGACTAGGTCGCATAACCAAACTGCATCCCGGACCCGACCAAAACGTTCCGTGGTAGACATCCGCATTCAAGGCGGAACTGTCACCCGCAACATAACCAAACTCTGCCTTCTGCCACCCGCTTAGCTTATACATCCCCCTCTCTCTCTCTCTCTCTCTCTCTCTCTCTCTCTCTCTCTCGAAAAGCTAAACTCCACTCTCAATCATCTCATACTAAAATTGCTTTTCGAACCATATCATTTCAGATCACAGAACTTCGGCAAGTGTCGGCTGTGCTGCCGCACCCACTCATTGCGCCACTGTCGTGCTTTCCTCGCAATGACTCCAGACAAGCGATACGAGTCTGCGAAGGTGCACAAATACTGCATAAACTGCTTAGCGACCTCTCACACCACAGGGGCATGCGATTCTCGAGACAGCTGCCATCGTTGTGGACTTGCACACCACACTCTGCTGCACAGCTCCGCACGCACGCCATCGATACGAGTCACGCCCAGCAGCTCGAAGAGAGCCCCCAAACCACCACCAGGTAAACCTGTTGCCAGCGGACGAATATCAAAAAGGGCAGAAAATCGAAAAGTTGACGCTCCAAAATCCCGAAGGCACTCTCCGAGGTCCCTCCAACGTCGACTCACTGGCCTAGTCAATAAAGCCCGCGAAACACTACAACAGCTCGAAGACCTGGTTCAGGTCACGTCGCCGCAGTTCCGCCGGCATGTCGAAGACATGGGTGTGAACCTGATAGAATTTTAAGAAAAAAAAAAATATGTATTTGGCTAAATATGTTTAAATACGTATACACGTATATATAATACCTACATACTTACCGTACCCTGAAATACTCACCTTTAACTGAAATTACTCACCTCCTATTCCTTGCTGTAAAGAAAATAAATACAAATAAATCTTGAATTTCCCCTCCGTATCCGTTAAAAGATACAACTATTAGTATATATATAGCATTAAGTATGTTACTGGTTACTAATTCGCTTGCTAATTCTCAAACCGCTCGGTTGTGCAAAATTGTGTAGAAGAAAAAAACCGTGTAACAAATATAAATATTGTAGAAAAGAAATATATACGTATACACATAAATATATATCTGTATTAAAAATAAATCGGTTGTGTCATAACTAAATTATATATATATAATAAAAAGAACCCTAAATTGTGAAGATTAAAATTCTAAATAAAATAAATTCGTTTTATAAAATACACTCTAAAATAAACCAGTGCGTTTCACTTGCAAATCTAAAGGAAATAAATACATCTATACATATGTATATATATTAAAATAATATAATTATCAACATTGTTGATTTTATACAATAACAAAAATAAACACAATATCCGTTGAATGTAATATCATCAATGGATCATATAGGTATAAACGAAAAATCTATACATACAATACATCAGTTTTCTCTTAGAGTTAGCCCAGGATATAAAATCTCAGAAATACCGCGTAATGTTATATATTTACCAGTTAATACACATCAAATAAGCACTATAGTTCTTAAAGTTGTTGATCAAACGGGTAACCTGATTAATTTTCGTGGAGAAGACATATCAATAAGACTACATTTAACCCTCAAATGCCCAATTTTTCTATTGCAGTGAAAAAATTATTTTAGACTAATTTTGGGTCAAAACGAACGAATATGAAGTTAGTTTTTTGATTACGCTAATAGTTTACCTGTTACAGGTAAAAACCTAACCCGCCAAAAGGCGGGGTTGGGCATTTACGTGTATTTTCCCCATATGAAGACTTAAACAACTTTTATTGTGTTTAATTTTTATTGTTGCATATGAAAATTAAAAAAGCAGTTTTTTGAAGATGAATTGCATAGATGAATATTACATTTTGTGCAAAAAGACTGTGTTTCGGATTTGCAGTTGGCCATCTTGCATGTTTTTTTGCCAGACCGATCTAAAAATTTGCACCAATGGCCAATCTGATCGTAACGAACATTTGCATTTGGAAAGTATGTTTTTACTTTCGATGGAGCCGGAGCCGGTGATGCTGAGTGAGATAATGGACGTCCCCGTCCACGGCTAGCCGGAATCGAAAGCAGACATAAAGTCTCCGCCACCTCAATTCGAAAATCTGGCAAAAAACATCGTGCTTGTCCCTTATGCAACCGATGATATAAAATATATGCGTTTACCATTGACATATCTAATAGATGGAAAAATAAACGGTTGGTCCACTTTCGTGTTTTCATTCGAATACGATACCGGCCGACAAGGCCATCCATTAGGTCAACTCCTCCCATATGACGATTGTACTCCTTTATAATCATAGGACACTCAATCTCAATTTGTGTCGGATTTCCCTGCATTTTTGTGGAACACATTTGCTCGTCTACACACAGGCGTTGAGGCATAGGAACTTTTAGAAACCTTTCATTAAAGTAAGTTATAAGTGGTCTTACTTTAAATAAACGATCGTAGCCAGGCAGATCTCGCTGAAGTGCAGCAGAGTTATCGTTAAAATGAAGTCTTTTGCGTATTTCTTCAAATCTATTGCGAGTCATAGCATTTTTAACAGCTTCAAGGGAATATTTTCCCCAATAGGATCGAGAGCTTGGAAAGCGATACACTGACATAAAAAAGAGTATACCAATAAATTTGCGAAGCTCCATAAAGTTAGTGATAAAGCGAGTCTGTATATTTTGTTGGCAAGCATACAAATTCATTTGTTCAGCTAAGAACTGAAAATAAAACGAAACTAGATTATTAAAAAAAATATATATAATCGTACTACAACAAGAATTTACCTTGAGAAACTCATCGGTCAAAAAATATTGAAAACAGTCAAAAGGCGTTTTAAGTTCTTCTAACTCAGAAGGCGTTTCCTTATAGCCATGGAACGCGAGATCATTGACGTTAAGACGCAATCCTTTTTTTCCAAGTCATTGATTTAAACTTGGGCGAATCATTTTTTATTTCATTTGGTTGTCCAACAAAACCATCACTGGTGGGAACAAAGGTACGCTTTCCGTCAATTTTACGCTTATTTGAAGACACACGACGACGCTTACTCGAACCAGGCACATCGGTTGCTACTGAAGTTTCCAGATCTGTATCAACATTATCTAATGCTGTCACATTAATTGCGTTAACAAGCGTCTCTGTTGAATTAAGACATTCGTCGATAAAAGAGTTGCAAAGACCGGTGAAATTAGCCTCTTCAATGTCGTCTTCAGAGTCCAGCTCATCTCCAGTTTCATTAAAGTCATCATCATCCAGCTCGTCCATTATATTTTGAATTTCATTGTCAGACAGCTTTGAAAAATTTATGATCTTTCGACCCGACATCACTAAATAAAGAAGCGATAACGAATGCAATGGTAACAATAAATGTACAGCTAAATGCCCAACCCCGCCAAAAGGCGGTATTTTTTCCAAGTCGAAATTTCTTAACTTATATTGTTTTTTTTTATTTGATTTTTAAACTAACCGATTGATAATAATGCGTTCTACTCACCAATATTTTTTTTTTCTTGTACGACACAAAATAAACTTTTTGTTCAATCTTCAAAATCACTGTTTTTGCAAAATGAATTATATACGACCGAAACCTGCAACTTTTCACTTTGGACTGAACTTGTGAAGTGTTTCAGTAAAAAAACGATCAGCGATGTACACATACATGCAAAATGAAATGTCCTAAAATATATGTGATTCCCCTTTTTTGAATAAAATTAACTACGCAGTTTTTGTACGCAGTTCTATTGCAACCCGCCAAAAGGCGGGGTTGGGCATTAGAGGGTTAAAACCTACCTAAAGAAATAATGATAATTTTTAATAAAAAGCAACTACATACAGATTTTATGAATAGTTTTCAATCATCCTCAAAAGTATTAGATACAAAAACAAAAAACCTACGCTCCAAAGAGGAAAATTTTGTTCAACATAAAATGGATTTAACCCCATCGAATAAGGAGTTTCTAATAAGTATAGGATTTAATTTGAAAAAATGAGAGATATAATAAACGTTTTGTACAAACCCATTTTCGATAATAGCATAATAAAAAAGGATTATCATAGCTATATACCATACTTACAATCCTTTCAAAACAATGATGAAATTCGGATTCCCATACAAAATCAATACCTATACATATGTGCTACCAAATGAAAGTATTTTATACATTGAGGGGTACATAACAAATAGTGATTGAATAATTTCAAAAACTGTACAGCTGCTAAATAATTGTATGTCCTATTTATTCGAGGAGATGCGATATGAAATAAATGGAATAGAAATTAATCGCACAATAAAGTTGGGTATTGCAACAGAAATGAAAAATTATGTATCACTTAACGAATTTGAGAGTACAAATCTAAAAAATGCCGGGTGGTGCCCTTTTGAAAATATTCCCCTAAAGACTGGACATTTTAATTTGTGTATACCATTAAAAAACCTGCTTGGATTTGCTGAAGATTTTGATAAAATTTCTGTTAATTGTAAACATAAATTAGTTTTAATACGAGTTAAAGAAGATGATGCTGTTATGAAGACAACTACAGAAAAAAAAAAGCTTACGTTAAAACTTTTAAATATTACATGGATAGTGCCACATATTCAACTTTCAGACTCGTATCGGTTAACTATGTTGAGAACAATTAAGAGTAAACAACCACTAAACATTTCGTTTAGAAATTGGGATGCCTACCACAACCTCTCTAGAGAAAAGCACGAATGTCTTTTGGAATGTTAAAATGGTTGGTGAAAATGAAAGACCTCGCTTTATTCTTTTAGGATTTCAAATTGAAAAGAAATTTAAACATTGTGACTTATTAAATGTTAAAGTTCACGTTAACTCCACGGCATATCCATATGATGATCTTAATATTAAATTTGAACGAAATCGGTATGCTCTATTATATGACATGTATTTGAAATTTTAACAGAGTTATTATGGACGCACTCCACAACCACTTTTATCGCCTGATCAATTTGTTGAAAATGCGCCAATAATTGTTCTAGATGTAATACATCAAAATGAATCTACAATATAAAAAGTGGACCCATCGATATTCGGATTGAGCTAGAATTTAATAAATCCGTCCCTGCTAACACCGCTGTTTATTGTACACCATGATAAAATGTATGAATATATTCCATTTACATACCACATTTTTAACCACACCATTTATTATTACACAAGAATTCAAGAAGATAATGTCAAAAAGATTATATGAAAATGTGTGAGAATCAGCCAGAGTTTTTCGTGTGACTACTTATCGATGGACTTTGAGGACAGCGATTTAAGCGATACGGAGGCAGGGAATATGAAATATGTCCCTAGCAAATGGTGAATTGATATTTATGGAGGATTCAATAATATTCACTATAATATATTAAAATAAAAAAAAATTAAAAATTAAATTTATAAATTATTTTTACTTAAAGAGGTGTTTTAAAAAAGTAAGTATTTACAGATGAGAGATTTATTTACAATGTTTACACTGGAATTGGCTATACATTTTAGTATAAGTGTCCAAAATGTTGTAGGCTTCCTTATCCAGGCGCTCTAGGTAAGAACAATTGCAAGTGTCTGGACCATTTTTGTAATTAGAATTCCACCAAACGCAGTCTTCGTAATGTTCACCGAAATGATTCTTTATTTTACTTAATTTATCTCTATACTCGATTTTTAAATGAATATATGAAAGTATTTTCTTCGGCTCCGCAGGCAAAATATGTTCAAAGTTTTTTAGAGAACTAAATATATCTACAGCTGACGACGACATGTCTTTGATTACTGAACCTTCATATGCAATGTTTGACAATAACGATCAACATGAATTATTCTTGGGTTTACATCGTATGAAGCGCGCTCATTTAATACTTCTCGTTCATGTAATTTATCCGTATTGTTTTCTGAAAATTCAAAGCAATAGATATTTAGATTACGCTTTACATAATTGCTATAATAAGAGCATTTAATTCGAATTTCACAATTATCATAAACTAAATTTAAATGTCGATGGAAAATCCCTGGACTTTCCAATTCTTTTTTCCTTTTCAACTAAATCTTTTTTAAAAGCGTCAATAGCATCGAGTATGGTGTATGGTATGCACTTCTTTTCACACTATACGATTCATTTCTTTGATCGGAGTGATTTGGTCTAAAATATCTCCAAGGGCTCTGCGTTGTTGTTGTTTTTAATAATGGTGTATTCAGTTCATGAAAATTGCTATCTATCAATCGAATTGTTACATTTATTTTTAAAAGTAAAGAAGTGTTTGGAATATTGTATTCAAAACTAGCCTGTTTACTATTTTTTAAATTTCTAAAGCTGCTTATATTTCGATTTTGATTTATAAAATGAGTAGCTTCATAAATACTTAGTAGCTTCTTCCATAACTTAAATATTTTTTCTTTATACCTCTAACATACGTGTACGTTATATTTACAATGGCCATATTATATGTTTGTCTATAGTTTTTCACATCAATTATTTCTACATTTGGTCTTTTGTATGAATTATCATGAACTAGAATCTTTTCAATATCAACATTACTTAGAATTCATTCAGCTTCAATTTCACGATCTTCAACGCACTTGATGCTCAACAGTTTGTCAATTTAACTACTATCATAAGTAGAACGAATCGGTATATCAGAATTATCATAATCAATATTAATTAATATAATTTGAAATGTCGATAAATGCTTGCTTTGCCTCAATTATTCCTCCAATATCAGATTCCTTTTCAATAATCTCTCTACGAAATGTCTCAATAGCTTCATCTATAGTAAAAATTTTCATAGGTTTTCCTGCAGTTGTAAAGTCAATTATAGACGATGGTGTGATTGTTGTAGATGGTTGTGTTCGGTTGTGGGTCGATGATGATGACGACGACGACGACGATGACAACGTTGTTGACAACACTTCAATTTCTTCGTTATAACGCGTTAAAAGAGGTTCACTATGTTTAAGTAATAATAGTGAAATATTTCTTTGTAAAATATCATTACTAGGTATTCGGTAATGTTAAATTAAATTGAATACTTTTCGAGTTTTGATTTATTGCAAAATGGTGCCCCATAGGCAGCTTTGAAAACAAGTAATAATGAAATACAATATAAAATTTAAATTCCACTGTCGCATATCTCTTTGTCAACAACAATTTAAAATGAGGGTGATATTTGGAAAAATATGTATTTATATACTTCATTTAAAATAAAAAACACAAAGCTTAAAATTTCTAGTTCTATTTTATTTCATTATAACTTAAATTACTATCCAGTAAGTACTGGTACAAAATATATGCTGGTTTTAAAGCACAATGAATTTGTTGTCGGTTGATTTTCACATCACAATCATTGCGAAAATGATACTCGTAATAATGTAATATTATATTAACCAGTTAGCTTGCCGTTGGTTATCCTTACTCAGGTCTGAAAATTCAAATGGAGCCTTAATGTGAAAACAATGAAATTCTTCATAGTTGAAGACCACAGCTATTTCCTTTAAAATAAATCTATTGTTAAATGCTTTGAAGCCTTGAACGTCTACTGTCACAAACATTTTGAAAATTAATAATGAAATATATTTTTAATGGTAGGCTTTTTTATACATTCATGAAAAATACTCATTTTTCTCATTATCTGCATATGTTTGTGGTTTCATAAAATAATCACGCACGCACACACACACACTTTTTGTTGAAACAGGAGCGCTCCCTTTTCCCTTACAAAAAAGGGCCCAGGGCCCCCCGACCACCACCAGGTCGTTTTAGGGCAATGATTTTCAGTACTTCGGCGGGTATGCCATCGGGGCCTAGTGATTTTTCTTGGCTTCAGCTTACTTGCCGCTATTTGCAGCTCTTCGGTAGTGAAACAAGTTGTTTCTATAGGGAGGTTCTTCAGTACTGCATGTTCTTTCCGTATCTCATGTGTTGGAAATAACGCCTTAACAATCTGATTCATTTGATTCCCGTTAAATTCTGAGGGTGGTATCCTAACGCCGAGTTTTTTCATCACTATTCTGTACCCTAGCTCCCCTATTTAGGTCGTTACGTAGCTCCTCCCACTTTTCTTTTTTACTAATCTCGATGGTACGCATAAGTTCCTTTTTCGCAGCATGGTACAGTTCCATTTCTCTAGCTGCATTGCCTCGTCTTTTGTTCCTTGTATAGGCCCGCCGAAGACGAAGACACGTTTTCTTTAACTGCTATACTCTCAGTCCACCAATACGCTGCTCGTTTTTGCCTCCTGTTGTGTCTTTCACTAATTTCTTTGCATTTTCCGAGTTGTTCTCTGGGATGACTTGTTTATCAATTGCGGATAGTACTTAGGTAGTGTTTGGCTTTGAAGCATTCTATTTCCGGAGAGAGCTATGTGTACTATTTTGAGTAGGTCAGACTTGAGATTATTATAGAGATAAAATCTCCCGCGATTACCATTTGTCCTTCTGTCTTTCGAGCCGCGTCCTCTATGCAGTCCATTTTGGCTTGAAAGTCGTGGATGTTGTAGCTAGGTGTTAGGTAGCAGCTAAAAATAGTATAGAGGGCGCATTTAGTCCAGTCGAAACCATGTCCGTTCCCGCTTGATGTGGTGTGAAGTTTGCTGTTAGGTGGAAACCTCATCGCAGCAATGCCACTGCTATCCTCCAGCCATGATCCAACCTTATATTTGTATTGTTCGCTGATGATAATGACATCGTAGTGGCTCTCTCTTGTCGTTTGTGTCAGCAGTAAATCCGCAGTTTTGCATCTATACATGTAAGTTTGCAGAGTTTTCATGTCCTTGAGTAGCTGTTGTATACCATACACTTCCTGGAACTCACTACATTGTCTGTCTGTTCATATTTTGCCTCCTTACAAAATCTGCAGTTTAGTAGGTTAAAACATTCTTTCAGTCTGTGTCCTGCTTGGGCACACTTTATGCATAATCCTTGCTCCTTTCTGTCAGGTCCTTTACAGTCCCAGGTGGAATGCCCGGGCCAGAAACATAGAAAGCATCTCTGCGTGCTTTCTTTAAGCCGTATCCTACAGTTGATCCAACCGATTTTAATACGAGCCTGTTTTATTTACTTATCGGCTTCTTCATTCGGCAATGTTACATATGCTCTTACTTGTTCCCCACTGTTGTGTGCAGATATATTAAATTTGGTGGCAGCGGAGGGCTCTCCCAACACTCGATGTACTAACTCCATGATTTCTTCGTTTGTTGATAAGGGATCGATATCTCTGATCTCCACTGTAGCTTTTGGCTTTAGGTCAGCTACTGATGCGGATCCCTTTAGAGTGCTCTATAGAGTCTCACATAAATTTTGGTTATCTGAATGTCCTTATTCTAATTCTAAGAGAATAGCGCCCGTTCTTGTTTTCCGTATTCCACGTATCTTGACCTCGTTTTCACCTGGTTCGACTTGATATTTTGGAGAGCCCGCCACGCTGTGGACCTAGGCGACCTGAGCTCAGCCATTATTAATGTTAGTTGGGGTTAAAATGCCATTCTAAAAGATTTAACCATTTGATTTTATTCAGATTGAAATCACCTAATATGCAAAAGTGACTATCTTCGTTATTTTCATAGATTTTCAAGATATTTTTTACATGTGCTGCATATAAGATTTCTGAGCTGGAGGGTGGTATATAGGAAATACAAACAAAAAGATTACCTAACTTCCCCTTGACACAGACGCAGAGTTGATCGAGAATAGAGCCATCATTATCAAGAGCAACAACAGAAGATTGAAAAATACGATAATATGCAAATAAAACGCCTTCACCTCCTAAACAATTTGTTTTAATTGCATCTCTATCTTTACGATATGTAAGGTATAAATTAGGTAACAAATTTCCTCGTAAGAAAACTCACCAATTAACCACGCTTCAACAATAACGAATATTTCATATTCACAGCTCGAGCTTAACAAAAGCACATCCTTGATTTTGGTACGCATTCCCGAGATGTTTTGAAAATAAATACTTAACGAATTTTTAATTTCCCTAATATTAGATAAATTATATACGCTTTACAGTACAAACTATTAATTCTGAAAAAACGAAATGGCCGATTACTTTTGCCTAAAGGCCACAAATTCGCGTCTAAAACCCGCATTATCATAAGTTGAAGATACATATCTCTCAAGACATCCAAATTAATCGTGAAAATACAGCTGGTGAGTTCGATATATCAAACGGAACATAAAATCATTATGAGTCACAAATGCTGTGTATTTTCTCGAGCTACTATAAACTGGCACTAGGAAAAATTCATTTTATAGATCGTATGTCGTAAAAAAAAGTGCTGCTTTATAGTCTCTCAATGACATCGTCTAGCAACGAAATTGGAAAGTTATCCGGTAGAATCTTAGTATTTAGTCGCTTGTAGTCGCAACATAGCCTTTTATTACTGTTCTTTTACATACTACTCAGACGTACGGGGCTGAATGAAACCATTTCGAAACTCGATCTTCTACAACCATCTTATCAGCATATTATAAACGTGTAAGCTTTCCGTAAATGGGTATATCACTAGTCAGTAAAATCTTCATTTGAATTGAAGATTGCTTTCATTTAGTGGCTTTTATTTACTTATTAAATTTGTATTTATATTATAATCCATTAGTTGCAAACGAGTAAAGTCAACTTACGGTTTGTTATCCTCTAAATCTTCTGAAAAACATATCTTTGAATCCTTCTAACACTCCAACTTTTGTTTCTCTTTTCTATCTTCTACTAATTTTGAAATGTTGTCAAGTAAACTCAATTTATAACTGCTTTCCTATGTATCATCTTTATGTGCCTTTGAATTTTGCTTGATCCGAAACGACTAAATCAACCAACTTAAGTATTATTACCGACCATCGCTGAAATAAAATTAGATCATCAACCGGAATCGTATTGTAAGACTGCTTAAAGTAAAAAGAAATCTACCGTTTATTCTTAGCTAATTTAATATCTTGTCTAAACATAAGCAGAATGTCATAACGGATTAAGCAGAGGTCCCAACCGGTATCGATTAACGCCGAAAAAGTTACACCATTGCTAGTCATATCTTTAAGTGACAGGCGGAAAAGAAGTGCCTGCGCGAAAAATGACGGGGCGATTTTTAGAGTTTATCTAGAGTTCGGGAAAATGCTCATAAAAACCAAATGTGATACAATATTTACGTGATTCCAAAGACAGGGATGAAATACAGAACAAAACACTAACACTGTTTTTTATGTACACATTAAAAAGTTAATAATGACAAAGATATAAATGTTTATAAATTAAAAAAAAGTTCAGTTCCCTATTACAAAACGTATTTGCACAAAGAAAAGTCATTTTTTCATCCTAATTTTATATGGACTAATTAGTGTAATTGGCGGCGGTAGCCGAGTGGTTAGCATTGCATACTGATATTCGGAAGGCTTGGGTTCAAGTCCCGGTGCCACCAACATCCAAAAGTTATAGAATGGAAAAGTAAAAGCTGATATGTAGCATTATTGTATTTATTGCACTGTAAGTGATCAGTCAAGATGCGATGAAAACTTTTATTATTTATTATTCATGTGAATATATTTGTGTTAAGGTATGGTTGAAAAAGATGCGTGTATGCATAATGATTGTAAATAATGTTTTTTTTTGTTTAAAATAAATTAGACTCCCTGAGGAAGATACAAAATTGTATCGAAACGCGTAGGAGGCAAAAAAGGAAAACAAAGGTTTTTACTTTTAATTAACGGCTGAAAAGCTCAAACACACTATCCTATAAATATATAATATATATGTACATTGGCCCTAAATACTAACCAGAAACTTTAATTTAAATAAAAAATTAACTTAAATTTTCTAATTGCGGTCGCCCCTCGGCAGGAAAAGTCCACCCCTCAGAGTGTATTTCGGACATGAAGTAAAGGCTCCTCATAAAAAAACTATCTGCCGTTCGGGGGCGGCTTAGTATAAACTATAGGTCGCTCCATTTGTTGGGAAAACATCAAGACGTGAAACCACAAATTATGAATTTGCTTTGAGATAAAGTTCTCCGGGATCGAGTAATACAGCGCTAAAATACGCGGGCCGATATATCGGCTCTGGCATATTTCGTCATCATCATCGTAATCTTCAACAGCAAGCCCTCAATGCTCTAAAAGTCTGTCTTGTAACGTTGTCTTCCGCCCTGGTGCCAACAGTCCTACCTCAATCAATTTGGCCTTCAACTCGGCCACCTTCAATTTTAAAATTTCACTTCTGTTTATATTAATCGTCGTATATGTAATACAATAAGTTAATAATATAAAAAGCTTAAAATTATATCAAATTTACGTTAACACCTCTTCAACAGCAACAATGTTTGTCTATCTAGCTTCAGGCACACAAAACAATGCCCACAGTATCATATTTTACGTTTTACGATTTTTGCGATATCACCTGTGTTACAGTCCTTGAGCGCGAAACTGTTTCTAAAGTTTGGTACTTTGGACGACCACGGTAGCCGAGTGATTAGCATTGCGTGCTGACATCCAAAGTTATAGTAAATTAATTTAGATAAAAAATTAAGCCAAATTTTCTAATTGCGATCACCCCTCGGCAGGGAATGACAACCCCTCCGAGTGTATTTCTGCCATGAAATGAGGCTCCTCATACAAAACGATCAGTCGTTCGGGGCGGCTTATTATAATCTGTAGGTCTCTTCATTTTTTGGCAAAACATCAAAACACAAAACAACAAATTGGACGAGAAGCTCGCCCGAAAATCGATTCAGCGGTCACAAAGCGCTATTTCTATGGGGAAAAAACCAATTTAGTGTAGCATAAATATGTGATAATTGCATCTCAGTTTGAAATGTCAGTTTGATGACTTTTAAAGAGGATAGACAATTATCAATGCTTCGTTGCAATTGTTTCAGTGAACTACTACATTCGATTTCCATTGATTTAAGATTCAATAAAAATTTCAGTTGTGTGCTTACAAGAAAACGTTTATTTTCGTATCTGTCATACACATTCTTCCAAGCTGATGAAAAACCTTCGTTTGTTAAATGACACTTTCTTACTAATCTTTCGCTTCCCTTGAGGTGAAAGAGTTTCGCGATTGTTCAATACGTATATGGCCATAAACATATTTCTAAAAGATGGCTAGGAGATATATACGTAATCTGTTTTCAACACCTCATTGTCGAATTTCGGAAAATGAATATTGTGATCACGAGAAGCCTCATACCTATGTGTAAAATGGGTGCATTATTGTAATCAGATTTGAATTTTGAGTAATATTTCTATAAAACACTAAATATTATATAATCCAAAATATAGAAATCTCGTTGTGGATTTAATAAATTTGTGATTTTGTAACTATTTGTTAAATTAGCAAAAAACAATTTTGCTTTTTTTTAGGAGGACCATTTGCTTTATAATCGTTCTTATTACAATTATTATATTTCGTGCACCGAAAAGCTATTCAAAACACATTGTTTACCATATCACTATTTACTGATTTTGATTCCGTTGAATGAAATCACATTCAACTTTAAACAACCAGTGTTTTATTAACACTCTGTTGATTATTTGAAGGCCTAACATGAAGCGAGACGAAACTTGCCACTGCGTTAGAATATGCATATATACAAAAATAAACGTAAATAAATTTTAATCTTCGTTTTCAAGCGCTCAAGAGTTAAAGGTTTATCCGCATTAGAACAGACTTTCGCGTAGCCCCACTAGAAAAGTCCAACGGTGTTAAATCACACGATCTCGGCGGCCAATTAACATCGCTAAGACAAGTGATTACAGGGCCGGGAAACTCCTCTTTTAATAATGTCGTATTCGCATGTGTTGTGTGGCACCATCTCGTAGAAACCACATATTGTTCAAGTCGTGTTCTTCACTTGCAGGCCAAAAAAGTTGGTTATCATAAAATACGCCTTAATGTGCCGTAAGAATTCCCAGCTTTTGAGAACGTCGAGACATAGACGCATTCGGGTCGCTATACTTACACTTGCAGCAACGATATTTCAGCTGAGACAATCAAAACGATGATGCACAATTGCTTGAGTAGTTGGACGATTATGTGCATCATAATTTCCTCTTAAATGCCTCTATACAGTTCTTAAGTTCATTGTCAAGTAAACAATGGTATATAATTACTTTAGAAAAAAAATGTAGCAGAAACGTACTTATGTTGAGAAAAGCAACCCCACCGCAATCAGCTGGGGGAAAATAGCTAAGTAAATTTAATTTGGAAAGGAAAGTTAAAAAATGTTTTCAAGATATGTACAAAGGGTGGGTAAATATTATTTATATGTATTTATATTTGGGAATCACAGGTGTTTGTGTTTTTCAGAGCAAAGTATTAATATTTCCGAAAATAATTCGAATTACACTGATTACTTACTTTCCGTAAGAAAACAATTGTTGACATACATATATATTTCCCAAGGGAACATTTATTATTATATTATTATTTAGAGCAGCATACTATTCAAAGTTGATATGACAGCAAAAGTTTTCTTAAGCATGAACTTCAGAGTTTTATATGGACTTGCTCATTGCTTAAAAACTGCATGCAGGCCATAAATCACGAAACATACGTCTAAATCACCATTTTTGTCGTAGGTTTCAACAGTTTCTATATATACGATTTGCGCTTTATAAACTCCACATAGTATGTATGTTTAACGGCTTAAATTTCATACCATACCATTGTTTCACTGTGCCATAGAACATAAGGAAAATTTCATTGCGTATACATATGAGTGTTTAAAAAAAAGACAGATAACATAATATTGAGAAAGAAATTAATAATAAAAATTTCATACCATACCATTGTTTCACTGTGCTATAGAACATAAAGAAAATTTCAGCGCGTATACATATAAGTGTTAAAAAAAAAGACAGATAACATAATATTGAGAAAGAAATTAATAATAAAAATAATAATAGTAATAATAATAAAAATAAAATTAAGAATAATATGAATAGTAATACTTTCCTTTGCCCTTCAGCCTTTAGTAATGAGTACAGTAGAAAAGTCATATCGACTTATTTGTTACTATCTCGAGCTTTCTTAATTTATTATTTTTAAACCATCAAGACATATGCACGCATTTCAAACTAAATGTGTATGTACACATAATATGTGCTTGAATATACGAACTTTTTATGAAGACATGTACATACATCTATATCCTTGGGTGACCAATTAGTGTGGTATATGTAAAGACATATGTATGTACAGAATAGATCTAGACATAAACGCATTCCTTGTAAACTTATATAAATCTCAATAGTTTTAAACATAGTTAATTAAAAGTTTTTCCACACTGGCCATGTACAAATGCACTATACGAAAATAACGAACTTACTTATATATATGTATATCAATGGTTATGTATATGTTGTATATATATAATATGTACATATATGTATATCTAATAATATGGGATGTATATATGTATATGTTTTGTATATATGTATTGATTGTAGTACATTATTTACTACCTAATGCAGTCTATGCAATCAATAGTGCTTTACGGTTAACTATGGTTAACCACATTATCATTTTATTATTCGCACAGACATACATATGTATGAATTCGGTTAGTTTGACCTAAACAACTTTTGCATTTAAGTACAACATCGTTCTAAATGTACTTCAGTATTACATAAATGTTTTATATATTATATATTATATTATTAAAAGTCTAATACGTATTTATAAATTAATGTAATATAGTTAAGCCATTAATTCATGTAAATATGCTTTTATTGTATTAATAATTCTATCAAGAATTACTTTACATATTATATACTATGAGAAATGTGCATAACTACGTGTATATAATTTCTAGCTATTATTATCTGAACAGTTCTAATTATCTTATTAGAAGTCATCTTCACGTGGCATTATTAATCACGCGATAAAGTCTCGATTCTGAGTATATTCTCCATTATATCGGGCAACTGTAAAATACGAAGAAAAGTTTAATTCATGAAGTAAATAAGTATTTTAGACTAAAACTAAAAAATTTAATATATAAATATATACATGTAAGAATATTCTTAAATAAGCATATATAAGACTGCTGGAGCTGACGGCCTACCGGCAGAACTATTCAAACATGGCGGTGAAGATCTGAAAAGGTGCATGCATCAGCTACTTTGCAGAATATGGTCGGACGAAAGCATGCCCGACGATTGGATTTTTAAAGTGCTCTGCCCGATCCATAAAAAGGGAACCCCACAGTCAGCGTCAATTATCGTGGAACAAGCCTCCTTAATATCGACTATAAGGTCCTGTCGAGCGTATTGTGTGAGAGACTAAACCCCACCGTCAACAAGCTGATTGGGCCTTATGAGTGTGGCTTCAGACCTGGTAAGTCAACCATTGACCAGATATTCACCATGCCCCAAATCTTGGAATAGACCCGTGAAAAGAGGATTGACACCCACCACCTCTTCATCAATTTTAAAGCCGCCTTCGACAGCACGAATAGGAGAAAAGACTTACGCTCAATTTGGTATCACCGCAAAACCTATATGTTAACTGACGTTAAGCAACACTAAAAGCTCCGTCAGGATCGGGAAGGACCTCTCTGAGCAGTTCGATAGCAAACGAGGTTTCAGACAAGGTGATTCCTTATCGTGTAACTTATTTAATTTATTGCTGGAGAAAATAATACGAGCTGCAGAGCTGAATAGAGAAGGTACAATTTTCTATAAGAGTGTATAGCTGCTGGCGTATGTCGATGATTTTGACATTATTGGCCTTAGCAACCGCGCCGTGAGTTCTGCTTTCTCCAGACTGGATAAGGAAGCGAAGGTATGGATCTGGTAGTGAACGAGGCAAGACGAAATATCTCCTGTCATCACACAAACAGTCATGGCATTCGCGGCTCGGCTCCCACGTCACTGTTGATAGTCATAACTTTGAAGTCTTAGATAACTTCGTCTATCTAGGATCCATCATCAATACCAATAATACGTATAATGCCAGCCTCGATATCCAATACATAGTTCAGAGAATCAAGAAACAGCGGATGAGCTGGCTAGGTCATGTGGTCCGGACGGATAAGAATACTCCAGCTCTGAAAGTTTTCGATGCAGTACCCGCCGGTGGAAGCAGTGGAAGAGGAAGACCTTCACTCCGTTGAAAAGTTCAGGAAGAGAGGGACCTGGCTCTATTTGGTATTTCCAATTGGCTCTAAGCAGCGAGAAAAAGGAATGAGTGGCTCGATGTTATAAACTTTTCTAAAATTGCGTAAGCGGTGTCAACCGCAGTAAAGTAAGTAAAATAAATAAAAAAACGACGGAATAATTCTGTCTTGTGCATATATTAAGTGTTCAAATTCATATTTAGAAACTTAATTGTGAGAAATATGGCACGAAATCACATGGGAGCTATTTGCTATCATAGTCCGATTTCGGCGATTTTTAGTACAACAATTTCTTCTACGTGATGATTCAGACTATAAATTATACAGATATTAGACGCAGCACGCGATGCGTTTGCACGGTTGGCAAGCGTTGCACAGTGGGGTAAGTTTTGCTCGAAATGGAGATTAATTCCCACAAGTCTTCTAGTTACGTAAAAGCATTTTTTTTAGTTAATTAATCATAAAAACTAAAATAAATAATGCAATAATAATTCTATTATTTGAATGATTTGGTTTTTTGTATCATAAAAAAACAAAAATTTGGTGAGCATCGGTTTTCAACAATTTTTATTTATTTAAGGTTAAAATTTTCGTTTAAAAATATATAACAACGTTCTTCTTCTCTAAAATCAAATTTATATCAACTTTAGTAATTGCTGCTGACATCTTGGGATTTTGAAACAAACGCTTGCAAGTATTGTCATCATTGTAATTCCCAAAGTCAGACCAATTTTATATTTAAATTCTTTTTGAATGCGTTCAATAATCCCATTTGATTGAGGGTGGTATGGAGTGGTACGTAGATGCTGAACATCTAGAAATAATGTTAATTACCGAAATAACTCACACTCAAATTGTCGTCGTAAATCGGTTGAAATCTTCTACGGTGCGCAGTAAGCTGATATTCAGTCTCGAATTAGTGCGGTCGCAATATTTTCAGCTTTTATGTCCGTGAGCGGAATTGCCCCCGGCCGTCGTGAAATCTGCCTATACCCGTAAGACAACAACGAAATCCATTGGATGTTGGTAGCGGTCCTATTATGTTAAGAGCAGTCTGTGAATGTCATTGCACTTTCGCTATTTGGCATGGAATACATCCACGAACAATTTTTGTAACATCGCTAGCCATTCGGGGCCAAACGAAACGATCTGCTAGCATCCTTTGTGTTGCTTTGATTTCTGGGTGCAATAAGTTATGTGACTTACGTGTATATACTACCTCATTGCGAAAGCTCTGCGGTACGTACGGTCGTATTTTTCCGTGGGACACGTCACAAAAAATCCGTACATTTGAATCGGGAAGTTGCAATTCTTCTGGGCTAAGCAAATTCTGAACTTGTGATTCGCTTGCTGGCGCTGCAGCCATTTGGTTGAAGTCGATCGTATCATTTTGTATAGTGTTGATTCTTGAAAGCAAGTCAGCTACGTCATTATGTCGTCCGGGAAGATGACGAATATCGGTGGTGAACTTACTGATAATGTCAAGCTGTCGATCCCTTCGCGGATGCTTTGACGATACGCAAAACGAGTGTCTTATGATCGGTGAATAATATAAATTGTCTTCCTTCAAGCGCATATTTAAAGTGGAGAATACCTTGATATGCTTGCGGTAAACTCCCTATCGTAAGCGCTGTATTTTTTCTGAGCTTTCGTCAGCTTTTTTTTAATAAAAACCTAGAGGTTGAACTTGTCTGTCCACTATTTGGAGCAACATAGCTCAAACTGCGTCGTCTGAAGCGTCAATTGTTAAAGTTAGCTTTGAATCCCGGGCCATGTAATTTAGCAATGTGGCATTCGCTAAATCGTCTTTACAGGCGTCGAAAATTGCTTTGGCTCCACTGTGCACGTAATCGTTGTGCTATCTTTCCGTTGCGCACGATTAGTCTTTGGAGGATATCTTGATGCATCGTTGCGTGTGGAATAAATGATTGGTAGAAGTTAATCATACCTAAGAACTTCTTTAAGTCTTTTACTACGGTTGGCATTTTAAAATTACGTACTTTATCTTCGGTTGGCTTAATACCTTTTTCTCTTATCAAATGACCCAAAAACTTGAGTTACTTTTGTAACGGAATTTTCCACTTGGCTGGGGTAAGCTCAGCTTTGCCAAGGGTTTGCTAAAGTAAAACACGCTGTGTACGTTACAACAAATTTATTAGTTTAACAATCTCTATCTACACGGTTTCTAATACGTTACTCGCTATTTCTATGACAAGTAAATAAGTGTTCGTGAGGTGAAAACCCTCAGGTA
The DNA here is from genome assembly GCA_037013455.1 of Ceratitis rosa. Lineage (NCBI taxonomy): Eukaryota > Metazoa > Arthropoda > Insecta > Diptera > Tephritidae > Ceratitis > Ceratitis rosa. The sequence continues at coordinate 941,638 of JAWMAG010000097.1, read as the reverse complement.
CACTACATTTGCCGGTGGTGTTGAACCCACGGGCAAGTATGCTTAATAATAACACAGATAGTACTTCTTTCGTATGGCGCTGTGGAGGTGTAAACCCTCTGACAGCCCTCGTTCCAGTGAGGTGTAAACCCTCAGTAGAATATAGATAAATGCTCGTGAGGTGTAAACCCTCAGGTGCACTACGTTTGCCGGTGGTATTGATCCCACGGGCAAGTATACCTATCGACAACACAAAGGCTACTTAATTTCCTTTGCGTTTTCGTCGCCTTTTATACTATTCTGCACGCAGGCAGAATGTTATTTTATAATAACAATTGATTGCTGCGTACAGTTTCTCACTTATTCTATGTGTATGTGTGTATGTGCATTCATGTTCGAACATGCTTATAGGCTTCAGCGCTTCAATAATTTAAGTATGTAAATATATATATATATATATATATATGTAATATTTAATTATTTCATGTATAATAATTCAATGTATATATATAAATTCAGTGTATGAATATAAAAATGTACATAAAAAGTATTGTTGTGAGGTCTCCAAAAGCCTCGGATTTTGGGGTCCTTACACTTTATTCCGAATTTACATTTTCCAACAGCGATCGTCAGGTGGCTTTGTCGTAGATGCTCTAAAACAATTCGCAGATGTCTTTCGTATTCCTCCTCTGATAGGTGTAATTGAGGGAAAAACGTGGGGCGCTCGAAATATGAAAGTTGTGGCACAAAGCGCCCTACGCTTTTTTCTTAATTATACAAGTATTTTTTTATATACTATTGTCTTAAGTTTATTTCCAAATTTATTTTCAACTTTTAAGTTTAATATTCTTTAAAAGTGTGGTTTTTAATTTTTTAAACTATATTTATTGTAGTAGGTACTTGAATTCCTTTTTCGTCTCGCTCAGCTTGTCCGGCGCTAACCTTCGTGGTCGCGCAAACACAGGTGTACCTACAGTCGTGATGTGATGTGTAACGCTGGTATTTGTTGGCCTTTTGTTGACATTGATCGTCACGATGTCCTGATATTCGTGTAATAATTTCGCAAGTTGCGAACGTCATACATTAATATCTTCGATACGTTTGCTTGCGAGATTACGTCATTCGGTTCCAGAAGCGTCTGTCTATCTAGGAGTTTACTGTTTTTGCAATCTATTAGGAGATCGCAGTGCTTTAAAAAATCGGAGCCTATTATAGGTGAGTTGACATACGCTAAAATAAACGTCCATAGGAAGTCACGTCTCAAACCTAGTGAAAGCCGTACCTGCTTTTCACCATATGTTTTTATGGGGGAACCGTTAGCAGCATAAAGTTTTGTTGTAGATACTGTTCTGTACGATTTTATATTACGCGCTGGTAATACAGAAGCATCTGCACCGGAGTCTATCAAAAATTTCGTTTTTGTATTGGCATCGTGAAGGAGTATTCGGGCAATGCATTGTTTGCTTTCAGATCTGCTCAAAGGATCCGAAGTGACGTTTAGTTTTTTGATGCTTTTTGTTTATATGGGCAGGTTAGCCGACATTTCCGGGCATTCCCCAATGTTGCTGATTATACCAGCAATATTCGTAATTTGCGGAGATACCGAAGTTTAGCGTGATCGGGATTTTTGGCGATTGACACTGTTTTGCAGCAACTTCTCAAAATTCATTTCGAGGCGTTGAATTCTACTATCTACTACTATAACTCTGATGAACATACTTACATCTCCTGTACTGCCGGTGGAAATACTTGCCATTTGCTGAAAATCGCCTACTTCTAAAACTTTATCAGCCAATTTGGAAAGCTCTGGTAATTCTGCGTTATATGCTTGGAAAATGGCTCTAGCTGGTGCAGGCAATCGCTGTAACCAAAGTGATTTCAAAAATGCGCTATTGACTTTGCCTTTTGCAAGACCACTTAATTCGTTGTAAAGTTGACATGGTCGTTTATAACCTAAGTCTATTTCAGAAAGCAGCTTTTGCGGTTTTTTCTGCTCGCTTTCGCAATAATGTTGAATTATCCGTTGCTTCAGGTTATTATATTTGCCACTCTCGGGTGGACTTAGAATCTGCTAGAACATTATTTTTCTATAGCGGCAACTACTCAATTAAATTTCGAGATGTCAGTACACACTCCAGAAACACTAAATGGCGCATCTACCGAAACCGAATTTCATGCTCACCGAGACTTTACTAATAATTACGCTTTCTGCACAGGCAGTTGTTGTTACTGCAGTTAACGCCGCTGCGCTACCTTCTTGGTTAGGGATTTATCTTTCTGCTAAAACTCCGTTTATTTAGTCGTCGGGATCACCAGTATAGCGGATTAGTCACTATGGCTTGGTCCAAATAAAACAAACTCGCTATATTAAATTAAAACAATTTATTGTAAGAAACTTATTAGACAATATTTTACGTCGTGTTTCGTGATCAAGTAGTCCAAAAAAAAAGAAGAAAAGAAAGAAGGAAAACACTTGCCAGTGATCAGCTGCTTGACTATCAAAAATTTATCTTCTCTGTAACAAAGACAGTGGTGTTAATTGCTAATTGGAACAGAACGAAACACCAGGGCCCAAAATATGGTTGCCTATAGTACTAGATTCCAGCACTAGAAAATACATCAAGCTACTTGGCTGTCCCCTGATTCTTAAACTCAAAACCGGATAGATCATGTTGAGATGGATGGAAGACATGTCCACAGTGTTCTTAACATGCGTGCACTCCCATCTACTCGGATCACTATCTTGTTGCTGCGAAAATACGCGGGTACGTGTATCAAATAACATTCGTCAAAAAACTCAAGGAAAGCTCGACGTCGCAAAGCTGCAATCACTCATCCGCAACTCGGTATACGGGAACGGTGGGATGGCATTTCAAGCTCTCTACGTACAGCTGCAAACGAAACTTTTGCTTTTCGGAAAGGTCATGAAAACAGCTAGTACGAAGAAGACTGCCGAGTCGCAGTGGAGAGAAAACAGGCTGCATACTTAGCAACGTTACGATCGACCAATACATGTGCGGGATAGGATACATACCGAGAATTGAAGAAGGAAGCATGACGCATCTGCAGATAAAAAAAGGGCGAGATGCGTGAGTATGAAGAGCTTAAGAAGCTGGCCGATAACGGTTATGCTCGAAAATTCTACGAAAAGATACGGCGGCTTACAGAAGGTTCCAAGACCGGAACATACTCTTGTACGACCCAGAGGTATAATTTAGTGACATATGCCCAGAGTATACTGAATTTATGGAGGAAATCTACTCCAGCCTGCTGAATGGCAGTGAAAATGAAGTCCCCCGAGATTGGGAACCCAAAATCCCAATTGATGACGATGGAAAAGTCGTTCCGTTATCTGACTATGAAGAAGCAATCGCCCGCTTAAAAAACAACAAAGCGGCGGAGACCGATTGATTGCAGGCCGAGCTATTAAAATACAGCGGTGAAGAACTGATCAACTTCTTTGCAAAATATGGTCGTATGAAAACATGCCCGACAATTGGAACCTAAGTGTGCTCTGCGCAATACACAACAGGGGCGATCTCACAGTATGCGTCAATTATTGTGGGCTAAGCTTTCTTAATATCGTTCGGTCGTTTTACTTGGTGTAGTTCAAGCATTTGACAAGGTTAGGCATGATGTAATTATTAAATGAATATACATACCTACATATCTTGTTAGCCGGCAACTTATTGGCAACGCTCCGTATGAAGAAGTGCAAGTGAGTATCCCTTAAATTATACCGAATTTTCTAGTGACAGTTATTCGCAAAAATTATTACAATGTGCAATATTATTATTTGTTTTAATTTGTTTTATTTATTTAAATAACAAAAAGATTGGCGCTCTATAAGAGTGAAAAAGAAACAAACAGATCCTAGTGGCGATGAAGAAAAAAATAGAACATAGAAAATTTTCTAGGGAAAGGACGCTTAAAAAAAATATAAAGTAATAAATAAAAATAAAAAAATAAATGTATAAAATAAAAGAATTATATATAAATAAAAAATAAATAATTATTGAACGGAAACTTCTGGAAGAAGAACGAAGAACGAAGCGCGCGCTTCTGGTAAGAAAAAACTGTGTGTTTATAGAGAGTTTTATAGTTATTATATTAAACTGTGTGTTAAGAAGAGAAATAGTAAACTGTGCTTACAACAAAGAAGCTTGTATACCTACCCAAGCATTTTATTTACAAATATATTGATCAAATTCAAATGATTTGTGAAATTTTATTAGCTAATTTCGTTACGAACCTATACCACAATATTATAAAAAACGCTAAAACATCCCTTCAAGACGGAACTGCTTTGTGATGCCAGAGACAAATCCTTATTTCACTTTGTAATCGACCTACAGATCACCTCTCTCAACTAAACATCCGGTCCAAATGGAAGTCGGCAGGTCAATACAGACCATACACTGCAAGTCCGACTAACATTCGAAATTTCATCCCGATCGAATCTGCTTTTGCGAACTCAGTTGGAGGTCCAGGTAAAATCGCCGCAATTGACATTTTTTCTTAAGAAATAGGCAAAAAAGAAATTCCACATTCTGCCGAATCCAAAAATCGAATTCGATAAAAAAAACTAACGTTTGTTATAATTGTCTACCTCCACGATGGTATACACCTTGTCGTTGGTGTGAGGGCTTAACTGCTTTATCATCAGTCCTATCCAGGGAGATAAAGTTGACAGACAAAATATCAAATAGTCTGCCAACTTTTGATCCGAATGGAATGGGCTGCGGAGCGAGCAGTAACCAAGCACTACCACCCCTCCTAAGCCAGGGTCTTACGTGGACCATGCCCATTGGTTGGTTTGCAGCTGGGAGGGCCAAAAACCAGCTGTAATATATATCGGTGCCTTCTCGACCCAGGGCCGCCTCGGGATGGAACGGTAGCCTTACTGCGGCATGGGGCGCTGCTGCAGCGGACGGATAGTTTCCCCTCCTATATAATTGACCACGACGTGGGTTTCGACTTGCAAGTGGTCGTACGAACAAGATGAATTACAACTACAACAAAAACAAAAACAACAACAACAACGAAAAATAACATAAGAAGAGCAGCAAATATAGACCCCTTTCAACAGAGGCTGCAGATTTGTTTGCAGAGCATGCGCGGAATTACTACTAACCCACAACAGGTAGACGGGCTTCTGGAAGTCGACCAGCTGATAGTGCTTCCCTCGCTGAGTTGTCTCAGAAGAGCTGCACTAGTAGCAAGGTGGTACTCGCTGAGTTGCCTCGGGAGACCACCAAACACCTCCAGGAAGCCAAACATCAAACTTCACTGCATCGGTTAGACAAGCGCGAAGGTGAAAGGAGCAGGCTGACCAGCATCGAAGAAGTGGCGGAAAGGGCAACACCTACAAAAACTTGTCGAAGAGATGAAGGAGAACAACACTGTAAACACATCGAGCGCGAGCGAATCAGATCTAGCGCACGAAGCAGTAGATGTGACTCGCCAGACAGCAGGCGTTCATCCACGGAGCAACCGACCATCAGTGTTGAGGGCCTTAGACCTCCTCTGAGACGTACATCGCCAACGAAACGGAATCGACCTGAAGATGCTTGTGACAACAACACCGAGCAGAAAAGTCAGAGCGTCGAAGGCCTTAGACCTCCGCAAAGGCTAAACTCCTTCAGCCAAGACCAGGGAAGTGCAGAACGATGGACTGAGGTATCTCGCCGAAAACGGAAGGACATTCCGACAGATGAACAGAATGTGGTGTCAAAATCATCATCTAACGCTGCACCCACGAAGGAGAGAAGACCAAGATCTCCAGGTAAAAATTCAAACAGGCTTGAGGGCACACATACCTCGCCTAAAAAATCAGGGAAAGCCGATGGAGCCGACTTCGCCTCCAAAGGATAGTATATCAGAAAAGAAGCAAAAAAGACCACGTGTACCGAAGGTACCAGAACTAGGGCGCCCCGGTGGATGGGATGATCCGAGAAGGCATGGACTCAGCGGAGTTGGAATCGTAAGATACTTACAAAATCTAAGCGCACTAACGCACAGAGAACCCCAACAGATGACCAACCCTCGAAAAGTCTTAGACCGACCTCTCCAGTGGGCCAACAGGAAAGATCAGCTGCCCTGAAAAAGCAAACAATAAGGCCTGGCCATGGGCACATCTACGTTGAAGCTAAAAAAGCTGTTAGGGTATCGGTGCTTCCTAAGGACTTCCCTGAGGATTTTCTGTCACCGGAGCAGCTGACCGACATCCAGGAAGCCATAATGGATGAGGTAGTAAAGGGCTGGAAGAAGCCGCTTGTCTTCACTGGCGGAACTTTCAAACCACGGCTATTAATAGCGGACTACAAAGACATCAGCACGGCCGAATGGTTAACAAAGACAGCACCTAACTTGAGTGGATGGTCAGGAGTAGAACTGACCACGAAAGTGGGTGAAGATATACCCCCAACCCAAGTGTGGATAAAGGGCAAGTATACGCGTTAGGCCTACTGCAGGCGCAAAACGAAGGGCTTCACTCCTAGATGACGAGTCTTTCAACAACATGTCGAGGAGCAGCTTCAGACTCAACTTTAGATTCGGCAGTATACTTGCCAAACCCTGGAGATCAGGGGTACAAGAAGAAGAAGTACAACCAGATCCAGCAGAGGCTGAGGGAGTAAAAGACAGAGCTGTATCCAAAAGTAGCTCATCGCAAGGTAACGGTCAGACACCAAATTTAGCAGCTGATGAAGTAATCCCTTCGACGAGAGAACTGGAGGAACTGACGGCTTGAACCTCGTGAGAACGGGAGGTAATAGTGAGGACCTGATGCTCTCCGACTTCGAGGAGCACACGGGCAAAGACGAATGACGCCGAACATAAGGATTGCCCAGATCAATCTACAACATTCGATTGCCGCCTCGGCGGTAATAACGCATAAAATAGCATCGGATGACCTGGGCGTTGTTCTGAAGCAGGAGCCATGGGCCTACAAAGGTCAGGTAAGGGAAATAAAAGGCAAATCCACAAAAGTTATATGGGATCTTACGTGTGATAACCCTAGAACATGTATCATACATAGTACCATAGTTGTATCCGCCTACTTCCCTGGAGACAACAATATCATACCAACTCCAGAAGCGGAAGTTCTTATCAACTACTGCGAGAAGGAACAAATTCCGCTAGTGATTGGCTGCGATGCAAACGCCCACAGTATAACATGGGGAAGCACCGACAACAATGTTAGAGGTGAGTCACTACTAGAATTCACTCTAAGTAATTATCTTCACGTAGCCTGCATTCGTTACAAGAAATAGGAGAGAGGTATTAGATATAACAATAGTAAATGCTTGGTCTGAAAATATGATCTCATAGTGATTTCGCCGGAACCATTTATGTCAGATCATAGAATTATTCAATTTTCCTTAGGATATTCAGTCGAGACTAGCAAAATAAAAAGAAACCCCGGGGGAACTGACTGGACAAAGTACAAAACACTATTAGACTTAAATATCAGTAGGAAAGAAATAACAGATAAAGCAAGGAACTTCCAAGAGTTAGAACAGAAAGTAGAAATAGCATAATAGATGCATTTAACTCAAGCTGTAGGATATCGAAGCCGAAAGCAAGAACAGGCGCACATTTAGCATCGCTAAGAAGAGAAGTAAGAAAAGAATTTAATAAATCAAAAAGAAGTAGTAGCTGGGATAAATACAAAAGTACTCTTACCAACTACAATAAAGAACTAAGGGAAGCAAAAAGATCGAATCTTAGGAACTTTTGCGAGAGTATATCCTCTATACCGGAAGCACCCAGATTACACAAAGCATTGGCTAAAGATACGGTCGAAAGTAAAATGGCACTAAAGCTAGAAGATAATCAATACACCAAGAAGGAAAAGGATCGAGCGATGGTCCTTCTTAAGACACACTTTCTAGACTCAACAACAGAAATTAAAACTAGCAATGGGGAAAACCTAAACCCAGACAAAGATACCTGGCACTTAGCTATAAAGATAATAAGCTATAGCTCGGTAGAGTGGGCAATTAATTCCTTTGAGAAATTCAAATCACCAGGAGTAGATGGTATATTGCCTGTACTATTACAAAACGGAGGACAATTAACATCCGCACTGGTACATATAATGAGAGAAAGCCTTGCATTGGCCAATAAGCTTAACTTCTTTTAACTTAAAAGCCATGGAAAAGATTATCGATAACTACATAAGAACAAGCAATCTAAGGAATACACCTCTACACTTAGCACAGCATGCGAACAGAGAGGGAAGATCAACCAACACAGCCTTATATCAACTATCAGAAATTCTAAAAGATGCAATTGACAACAAAAAAGTCGCAATATGCGCTTTCTTAGATATTGAAGGAGCTTTCGACAATACCTCGCATAGAACAGTTGTCAAAGCACTTCAAAAGAAAAGAGTAGAAGAACCGATTCGAAACTGGATCAACTTCATGCTTAACAACAGAATAGCAGAGAGAGTTGCAGACAACGAAACAATTCAGATGAAGACCACAAAGGGTGCCCCCAAGGAGGAGTACTATCACCACTCCTATGGAGCTTGGTAGTAGTTGACCTGCTAGAGCTCCTAACAGACAATGGCATAAAATATCAAGGATATACCGATGACATTGTAATAATAGCAGTAGGAAAATTCGAGATCACACTATGTGACATCATACAAAGAGCACTCGTGTTAACAAGGAACTGGTGCTTAGAAGCAGGGCTGAACATTAATCCTAATAAAACAGCAATCGTGCCTTTTACAAGAAGGACAAAATTAAACCTGAAAGACATAAGATTAAACAATGTAGTAATAGAGGCCACCATTAAAACGAAATATCTGGGGGTTCTTTTTGATGCCAGAGTAACATGGAAAAGACACATGGAATATATGATAAGTAAAGCTACAAGGTCAATAATGGTATGCAGAAGATTAGCAGGGAAAACATGGGGCTGCACCCCCAAATACTGCACTGGACATACGTGTATACCATGATAGTACAACCAACAATAACATTTGGAGCGATTGCCTGGTCAGGAAGAGCAAATTTAAACACAGCTAAAGCTGCACTAACTAAACTGCGAAGACTAGCGTGCGTCTATATAACAGAATGCATGAGAACGTGTCCTACAGTAGCACTAGAAGCTCTCCACAAAGAAATAGAGCTGTCACATAAGAAAGCCCTATTAACAATGATGAAAGAGGGGTCAGGGATGGAAAGGGGCAGAGATAAAAAAAAGAATACCCTTACCAAATTTCAATAGAGATGAAATATTAAAGACAACAAATTTCAATGCCAATTTCAAAACTTCCCAAGGGGTAAAAAGAACATGGAACCAAACTCAGGTACAGAAAGTAATAAAACCACACTCCCTTGTATGGTACACAGATGGTTCAAAGACTACTGATGGAATAGGTGCGGGGGTCACTGGACCCAGGCCTAAGGTGTCCATTCCCATGGGGAAATACCCTAGCATATTCCAGGAAGAGGTGTTTGCCATCACAATAAGTGCAGAGCTCATACTCCAAAGGAATTTAGTTAACCAACATGTAGTAATTTTAATAAACGGGTACAATTCCAAAAGATTTAATAATATAATAGTATTTAGTAAGAATAATATAAGAATACTAACAGGATTTCTTACAGGACATTGCAGGCTGCGTTAGCACATGTACGTGCTCGGAATATGCTCCGATGAAATATGTCGATTCTGTGAGCTGGTACCAGAAACACCGGTGCACATTATATTTGAAGGCGAAGCTGTTGCAAGAAGAAGACACAAACATCTAGGAGTCAGCCCCTATAACCTGATTAGTTTTATAAGGGCATTCACATTATTTAAACATCGCATTTAAATGCTAAATTCCCATATGTTTGTTGTTGTATAAAAGTGTGTTAACTCACTTTTCAAAGTGAGTTAACTCACTTTCGGTAATTTAACAGAAAATGTTATGTTAACAGTCGATGTTGTCACTACTAATGTAAACATTTCGGAAGTTTCGGTATATTTCTTGCCAGAGTCGTGTATTTTCGGATTTAATGAGGGGCCAGATTTTTATTTTTCCATGGTGAAATTTTTTCTGCAAAAGTTACTTTTTTGCATTAATATTAACATAAAAACATATATTAAGTAATGTGCGAAGATAATGCTTCTCCTCATTAAAAAATAAAATAAAATAAAAATAAAAAACAAACAAAAAGCAATTGTGGAATAGAAAACGATCCCCTCAACATAAAAATATACACGATCAGCTGATTGCGCAAAACAAATAACTATGTATCTATAATTGGCGCTGTGTAACCGGTTAAGCGATTTTTCGGCCGAGCTACTCCTCCAATTGTGGTTTTCTAGAAAAACAAAATAAATAATTACTGAAAAAAATAAACTAAACTGAAAATGGAAACAAAACGACGCAAACGGAAAAGCAAAGTTTCCTGGATTGCTCAGGAATTGAGAGGTTGCCGAAAAAATTCTCATGTACACAAAGAAATGGTGGTGGAGTTAACGCAATCGGGGATCGAAGTCACTGGCATTGTTGGCAAAGTTGTAAGCATGCAAAAAAGCATTTTCCTTTTAGCAGCGTCTGTCCGTGCAGCAATAATCTGCACTTGCAAATCATAATATTGTATAAATAGCAAAATAAAATGAATGCGGTTGAATCATGATTTTAATACTTGTGACAAATTTTGCAAACTGCAAATGTAAACGAAAAACAGCTGTTTGAGTTACCTCACTTTCGGCGGAAAGGTTTGACATTTCATTCACTTAACAGAGGCCTTAAGTGCTTGGTGGAAATAGACTATTATTACGGATGTATATTTATATATATATATACAGGCCTATTCTGTGTACTTGATAAGTTCACCATCTTGCTTATTTATCAAGATTTGCAATTTATCAAAATTTCTCTATTCTTTGTCATAACTAAAAAAAACTCTTCTTGATAAATTGTCAAGATGTCAAATGTCCTTTTTTACAAATAAATGTGAATAACATATTGTTAGAATGGAAGATAAGTACATATTTATTTTATTTATATTGTTGTGGTTGGGCGAAGAGGAATATTTTGCTAAAATACGGATCGCTCGCGTAACTTAAAAAGAATAGACGCTAGTTATCCATTTTCATTAAGTGATAACATATTTTCGCAAAATTTTCGATTAATTTGCGAAATTTTCTGTCATCTCATAAATGAATTGGCCCAACATGGTAGCCAAAAAACCACTGTCTTTAATCATAAAAGTGCTGGTGGCTTTAAACTTCTTTGGGTATGGCTCATACCAAAACTGAGCAGGCAACATCTTTAACTTGCCCATGACTCAGTCGACCCTTTCCAGAAGTTTGCTTATTGTAAAGGAGGAGAAATAAAATCTCCCAGTTCGGCAGAAGAAGAAATTAATGAAAAAACAGGGTAAGTATTTATTAATGCAAATAAAAAAAACCACTTAAGCTAATTTACCTGAAAAGTATTCCAACACTCATATTTCTATTGCTGCTCCATCACCAAAAATATTGAACGTCCTCTTAATTTATAATTAAATAGAAAGGGGTTCTATAACATCAATGTCGAAGCAGTAAGTTTTGTTGTATGTATGAGCCAATGCAATTTATAAATGTTTTGTTTCTCAGGCGTGTGTTTATGTTTCGCTTTTCTTAACGCAAAATTCCCGGGCGAAACAAATTTTTTTTTTTGAAACATTAATATTTATTTATTGAATCTGTTTCGACTTCAGGGTTGCGTCTCTAACTGGTTTAGCTATCATAATTATCTGCGAATTTTTCCAGATTTGTGGATAAAATCCTAGGATTAAAATAGCACTTAAAAGCTTTGCAAGAAAAGGGAGAGCAATGCTTGGCAATTCTTTCAGCATTTTTGGTGAGATATGATCGTCCCTGGATATTTTTTTGGATTTAAGGCGGCAATAGTGTTCTTTAGTTCAGACACGGATGCTCCGCAGGTAAGAGTGTATCTAGGAGCAGTATGGTTCGGTGACAAAGATGCACCATATGTAGCAGTATTTGGTTGAAATACTGTGCTGAGGTGCTCTGCAAAACAAGACGCCTTTTCTTCATCCGTTCTTGCCCATGAACCATTACGCAGTATCAACGGTACTTCAGTGCTTACTGGCGGCTTAAGGTTTTTGCTAGCTTTCCATAAAGATTTTTTAGTACAAACGTTGGGAGATAAAGACGTTATAAGATGTTTTTTTTCTTTCTTCTTCGTATTTTAATGCCTTTTTTTGTTTGTTTTCTGCCACTTTAAGACGATTTTTTGCATCGGGAGATCGGTAGGCTTGCCATTCGCGACGCAAACGTCGCTTATTTCGGATCAGTAATTATATTCCGCTATTAGTTATCAATGTTATTGTTTTTGTTTTATGTTCTGGTGTGGCTATAGTTGCTGCTGTTGCTAGTATACTGTTAAATACAAATAACTCGTTTTAAACATCAGTTCCTCTCTCTATTTGTGGATTGGTCTGTATATGACTGCTAATGTATTTTTTATATTTAAGCCAATTAGTTCTTGATATAGTACGACGAAAAGCATGCTCACTTTCAATTGCTTGTTCTTTCAATTTAATGATTATTGAGGAATGATCAGAAGATAAGTCAGCACAGGTTTCAGCAAATACTAAACTCCTATCTGCGTTTTTAGTGACTGCAAAGTCAAGCAGGTCAGGTGAATTCCTTGAGTCCGTAGGCCAGTAAGTTGGTTGTCTAGGGGAGATAAAATCGTAACTATTTTTTGTACTTATGATCGTGTTATGTAACTGACGACCTTTCGGGTTAATTAGCCTCGATCCCCAGTATGCTTCGCATTGTAATCAATTTCAGTTAGGAACCTATCACTAGAGTCATAAAAAAGTCGCTAAATTGTTTTTCTGCTATTACGAAACGTGGCGGACAGTAAATCGCAGCTAAAGTAAAGTCAACCCCCTATGTTTAAGGGTGATCGAAGTTGACTGCAACCAATTTGTTGAAAAGGAATTAAGACAGTTATGCTTTAAACGGTTCCTTATGAGTATAGCTGTGCCACCATGTGCATTGCCGTCTGGGTTATTAGTGTTGTATAGCTTAAACCCAGGGATATATAATTATACTTCTGGGTGAGATGTGTTTCCGATATAAGTATAACATCATTTTCGTGGGTCTGTAAAAATAATTTGAGTGCTAATTTATTCTGGTTTACACCATTAGCATTTCATAAGCAAATCCTGAGTTCACTCATTTTTTGGTCAACAGGGTTTGGAGCATTTGGTTTTGCGCCTTTATTAGGTCTTGAACCATACTTTGCATAGTTGATATAAATTGTGTCATGCACTGGGTTAGATTAAGAATCGTGGTCTCAACTCCAGCTATAGATGGAGTGACTGGTAGGGCCTGTTCATTGGCTTTTACTACGTTGGCATAGGACATTTGACCAATGTTTGAGCTGGATATGTTGGAAATGCTCGGAATGGAAGTAGTATAAGAGAGTTGGTTCCGTTTGGCTTGTATACCCTGAAAAAGTTTAGAGTTTAAATCTTTGTAAACCGGACAACCCCTATAATTAGCGGTGTGATTGCCTTTATTAGGTCTTGAACCATACTTTGCATAGTTGATATAAATTGTGTCATGCACTGGGTTAGATTAAGAATCGTGGTCTCAACTCCAGCTATAGATGGAGTGACTGGTAGGGCCTGTTCATTGGCTTTTACTACGTTGGCATAGGACATTTGACCAATGTTTGAGCTGGATATGTTGGAAATGCTCGGAATGGAAGTAGTATAAGAGAGTTGGTTCCGTTTGGCTTGTATACCCTGAAAAAGTTTAGAGTTTAAATCTTTGTAAACCGGACAACCCCTATTATTAGCGGTGTGATTGCCACTGCAGTTGCTACACTTTTTTTTTGTCTTGCATCTTTTCTTTATTCAAGGAGCATTTCTTCTTCGGTGTAAAAGGTATTTTAAACCGTGAATTGGATGCGTTTCATTCTTCTTAAGTTGAACTGAGCTTGGCGATTAGAACACTTTATTTCTGTTAATTATGTCAACGACAACTCTAGAGCTTCTTTTATGTCACATGAGCCAACAGTGGATTCAATTCCCTTAATTACAACAATCAGGCCTTTCGCACTCTTAAACTGGTATGAGCAATAATTCTTGTTGTTTGCAGAAAGAAACACAACGACTTCACGAAAGTCATTTTCACTGTGTACTTGTATTTTTGTCTCGTCTGTGTTTCTTTTTTAAGAGGTGCAATGTAAAAATGTTGGTACCCATTATCTTAGCTATGTTCGTAACGAGTAAATTGGAGCTGCGCTCCCGCAAATAGATTGGTGGCGGTTTAGTACTGACGACTGTGGAAATACCCTTTGGGTCTGTTATATGCTCTTCCTCATTTAACGGGGCAAATCTGTTCCCTGTTAGTGCATTACCATCAGCATCGATAGTGGAGCCAACGGTATTATATTTCTTAGCATTAATCACTTTTTTGGGAGGACTAGATTTCCTCTTTTTGTTTACCACATTTATGTAGCAATCAATGCCTGTCTGCACTGCCGACCCTTTTTTCATTTTGGCTGTCTCACCTTGTTCAGAATTAGTCGCCCACTCTGGAGCTGCTGCTGCTGCTGCGCTGCTTGACTGCAAAGCTGTTTGTTTTTCTGCTATTGCTGGGGAATTTACACATATTGGGAAGAGAGTTTTTTCACTCTTTGCTTTCTCTGTTGCTGCTAAGATCTGCGTTGGCGACTTAAGAGTTGAATTGCTTGCCTTTGCACTGCTGTTAGGTAGTGATTTACTCGCAACAACAGTGAAATAGGCATTTCTCTCTTTCGTCGCGACTAAATGTCAGCGCTATTTCTGATTTGAGCGTTGATCACTCATTACATCGCTGGTTCACTTTTTACTTCTCGTTTTTTCTCTCTGTTAATTTGGAATGATTTTGTTTTTTGTTATATATTCTGTGTATTTTTTTTTTTAATTTATTTTTTATTTGTTTATTGCCAACTTGGGTGGCTATACACCCACTACAGTCGATGAATAAGTTTAAACGATTTAATATTTTCATATTCTTAAACTTTAAGTGAAGTTACGGAGCCGATCAAAAAACACGTCCGTACACTCTGTGAGCTCTGTGGAATTTTGGCAACTTGCGACCAGCGGGAACATCTCATTCGTCAGCACACTGATATGTCTGTACAATAGCGGAGAGAATCTTAAGAATCTTGCCTTATTGACGACCAAGATTATCCTCCAGAGCCGTGACTTCTAATACCAGTTGAAGAACCTAAATCCTCTAAAGAGTTAAAGTAAATGGTGGTTAAATTGTAAGGGCCGATGTTGAATGTGAACCACACCTAAACGCCAAGTTTTTTTCCGAATTTAATTTGACATTTCTCTATTTCAGACTTACTCAATTTGAACCATGGAGAGATACACAATCCAACAACGTGTTAAAGTTATCCAGACTTATTATGAAAATTTTCGAAGAAAATCATCTTCAGTGATGAGGCACATTTTCACCTCAGTGGATTCGTCAATAAACAGAATTGCCGCATTTGGGCGAATGAGAATCCAAGAGTGATTGTCGAAAAACCAATGCACCCACAAAGAGTGACTGTTTGGTGCGGTTTATGGGCTGGCGGCATCAACGGGCCGTATTTTTTCCAAAATGAGGCCGGTCAGGCAGTTACTGTGAATGGTGTTCGCTATCGTGAGATGATAACGAATTTTTTATGGCCACAATTGGAAGATATGGATGTGGACGATATGTGGTTTCAGCAGGACGGTGCCACTTGCCACACAGCTAACGAAACAATGGCTCTTTTGCGCAACAAATTCAATGGCCGTGTTATCTCACGTAATGGCGATGTCAATTGGCCCCCAAGATCATGTGATTTGACACCGTTGGACTTTTTTCTCTGGGGTTATTTGAAAGAAAAGGTGTACGTCGATAAGCCAGCAACAATTCAAGAGCTAAAGGATGAGATAATTCGGCACATTAACGGCATAGAAACTCCATTATGCCTCAGCGTCATCGAAAATTTGGACCATCGTCGCGGCGCTCATTTGGCCGATATTTTGTTACATACATAATTGAGTAATACCAATATATCATAATAAAATAAAATTTCAATAATTTCCTAAATAGTTTGTGTTTTATTCAAAATCAACATCGGCCCTTGAAAATTTAACCACCCTTTACAACAAAGTACATGGTTCTGCCAAAAATTGTATAGAAAGAGCGTTTGGTGTTGTAAAATCACGCTTTAGATGTTCGCTGAAGTACCGAGTTTTGCATAATACGCATGGAATTACGAGTATATACGCGAAGGTGTCCCGATATTTTTCATCCTTATAGTTATTAAATAATCAAAATGTAAACATTTCCACATTTGACTATCCAAATATATTACTTATGCAGTTGTATTACATATTGGTTTATTTAATTTTCCTTTCTTCTGAAAGAATTAATAGCTGTGCTCGTTAAGAAATGTCAGTAAAAACTAGCTATTAACGAAATTGAGAGATTAAGATGTCTTACTCTCCCAAAGAAAGAAATTTATTGAGTTTTCAACGAACAGGATTCAATAAAAATTAGCCAATAAGTTGTATAACAGCTGTTTATTTTGGCGGTTAAACTTGAGTCCGTTCATTTGTACAGTTTATTGTTCTCTGTTTTTTTAGTATTTCCATAAGTATTTTAATAAAATTGACAATTATATAACATATTTAATTTATAAATTTTATTCAAAATTTACTGTATTTCAACAATAATGGAATTCTACATGCCTTAAAGCCGTCAAACGATAAATATACTAATTGGTGTTTCTAATATTTCTCTAAAAAGACGAAGATTTCGTTTAACGAGTGCCTTTACTATTGTTGATATTGTTCAGTTAAATTAAAAAACATTACATTTAAGCACTTGTTTTGTTGGTATATCATTCATATTACAGATTTAAAATTATTTTAATTTAAAAAGATATTTTTACTTCAAAGTGCTTGTGATGATAATTTACCAGATTTTTTGTCAAATAGATTTTCAAAGAAGGAAATTCAAAGGAAAATTTTTATGAAGAAACTGTGCCTTGTATGCAGATGACCAGTTTGCGGAACATTTTAGGATGAATAGAAGAACATTTCTAGTAAAACATAATTGTGTAAAAAATACTTGTAAATATATAATCAGTGAGAAATCACTTCTGTTGGTGCTGTAGTATATCGTATACCTTGGTGGGTCGTGAAAACGCTGCCAATTGGAGTAAATATAATTAATACAAATAAATCATACGGTGTGACGTTAAAACGCTGCCAATAAATATAGTAATAAAGATGGTTTGTGTAAGTTAACAATGATAATGATCCACAAGTTTATTTTCCCCTCCAGTACGCCACTACTGGGTTGCATCCACCAACCAAGCTGATGCTGGGATATAAAAATGCACATAAACACATATTTACATTAGTTAAGAACATAATTATGATAATGATATTGGTACCATGTGCAAAAGCATTGTTAACTCCAACGGAATTGTCACCTCATGCATACAACGGTAACAATAAGTACGCTGCAAAGCGAGCAAAGCAGCATCGAGAGAAATTGAATTGTTGCTACACACAAAAATGCAATAAAAAAAATGCGAAACGAGAGATGAATATGCAACGGGAGTGATCAGCATAAAAAAAGATGGGAAAACAGGTATTGAGAAAGAAAAAACCAAAGCTCCGCTGATTGCACAAAAATTAGAAAAATTCACGGCTTGAGTTTTGAAACAACCACTTGTTTTAAGTAATCCACTGCAGTTGCAATACATAGTATTGCTTTAAACTTAAATTAAGTATTTTGTAAAACCAAAGGAAGTGAATTTTATTTGGCGCCAAACTAGCAGGCTTCCCGAAAAGAAAAGGACCATAGACCCCGAGGAGCTGATTTACATCATTATTAACATATTGATATAATAAGGAATTATTTATGTAAGTGATATTTCAAATATTGGTTACGTGGAACTTAAATATTAATCTTATGTGTTGTGTGCATTAAAAGTAATTTATAAAAATTAAAAACAGCACATGTTCAAAAACTGCCACGAGATTTTTTTGATGCCCCAAAAATTTAATTTACATTTCTGTTTTCTGCATTGAATGAAAAATAAAAAATAAATTATAGAAAGTTAAAAAAGTGCTGAAAGTCATTCGAACTTTTTTTCACTTAATTGTTATCAAATGCGATAGTTCGATACCTTTTAGCAGTAAAACTTCATTAAATACTTTATATAAAGTAATAAAACTATAAAAGATACGTACATATGTGTGTTAATTTAATAGTGAGATTTGACATTAACTGTACCAATCAAGGTCTGAATTTAAGAAACCTGTTGTGTGAAATTCTTCATAATTATAAATTTTTTTTTTCACAGATTACAGCAAACATAAGCTTAGATATTGTTAGTACATACAATAACCAATTCAAATAAAATAAATTGTGTCAAGTTGTGAACCAAGTCTTTTGTCGAAGGGCGAATTTTTAAGCGAAAATGTTTGTTAGTAGAGAACAGGTGTTAGACATTGTCAATACGTCTAATGTACGTACCAAGCTGGAGCTAGTAGAGCAGATACAACGTCTAACTTTAGCCATTAATCGGTTGGAACCAGCCAGTGTTGAGCCGTTCTTACCAGTATCCATAAACCCCTTAATTGAATAAAGTAATGCCAGTTTAGACTTAATCAAATCCCTACCCGAGTTTAGAGGTGAGTCTTCCACGTACCCGGCATGGCGAAGTGCTGCAGAATTCGCCATGAATTATTACAAAGAGGAGTCGGAGAGGTATTATGTAGCCATGGGGATTTTTAGGAGTAAGATAGTCGATTCTGCCAACACTACTCTCGCATCTTTTAATACTGATTTAAACTATAAGGCGATAATTTCCAGGCTTGATCAAACCTATGCCGACAAAAGGCCATTATACGTATTGGAAAACGAGCTTAGTATTTTGAGACAGGATAACTTGTCAATTGCAGAGTGCTACGACGAGGTGGATAGGCAATTATCATTAATAATTAATAAACAAATTATGACTCATAGTGGAGGGATAATGCATTGCGCGTCTTTATATCTGGTCTCCGTCGACCAATGTGCGACATACTATTCTCGGCAAGGCCGAAAGATCTTGCATCTGCTCTCGCAGTCTCACAAGAACTTCAAACGAGTCATATGCGTTATGACTTTGCACAAGCATTTGCAATGGATTACACCCCAAAGCCTAACAACCCCAGAGCATCAGTGCAACAGCAGCAACCACGCTCCTACCCGAATGTTACGAAAATGCCAACCCCAATGGAGGTTGACAACGGTTCATCATTTTACAGACAGCACACCACCAATCCTTATTTGTCACAGCAGCAACACAACAACAATTTTTCTAAGCTTAACATATTTACATACACCCCTAAGCCGCACATTTCCAATTCTAAGCAGCAATTCACGCATAAACGAGCTCGTGAGCAATCAAGTTCCGACCGAATACCTATCCAAAAGGCATAGAAGATTAACTTTATGCCAGATTCAACTAACCCCAACACGATATGTGAGACCGAAGCTCAGGAAGGTGTCGAGTGTAGGGACTACTACTATAGTGATTATGACCAACACATTGATTGTATTACTCGTGAGGAGGAAGATACCATTGCAGATCACGACGACGTTATAATTTTTTTTAAACTAAATTCGCTCCTGCCGTATATTACTAAGACAACTGGAAACGGTCAGGAGGTTCGTATTTTAATTGACACGGGTAAGCCAAAAAATTATATCAAGAATTCTCCATTTCTTCAAGGTATTAAACTGTTAGAAAAGCCGTTTCGTTTAAGTTCAATTAATGATACGAATATAATTGATAAAAAATGTTTAGTTAATATATTAGACCATACCTCAACATTTTATTTACTTTCAAATTTAAACATTTTCGACGGTATTATAGGGTATGACTTTCTTCGGAAAATCAATGCAAAAATCATTACTGACAGAGGGTATTTACTTTAACATAACGGCAAAGTTAAATTACAATATCTCTCAAGTGAACAGGTCAATTCAATGAAACTGACTCAGTCCCATTTGATTTTCAATCAAAATTTCGACATATAATAAATAAAAACGTAAACGCTTTTGCTGACCCAGATAGGGCGTTGCCATACTACACCTCTGTGAATGTGGGCAGAATTCGCACAATTACCAACGAGCCGATATATAGTAAAAGTTATCCCTACCCTATTTCAGTAGCTTCCTTCATTAATAAGGAAATTGAAACCCTTCTCAAGGATGGTATCATTAGGAAGTCATGTTCGCCCTACAACTCACCAGTTCATGTGGTATCCAAAAAAGGGCTCGATGAGTATGGTAAACCGAAGTTGCGGATGGTGATAGACTTTAGGAAGATCAATGAGAAAACTATCCCCGATCGATACCCCATCCCGGATACAACAATAATTCTTTCCAATTTAGGAGAATCTAAATGCTTCACTACCTTGGATCTTAAGTCAGGGTTTCACCAAATTCTCATGTGCGAAAAGGTTATGCAAAAAACGGCGTTTAGCATAAATAATGGCAAATATGAATTTAGTCGGTTACCTTTTGGCTTAAAAAACGCGCCTAGCATATTTCAAAGGGCAATAGATGACGTCCTACGAGAGGGTATAGGAAAGTTTTGCCACGTTTATGTCGACGACATAATCATTTATTCTCCTGACGAAGAGTCCCATTTAAAAGACATCGATGCTGTTTTGCAAAAACTTGAAAAGGCAGGGACGAGAGTATCGCCAGAAAAGTCTAAGTTTTTCAAAACCGAGGTAGAGTTTTTGGGTTTCTTGGTATACGAAAATGGTATCAGTACCTGCCCAAACAAGGTAAATGATATTATTGTAATTAATAATATTATTGTAATTAAGAACCCCCAAAATCACTTCGAGCATTACGACCATTCCTCGGTCTATCCGGATACTACCGGCGCTTTGTAAAGAACTATGCTGCTATAGTCAAACCGTTGACTGCATATCTCCGAGGTGAAAATGTTAACGTTAGTGCGCGGAGTTCAAAAAGTGTAAAAATTGATATTAGCTCAGAAGCACTCCAGGCGTTTGAAAAAATAAAACGGGTTTTGGCTTCTCATGATGTTCTGCTACAATACCCTGATTACAATAAAGCATTCGCGCTAACAACTGATGCCTCGTCTAGTGCACTTGGTGCAGTTTTGTCCCAAAATCGTCGTCCGATCACCATGATTTCACGCACACTATCACCTTGCGAACAAAACTATGCAACTAATGATCGTGAGTTACTCGCGATTGTATGGGCACTGAAAAGACTACGGCATTATTTGTATGGAATAAAAAACATAAATATTTTCACAGATCACCAGCCACTCATATTTGCCATTTCGGAAAAAATCCGAATGCAAAAATGAAAAGATGGAAATCTTTCATAGAAGAGTTTTCACCTACGTTCCACTACAAGCCTGGAAAGGATAATAAGGTAGCAGACGCGCTTTCCAGACAGTACTGTCACAACCTTAATTGTACGGAACAAAGCCAAAGTGTGCACAGTGAAGAGTCTTCAACTTCTGTCATTAAATCGGTTAAGTGCCCTATTAATCAATTCAGAGATCAGTTAGTTTTATCCGAATCAAATACGTTTAGCAAAACCACTAAGATACTTTTTCAAAACCTCGTCCGGCATACAATCTTTTTCGACAACATCGCAAACCTAATTCAGCGCATAAAATATGCAGTCAACCCCAATGTTAGCAATGGCATTCATTGTGACCTTTCAACTTTGGCTAAAATACAACATACCCTAAAATAACATTTCCTGGGGTAAAGTTTATCCATACAGAAATTCTAGTGATAGACTGAGCATAACCGCGCTCACCGTGGATTGCACGAGAATTTCCAACAAATATCTCGAGAATATTACTTTCCAAAGATGAAAAAAATGTTGCAAACGATGATCATAAATTGCAAAATATTTTTGGAAAACAAGTACAATACCAGAGGAAACCGCCCGATCCTGGAATAGGAAAAACTCCTATTCCCCACCTTCGAGGCGAAATACTCCATATGGATATTTTTATGACCGGTAAATACCATTTTCTAACCTGTGTCGATAAACTTTCAAAGTTTGCCATTGTTAAACCTATTGCATCGAGATCCTCAATTGACATTAAAGTTGCCCTATTAGAAATTTTACTGTCATTCAATAACCCTAAAACCATTGTTTCAGATAATGAAAAAGCGTTTCATTCGGATTCAATTAAGAGTTTACTTAGGGACAAATTTTCTATCCAACAGCTTTTTATACCCACTCTCCACAGCGAAAGCAATGGCCAGGTGGAACGGTTTCACTGGACCTTACTGGAAATAGCGCGTTGCATAAAAGAGCAACAGAAAATAGCTGAAACAGTTGACTTAGTCTTGGTAGCGACACATAAGTATAATTGCAGTATCCGTTCCGTCATCAATGCTAAACCCACCGAAGTATTCCATAATTATCCTCCAGAAAAATTAGAAATAGTAAGACAAAAACTGTTGGGAGTCCAATAAAAAATGTTCCATTTTACTTGAGAAATTGCGCTTTAATGAAGAAAATTGCTTTAATTGTGCAATTAACTGTCTTACTGTTTCACCTATAAATTCCACACACCAATTTTGAATTACCACATTTCCTAAGAAAATAAACTTCGATTGTTAATAATTGTATTTTGATAGTTAATTGTTCATACATATGTCATAAAAAGCAAAATTGTCTAATATTTAAGTCAAAATTTGTAAACTCGAGCGACTACGTAAATCGTATTTATCCATCTTGCTAACGAAAAGATGATGCTGCAACGTACCTTTTATTATTTCGAATCGAGGACGTTTCGAGCTTGACAAGGGGGATAGTTAACAATGATAATGATCCACAAGTTTATTTTCCCCTCCAGTACGCCACTACTGGGTTGCATCCACCAACCAAGCTGATGCTGGGATATAAAAATGCACATAGACACATATTTACATTAGTTAAGAACATAATTATGATAATGATATTGGTACCATGTGCAAAAGCATTGTTAACTCCAACGGAATTGTCACCTCATGCATACAACGGTAACAATAAGTACGCTGCAAAGCGAGCAAAGCAGCATCAAGAGAAATTGAATTGTTCCTACACACAAAAATGCAATAGAAAAAATGCAAAACGAGAGATGAATATGCAACGGGAGTGATCAGCATAAAAAAAGATGGGAATTGGGTATTGAGAAAGAAAAAACCAAAGCTCCGCTGATTGCACAAAAATTAGAAAAATTCACTTCTTGAGTTTTGAAACAACCACTTGTTATAAGTAATCCACTGCAGTCGCAATACATAATATTGCTTTAAACTTAAATAAAGTCTTTTGTAAAACCAAAGGAAGTGAATTTTATTTTGTACAAAATTAGAGCTACTTGTGTATAGGAGAGATCCATAATATGACTGAGTGATAGCTATAAGCCACAGAACCGGGTTCGTACAAGTTACGTAATTAATAAATTACACGTTATAGTAGCGTCAGCTTCTTTTTATTATCAAAGTGATCTTAAGACTGACTAATACTAATTACTACTCTACTGCTTAAAACTAATATGCCGCGTCGAATATCATTTGCCTGGCCATTGTGTTTGTTGTTATTCCATTTACAAAAATTCCCCTGCATTACCTGACTTATTCGGGCACATTCAGCATTCCATTGCTAACCTAAGCCCGTAATAAAATTGTTGTTGTCGCATGTTGGTACCGTAGAGGGATTTGGGTTGTTGCTAAGTGCGCGATGAAATTATTTGCGCTTTGCTTTTTGGGTACCGTAAAGGGGTTTTGTGTTTTGATCTTATTGTTGCCATGTGGCATAATTTTTGTAGGCAGGCATGATAGTATAACTCCTCCCCCTTTTAAATTCGGGTCGTCCCTGATCCGACGGGTTTACTCAAAAGAAACATAAAATATTACTTCAATTCTACTTAAGATAGAGTAAGTACATTTTAGCAATAAGTATGTAACTTTTTTTATAAAACATTAATGTATAGTATGTCTAGACTAGTTTTTTTTTAATTTACATATATGTATGTATATGTGATACTTTGAAAATGATTAGCAAAAAATTTCAATTATTACAAATTCATATTAGGGTATAGATTTATATATTATTTTTTTACAAAAATTTGTAGAAATGTATGTTTGCAAGTATGGTTTACGTATCTGTATGTACGTTTTGGATTTATTTGCGGTTTATTTTAATAAAAACACATAATAGGAAAAAAAAAACAAAAATGTTTGAGTTTTGTTTTTGCCTCAATATATTTTTTATAATTTTTGTTTTAAATTCATATAAATTCGTAAAATAATATTTTTTTGCAAAAATTTCATCTTTTAAGATGATATTTTCCGTTTACATACGTATCTACGTTAGTATTGAATTTGCCATTTACAATTTTAAGTATGGCGTTGTCAAAGTAACAAAGTTTATTATTTTTATTAATTTCTAAATTCATGAAGTCAATACAAAAATGGCCAATAATTTCATTTGGAATATTATTTTTTTTGCGTATACACATGTACGTTCATTTTGAATCTTTTATTATTTTCTTATAATATGCTTGATTCTCCAAGTACTTAGTAATTTCTACTTTAAATCATAGTATTTTTATTTAGCTTATTTGGCTTTAAATCTCAAATTTTTTTTTTAAAGTATTGTTATTTAAATAATAATAATTAATAGTGTCGTTGGTAGAAGTAGTCAAATTCGAATTAACAAAAAAACTATTAGAGATATGTATTTTAACAAAATTCTCAAAATATTTCTTGCAAACGGGTGTTTCTGTTTTTGCTGCCTTTATATTAATAGCAGTGAAGGATCATCTTATATTATCCTTGAGGATTTTCTTGCCGTTTATTAATACGGTCGTTCCTAGGTCCTTTTGCACCACATTTTCAATATATACTTTATTTAGTTTGCTACCTAGGCGTTTATTGCGGCGAACATACACCTTTTCCCCTTCTTTAAATGTCCTTGGGCTGTTTTTCGATTTTTTAATTATATTTTCTTGCGCAGTGATTAGAGTAGCCTTAATTGAACTTAAATGATCTTTTGAAAAGTTATTCAATATATCAATGAATGCAAAATCTATTCACCGTCGAATGTATTGAATTATTGTATTTGTAAGTTGCGAGTAAGATTAAATCTTTGGTATCAGTTACATTTTGTTCCGCTTTTATGCAACGTGCAATCTCGGTCCAAGTTGAATGCACTCTTTCTATCTGGCCATTACTATTTCTGTGCAAAGGAGGTATAAAAAATTGGTCGATTTCAAATTGATTCTTCAATAAATTGGCTACGGTGTGAGATTGAAAGGATTTTTCGTTATCAGAAATTATTAACTTAGTTTTTCTGAACTTGTTAAGTATGATTAATAGCCTATTTCCACCGGACGTTCACTGCATTTTAGCTTAAATGCATTTAAACATCGCATTTAAATGCTAAATTCCCATGTGTTTGTTGTTGTATAAAAGTGTGTTAACTCAATTTTCAAAGTCAGTTAACTCACTTTAGTTATGTTAACAGTCGATGCTCTCACTACTAATGTAAACACTTCGGACGTTTCGGTATACTTGTTGCCAGAGTCGTGTATTTTCGGATTTAATGAGGGGACAGACTTTTATATTGCATGCTGAAATTTTTTCTGTAAAAGTTACTTTTTTGCATTAATATTGACATAAAAAAATATATTAAGTAATTGGCGAAGAGAATGCTTCTCCTCTTTAAAAAATAAAATAAAGTAAAAATAAAAAACAAACAAAAAGCAATTGTGGAATAGAAAACGATCCCCTCAACATAAAAATATACGCGACTCTGGTAAGTATCAGCTGAATGCGCAAAACAAATAATTATGTATGTATATATAATTGGCGCAAAACAAATATTTACGTATATATAATGTGCGCTTTGTAACCGGTTAAGGGATTTTTCGGCCGAGCTACTCCTCGAATTGTGGTTTTCTAGAAAAACACACTTAATTACTTAAAAAAGAAATAAACTAAACTGCAGATGTAAACAAAAATCAGCTGTTTGAGTTAACTCAGTTTCAGTGGAAACGTTTGACATTTGATTCACTTAACAGAGGCCTTAAATGTAGTGAAGTGCATGGTGGAAATAGGCTATAAAAGTGCACTTTTGATATCAATTGTTGATCTGGACTCTATAGGAATTGTGATTGTAAATTTCGAAAACTTGTCTATACAAGTAAGGAAATGAAATTTTTCGACGGAAAATATATCTATATGCAGAATTTGCGCTGGATATTCCGGTATGGGTGTTTTTCCTACCTCTGTTTTTGAAGGGTGCCTGTTATACTTGTTTTCCATGCATATTCTACAATTTTTGGCTATTGTAGTTAGGTTCTTCTTTATTTCTGGAAAAAAATACTCTGATACTAATTGCTTATAATTCTCCTGAATGGAACGGTGCGCTCTATTATGTTCCATTGTGGCTGCTTCAATTTGATCCTCTTTTTTTATCAGATCTCTTACTAATTTTTCGGTGTGTACGAATTTTACACCAGGAAAATTTGACAAAAGTAAGGACTGAATTCTGGCTAGAGTTTTAAGGTCACAGCAGATACCATTGACAACATTTGGGTTTATTTTTTCACGAATGGTTTGCAGAAGAAATTCAGCGCTTTTAAAGTTTATTGTGCGTCTAATAAGTTTTTGGAATAAAATTTTTGTGGATTTACTGTTTGCCTCTGATGTGGAGAGTACAAACTGCGCTTTAAACTGACTGACAGGGTTTTTAATCGTTTTTATTACAGCTGACAGTGAAATCTCACTATGAACCATCGACATTGAGTCGTCGAGGTTGTGAGTGTACTGGCGTGACAGTGCGTCGGCCACTTGGTTTTCCTTGCCAGGTTTATAAAAATATTTGGGTACAAATGAGTTAATAAATGCGGTCTATAGGGTTAGGGTTTCTGTCTGAAATCGCGAACGTCAATGGCTGATGGTCTGTGTAAATGTGAATATTTTTTATTCCATATAAATAATGCCTTAATGCATTTTCGTCGAGTGATATGGGGATTTTTATAGAATGTCGACTATTAACGTGTCCGTTTTCACCTCTTAAACACTTTGTGAGGGGTTTAGATATATGAGCGTAGTCCTTAATGAATCTGCGGTAGTAACCGGAAAGACCTAAGAATGAACGTAAGGATCTTAATCATTTCGGTTCCTGGTAGTTCAGGATTGCCTCGACTTTGCTGGGACTTGTTCGAATACCCTTGCTAGATACGGTGAAACCCAAGAATTCCATTTCTTCCTTGAAAAATTTGGATTTTTCTTCGGACACTCGCATTCCAGCACGCTCAAGTTTTTTTAGTATGGTATCAACATCCTTGAAGTGCGAAATCTCATCCGGCGAAAAGATAATTATGTCATCCACATAAACATGGCATATTTTTCCGATATCCTCGCGCAGGATGTCGTCTATGGCTCTCTGAAATATGCTTGGCGCATTTTTCAGGCCAAAGGGTAATCGGCAAAACTCGTACTTGCCATTGTTTATGCTAAATGCGGTTTTGCATCTATCTTTTTCCAGGAGGCAAATTTGGTGGAAACCTGACTTTAAGTCTAGTGTGGTAAACACTGTAGATTTTCCTTAGTTCGAATTCTTTGTTAATGAATTTTGCTGTCGATATGGGATAAGGATAACTTTTCGAATAAATAGGAGTATCAGTTTGGGTGTCTATTATCGCAATCACCTTTGTGTTGTACGGTAGGGCTCTGTTGGGGTTGGCAAATGCATTTTGATTTCTTTCTATCAGCATCTCAATGCGTTCAGATATCTCCGTTTTATTTGCTATAGCCATATTGACCTGCTGACAATAAAAATAGTTTAGTTTCTCTTTTCCAGTTTTATGGAAAATGAGACCAACTTGTGTATCGATTTTTGCTTCGATACCTTTCAATAAATCATACCCTGTGATTCCATAAAAGGTATCTAGCTTCGGTAAAATGTAAAAGGTGGCAATTTTTCCTAATATGTCATATGTAATGTATATGTAATGAGAAATTCTTTATGTAATTTTTAGCAGTTCCTGTGTCTATTAGTAGGTTAAGGACTTGCCCGCTCGGGAGGGTCCGCGTAATGAACGGCAAGTGGGACCTTAGCCTAAAAAATTAATTTCATCAGCAGAATTATCGTCGCATTCGAAATCTTCTACTTCAGAAAAATAAGGTTCGTCTTGGGGCTTGAATGGATGAATTGGTGCCATGCCTTTTAAGGTTACTATACTGCTGCTGTGGCGGAGCAGTATTAAATGTTCGTTGCCGCTGCGACGAGTTCTGGAAGCCCGACTCATTCTTTTCTCCAAATGTTTGTGGTTGAGAGCCGTTAGAAAAACGACCAGAGGTATTATTTTTAAACTCAGTCTGTCGCCTAAAACAAGAGCTTCCTGGATCTACATTCATCGGTGTAGGGCTTTGATTTGAAAAATTTTTGGAATTATTTCGTTTAGAAACTGTACTACCAAATTTCGGTGAAAATGGTCTGGTATGGGAATTTTGTGGCATTCTTCCTGTGGCATAAGTCCGAGCAAATTCATACCTCTGTCTATTGTGATGTAGCTCTTGGGCCACTGCCAGCGCGCTGGGCAAGTCTGGTGGGTTAGCTGCAAACAGAGTGTCACATAATGGGCGCTTAAGGCCGGAAATAAATACCCTTAACGCGTTTTCCCTAGCCTTTTCATTAAAGGCATTGGTAAGCTCATCATTATTACTATGTGTCATGTTAATTTTAATCACTATCAGAGTGAGCTGCCTGTCAACTGCATCATAGTATTCGCCGATGGACATTTGACCCTGTCTTAATGTATTGAGCTGATTTTCCAAGATATGGAGGGGACGCTTATCTACGTACAGCTGGTCTAACCTAGCAATTATGGCTTGGAAATTGAGAGGGGTATTAAAGGCACTTAGATTTTCATTCGCCGAGGATGTAATTTTATTCCTTAGAATTCCCATCGCGATGTAATACGGCTCAGAACCTTCGCTATAATAGCGCAAATTTCGCCGCGTTTCGCCATGCCGGATATTCCGACATTTTACCTTTGAACTCAGGAAGGGACTTAATCAAACTCAGATCGGTATGGGTACTTTGGACCCCTTCTACAATGGTTACCGGTTTATGGGGTTCTATTTTTTGAGGGAGTATATTTTGAATGGCCTGAGTTAGTTGCAACATTTGTTGCGTAAAATTTTCCCGGACTACTTCTACCGCGGATTGCACTATACTGTTAACCATGTTTTCATCCATTTTTTCTTTATTAATTACAATTCTTTAATCAAAATACAAATACTCACTTAGTTATTTTATAATACGCGATATTGATAAATATAGAGCTACTGATACCTTAATGTCTCATGCTATGTTGCTTTCGATTTTTTTTCCCGGTTTACCATAAATGGCTGCTTCTAGATGATTTAGCTTGTTGTCCTCCACTATGCTTTTTGTTTCTTCTTGGACGCAAGGTATATGGAAAAGTTCTCACTCCTTTTGGTTCAATCAAGTATGTGGGGTTGGCATAAATATATTTAACTTTCTTATATTTTGTGAAAAGATTTTCAAATTCCTTTGGAAATTTTTTTGCCTGTCGGTGTTTTCACTTTCTCAGTTTTTGAGGCTTTTCACACATGGAAGTATTAGTACAGTTTTTTAACTTTAAATACTTTTTTTTTAAGAAACTTTAGTTGTTACACAATTATTATGATTAAAGCTTATTTCACAATAACTTCAATCAGAATTCGATCGTCTTATAACAATTTGCGCATAAAAACTTTTACTTTTTTGGCACAATTTCTAAGATTTTTGCAAATATTTTGCCAAGTTCACTGAATTTTATGCTTTTAATCACATTAATTTTTTTAAGCACAGTTTTTTTTAAGTTTACCAACTACTTTGGCTTAATTTCGCTTGATTGAATATTTTTTAACAACTTTAATATTTTGTTTTAAAAAAATTTTTAAATTTAGAATTCGATCCCGTAAGTTGGGCGCCAGTTACGTAATTAATAAATTACACGTTACAGTAGCGTCAGCTTCTTTTTATTATCAAAGTGATCTTAAGACTGACTAATACTAATTACTACTCTACTGCTTAAAACTAATATGCCGAGTCGAATATCATTTGCCTGGCCATTGTGTTTGTTGTTATTCCATTTACAAAAATTCTCCTGCATTACCTGACTTATTCGGGCACATTCAGCATTCCATTGCTAACCCAAGCCCATAATGAGATTGTTGTTGTCGCATGTTGGTACCGTAGAGGGATTTGGGTTGTTGCTAAGCGCGCGATGAAATTATTTGCGCTTTGCTTTTTGGGTACCGTAAAGGGGCTTTGTGTTTTGATCTTATTGTTGCCATGTGGCATAATTTTTGTAGGCAGGCATGATATTATAACTTACATAAGCAGTGTTTAAATTACACACATACATTCGTCACTTTTAAAAACCATAACATTTTTGCTTGATCTTATCTTAATGCGTGGTAGCAAAAGTATATTATTTTAAGGACATTGAATATTGTGTTATTGGAACACAAATGGGCTC
Organism: Ceratitis rosa; assembly: GCA_037013455.1. Taxonomy (NCBI): domain Eukaryota; kingdom Metazoa; phylum Arthropoda; class Insecta; order Diptera; family Tephritidae; genus Ceratitis; species Ceratitis rosa. The sequence goes on along the minus strand of JAWMAG010000097.1, from coordinate 911,028 downwards.
ATGGATTATCGTCCTGCTCTCCAAAAAAAGTAAAAACTACTGTACAAATGGAGGTTTTAGACCTTAGAAAGGAGTAATAAAGTCAGCTTTACTAAAAATTGGATAAGTTATTTGAGTGCATTTAAGTAAATGTGGGTGGACATGAGTATAAGAATTTAATTTTAAGTCTATTAATATTTATTATTACAAAGAGGTTTTTTAAGCGAAAAACCAAAAAACACTGAATTAAAAAACCAACTATTCGAAATATTTCACATTTATTATTCCACGCACAAACTTTTTTAAGTGAAATGTGCACTTGGAATTATAAAGATGGGAATTAGTGATGATCACTCTTCATAATTAATAGTAAAATTTTTGTTAACTCGCTTCGGGGATGTTGACTTTATTTATCCTTAATGGTTCGGCATAATGCCGAATCGTCTATTTGTTTCACCAATTTCAATTTTACATGGTACGTATAATTTGACAGTATGATGTCAATCATCGTATTGCGAGTTATTATCACCCAAAACTAAGCAGTCTCTAAGTAGCCCACACATATTAAGATGGGGAAATGTATTTGTAAATACTATTGTATAAATTCCGAATTATAAGGAATTTATGTTTTTTAATTATTATGTATTTGTCCACTTGCACGGTTATATTTAGTGTATATGTATATTACAGGGACACACCGGTTTATGTTTAATAGATATATTTTCCTTAATTTTAGCAAAGAAAAACGCACTTTCTTATTTTAGAATTGCAGTTATTATTTTTATTTTTTATTTTATTTCGAACTTTAATTTTCACAACTTATGTTTTTTATTATCTATAATATATATTTAGTTTCCTTTTTTTATTTATATTATTTCAACACACAACCGTTCGAAGTTATAACGAGTGAGAATTATTAACTAATTACTAATACATAGATATTTATACGCATTTTGTTTTGATTTCCCCTTTCTGTAGTAACGGAAGTAGGGTTGCTGGTAAGTATTTTAATTATTAGTACATTCATGGTGAGTAAATAATTCAGTATTTCATTTTTGGTTTTTCTATATATATATTAAGTTTAAAGCTCGATGAGGTCCTTGCTCATGGCTTCAACAATGCCGGCGGGCCTGCGGCGACGTGACCTGAACCAGGTCTTCGAGCTGTTGTAGTGCCTTCTTAGCTTCGCTGACTAGGCCAGTGAGTCGACGTTGGAGGGCCGAGGTGGAATGCCTTCGGGAGTTTGGAGCGTCAACCTTTCGAAGTCCTGCTCTTTTTTGAACTCGTCCACTGGCAACAGGTTTACCTGGTGGTGGTTTGGGGGCTCTCTTCGAGCTGCTGGGCGTGGCTCGCGTTGATGTCGTACGTGTGGAGCTGTGCAGTAGCGTATGGTGTGCAAGCCCACAGCGGTGACAGCTGTCTCGAGAGTTACAGCTCCCCGTCGCGTGCGATGTCGCCAAACAATTGATATAATACTTGTGCACCTTCGCAGACTCGTATCGCTCGTCTGGAGTCATTGCGAGGAACGCACGACAGTGGCGCAATGAGTGGGTGCGGCAGCACAGCCGACACTTGCCGAAGTTCTGTGATCTGAAATGATATGGTTCGAAAAGCAATTTTAGTGTGAGATGATTGAGAGTGGAGTTTAGCTTTTCGAGAGAGAGAGAGAGAGAGAGAGAGAGAGAGAGAGAGAGAGAGAGAGGGGGATGTATAAGCTAAGCGGGTGGCAGAAGGCAGAGTTTGGTTATGTTGCGGGTGACAGTTCCGCCTTGAATGCGGATGTCTACCACGCGAACGTTTTGGTCGGGTCCGGGATGCAGTTTGGTTATGCGACCTAGTCGCCATTCGTTTGGGGGTAGGAGGTCGTCTTTGATGACGACGAGATCACCTTCCTTCATATTTCGCTGGGATCCTTTCCACTTATAGCGTTTTTGAAGATGGTGGAGATATTCAGTTTTCCAGCGCTTGCTGAACTGATGGTGGAGTACTCTTAATTTTTGCCATTTATTAATGAGCGAGAGATTTTCTGAGTTTGGCTCAGGGATCGAGAGTAAGGGCGCGCCTCGTAAGAAGTGGCCTGGGGTTAATACCTTCAAGTCTTCGGGATCTTGAGACATAGGAGAGAGTGGTCTGGAGTTGAGTACCGCTTCGATGCGTATTAGGAGAGTGGTAAATTCTTCGAAGGTGAACCTTTGATTTCCAGCGACTTTAGTGAAGTGAGTTTTGAAGCTCTTCACTGCCGCTTCCCAAAGTCCTCCCATATGTGGAGCGTAAGGCGGTATAAATTGCCATGTAAGTCCGTGAATGGCATATTCCGTTGTGGTTTTGTCAGACACTTCTTCAAGGAAGGCGGATAGCTCTCTTTGGAGGCTTCGCTGTGCTCCTACGAAGGTTTTGCCGTTGTCGGACATTATCTTGTGAGGAATGCCTCTTCGTCCTACAAATCGTGCGAATGCTGCCTTAAATGCTTCTGTTGTTAGGTCGGAGCATACTTCCAGATGAATGGCCTTTGTCGAAAAACATACGAATACACACACGTATGCTTTGGAATGGGATGCTCGGCGGAGAGTTGAGGTTTTGACGAGGAATGGGCCAGCAAAATCAACACCGGTAGTATGGAATGGGAGTGTATATGTGGACCGTTCAGGGGGCAACGCTGCCATCAATTGCGTGCTCATCTTCTGCTTATATATCGTGCATGTCTTACACCGAAAAATGCAAGATTTTACCTTCTGTCGGATTCGGGGAATATGGTATTCCTGTTGGACCACGCGAATCATCAGCTGCTTTTCCGCGTGCAGTAGAGTTGAGTGGAGGAATTCCAGGAGGAGGGAGCAATATAGGGAATTATCGGTGATGATAATTGGATGGCGCTCATCGTAGCTGAGGGCGGCCTGAGTGAGACGCCCATTTGCACGCAGCAGTCCTGATTTATCCAAGAAGAGGTTGAGAGTACGGAGGGGATCTCTTTTTTCTATCGGAAATATCGACTCCAGTGCTGTGATGGTTTTTCCGAAGTATTTTCGCTGGGTGACAGCTATGAGACGAGTTTTCGCGAACTTTATGTCGCTTTGAGTGAGAGTGGTAAAGGGCGGATTTGGCCGTTTCCTAGCCTTTTGCGCGAAACGAAATACGTAAGCTGTTACTCTTAGAGCGGTGGAAAAGGAGGAGAAGCGGTCTAGAAAATCAGGAGATTCTAAAGCGTGGAATGCTTCAATTTGTCGTTGTTCGGGAGGGGACGAATGAGTTGGGGAACTTTTCGGCCAAAGAGGGGATGGCCTAGTTAACCACTCGGGGCCTTTCCACCAGAGTGAACAGTTGACGAGCTCTTGGGGTTTAGCTCCACGCGTACCTAGATCAGCTGGGTTGTCAGCGCTGGAGACATGTCGCCACGTAGCATTATTCACGAGTTCGAGGATCTGAGATGTCCTGTTCGCTACGTATGTTTTCCACGTCCATGGGGGTCTCTCCAGCCATGCTAATACAATGGAGGAGTCTGTCCACAAAATTAGTTCATGAGATGGCAGATTTAGGGAGGATCGGATCTGCTTTACTAATTTTGCGAGTAAAACTGCGCCGCAAAGTTCCAGCCTAGGGAGAGAGACGGTTTGTAAGGGGGCTACTTTACTCTTGGCTGCAAGTAAGTGGGATGTAGCAGATTCACCTTGCTGGACTCGTAAGTATACGCAAGCGCAGAATGCTTTCTCTGAAGCATCTGAGAATCCGTGTAGCTGAATGGAACTGTTTGGGCTGAATTGCACCCATCAAGGTATCCTTATTTCCTCGATTGCGGCGAGATTTCTCCTGAAGGTGTTCCATTTGTGGACCGGCTTCACGGTTTCGTCCCATTCTGTTCCTTCCATCCATAGTTGCTGAAGAAGAGATTTCGCTGCTATCATTATGGGCGATAGCCATCCTGCCGGGTCGAAAAGTTTCGCGACAGATGAGAGGGTCTGTCGTTTTGTGGCAGTGTCTGAGGATAAGGGGGGGTCAACTGAGTACGAAATGTATCAGTGAGAGCATTCCATTTTATTCCGAGGGTTTTTGTAGAACTTGCCTCTTGGAATTCGAGAAATTCTTCATCTAAAAGATCAGACGGGGGGATGTCTTTCAGCAGTGACTTGTGGTTTGCTGTGATCTTTTTTAACGGGAATCCGGCTGACTTGAGTACTTCGATAACTTGATGTATCGATTCGCCGGCTGAGTCGAGATTATGTCCGCCTGAGAGGATGTCATCTACGTATGTCTCTCCTCTTAATATTTTTGAGACATGGGGGTATGTCTCGTTAGAGTCCTCGGCTAATTGGTGGAGTGTCCTTATTGCCAAGTATGGAGCGCAGTTGACACCGAGTGTCACCGTTTTTAGTTTAAAGTCTTCTATCGGACTATGGGGGGTTCTGCGGAATAGAACGCGTTGGAAGTCTTGGTCTTCCTTATGGACGTATATTTGGCGGTACATTTTTTCAATGTCGCCGTTGAATACATACTTATATAATCTCCCTTTTAGAATAATGAGCATTAAGTCATTTTGGAGAACGGGGCCAGTATGTAATACGTCATTGAGTGAGAGACCGGAATGCGAGGTTTTTGAAGCATTGAAAACTACACGGACTTTAGTAGTTTTGCTTCCAGGTTTAATCACCGCGTGATGGGGTAGGTAAAAGGAGAAATATTTACCGTCGCGTATGATTTCTCGTGAATGGGTTGGTTCCATGTGGTCTAGCGTTAGGTATTCCTCTAAGACTTCTGAATAGGTGTTCCGAAGCTCATCTTTCTTTTCGTTAGTTCGTTCCACGCTGAGGTATTGCTGCTGTGCTGCGGGTCTGGAGTGCCCGAGTGCAATGGAGTCCGGGAATGCTGATTTGAATGGTAGTTTTACCACATACCGTCCATCTTCTCGTCGATGAGTGGTTTTTTTGTAGAGATCTTCACAATATGCATCATCGTCTGTGTATGTGGGGGCCGGTGGTACCTCTTCTTGTTCCCAGAATTTCCTGAGTAAATCTCCTAGTGATTCTGAAGGGGTTTCAATCACCTGAGTAGAGAATGATGAGATTTCTTCCACGACTGGTCCACTTAATATCCACCCAAATATTGTGTTTTGGGCTATTAAGCTGCCGCCTACATTAATTTTAAGACCTGGGGTGAGTATTTTTGGGATTATATCGCTACCAATGACCATGTCTATTCTAGCTGGTGTAAAGCAGTTGGGGTCTGCTAAGGGTAGCGAGAGATATTCTGTTAGATCTAGTTCTTTTATTTTGAAGGATGGGAGAGTGTGCGTCAATTGAGGCAGTATTATCGCTTGAGCCGCGATTTTTATTGATTGAATAGCTGAGCATATCGTAATAGAGCATAATCTATTCGAGTTTTGGACTGTGTTACCGCCCATGCCAAGAATTTGGTAGTTGGCTTTTGTGGTGGGGAGACCAAGTAACTTTTGTATACGGGATGTTACAAAAGTTTTTTGAGAGCCTTGGTCAATGAGAGCTCTGATGTGAGTTACTTCTCCTTTGTGGAGAATGGGAATATTTGCTGTGGGAAGCAATGTCCTCTCTTTGTTACTCGAATAGTGAGATAGTGTTTTTTTCCTTCTGCTTTCATTTGCCTGTGAGTTTTTGGATGCCTGCTTAGAGGTGCAGGGCTGTTCTTCCTCGACTGTCACTTGAGAGGTAGTGAAGTTTCTTTGAGGTTTTGGGGGGTTTGAGGTGGGGTTGCTCGCAGTATAATGGAGGAGGGAGTGGTGACGTCTTTGACAATACACGCACGTAAAGTTGCTTTTGCAATCTTTCTCCAAATGCGAGTACGCCAGGCAATTTTTGCAGTAGTTGTTTTCTTTAATAAACTTGTTCCGGTCTGAGACGGACAGTTCTCGAAATTTGACGCACGTTGTCATCGAGTGGTTTGATTGGCATAGTTTACAGGAAACTTGCCTTTTGTTTTGAGTATGAAACGATTGGGTTTTGTTCCGATAATTAAATGTTAGGGGAGGGACCGCTGGTGTCCGTTGGGGGTAGCTGGGTTGACTCATCTTCGGCTTATTGGGTCTGTAGGTGCTGAGTCGCTCCACGACCTCGTACCGAGCTGTCAGAAATTGGTCCATTTCTGACCATCGAGGTAACTCCTTCCTTGAGTTGAGTGATTGCTCCCAGAGAGCTAGTGTCTCGTCCGGCAGTTTTGACGAGCAGAGGTAGGCAAGCATTGGGTCCCAGCTTTCTGTTGATACTCCATTTGCCTGTAGGGTAGAAAGACAATTATTTATTGTCGTCTGGATCTGTTGAATCTTCTCTCCGTTCTCTGTGTGGGCAGGTTGGATGTTGAACAACGTCTTTAGTTGGCTATCCACTACTATTCTTCTATTTTCGTAGCGTGCCTTGAGTGCATCCCATGCTAATGAGAAATTGTGGCCACTGAGAGGGTAATTTTTTATGAGGAGTGCAGCTTTACCTCTTGTTTTCTGCCTCAAGTGGTATAGTTTCTGCACTTCGGATAATTGGGGGTGGTTGATGTACACTGCTGTGAACATGTCCCTAAAAGAGGGCCAATCTTCATATCCTCCATAGAAGATTTCTGTGTCACATGCAGGTACCTTGAGAAAGCTGAGTGAGTCAGCTTGTGTTGGGGGGGGGGCGGGGCATCTTTGTGATCGGGGTGTTTAAATGGGAGGAATCCATACTTTGTTGGATTTTCGTGAGCATTGCGTTGTCATTTGTTGTCTCGTAGGCCTCTGCGCATGCTGAGCGTGTCTTCTCATCGTCCACGTTGCTCATCTGTAGGTTTTGGTTGGCTGCCTCCACTAGTTCCATGTGTCTTTCCAGATGGTCCTTGAAAATTTTGAGGGCTGCTTCGGAATGAGTTTCTTCACTTGTGTCCCACCATGTTCCGCAGAATTTTTCCATCCTGGAGAGCTCATATAGAAATTTTTTGTGTAGCTGGGAGAATTCCTCTTCTTCTGCCTGGGATTTCGAGCGAGTTCGGGGTCCTGTAAGGGGGTGGAGTGATTGGGGTTTCTCCATTTTATCCTCCATTGTGAGATATTTTATTTAATTTTAATATAAAATATTTATTTATATTTATATATATATATATTTAAGTATATATATATTATTTATAATTAATTTATATAGGGGGCAGCTTTTAGGTTTGTATTGTACTGTCTCAGCGCGTCTGAGCACAGCAAAGTATAAATGTATACTGGGTTTTTGTTATACCCCGTTTGTATGCTGGGTGCTTTGCTTAGTTTACACGAGTATGTACGTATGTATACTTATGTACATACGTGCCTTTGTCCGCTTGCTATTGTAAATAGCGATGAAGTGGAAATTGCCGGAATTGAAAAAACCACTTTATGTATATATGTGTATGTATATACATGTACCACAGTTGAGTAGCGGTGGCTTGCTATGCGGTGGTGACTTTGGGCAGTGTAATGTGCTTACACTGGTCCGGTTTTGGGCCCGTAGTAATGAGTTTCGGCCCTGTTGGGGTGTATATACTGAGAGTATGTATATACTTTGGAGGGTATAAGAGGGGGGCAACTGGTCCGATCAAGTCCTTTTTGAAGGTGTTTTTGGACCAGTTGGCGTATATAAAAAGGGGAGTTTATATACGTAAGGGGATATATAATAATAAGCGGTTTACAATATATACTTTTTATGGGGAAAGCGCGAGTTTTTCATATATAAATGGTAATATATTATTAGAGGATTTTCATTTACGGACCTTTGGGACCCGCTATGTATTATTATATATTATGAGTTATATTTTATTGTTTAGCGGATTTTGGGATTTTGCGCAAACTAAATAAACTTTTTATTTTGTTATTATTATTTTTTGAGATCTGGTGTATATGTATGATGAGGAGGTATCATCATGCGTGGACGTGTATGTGCTGCATATATGTATGTGTTACGTTTTTTTTTTTTTTTTTTTTTTTTTTTAGAGGCCACTTATTTGTATTTATATATTTTATATATATTATTATAAATATTATTTTTTCTTTAAAATTTTGTGTAAATATACATACATATGTAAGTGTTTTTATATGTTCTGCTGTTTTATTTTCACTTTTTTTTATATGTTTTGTTGGCAAAACTAAATACTTTATATAATTTGAAAATTTTTTGTTTTAATTAAATTTTGTTTAGTATGTATTTTGTAGCACAGCACTATATGTATGTATATATATATTTTTTTTTTCTACTTATGTAAGTCACAACTTATGTAAGTATATCGAGCACTGTTTTATATGTATATATATATATGTATACATATATTTTTTTTTTATTATTTAAATATTTTTTTGTTTTTTGTTTTACTTTTGCAGCACAGCACTTTCAATCTCGGTATTTATTTACTTTTTTTTAAAACTTTTATATGTTTTTAACTTTGCATGTTTTTCACACCGCACCGTTTTATTTTAATATATATATATTTTTATGTATATATTTATTTTTAACGATGATTTTTTAATTTTCCTTTACACTTTTTATACAACCGAGCGGTTTGAGGATTAACAAGCGAACTAGTTTTTGTCTTTTTTGTATGAAAATATTATGTATGTATAAACATATACATATGATAAAAAAAAATTTTATTTTAAGTTTATGTACACGAGTTCACTCTGTGATTGGGTTTCGGCACCATGTATAAATTCCGAATTATAAGGAATTTATGTTTTTTAATTATTATGTATTTGTCCACTTGCACGGTTATATTTAGTATATATGTATATTACAGGGACACACCGGTTTATGTTTAATAGATATATTTTCCTTAATTTTAGCAAAGAAAAACGCACTTTCTTATTTTAGAATTGCAGTTATTATTTTTATTTTTTATTTTATTTCGAACTTTAATTTTCACAACTTATGTTTTTTATTATCTATAATATATATTTAGTTTCCTTTTTTTTATTTATATTATTTCAACACACAACCGTTCGAAGTTATAACGAGTGAGAATTATTAACTAATTACTAATACATAGATATTTATACACATTTTGTTTTGATTTCCCCTTTCTGTAGTAACGGAAGTAGGGTTGCTGGTAAGTATTTTAATTATTAGTACATTCATGGTGAGTAAATAATTCAGTATTTCATTTTTGGTTTTTCGATGAGGTTCTTGCTCATGTCTTCAACAACTATATTTACAGATCGAAATCGTTTGCTTCGTTTCGATTTTTGATGTCTTGGACCCGCGTTTCTGGAGCGCTGGTAATCATGGTGGATTTTCATGAAAAAAATTTCTTTCAAGACATGAAATTGGTAAGGGTTTGAACCCATGATGCTCCGGCTTATTATATTTGGTGTTATATGCTACCGAGTTATACAAAGTAAAAAGAGCGTTACGTAATAGGCAGGCATGTTTATTGTCCCACTGCTCTTGTATTCATCTCATGTATGGAAAGTAAGTAATTATACTTACGTCATATGTAATATGTAGCAGTACAGATTTCGGGTTTTCTTAATGATAGACATTATGCTCGACCCTACTCGTTTGCAATGCCAACTCAACTTGATATCCAAAGACTATGAGAACGTAATTCTATCAAGATTTCTAATCAAGATATCCCTTGCATGAACGGACGGGTAAAATCAAATCGTCCCGTGATTCTATGAAGTTTAATGTATTATATTTATATACATATGTAGGTATTAAAAGTGATTGAAATGGTTCTGAAATATTTTTAAAGCAGAGCTCTTAGATATTATAGTCAAAGTACCATTAAAGTTTATGCGAAATGAACCAATTATTAATGATTTACCGTGGGAATAGTTCTTACCATACATACGGTTGTATTATTTTTCTTTTACCGATTGTTGCCTATTTCCAAAGTATTGGGCTTGTCCAAGCTTGAAATATGAGAAGGTTAGAAGCTGAAATGAAATTCATTTATCTCTATGGTTCTTAGAGGAGCTCACAATGGGAACGAACGCCTTATTAAAATTTTGAGATGGCGCGGAAAGATAATTTTTCCTTTGGAAAATTATTGAACGAGTCGTTTTGCAATCCTAGCTCACACCACGTAGGAATATGGCATTTTTTTAGCTGTTTATGATGCTGACAATCTTCCTCATAAAACACGTAGCCTGACCATGTGGGGAGGTGACCTTAAACTAATGTTACCTGTTGCTTTAAACGGTGTTAGATCGCCGAAAGATGACAGCCCTTGGCCGGATAAAATACGGGTCAACTCCGGTAGGTAGAGCTCTCTGTCGTGAGACTCGTGGTGATGATGAACGCCATTCACCAGGAGTCAGTTAACACCTTCAAAGACTCCCTTCTGTGAAAGGCGTACTCGGAGTTAAATCACCACCCATAGCAGGCAGGCCTAAACAGACCCTCGTAATACTGGGGAAACTTGGGCCTGGATATTGTAGTAGATTTTTCAGACGCCACCCCAAAATACCTAACGTATGTCCTACATGTAATGAGTCCCCGCACGACACTAACCACCTCTTTATAAGTCTCCTGAAACCTACGCATCTAACCCCCTCTGCGTCTGTTCTGAACCCGTCGAAACCTCCCTTTGAATGACCTCGATTGAGTTAGACTAACTAGTCTGTTCCTAAGCGGGATTAGTGAATCGCTACAACAACAGCAACCATGGAGGGAGTTGTTGGTTTAAGTGCTACCTATAGTCATGTTACCGGGCGAGGAGGTGGGGGCAAGCTTCAAATAAAATAAATATTTATAGAATGTTAATAGAATGTATCTAATAACTAATTTATTAACTCTTATAGATATCGTATGATATTTTATATAATAACTTATAATACAAATATATTAAAATAAACAAACAATTAGTTGTTTAAAATAAAATATTTTTTAGTAAATATGTAGCAGAGAAATGAAGTTTGAAACAAAACTACGTTCCATCGGGCAAGAGATTAAGTAAGTAAGTACATGCCACGTTAGGCTACATGAAGGGAGAGAGGGGTTCCGGAATTTCTGAAATATGACTACGTAGTTTATGGTCAATCCCCAAACACAATGAGTTTAGCATATAAATATTAAAATATGCATATTTATCTGACGTTCTATTTTTCACAATTTCACATAAGCTTATACATAGGTGAGCTCCACGTACTAAACTGGAAATGGTGTGGGATAATCGTTCCTCTTGTGGTTGGAGACTGTACGGGGCGACCACTTTATTTGTTGCGTGGATAATTTATTGAGCGCGGTCCGTATTCAAAACTGGTAGAGCAAGAGAGAGCTCCAAACGATTTTGTAAGATTATCTTATACGCATTTAAGCTGTTTCAGATGCTTGCAGCAGGGGTAGTAAACTTAGAATTTTGCTCATTTAAAAAGTATGTGATATTTAATGAGCTATTTTTTTTAACAATGGTTCAATGAAGCTTTGAACTATGTTATCCGTTAGTTTGATTGTATCAATAGCGATCAAAATTATTCTTTAAATACAACTATGTGTTGGCACATACAATTATAGAACTCTTATTACAACACTAAGTTAAGAACTCTTACCATCTTCCATTAATATCACCGCACCATTATCAGCATTTGTGTTAGGTACCGAATGTGGCATCAGACTAAATTCATCTTCCATTAGAAATGGCGGGTTCCACCGTGGTCGCGAAGTAGCTCGATGGGGCATATTTGCAGTACCAGTGATCGGAGACGAATATAAACTTAAATTAGTTGGACTTAGAACGCCGGAAATGGTTGAAATTGAACTAGTGTACCCAAGTAACTAATAGGCAAAAAAACAAATATTTTTGTATTAGTTTCTAATGTATTCATAAATTTATTTGTAATTGTATTATATTAAATTTACAATATATTATATATGAATATACCCTAGTAGCAATTCATATGTATGTATATGATATAATAATATATAATAATTATTGCATATAATTTGAATAAGAACAAAAATCCTTTGCGTTCTTTCTTTAATACAAACAAGAAATTTTTTTTCTTAGTTTTTATCTCTTTATTTGTATAAGTGGACTATAGTCTTGAACGTCTTTGGAGGAGCCACTCAAACGCATCGCGCTTAAGGGTGTTCTAGAGTATTTTCCCTGCTTTTGTTCAATAGGTGAGCGGCTGCGAGTGGTCAAACTGCCCGCTATACAAATATGTATTCATTATTTTTGATGATGACAACTGTAATACACGAGACAAGGACGGAAACGGGAAGGACTTTGCGACATGTTCTTCTGCTGTCATATATACTTTGGTATCGTATTCCAGGAGTTAGAGAGAGTCAAATGCCAAGTCTTATCATTCACCCCGGTCTGGCCATAATCCGCATCAAAGCGAAGCTCTTCACCATATCGACGCCCATGGTCTAACTGAAAAAAGGTGGATGTAACCAAAGATGCCTTGTGGGTATATGAGCACTGCTTCCGAACGATGATAGACAGGCGGCATGCCTTCAGTATTCGAAATATGCGTACGCTCCTAGGAACTAACATCGACGCCTACCTTTATCTTTTAACAACGAAGATACGCACCAACCACATTGGTTTTTTACTCGACTTGCACTTCCACTCTCTAAGGATACTCAAAAAAAACACGATGGAAGGGAACTGTTAACTAAAAAGTTGAAAATAATTTGGAAAAAAACTTAAATAATACTTGTATAATTGAGAGAAAAGCGTGGGGCGCTTTGTGCCATAATATTTATATATAGAGCGCCTAGCGCTTTTCTCTCAATTATACAAGTATTTTTTATATACTATTATCTTAAGTTTATTTCCAAAACTATTTTCAACTTTTTAGTTTAATATTGTTTAAAAGCTTGTATTTTTAGTTTTTTTTAAATTATTTTTATTTAATACATTTTTCTAATTAATTCTATTTTGATTTTAATTATCAGGTGTACAACTTTGCTTCCGCCGTTTTCCGATAGGTGGCTGTACCGGCTGAGGCTGGTTGAAATACATAGATGATAATGCCTTTAAAGTGAGTGTGGACAGTGCCTAACGAATTGTCATCGCCGTTTCAGTGACAGTTGTTCTTGTTTTCGTATTATTCACGCTCGAAAATGTCCGATTATGTGCCCAATTCTCGCCATTTCCGGGAAGTTTTACTTTTCTGTTACAATTCGAAAAAAGAAAATGCAGCTGAAGCGCATCGAATGCTCTCAGAAACTTACGGTGATGCCGCTCTGAGTGAAAGAACGTGTCGGGAGTGGTTTCAACGTTTTAAAAATGGTGATTTCGATGTCGAAGACAAACATGGTGGTGGAAGAGAAAAAACCTTCAAAAATGAACAACTATTGTAGAAGCATTGCTTGATGAAGATTCGTGCCAAACCCAAGAACAGCTTGCTGAATCGTTGGGAGTGAGTCAATAAGCCATTTCAAAACGTCTCAAGGCCCTGGGCATGATTCAGAAAGAAGGAAACTGGGTGCCGCACGAGTTGAAACCGAGGGACATCGAGCGCCGTCTATGTTTATGTGAGCAACTGCTTCAAAGACAAAATCGTAAGGGGTTTTTACATCGAATCGTAACCGGTGATGAAAAGTGGGTTCGATACGATAATCCTAAACGCAGAAAATCATGGGGAAAGCCCGGGCTTGCTTCTTCGTCGAAGGCAAAACCGAATATTCACGGCGCCAAGGCTATGATTTGTATTTGGTGGGATCAGCTCGGTGGGATTTACTACAAGCTCTTAAAACCGGGTCAAACCATCACAGGAGGTCGCCACCGAACGCAACTGATGCGCCTTAGTCGCGCGCTAAAAGGAAAGCGGCCGCAATATCAAGAGCGACATGACAAAGTCATCCTCCAACACGACAATGCTCGGCCTCACGTCCCAAAAGTGGTCAAAAAGTACCTGGAAACGCTGAAACGGGAAGTCTTGCCCCACCCGCCGTATTCCCCAGATGTCGCTCCTTCTGACTTCCACCTATTCCGTTCGATGGCACACGGCCTGGCAGATCAACATTTTCAATCCTTCGAAGAATTGGAGAAATGGATTGCTTCATGGATAGCGTCAAAAGAGGGCTCCTTTTTTCGATCCGAAAATTGCCGGAAAGATGGGAGAAAGTTGTCGCTAGCGAAGGACAATACTTTGAATAATATCTCTGTAAGCACTTTTTTGCAATAAAGCTTTTCATTTTGGAAAAAACGGCGGAAGCAAAGTTGTACACCTGATATTTTTTCATATTCTCTGAATTAATTTTGTTAATTGCAACGCCACGATGTATGCAACGATTCGCATTTTAAATATTGCATATTGGGATCGCGTCACTGCTAAAAGAGTTACAAACTGTCAGACAAGTGAAGCTAATATGAGCGTGTTAAAAATGGCTGATTGTTTACCGCAATAAACAATGTTGCTATATAGATGTAGGCCAGAAGGAGATGATCCAGTAACTGATGCCTATGTCAAATACTATGTGAAAGACTGAAGCCCACCGTCTTGTCTTGGTTCCCACGATACGGTTGACAGTTAATACTTTAAATTCGTAGCTGTACGACGTACGACGTCATTAACATGCTTTAGCGAGTTAATAGACAGCGGCTACAAAAAAAATATCCATACATTTTTAATATGATAGGCGGCATTAATTGCTGTGGTTAAATGATTAAAATTATGCCTTATTGTGACCAATTATCAATGAAAAAAATACCAATGGGAACAACGAAATCGTGAAAAGGCTTCGAGAAAACCAAAATAACAGCGCCTATAAATAATGATAACCTGTAGGTATTTTCCTCATGAATCCCATGATGATGAGCTGTTCTACCGCTAACATCGTGTTATTTTCTTTCGTTAAATTCGGATTTATAGGTATTCCAAGCCCCACTTTTAATATCAAATATAAGCGCTTCTACTTAAACTGCATTATATGATATAAATTTTCGCTTAAATCGTTTGTCACAATAATTCGCATTTCCGCTTTTGTACGCAACAATAATAGTTATTCTTCGAGTTTTACTAAAATTGTCAAACAATAATAAATGTTATAAATACACAGGTATACGTAAACATTGTTATAAGTACACAGGTTAACATTGTGTGAAAGTGTGGAGAATTAACCTTTAAATATCACCGTTTTGGTTTTCCTTTGAATCAAGATATATCAACAACCTAACCTTTGACTCAAACAAAGGGTATTACAACTTAGCCCAAAAACACTATCCATTAACCTAATTTGTCTTCGGCCAGAGTCCCCCTTGTAGCAAAACCTACAAATCGATCAGAAAGCTCGGATTCTAATTGGGGAATCGTCCCAAGCCAGCACCTTACGGTGTCTCAAGACAGAACGTGATTTAGAAGGTGAATTGAATCAGTCTAAAAAAGCTGAGCTTTATCTTTTGAGTGTTATATTTTCGCAATTTCCAACTGGTCACATTTTATTCTTAGACCCTTGGAGTGTAAGCTTCAGCAAGATAAGTTACACATCTATACGGCCAGGAGTGTGAAGTCTTGGATTGTGAGTCAAAATATGGCGTTTGAATGCTATAGAAAATGTTTTTGGATGGTTAATACACATTTTTGCGAGTTCGGCAAGCAATATTCAACTGAAGCTGAGTTCATTGAAGGACATTTCACGGAATTACGAGTAAAACATAATTTCGTTAATACTCATTCAATCCGTGTTTTTTATTCCTTAAGGATTAGTAACAAAAAAACCATTTAAAAAGTTTCATTCGATTTTCTGCCATTAAGCTGGGTGTGCTATCCGATTTCGGACTAAACGTTATAGCAAAAAATAAAACAAGCTTTACGTTACTTTCTTAAATTTTGCTTAATTTTTGGGGTTTAATTGAGTTATAATAGGCTTGACATATTTTCATGTTTTTGCTACTCACGCTGTACTTCTTTCACTAATTTTATTATGTTTAGCACTTTCATTTAACAAATTTATTTTGGATAATAAAATAAACTATCACTAAATTATGAACTTTTTATTTGTTGTTCATTTATTAAGCAGAGATAAATGTTGAAATATAGTACATATTTTGGCATTGACATGTTGCGTGATTTCGTTTGGGACTTTTAGACACAAGACAAACAGAAGATGTTGGTACTTTTCCACTCATACCGAATTTAATTTTATATATTTTAAATTGATATTAAAATTATGTGTTTTATACGATTAAATTCAAATTTTAAAGATACATTCTCTACTTCTAAGTGGCGCTTAATATTAAATGTTATGCCTGGTTTCCATTGGGTCATATTTTGGCATCAAAAACTGACATTTGGTGACAGCTGTGAATTTGGTGTCAAATTCGTTTTCTTTACATCAAAGGAACTGACTAAATGTCGGTAAAGTAGTGCATGTCAAAGACTGTCGTCCAATTTTCATTTTATACGATTGACAGCCCGTTTTGATCTTAGCTGTCAATGTGAACCGACAGTTGACAGCTCCTTTTTATATATATAATTCATATTCAAAAAAGCATTAAAATGAAAAATATTAGAAAAAAAATTGTTATTGCAACGTCGGCGCTTTGCCTCATAACGAGCTTAAAAGCATGGAACAAAAAGCGAAAACTCCAAAGAAAGACAAAACAGTGTTTTATTCGGCCTGCTTTATGAAATTGTTCCATTGGCAGACACTTCCCATCGCGACATCCGAATGTTCCGTATGCGGAAAGACGTCCCTTCCGTTAATTCTACTTCCTGGATCAGGTGTTCACGTGCAAACGAAAACAATTTGCCAGCATGTTGGCAACTGTAATTTGTGTGCCAAACGCTGCCACATCGATGCGCAAATCGAAATTTGCATGACCGTGCGTTGAAAAATATGACAGCAAACGGAAATGACACCATATGACAACGCGTTTTCATTAGTTTGACAGCATTTGCCGTCAAATGTGGCCTAATGAAAACCAGGCATTACCTACTGTCATTAAATTTCGACTATCAAATACGAAGAAAATAATTGCAAAAGTAAAGCAACATTACTCAACAAGTCTAAATTAATGGTGATGTGTTTATTACCTTAACGCTATTTTCATATAACTTTTTGTCAAGTTTCTATCAATAATGCAAAGTTTGCAAGACGAAGCCGGTGTTGGTCCGGCTCAGGGTTAGTCTTTTAATCGCGGCCAAATTATAAAAACTTTTCACTTACTTTAATAGAGCGTTTTAAAAAGATATTAGCATAAATGTAAATGATCGCTGGGTTATATGTACACTTCCAAGTTATAACATAAATAAATAAACGAGCCGATATGATTTTGTTAATTTTTTGTAAATTTTTTTAATTAAAGTGTCAAAAATTTCTCGTTTTTCAAGAGCTTTTGTATGGTTTATTATAGAAGTATAGTTATAAGATTGGGGTAGGTCGAATGGGTCCTAACCCCTCCATTCGCGTTCTACAAGAATTCCCAATTTTTGTTATAGTTTCTTAGTGCATCTTGGCTCCTTTGGTTTTGACTTACTTCTGCAAGTTGACCCTTCAATGAAATTTATTATATTGGAGATAGGCAATTTTATCTTATAAGCTTTGTATCATATAAAGTTATCGTAGTCGTTTTGAAACTGATTGTCGATTCTTAAACCACTATAAAAGTTCAAATATTGGACAAAGGATCGAGTAATACATTCTTCCTATTTAAACTGTTTATTTCATTGCGTCATCAGTATTTCCAGACTTGCTCGTTTTCTCCACAGCGTTACTTGTTAGCCATTTGGTTAGATCCATATGACTTTTTCTTATTACAAGTGGAGCCTCGATATTGTGTTCTTCCTTTACAATTGATTGGTGTGAATAAGAAAACTTTAACAAAAAATGGTCAAAATTCGAGCATAATATATTCAATATACATATTTGTACAGTATAAAAATTAACAGTATATGAGTATATACTCGTACAATAAATGAATGTCATACTTACTGGAGTTGTTTGTGTATGAAAGTGATTAAAATACTCTCGGCTGGTGGCAGAAGAGTACGACTGCGCCGTAATACGACCAATCGAGGAAGATTTTGCATTACGTCCGACATCAATATGCCCTTGGGGACTTAACGAAGAAGGCGGCGAGCATGCTGCCGGAATATCAGCTGAACTACTAGTATTGTTATTGCCAACGCTTGCGGTAGAGGTGTTAATTTGCATATTAGAATTAACAACAACTGTGCCGGCATCTGTTGTACTTGAAGTCGTTGTTACAATTCCGCTGTCACCACTAACTATCGTGGAAGTATTTGGGCTCTGGTTACTCTGATTATTATGATTTGATTCGCCATGCTCCAAGGCGGTAAGTTGGGAATGCACTCCCGTGTGGGACTGAGTCTGATGCTGATCTGGTTTTTGCTGTGTTTGCTGATGACGTCCTGATACTTTGACTGATTGTTGACTTGAATTTGGAGGTGTTACAGATGATGGTGGATGCTCTACCATCATTAAATCACCTGTTGACCTAATTATTGCCACTGGACGTGCCATTGGCGGCAAAGGTGGAGGAGGTAACATTGTACTATATTGTTGATAATGAGAGGGCGTGTGAACGGATGAGGCAGCTGAAGAGGACAACTTTGGATTTCGACTAATTGGAGACCCTACTTCATCAGTAGCAATCGTTTGTAACTGAAAATGAGTTTGATGGTGATGTGGTGCGTGATGAACTTCATTTAAATGAGTATTGCTGCCACCGCTTTCTTGACAAACATAAGTTACAAACTCAGAAATATCATGGCCATTCACAATCTCAGGAGAATATTTTGAAATTGAGGCAGTTGCAGTAGCTGTCGCCGCAGCTACTGTAATTTGTGAAGTATGTAAATTTTGTTGATGATCTTGATGTTGAGATTGTTGTGTTTGGTGATGACTATTGTGTTGAGCATTACTGTCGTTGGAGTCCGATGGAGCGGAAGGACTATTACGCAGTTGGTAGTACATTGCCCCAGAGCTTGAATTTGTAACCACGGCGGATGTTACATTATGTTGGATCAGTACTTAAAGTTTTAGTCCCGAAAAATTGAAAAAAATAGAGATTAGCAATTATCATATTATGTTAATATAAAGTTATAATGTAATTTCTTAATATATTTGAATAAGTTTTGACATTTTTGAGTGCTTTTCAGAACGAATTATTAGGTCACTGTCATAGTAGATAAAACTGGCGAAGGTGGAAATGTATGCGATGGCACGATGAACTATATTGTATAAAAGGGGCATTGACATACTTGTACATAGTTAAATGAATAAAGATGCAGCGACTGTGTCGCCTAGGTCATGTTATACGAATGGAAATGCTTTAAGAAAAATCCCTTGGCGTGTTATTGTTGACCTACACGTATCTATAATCGCTTAAGCGATTGAAGTATATACTCTTTTACACGGATCTACTGTTCAGAGATCAGCAATAAGTAGTCGCGGACTATTTATATTTACATACTTTTTAACTAGGGCTGATGATAGATGATCCATAGCATTTTCACTAAGCTAAATACTTTATAAATAGCTTGCATCATAAGTCGTTAAATTGACCATGCTACTACAAAGTTATGTTCAAAATTTTATGAATCATCTTGAATGGGGATAAACGACTCATTGCACATCTCATAAACGTATCTACATATTACGTCAGATATGACCTTTTCTGGTATCTCTAGAAAGTATTCAACAAGTACTAGATTTAATATTAATGGGAAGAGGATCACCATCACAGCCTCGCATTTTCCATATAGCACGTCTTATCACATAAAAATAGTCATATGTTATCAACCATTGATTGTTAAATTATTTTAAATACAATCAAATTATTTTGTAATAATTTTATTTTAAGTTCCAGGTGGGTTCGAATGAGCCCGTGCCTTCAGAAAAGCGATCAAATAACGAATAATAAATTTCCAAATTTATAAATATATATATAACTAAAATAAAATGGATAATTTGTTTATCTTTGCATGAGTATACTCGTAAGCATCGAGCAAGCTGACTGCGTAACTGCCTTACTTGCTTTTGCTCCTCTGTTGACTGTGGGTTCGTAACCAAGAATGCCTTCGTAGAAAGATTCATACAATACTGTGAAGACCCCAAATGCCTTGGAGCCGTCACAGCAACAACAACAAGAGAAATTACATCCACACATGTATATATATCATATATATATATACATTTTATAAGCATATGTATACATATACATATAGAGCGAAATACATGTATGGATATAAATATTGGATATATATATATCTATATATTATCTATATAGATATAGAATTAATTAAATATATATATATACACCCTTAAAAATAAACATATACATATATATACGTAGTGTCAGTGGTGTGTCGTGCAAACGCTGCCAGTAGATTCTTACTAAGGTATATGTGTGTCGTGAAAACGCTACCAATAGAAGCAGATAGAAGTATACGGTGTGTCGTGCAAACGCTTCCAGGAGATACGATTAAGGTATATGGTGTGACGTGAAAACGCTGCCAATACGATACGATTAATTCATACGGTGTGTCGTGAAAACGCTACCAATAAATAAATAAAGTAATAAATTCGTGTGAGAAGTAGAACTACTAGTGTTCTCTTTTGGAATCAAATTTTTAGGAAAAATCCATAACCCGGTTGAGTGATAGCTATAGACCGGAGAACCGGGACTGGCACTGTTAAGTACTTAATTAATGTAAAGAATGGACCATACAAGTCAAAACTTGTTACCATAAACACGTATGACATATTGACTCGATCATCTGCAAGTTCCGCCATGATGTCTTCAGTCTAGCGGGTTCTTCAGTCTATAGTTTAACATTTTGTCCACATTGTAAAGCATCTCTCTCTCTCAAACAGCATCTTTCATACAAAGACCATGTCGCGTACTGGCCGCAACGAAAACTTATTTTGTGTTTGTTTGTTCACTTCCTTTGTTTTGCCTAATATTCCTTTCACTCCAAGAGTTGGCTGTAGCATCTGTCGGCAAATAGTTGCATAATTTAGAGCCGTGGATATTAGGGAAACGGAATGTTTTGCGCGGATATTCCGTAAAAAGGGGTGTCGTCTTTCTCTTTATACGGCGAGGGGGAAATTATCCCACTGTACTTTTTGTGCCATGGTGCGCTATACAACTCAGTCCCTTTGGGTAATGGGGGTGGCGCCACATAACTTGGCACCTATATACACTCGCCTGAGAATTTTGCAGGCCGGCGCGTAGTTTGCGGCCTGGCTGGTAAATGCGTGTCGGATGAGATTCTAGCAATCTATGAGAGTGAGCACATCTTTTTGCGCAGACGTGTGATAGTTTAGTGAAAAAAAATTGTTTCATAAATATGGTATATAGAACAGTGCAGTGTTTTGCCAAACGAGGCAATTAATAGTGGAAAGGCAGTTGAAGCCTAATTTTTTTAGTGTCAGGACGGAGCCATTTGTGTGGATAGTGGCGGAGTTGGAGTTTGGCGACATCATCCGGAGGAGCATCGAAGTTGGGTGCTCACAACCGACTGAGAAACTGCTAAGTATCACTTATTGCTTGTTAACTTTTTGTCGTGCCGACAGTGTCATCCCCCTCGTTACGTCCCCACCCATCCTTATAGTATCCCGCACCCAGAGCCCAGTCATACAGGCGGGTTAAAGTTACCCCGGCAGCACGGGAGTAACCAGTTTGGTTGGACCACACCTCGGGTGCACCCCAAACATATATTTTGTTTACTTTGTCTCATATCATTGCTTAATTGTTGTCCAGTGATTGCTTTCTTTTCAGTTGTTTATATCAGCGTCAGTAAAATTCACTTGGTGTTGTTTTTCTTTCTGTGCTAATAGTTTTGTTTTGTACGTAGCTAGCGACTCACTCTTCACTCTACTGTCCGGTCGCTTTGTTAGTTTTTGTCATTTCCTTTTTGTGCGGTAGGTTGTTTTGTTGACGTGTGTGGTTGTTGGTAGGCGCTTGACCAAGTAAAAAGTGGAGGTGACAACCGTTAATACGCTATGAGGAGTGACATTTCTCTAGAGATGGCCGTCAAGCCAACTTAACACTACGGATCTAGACCCGGAGGGTGTCGGACATACCTTTCCCACCAAATCCAACAAGATGCGTCCCTCAGTGGGAGTTTTATACCCACTACTGTGGTGTCTCACAGCAAATATGATGAGTAAGAAATTAAACAGCAAAGGATGTGTGGTGTGCTAGCATACCCTGACGACATTGCCCTAATAGCGACAGGCAAAAACCTACAAACTTTAAGCAATCTACACCAAAATCCTCTATACATAGTTGGGAACAGGAGCAATTATAACGGACTGGATATTAACCCAGATAAAACCGAAATGGTTCTATTTGCCATGAGGTAGAAGCTGCCTCCTTTTAAGCCACCTAAGCTAAAGGGCTTGGAGATCACCCTCTGTACCGAAGTCAAATATCTGAAACACGGCAGAAAAGTCAAGGAAAGCTATAACTGCACTTTACGTTAGCAAAACGGCAATGGGAAAAATATGGGATCTAGAACCGAATATCGTGTGCTGGATTTATAAATCAGTAGTTACACCAATCCTACTCTACGGCTTTGTCATGTGGTTCACTGGAGCAACTACCTCAAAAGCACTACTAACTCTTTCTCGCGATCTATACGTTAAATTACAAGCGAGCTAAAACGCTAGATTACACCACCCCAATATGTGCTAGTGGCTAAAAAATGTAAAAGCAATCTGAACAAAATCTCGACTGAATGCAACACTGTCGTGGTCTGGGTGTCTGGCACAGTGACATTCCAGGCAATTCCATGGCAGGCGGTAGAATCCTTCTATCCACCACAAATAATACACTCGATACAGGCCTTTGCCAAATACGCAAACTCGAGATGGCTTAATGATCTCACGTGCTACGTGACCAGACAGCTCATTCCAAAACTGGACGCAAAACAATCAAAACATCTTAACCTTCTAGACTGGTCCTCCATTAGTTTAATGACAGGCGTAATAACAGGTCATTGTTCAATGGTGCTCCACGGCAAAAGAATCTAAAGATTTTTACCGTAGCTGTGGCAATGAAAAAGAGAAAGAGTCTATTGAACACAACCTCTGTCTCTGCCCATCCTTGAAATCTGCGCGACACAAGTTCCTCAGAACGCTATTCTTCGACTGTCTCGCAAATCCGTCTTCAACAAAATATTGTAATCTCACAATGGACCTATTGGCCTAAGATATCAGCAGGATTAAGCTAGATTGGCACATAGTGCTACTCCATTCCAGCCGAGTGGTATGAAAATACCGGTTCTACCCCATTTGGTGAAAGAGAAGTTTGTACATACTTTCATACATATTAACGTGACCGCAAAATCACAAAAAATTGTGTGTGTGACTGCAAAACCACAAGGGTATGTATGTATTCTTGTTTCGTGGGTTTTAGACAAACACGCATTATGCAGGAACTGTTGTGGGTGTAAAGGGGCCGGGTGTGCACGCGGCAATTTCATGAAACAAAAATCGTCTGTGTGTTCGCCCGCTTAAGAACTTTGTGATAGCACATAAATATGAAGAACGGTCATTTTGCTTATATTAGGTAAAGTAAAAATTTCGTTCGGTTTTTATCTAAGAGATGGCGTTATTGTCCATAGTACTAGTGTTACGTGTCGCATCGTGTCATACTATACGGCGCTGAAAACGTGTTTACTCGCGCTAAAAGTTTGTCTTTGACAGTTTTTCGATTGATTGACTCAGTACGTTGTGAGCGCTCGTCAAAGATGGACACCAGCAAAGAGAAAATTCGCTATATTTTACAATTTTTCTTCGATCAAGGGGAAAAAGCAGCCAAAGCGGCTGAAAAAATTGATTTAGTTTATGGACCCGATACTGTAAACGAAAGTGTAGCACAAAAGTGGTTTGCTAGGTTCCGTTCCGGTAATTTCAATGTCAAAGAAGCACCACGCGTCGGGAGGCCTGTCGTCGAAAATTGCGATAAAATCACGGAAATAGTGGAAACAGACCGTCACGTGAGCACTTATTTAATTGCTGAGGAACTAAAGATAAGCCAGAAAACCGTTTGGAATCATTTGCATAACCTTGGATTCAAAAAGAAGCTCGATGTTTGGGTGCCACACGAACTAACGCAAAAAAAAAACATGATGGACTGATTTTCCATCTGTGAATCGCTGCTGAATCACAACAAAATCGACCCATTTCTGAAGCGTTTGGTGACTTGCGATGTAAAGTGGATCAATTACGACAACGTCAAGCGACATCGGTAGTGGTCAAAACGCGGTGAGCCGACGGAAACGGTTTTGCTGTGTGTTTGGTGGGATTGGCAAGGAATCATCTACTACTAGCTGCCCCCTTATGTCCAAACGCTCAATTTGGTCGTCTACTGCCAACAACTGGACCGCTTGAAGGCAGCAGTCCTCCAGAAGAGGCCATCTATGATCAACAGAGGCCGAATTGTCTTCCATCAGGACAACGCCAGGCCACACACGTCTTTGGTGATGCGCCAGAAGCTCCAGGAGCTCGGATGGGAGGTCCTAGTGCACCCACCTGATTACAATATTTTTCTGTCCATGGCGAACGCGGTTAATGGTGAGAAGTTGGCCTCAAGAGAGGCCTGTGAAAATTGGCTCTTCGAGTTGTTTGCCAATAGGGACGCAGCCTTCTACGAGTGGGGTATAATGAAGCTGACATCTCGTTGGCAACAAGTTTACGAACAAAACGGCGCATATTTGACATTAATCGGAGAAATGTGCACAAAGTTATCATATTTTGAAAAATCAATAAAAAACCGAACGAATTTTTTACTCTACCTAATATTTTTAATTCAAGTGTAAGTTTCTATGTAGAATGTAGATTGTGCTACATATAGCACAAAATTGCTTGTATTATGTAATTGTGAAGTAATAAAAGAAACAGCATTGTTTTAATTATTTATTTTTATTTTTTATATTCATATCAATATTTTCATATATTATTTCAAATTTCAAACATTTATACATTTATTCTACATATAACACACCCAATTCAGAATTTGGATTTCTCAAATAGAGTGTGGGCAATCGCTGCTGGCAAGCTTATAACACACATTTGCGTGCGCCATTTCCTTGCCGAATGGAGCGTATAGATGACGGTCCAATTTGTGTGTCCTTGACGTCTTTTTTAAGAGCTTCAAGCACTTCTTCTTTCATGGTTATCTCGTCCAAGTCTTTTTTCCAAAATAGATTTTTGAGTAACCGTGCGGGCTTTGGCATTATTAGCGATGGCACAATCAACGGCTTGTTTACATTGACGAGTAGCCTGAGCATCCTGTTTCTTTAGTTCAGCAGTAACTCATCACCAGCTGTTTTCCTTATTTGCTTAACGTTTTCGCTAAATCGCTCTAGTTAAGGTTGCGACTTGATAATTTTTAGTATTTCCGCTTAGGAATAGTTATGTGCTTTCTTTAGTATAACTGTGACTGGCTTAACTGCTTTAACAGGTTTACTACTTCTTTTACGCGCACCACATTCATCCTCCTGGATGTGTGTTCTCCAATCTTTCCTGTACCGCTTTCGGGATTGTTCTTTCTAACCTTTGCTTCTGCTTTTCCTCATCCTGTAGTCCCATCAGTTTAGTTCCTCGTTTGGGTTCCTTCATTGAAAAGGACAGTTGAGTTGAGTTGAGATCAGCTCTATTCAACTGAAAGGTAGTCTGCGAGGCAATATTTGTCCCGCTTTTGAGTTGAGAACTTTGGGCTCTTTTGAAAAGCTCCGCAATGATGTATCGCATTAGTTGGTGTATGGACCTTCGTTTTCCATCTTCCAACATAAAGACGAGCACTTCTCGAAAGGGCTAGGCGAATTTTCATGGTAATTATCGGCATGGTGCGTTTGACTTGTAACGTTCAATCGCCCAGGTGGGGGCGATCTGGGGACACTCATAGTAGTTTTATATTATTACTATTTTGAAGTTATCACTATTTTTATTTTTTGATTTTTTTATTTTTATTTTTTTTCTTATTTTTGGTTTCTGTTGTAGTTGATAGCAACAATAATAATTGTTTCTATCAAAGTTTTGCTGTCTCGTTCACTTAAACTTTCCAGTGAATATTTTTAATAGTTTTGGTTTTTCGATTAATAGTACAAATTAGTTTTTTTATTAAAAATACCGCACGGATCATGGATGATAAATATCAATACATGGTCCTGACTTACATGCGAGTGATTCATATTCATTTTCGAGAGTCATAAATGAATCCTGATACAGTACGTGCTAACTCGTCTCAACTTCCTCTCTTTGGACCTATACGGGAAGCTATAATCGGGCTGCAACGCAATTAGATTGAATGCAACTCAACCTTGGAAGATTTGCAGTATAGGACACACAAGAGTTTTGTTTCCTAAAGAAGTGCCGAAGAAGCTGGGCTACACCACATCCTATATGTGCTTCGAAAACTTTCCTCCACGAGAATCCCAAACAGATGCTAGTGGGAAACTACCAACGCCACCAGGGAGCCATAACCATCTTCACAGACGGATGGGAAAGTGGGTTGCGGAGTTTATTCTCCCATGCTCTCATTAAACATGGGCATGAGAATACCGGGCCACTGCAGCGTTTTCATG
Source organism: Ceratitis rosa (assembly GCA_037013455.1). Taxonomy (NCBI): domain Eukaryota; kingdom Metazoa; phylum Arthropoda; class Insecta; order Diptera; family Tephritidae; genus Ceratitis; species Ceratitis rosa. The sequence goes on along the minus strand of JAWMAG010000097.1, from coordinate 884,588 downwards.
CCGGAACTCTTTGCAACCATGGAGGCCACTGAGTGGTTGCACAAATCTACGGCAGCAAGACAATCGGTTACAATTTCCTCCGATAGTCAGGCTGCTAGGAAATTTCCTAACAAACTCTCAACGAAGTACAGTACAGCCGTGGTCTGGGTACCTGGACACAGGGACATCCCAGGCAATTCCATGGCAGACGAACTAGCAAGGGAAGGAACCCTTTTATCTTCGAAAGAGCATTCAAACGATGCTGGTTTACCTCTGTCCACGGCAAAGTACATGCTTAAACTGGCCTTTGCCAGGGAAGCTGCCTCAAGATGGTTGAACGAAATCACGTGCAACGTGACCAGACAGCTAAGGCCGAATTTAGACCTGAAAAAATGAACACATTTTTTCCTTCTGGACCGATTCTTCATAAACATAACGTGGGGCATAATAACAGGACACTGTTTAATGGAGCTTCACGGGAAATGACTGGGCTATCACTCTAACGATTTTTTCCGCAGCTGCAGGGACAAAGAAAAGGAGGAGACCATCGAGTACTACCTCTGCCACTGTCCAGCCTTGACATCAGCGGGACACAAGTTCCTTGGAAAACATTTCTTCGACACGAAATGGGTCAATCATCTGAGAAGGTGAAAGCAGAAGTCTTAGCGCTATCACAATGGGCCTCTTAGTCTAAGTGTGCTGGTGGCAACCAGCAGCCGCATAAACTCAACTCTCAACTCATGCAAGTGAGTAATACAAAATATCCAGGCGGACCCATAATGGGCGGCTATCCTGGTCTGTTCACCATGTTAAGTGCGGATGATATAACAATCTGGCCGGCACAGAACGCGGTGCATTGGGAGTCCCTAAAAAGCGACTGAGATGGAAAGGGTGATGTGAGCTTTGCTCTGCTGTGGTCTCAGCCAGGGTGTGTATCAGTAAACAACCATTTCCGTCCTTGGTCACGAAGTGTGTATTGGGCGCAGTAGTAGTAGTCGGTGTTGCCACGGGAGAGCTCCAGTCCGCCCGTGTTTCCCGGGTCTGATAAAGCGACGGACAAGCCTCAAAGAGTTGGGGTATGAGCATAGTCTATGAGGGAATACCCGTTCCTGTTTATTTCGGCCCACACCCCTACACACGATGTGCTGGAAGACAAACAAAGTATGGAGAATAATAAGAGAACAAAAAGCAATAATATATACGGGATAATAATGAGCAGCGGCACTCAAAGCCCTGGTAGTAACAGCAAGATGACAGAAGCGGGTCTTGTCAGGAGAACGCCGATCACTAGTGGAGTCAGCGCCGAGGAAGACTCCTTTAGACGTGCACCAGGACTGGTGCGATCGCCAAAAAATGTGATTACAGTAGAAAAGTCTTTGAGAGCGATATCGTCGTCTCCTTCGCTGCAAGTTAGCGCTACTTCGACGCAGTCGACATGTGATGTCATGTCAGAATTAGGAGAGACGACGAAGAAGTTGACTGAGGCAATGAGCTTTCCACAGCAATCGATAAATAACAAAATCCAGGACCAACTTAGCTCCGTGACGAAGCTTCACGCAAGTTACGTCAACAGCAACGGCAGCACCTTCAACTCCAATAGCACCAAAACCACAGCTTAGGCTTAACCTGCAGAATTAAAGGCCAATGCTCGAAAATAAAAAAAATGTACCTTGCAAGCATAATCAGTGGTCGTCGCTTGTTTACATAAGGGTCGTTAACTTTAATAATTCTGCATCAACAAACATTAATTTTACACAAACGAATAATATTGCACAACATTTAGTAAATTCAACATTATACTTACTAACAACATTCATTTCTGAAAAACAGCTCATGAGAATCAATGAAGTGAAGCGGATCACTAAAAACGGGTTTGTGTTTTAATTCAAAGTTAGCTCCACTTACATAATTAACTGGCTCAGTCACAGAGTTACTTTTCTTAAGAAAATTAACTGAAAAAAATCGTTAGCTGGTATCCACAAAGATTTTCATCCTAAATTTTAATATTTATTTTGTCGCGAACATACTGGATACTTCAGCTAAACACTTTGTAATTAAAACAAAAATTTAGAACTACTCGAAAAATCATCAAACCTCAAAAAATCGGGAATTTATGCATAAACTCCCAAAAAGCATATGATATTGTTATACCATAAACACTTTAAAAAAAAACTTTTTTTTCATTATAACGACTGTTTTGAACTGAATTCGCAAGAAGCTCTACCACAACTCTGTTGAAAACACACAGAAAAATATAATAAAAAAGCGCAAATTAACATGGAGCAAACAAACAAAGTGCTACCATCCACATTAGCTGCAGCATTAGAGGCATCAACGTCAGCTGCGTCAAATCAAGTTCCATCTGCCGCAATACGTCAATTACCACCTGACAACTCCAACTATCAATTACCACTGTCGGAAGCATTAAAAGATGCAGCACGTGTCCTGGAGTTCCGAGGAGATGGCACATATGATGTAACGTCACTCATCAATGAAGTGGAACTTTTTACTAATAGAAAATAGACTTAGCAAAAGTAACAACATACACCCAAACAATGGCAACTTTTTCAGCTCACGCCGCAACTGCGTAGATCAAAATCAGATAGAACATAATCAAGTTAGACAAACAAATAACATATTTCGCAACCGAAATTATCATTTGAAGCAAAATAATGCCCAAAAACAATACAACACTTCACGAAACCCAATATACCCAATTAGAAACCAAACTAACGTAACGGAGTCATCTTCAAGAAACTAATATTAATACAGAATTCAATCAGTCAGAGCAGAATTTACCGATAGCTGAAGTAACAATTGGAAAAAATTAAATGTTTGATTGATACGAGTTCTACGACAACCTTGATCGACGAACATTCGTTAATAGAATATAAAAGGATTAGATTAGCAAAACCTAAAATACCATATATAGTACATTAACAGGACAAACTAGAATAGATTTTGAAATAAAAAATTTAATGGACTTATTGGTCAAAATGTATTAAAAGCATTGAATACAAAAATTAACCATAAAGAAGATTTCCTAGAAATTAACAACAACAAAATAAAATTTATAAATACGGAAATCTCTTCATTGGAACACTCAACCATAAATTTAGAAAACATATCAAAGCTCTGTAGAGACGACATCCTACATAGACTTGATTTTACGAAAAAATTCTAATATGTTTTATCGAGAAGGAGATAAACTTACTCATACATATTAAATAAAACACCAGATAATAACAAAAACAGATAAGGCTGTATATTCAAAACAATATGGATACCCAAAGATACACGAAGAGGAAATTAAAAAGCAGGTGAATGAGATCTTGGAGCAAAATATTATTAAAGAAAGCTGCTCACCCTACAACTCTCGAATTAAATTAGATAATTTAGGGAAACAAAAATGGCGTGTAGTTGTAGATTATAGAAAACTCAACGCAGTCATTGTCGATGATAAATTCCCTGTTCCTAAAATAGAAAATATATTAGACAAATTAGGTAAAGCAAAGTACTTTTCAACCATTGACTTGGCGAAGGAATTTCACCAAGTTTTAATGGAAGATAATGATCAAAAGAAAACCGCCTTTTCTACACCCTTTGGGCACCACGAATTTATCCGTTTGCCATTTGGATTGAAGAACACTCCTTCCACGCGATATTAAGGGAATGCGTACATCAACCAAATATGCGTTTTATATCTCGACGATTTTCTCAATTTCAGCACTTCCGTAGAAGGGCATATGAACAGCATAAACTAAATTTTTTCCAAATAAAGGGAGCACATTCTAAAGATCCAAATAAAGAAGACTTACAAAATACCTAAAGAAAAACACTAAATTAACATAAAAGATATACAATATATAGATGCAATTGAAAAATTAAAAACAATGCTCATTAACCCACCGATATTGAAATACCCAGACTGGTCAAAAAACTTCAAACTGACCAAAGACGCTAGTAATAATACAATAGGAGCGGTCCTTTCCCGGGAAGATCACCCCATTGCTTACGTTTGTAGAACTTTAAACAACCACGAAAATCATTATGCTGCAATCGAAAAATAATTACTTGTCATTGACTGGTCAGTAAACTATTTTCGAATATATATATATGTGGCAAACCATTTGAGCTCCTAACTGATCATCAGCCACTTGTTTGGTTCCTCATAAAATCAATAGGGAAAGACATTAACCCATGGCTACAAGGATGGCTCTGAAAACTTGGTGAATATAACGTACACCTCAACTATTTCAAAGGTAAGGAAAATAAAGTCGCCGATTTTTTTAATCGAACTATCAAAAACATTGAAGAAAATAGTAATATCAATAATATGAGCACAGAAGCAACAATTTACTCACAAGAAGGGAAAACCAATCAAAACTTTCTACCCCTCATTACAGTAGTCAACAGTTTAGTCCTTTACTATTAAAGTCATGTAAAACAAATTATGAATTGAATGAACCTTTTGGCCGATTGTGTCACAGCTTTGATTTTCATTCAGCATTTTCGATCTCTCAGAATTACTTTTTAGCATCAAAAGAATTATTCTTACCTCTCTCAATAATTAAATTTTAAAATTCCGTATTTACTAAATTCCAGCTGTTGATTAATTATTTTTTCTGTAGCTGAATAGTTTTAAATCTCGAATCCTAACAAACATTCCCAATCATGACTCGGCATATTCCGTACGTTATGCAGATGTCGCTTCTCATGTCGGTTGGGCGGGTGTATTCTTTGGGCTTATTATTATAATTATATTATTATTATAAAGAAACTAGCTGAACCCTGGAACGCTTTGCTGTCGCACATACTCATTGAATGTATGAAAAATTAATCATGTGATATCCTTTTATCATAACTTTATTCACACAATACTTGTGGGAATACAACATTTTCGGTTTAACCACTGTCATTGGTCCACTTCCTGAAGAGAGGAGTAGTCCGTTTGAATAGGCGAGTCCTTGGTCAACTTCCCGGAGAGAAGAAGAGTCTTCCTGTTAATCTAAGCAAAAAGTTACCTATGTATTAAATTTAAAGTTAAGGGTACCATAATATATTTTTTTTTGTATAAGTCGTAGTCTTAATAAACTTTTTTTGAATAAATCAGTCCCTATTCCACTTCCTGAAGAGAAGAAGAGTCTCCCTGTTAATCTAAGCAAAAGGCCACCTATGTACCAAATTTCAAGTAAATCCAGCCATAAATAAACTTTTTTTGAATAAATCAGTTCCCGGTACACTTCCGGAAAGGAAGAAAGGAGTCTTCCTGTTAATCTAAGAATAAAGCCACCTAGGTACCAAATTTCAAGTAAATCCAGCCATAAATAAACTTTTTTTTAATAAGTCAGTCCCTGGTCCAGTGCCCGGTGAGAAGAGAAGTCTTCCTGTTAATCTAAGCAAAAAGCCACCTATGTACCGAATTTCAAGTAAGCCCATCCATAATTAAACTTTTTTCGAATAAGCCAGTCTCCGGTCCACTTCTCGAAGAGAAGAATCATAGACATAATCTAACGAAATTTCAAGTCAATCGGTCGGTAGCTTTTGGAGATTTGTATATATAAGAAGAAGAAGATTGTATGGGAATTGGAAAAGGCCTGTTTTTAGGGTTTTCCCGACAATTATTCGAATTTTTCTCACCTTTAAAAATAAATCCATTTAGCCGTTCTCGAGTTTTAGCCAGACTATCAAACAGCAATTCATTTTTATATATACTCGTATATGGTAGATATAGCTTTATCACACTTGTTGATACAATTTTAAAACATGTGACTGCCATACATTTAGAAGTCAGAAACAATAATACCATTATAGAAAAAATTAGAATGTACTTGTCAATGAGAAGTAAACCAGGAAAAATCTTTAGTGGCACTAAAGTACACTTTTCAAAAGCAAACAACCATACGGGAAATTCAGACATATACGTAGAAAGACTCCACAGTACATTATTCGAAAAATTTTGAACACTCGAAGCACAAAATTAACAATGGTCAACACAAGAACGTGTGTACAAAAGCATCGAATAGTACAACAAGTCCATACATTAAACAATAAAGGAAAAACCTTTGGACGTAATAGAAGGAAAAATAGAAAATACACTAATTAGAAACAGAATATTACAAGCTAAGAAGGCTACGTAAAAAATTACAAGGTGCTAACACATAAATATGAACCTCGTTACAAAAAAATGGAATTTAGAAAATATGTACCCAAGCAACATTAAAAGAAAAAATAAATTTTCAGGGACTACGGAAAAGAGGTCTAGTCAATATTTTAGGATCAGGTCTCAAATGAATAGCCGGTACTATGGATGATGAAGATAGATTAGATATAGAAAATCATTTAAACACAATAGGTCAGATTAATCATAATATGGAAAACACTCACTGAAACAATTAAAATAGATAAAAAAAAAATTGTAGAAAAATTTAATTACTTAGATCAGTCAAATAGATATACTTTATTTGTTTTATATGGACACCATTCTTAATGTTAACCTTTAACATATTCAAAACAATATTATCGCTGCGAACAACAACATTATGGTACATAATATCCTAACAACAGAAGAAATGCAAACACTCGAAATTGACTTTTATAAACTACAAAACATTAAATTAGGCGTAGCGAAATACAAAAATAATAAGATTTTGTTTATAATAAAAGTACGCAAAACAATATTAAATGTCAAAAGATTTTCTATCACCACTTGCAGACAATAATAACAATTTAATAACTTTTAGCAACTGTAAAATCGAAATAAATAATGTAATTTTCTCCAATTACGACAAAACATTAAAAGATGGTTTCGTTAAATCACCGTCACTTATTTATAGTAAACACCAACCTAACCTTATCATTAGATAAAATAGTCTTAGACGAAATAGAAAACATCAAAAATATCGAAATATTAAAATCCCACAAAAATATTTATTCAAAATTAATTATTGTAACTTTTGTAAATATATTGTTGACAATAGCAATCACTATAATTGTAGTCATTCACATATGCAAAAAATTCAGAATAAAAAATTCGGGAGAATTTTCAAACAAGGGAGGGAGAAGTTATGTCAACAGCAACGACAGCACCTTCAACTCCAATAGAACGAAAACCGCAGTTAGCCTTAACCTGCAGAATTAAAGGCCAATGCTCGAAAATAAGAAATGTACCGAGTAAGCATAATCAGTGGTCGTCGCTTGTTGCTTTGTAGCCATTCTTACGCAAATTGTTTACGTAATGGTACTCATTTGTTTGCATAATTATAGTTAACTTTAATGAATTCTCGAGCATAGACCAATAATTCTGCATCAACAAACAATAATTCTACACAAACAAATAATATTGTACAAGACTTAGTAAATTCAACATTATAAATATTTGCTCATAAGAATCAATAAAGTGAAACGGAGCACTGAAACCCGCTTTGTGTTTTAACTCAAAAATAACTTGCGCGCGCCAAAAAAGAATTCGACAATTCCAAAGAAACCAGAAGAAATGTCCCCCTTAGGCTCGAACAAACTGGCTGGAGAACCGAGTGCGTATTGACTACTTTGTATGATCGACACGATGGCTAAAATATTGGAGAGGCTGGTCTGCACACGCTTAGAAAACCATTTAGAAAACGAGGCACCTGGCCTATATGACAATCAATTTGGCTTCAGAAAACATTGGTCCACCATAGATGCAGTCCGAAAATTGACTGGCATTGTAACCAAGGTTATTGAAGATAACATGATGGATGCATGACGACAAAATATATTGCGCAGTTATCACATTGGACGTGAAAAATGCCTTTAACTCGGCACATTATGAGGGCATTGCAGGAAAAAAAATATTCTGGAGTATCTGCTGAGAATATTTGATAGCTATCTGTCTGACAGACTGCTTTTTTATGATTCTGAGTCAGGGCCAAAAAACTACGTAGTAACAGGAGGCGTACCGCCGGGATCCCTGCTGGGCCCGCTGCTATGGAATGTGCTACAGATGTGGTGACTTAATATTAAGCAAAAATCAAAATAACTAATACCACCAACAAGAAGTCTCATGCGGAATCGAATTAGCCCGTACGATCAAAAGAGTGATCAAACTACATTTCCAAATTCGCTAATATGAGAGACCTAGCAAATGGACTGTATGTGCTTTCTTTACTTCTCAGAGCTAGTTACAATACAATGTAATGCAGGTTGCAACCTCCATTTTGTATGCAAAATATGTATGCACTTATGTATGTATATACAAACATATACCCAGTGGTTGTTGGTGAAGCATAGCAAAGAAGAATGTGACAAAACCTAACAGATGCGAGTTGGCGTGGGTCAACAGCTGGGTGCAATAACAATAACTACTAGCAAAAGCAACGAAGTGGACTTACCAACGATGGTAATTCACAAACAAAAGAAAATCTAACGACAGCAATAATTAGACACCAGAGCAAATAAAAACCAATTTATATTCTTGGGATGCACCCGAGGTGTGGTCCAACCAAACTGGTAACGAGCCCGCTCGCACTACTTACGTGCTGCCGGGGAGGAGATGCTATAGGTATGAGTAGGGAAGAATGGAGGAAGAAACACTGTCGGCACTAGGTCTCGACTGTCCTTAATACAAATATTTGCCTCGACGACAACAACAACATTTTTAAAACAAATAAATCACTAAAATGCCCGGCTCGTGTAAAAATATGTTTCCTCTTTGAAAGATTACGAGAATCTGATCCGGGCCACACTAACGAGCCAGGCCGCAAGCTACTCGCTGGCCTTCAGGATTCTCTGACTATAGCGCAGACCACCATGGCACACCAAGTACAACGCATTAAAGAGGAAGGCGACATCCCTTTTCACGGAATGCATCTCTTAATAATAACTTTTGTTAGTGAGGAACCGTTTTGGTAGGAACACCTTTTTTTGGAGACTTATACCACCGGGTAGGCACACACCGAATACAACCGGGCCATCATTCACTGGATTTAAGCTATACAACTACTTGCCGAGATAAGTCACTGTCAAAAGCTTGGATAAAAAGGCATATTAAGAAAAAAAGGAAATAAACAAACAAAGATACTAGGTGGTGTGATAAGTATCCACGTCAACAACAATCAGCTGTCAAAACAAAACTTTGGCATGTTTGCCTAAATATGAACGGACTACAAAGTGATGAAAAAGTAGTCGGGTCGAATTGCAACTCGAATAGATCGTACTAAATAATATAACTGTGTATTAAATTGAAATTTTTCCTTTTCTGATTTTTAGTTATATGAACGCTGAAAATATTTTTTAGTCTTTGAATAAACGTCTTTATATCGATACGTGTTTTCCTTATTTTACGATTCTCGGCTCTTCCCCCAACACAAGGCACTATAATCTTTTTTACAGTAGCAGAGCATTGTGCGGTCAAGGAGGTTACTTTTCCCTCCCCACCGTTGAGAGGAGTAGAAACAAATTGTTTTTATTTTTAAAAAGCCAATAAAGCTTTGTTACTCGGCCAACTGTTGACCACTAACATTTAGTAACAAGCTGTTACTGAACTGCCTTCATGAGATAAAAGGTGCTGGAAAAATTTCAGCAAGTAAGAATTAGCGAACAAGAGAAACAAGTTTTTTGTTTCAAAATATTTTATTGAATTTTTCTTTTTAGAATCTAACAATAATTTCGAAAATCATATATCTAGTTCTTACATAATACAGGTCAAGCATTGCCACTGCATCGATATACAAAGGAAGTAGAAACTACAATGAATTATATACATAAATTTTAGTAATTTTGCTTTAATAAAGAATGTGTTTATAAAGATATCATTAGGGATACCAAATACGCAAATTATACTAATTTAACAAAAGATATCATGAAGAGTGACGTAAAGTAAATTATAATAAATATCATGAAGGATATGGACGGATATTTCCTCCCAATTGAATGTTGCCTTTAACCACAGCCCTTAATTACATTTTAAAAGTAAATCGTTTCTCTTTAATCACTTGGGGTAATTTAGTTGTAATAAACATTTAGTCAGAAAGTTTGGCGAGATAGATAGCCCCAATAAATAATTTTTACGCAGTTTTCCTGTGTCCTCTGTTATGGTGTTAATCCCGAGAACGTTGTAAATTGCGGAGTTTCTTAAATACCAAAAGGCCCTTATTTCTCTTAAGATTTTACATTGTATTACCATATACTGAGATTGAAGCACATGTATCTTTTTTTAAGGTAAATATTACTTGTATATACATACTTAGGGCCGTTTTAAACATCTCCGGTTAAGCACTTACTCATAACTTAATCGGAAGATAGCATAAAATTCGTTTTCACAATGCCCGCTTAAGGCGCATCTGTCTATTAAGTTGTGTTTAACTTAACGCCAACATTGAATGGCGATTAGCTCTTAACCGGAAGATAATTTGACAGCTACAAAAAGAAAAATAATAAATACCAATGTATTTCGGTGTTAACTTTAAAATAAATTTAACTAAGCAAAGTTTGGAAAGCAGTTACTGTAAGGTTTGTTAAAAAAATGTCTTTAAGTAAATCAATATTGCTTATAATTTATTCGATTTTGCAGGAATACAGCAGTGGATATTTTGCTTTCAACATTACACTTTTAAACATCGCGTAGTTTTTTTTAATTTGTGCGAAATAAAAATGGCGACTGCCAGTCGGGTGGTAAATAGTGTCCATTGCTGTAGCGGAACAAGTCCAATCGTTCATCAGAATACCGACAAAAAGCGGAAAAATTGAAAGCACAATGCGTACATTTCACAGAATAGCGAAGTTTCCAAAGGTGTTGGGGTGTTTAGATTACACTCAAATTAGAATCCAGTCACCTGGAGAAGAAAATGCCGAAAGTTTTCAAGAAGAAAACGGTACTTGCAAAATGGAAATAACGGTCTTTGCGAGCAGATGACCTGGGCATTATATTATTTTACGTCTTTACAATGAAACTCAATTCCGTACTCGAAATTGCACGGAGAGGGGATGTTGGATTCAGAAATGTATTCTTACTTATTAATTTAACTATTAGCATTACGTATTCATAAATGTATTAGTGACGCAAGAGTTACAGCCTTATTATGTATTGCGAAGCGAACGCTCGTTTCGTGTCAGACACGAATCGTTCGCATATTTGTATTACGTATTTCGAACACAAAGCCAAACGATAACAGCTGATTCTTACGTGATATGTTATTGAAAAGTACATTCTCTATTACGAATAGTATGCAAAACAACGAAGAGACATGTCAAATTCAAACGAAAGCTAGTTTGGTATCGTTGCATTAAATTCAAAATGGATCAGTCATGTAAAAAAAGGTAATATTAACTAATTCAATCAATGCTTGATTTGAAATAACATATTAAACTTATTTCAGCGTTAAGAAAACTACTAGCATCCAGTTTGAGATGCTCATTAAAGAATTGGAGGCTAAGGTAGACTTGGCTAGATGCGCTCCTGTATTTGGGGCTGATAGAATTTCTTTCGATGCCCAGTTGCGGATAAATTGAACGCGAGTGGACCTCCGCAGAAAAGTGTGGTGGAATGGAAAAATGTGAACGTGGATTGGAATTACAGTTTAAAATACAAAATATATATGAAAATGTGTTTAAAAATGTAAACATAATATTCTTTACGCAATTCTCTACATAGATTTGGGCTGATCTTAAAAGTCGGAAAAAACGAAAGATTTTAACGAATTTAATTGAAATTTTAAAAAACAAATAAAGCTATTAACAAATCATAAAATTTGTTTGAATGCTAGTTTTGCTTTTTCATTACATTTTATTTTGTATATATATTTTTTGAATATATACAAACACCGTATTGTAAACAAACAAATACAAATGTCAACGAAAATATAAAGAAGGAATGAGCAAATGAGCACTGCCAGATGTTTAAAATGTAACTTTAAATAGATGGAAATTCGAAAAAACACAGTGTTTTTATTTTAATTATTATATAAATGACATATGGCAACATGTTATTTGACAAATGATTCCTTCTCGCATTTCTTTGTTACGTAGGCAACGTATGGGTTGACGAACAATATAGGGAATGTCAATGCTGTACGAAATCGTCCAGAGACGATTCGTTCGTCAGACCTTTCGTTCGCAATACATAATAAGGCTGTTAATAACGCGACACCACAAAAGGGTTAACATCGAACGTCATTTGACGTTTCTTCTTCTCTCTTTCGCTTTGGTGCTTGGCATTCGTTCGTTTATATACATACATTACAGGCCATTTTAGTTCGTTCGTTTGGATCTTGTTTCTTCCGCTCGCTGCTAGTTCGCCCGCTTAAATTTAGTTTTATTATTTTGTAAAGTTAGTTGCAGTAATTAAAAGTGAATTGGAAATTACTAAAACCGAGAGTTTTATTTAATTGCTCACGCTAACTAGGAAGAATACGCAACATTGCTGGTCCTTCGAGCCGGATAGTGCTCAACCCGCTCGTATAAGTGCAGTATTTGCAAAAAGAACTAGACCAGTGAATATATTTAATCGCCTTTAAAGAAAGCATTTTGTAAATAGGAACAATACATTACAATGCGTACTAATGTAATTCATGCGAATATACAGATAACTACAATTTACAATCAACGATCGTAATTATGTCAAGGTGATATTGGTGTGACCTATGCAAGCTGCTCTGCTGTATATTTGACCTTGGCTACTCCGCCAACTCACTGTTTTTGTTTCGTTGTCGTTATAACTTTACATACGTTCCTTTTTGCCAACTTTTTCCTTGTCTTTGATTTAATCTCTGTAACCATCACATACCGATTAGTGCGGATATACAATTAAATTATCAATAATGTTGTCTGTTAAAACGCGAGACTCTGCATTAAATGCAATTAAAACGTATATGATAAAAATCAAGGATGATGCTTTTGTCATGGATAGTGACAGTGTTGTGAGTTATTTGCTGCTCCTCAACGAACAGTGGGCCCGTTTCAATATTGCACAAGGTTAAGTTGGAATATCGTGTGGTCTTGACAATGCAGAAGTAGAGGAAAGCGTTCGCTAATTTCAAGCATGAACAAAGGTGTAAGGTGGAACCGACAACGAAACTTGTGACATTGCCAACGTCTGTGTCCGCAGTAATTCGTTTACCGAAAATGAATTTACCAACGTTCGCGGGCGATTCCACAAGTTCGAAAGCTTTCTACGATGCTTTTTGTTCGTTAGTTGATAGTAATCCCGCTTTCTCGGATGGACCAAAACTACATTACCTACGCAGCTGTCTAAAAAGAGACTCTCTCAACATTATCAGTGGATTTAAGGTATGCGACGCTAATTATACAGAGGCCTGGGATCTTCTCAAGTCTCGGTAAAAAATAATGAGAGTCATAGTTGAGGTTGAAGATGATTAAGTTCACAGAAAGTACGGACGTGTTTTTTTGATTGGCTCCGTAACTTCACTTGAAGTTTAAGAAAACGTAAATATTAAATATCACTTACATAAATAATTCCTTTTTATATCAATATGTTAATAATGATGTAAATCAGCTCCTCGGGGTCTATGGTCCTTTTCTTTTCGGGAAGCCTGCTAGTTGGGCGCCAAATAAAATTCACTCCCTATGGTTTTACAAAATACTTAATTTAAGTTTAAAGCAATACTATGTATTGCGACTGCAGTGGATTACTTATAACAAGTGGTTGTTTCAAAACTCAAGCCGTGAATTTTTCTAATTTTTGTGCAATCAGCGGAGCTTTGGTTTTTTCTTTCTCAATACCTGTTTTCCCATCTTTTTTTATGCTGATCACTCCCGTTGCATATTCATCTCTCGTTTCGCATTTTTTTTTATTGCATTTTTGTGTGTAGCAACAATTCAATTTCTCTCGATGCTGCTTTGCTCGCTTTGCAGCGTACTTATTGTTACCGTTGTATGCATGAGGTGACAATTCCGTTGGAGTTAACAATGCTTTTGCACATGGTACCAATATCATTATCATAATTATGTTCTTAACTAATGTAAATATGTGTTTATGTGCATTTTTATATCCCAGCATCAGCTTGGTTGGTGGATGCAACCCAGTAGTGGCGTACTGGAGGGGAAAATAAACTTGTGGATCATTATCATTGTTAACTTACACAAACCATCTTTATTACTATATTTATTGGCAGCGTTTTAACGTCACACCGTATGATTTATTTGTATTAATTATATTTACTCCAATTGGCAGCGTTTTCACGACCCACCAAGGTATACGATATACTACAGCACCAACAGAAGTGATTTCTCACTGATTATATATTTACAAGTATTTTTTACACAATTATGTTTTACTAGAAATGTTCTTCTATTCATCCTAAAATGTTCCGCAAACTGGTCATCTGCATACAAGGCACAGTTTCTTCATAAAAATTTTCCTTTGAATTTCCTTCTTTGAAAATCTATTTGACAAAAAATCTGGTAAATTATCATCACAAGCACTTTGAAGTAAAAATATCTTTTTAAATTAAAATAATTTTAAATCTGTAATATGAATGATATACCAACAAAACAAGTGCTTAAATGTAATGTTTTTTAATTTAACTGAACAATATCAACAATAGTAAAGGCACTCGTTAAACGAAATCTTCGTCTTTTTAGAGAAATATTAGAAACACCAATTAGTATATTTATCGTTTGACGGCTTTAAGGCATGTAGAATTCCATTATTGTTGAAATACAGTAAATTTTGAATAAAATTTATAAATTAAATATGTTATATAATTGTCAATTTTATTAAAATACTTATGGAAATACTAAAAAAACAGAGAACAATAAACTGTACAAATGAACGGACTCAAGTTTAACCGCCAAAATAAACAGCTGTTATACAACTTATTGGCTAATTTTTATTGAATCCTGTTCGTTGAAAACTCAATAAATTTCTTTCTTTGGGAGAGTAAGACATCTTAATCTCTCAATTTCGTTAATAGCTAGTTTTTACTGACATTTCTTAACGAGCACAGCTATTAATTCTTTCAGAAGAAAGGAAAATTAAATAAACCAATATGTAATACAACTACATAAGTAGTGAGATCACTACTACGCATGCATAAAGTGATATCACTAGCCACAATAGAGCATATACATACGCATGCATAAAGTAACGCCCCATATGCACAGAGAGAGAGAGAGAGTGGGACTATACATAGGTATAGGCACATATGTAGCTGCATTGAGAGTAGTGTTGTATGTGTGTATGGGAGTATACAGTATACAGCATATACATATCTACATGTACGGTGGCCATAAAATGTAAGCATACAAGAGAGAGACTGGGACTATGCATAGGTATAGGCACATATGTAGCTGCATTGAGAGTAGTGTGGTATGTGTGTATGGGAGTATACAGTATACAGCATACATATCTACATGTATGGTGGCCATAAAATGTGAGCATACATACGTACATGTATGGTGGTGGCCTGGTCATCTATTTGCTGATCGCTACGTTAACGCCATCTAGTGGGTAAAAGCTAAAGATATTTTACATCGACTTCAGCAAGTACATACAGATATGACTTTCAATGAACATATTTACAACCAAACGCTAATTCTAATTGAAAACAAGGTTTTCACAATGGTTGGAAAGAAATTAGATGATTTTAGGATGCAAAGCCCTCAAAGAGATAATGAGGATGATTTCAACAATGAAATTGCTCGAGAGTTAGATTATGATTTCATAGCACTGCAGCGACAAGTAGAAGAATTAATCCCTTTGTTACTTCCAGAGCAGGCTCATGTTCTCCATCAAGTTTTACGTAGAATAGAATACGGTAAAGGTGGGCTCTTCTTTCTCGATGCACCAGGTGGAACCGGAAAGACGTTTTTGCTCAACTTTTTATTAATGTACATCAGAAAAAACAGAAAAATAGCAGTTGCAGTAGCTTCGTCGGGTATTGCCGCGACGCTTTTAAACGGGCGGCCGTACGGCACATTCCGTTTTGAAATTACCATTGAACCTTGCACATGAAGATTCGCCCATCTGTAATTTCAGTAAAAATAGTTCTCGAGGTAGGATGCTGCGAGAATGTAAGCTTTTAGTGTGGGATGAATGTTCAATGTCTCACAAAAAGGCTATAGAAGCTTTAAACCGGACTCTTCAGGACCTGCGGGATAGTACAGATATAATGGGAGGAATGGTAGTTTTACTGGCTGGTGATTTTCGTCATACCCTTCCAGTTATTCAGAGGGGAACACCAGCAGATGAAATTCAAGCATGCTTAAAATCATCGAGCTTATGGTCGAGAGTTGAAAAGCTGAGCCTAAAAACAAATATGAGAGTGCATCTTCATAATGACGTGGATTCAGGACTTTATGCTGAAATGTTATTGAAAATTGGTGATGGTCGTTTAGATGTTGATGCTGAAGGTTGCGTATCACTTTCAAGAGAATTTTGTAATTTAGTAGAAAATGATGTGGATCTCATTGCTCATGTTTTTCCCGAATTGCAACAGAATTTGGGTTTTGATCAGTGGCTGTGCGCAAGAGCAATATTAGCACCAAAAAATGAAGTAGTTAATAGAATCAACAATGACATTTTAAAAGAGGTGGAAGGGGAAATGGTGGAATATTTATGAATGGATACAATTATGGATACAGAATTAAGTACCTCATATCCTGTAGAGTTTTTAAATTCACTTGAATTGTCGGGTGTACCATCACATAAGCTTCAGTTGAAACTAAATGTACCAGTAATGCTTATGCGAAATTTAAATGCTCCTCTGCTATGTAATGGAACACGACTTCGGATAACGAAATTGGGACAGAATATACTTGGTGCTACTATTTTAACAGGTGTCGGTAAAGGAAAAAGTGTAATCATACCTCGGATTCCAATTATTCCCACTGACCTTCCATTCCAATTTAAAAGAGTTCAGTTTCCCGTCAAACTTAGCTTTGCCGTAACTATAAACAAAGCACAAGGACAGACATTACAGGTAGCACGAGTGCATTTAGAAAAGTCATGCTTTTCTCATGGTCAACTATATGTAGCCTGCTCGCGTGTGTCTAATGCCCGGAATTGACAAATATTTACACCCAACGGAAAAACGTACAATATAGTTTGTAGAAATATCCTTGACTAGTAATCTGCATTTTATATTTTCAATTGTTACCATTCCGAATTATTTATTTTCTTTATAGTGACATATATATTTTAATATTTGTTGTATTGATTCAATAAAGTATACTTTGAAATTTGTAACTTCATTGCATGTAGTAATTTTTTCAAATAGATAATCTCAGACAAGCAATAAAATATATTCTGTATATTGATCCGTTTGTACTATAATGATCTCTTATTGGATGGATTTAATGCGAGCGAAGCCGCGGGTAAAAGCTAGTATGAAATCAACTAATAACTATTAATATGAAAATGCATAGTTTTTTCAAAGGAAATGAAAACTAACCATACAGATCATGAATATTTGATTTGTGTTTATATTCGAACATATAAATTATGAAATTTGTTGACGAAAAATATAAATTTGTTTAAAAGTATGCAAACACACTGGCTGCTGGCAACATTTCTACGCCGATCGCAGCGTCGATAATTCGTGTATTTACATCGCTCTCCAGTCGGCTGTTATGGACGTTAGCAATGTAAAATGGGTAGGTGCGGCATTAAGGCGCCAACGCAGACCTTAGCAGCAACAGAGAGAGCAAAGAGTGAAAAAACTCTCTAAGTATAATACCGTTGGCTCCACTATCGATGCTGATGGTAATGCACTAACAGGGAACAGATTTGCTCCGTTAAATGAGGAAGAGCCTATAACAGATCCACTGTCGTCAGTACTAAACCTTCACCAATCTGCTTGCGGGAGCGCAGCTCCAATTATATTTCACATTGGAAAAGCAATCAAAGCATTTCACGTGATACCGGAGCATAATCCTTGTTCCTACTGTAAGGCTGCTCATAAGATTTATTTTTGTGAAAAATTTCGCAATTTAGATTTCTCCGCAAAATCGAAATTTATCAAGGGATCGAAAGCTTGTTGGAATTATTTTAGTCCAGGACATTTCAAAGACCGCTGTAATAGTTCATCCGCTTGTCGTATATGTAGCCAGCGTCACCATACGCTGTTGCATAACACCGCAGTTTCTTCCGCTACCGTATCTGCTCATGTTGTCGAGAGCTCCAATACCCCTCTGTTTACCGCATCTGTCGACACCGCATTGTTTCCAACCGCTTCGTCTCTAACCGCTTCGTACGAGAACCGCACTGCTACTCATCGTTCATCTTGCCTAAGCAATGGAGCTAGTCAACTGCTCACAACACAAAAGCTAGTTCTATTATTTACCGCATTGGTAAGGATTCGAGACTGCGTTGGTCAATGGAAAACCACCCGTTTATTGTGGAGGTGTGCGTCCAACGCCTGGGTTTAAGTCGCACTTCGTCTTCTGTTTTCGTAACAGGAATTGGTTCTTCGCAAGGTGGTCGCTGCAAAGGCGAGACACTACTCACGCTTTCGCCCTATTGTTCTGAGGATTGCTACCAATGATTGGCCAACTCAGAGATTAACCATTTCAAATTGGCCACACATTCAGGGTTTAGTCTTAGCTGATCCGTATTTCGCTGAGCCCGCATAGACATACCCATAGGCATGGACGTAATGGACTAACTCGTATCTATGGAATTCCGGAAAGGCCCTCCCGGCACACCTATGACACAGAAGACAGTTTTTGGCTGGACCTTGTTCGGAAACATTGTCAATCCTGTTTCGTCTGCTACCAACTTGTTGTCACTGCATTGCGACGTTCATTTGGATTGTGGGAGCTAAAAGAGTCGCCTCAAAAACATCACCTTACTCACGAAGAAATCTTTTGCGAACATCATTTTATTTCCACGCATAAAAGAATGCCTGATAGTCGCTTCATAGTAGAGTTACCACTTAAACCAAACGTGTTACTCGGGTAGTCACGAGACTTTGCAGTCCGTAACCAGTTACGCATCGAGCGAAGACTCGAAAGTAAGGAGTTTATGAGAGAACTCATCGAAAAGGAGCATATGCAAGCCGTTCCTGAGACGACTAGTATGGCATACTATATGCCGCATCACCCAGTCTTAAAGGAATCCAGCGTTACTACCAAGTTGAGGATAGTCTTTAACGCAGCTGCGAAAAATACTAATGGAAATTCGCTTAACGACACATTGTTTGTGGGCCCTCAGCTACAACAAGACTTATATGCTATATTGAATCGTTTTAGAACGCATCGTTACGCAGTGACGGCACACGTCGCAAAAATGGATCGACAGGTTTGCGTCTAATCAAAACACGTCGATCTACAGCGAATCGTTTGGCGTCCAGATCTATCTTCTCCAATTAGAGATTATCGCACGCTACGGATAACATATGGAGTGGCACGATGGACGATGGACATGGACGATTTGTTTACTGGTGCATCCTGCAAATCGGAGCTCCTATCGCTTCAACGAAGCGTGTCTGAAAATATTTAAGGAGGCGGCTTTGAACTACGAAAATGGGCATCTAATTGCGCAGAGTTGTATGACAGCATTTCTAATTCATCTGCGAGTATATCGCATTTTGCCGATAGTAAAGACGTTCACGCAATCGGGCTCACGTGGAGGGCGACTATTTCACATTCGCAATCAATTTAAAGAAACCACTCGCGATCTTAACTAAGAGAGCATTTTTGTCAGATTCTAGTTGTCTTTTTGATCCCTTGGGCTTGCTCGCTCCTATAACGATGTGCTCCAAAATTTGGTTCCAGGATACCTGGCGCCCTAAGGTTGGTTGAGATGAACCGATACCGACCACTATTGCTACACAGTGGCTAGAACATCTTTCACAATTTCATCAAATGGCCGATTTAAGGCACGCTTACGCTGCAGTGATGTACGCACGCACTGCTCACACTGATGGTCAGATCGTCAGACTCAACAATTACGCTGGCAGGGTTGCAAACACACCCTAGCCGATGAGAAATGTTTGTCGCAAATCGTGTTTCCGAGGCCCACGAAGTTTTTCCTACTGCGTACGATCACGTACAATCTGAAAACAATCCAGCGGATTACGCATCTAGAGGTGTAACACCACTTAAACTCCTGCATCAAGGCAATGGTGGAACGGTCCAAGTTTCCTGCGTAGCTCAAGCGCGTTTCTGGCGCATCTTACCCATTCGCACAAAAATTGGTCTGTAATGACCAAATACTCATCGTATTCAAAACTAAAGCGTATCATTGCCTACGTTTTACGCTTCGAATTCAACGCTCGCTCCAATACGCATCATAACGCTGAGAAACGATGTGGTCCTGTTAGCCATGTAGAAATAGCTGAAGCTGAACGCCGCTTAATTAAGTATACCCAACATTTATTTTTTGCTAATGAAATGTTTGTTTGCAGCGCAAAAAAGGCGATCCCGCTTCGCAGTAGCCCATTGCGCTTGCAGCCATGTCTAGACTCGAATGGTACTCTTCGAATTGGTGGTCATCTTAAATCTGCAAATCTTGCATGTGAAACGAAAAATCCAGTCATTTTACCTACATCCTGGAGCCGATGGTCGTGTACAAGTCGTGACCGTGACGATGTCGAATGGAGAGTTCGTCTGTCCAATAGCGAAGTTGTCCCTACTACCTACAAAGAAGGATCTGTTTTCCGAGGAATATAATTAATTATGTTTATATCATTTAGTTCGTAATTCGTAAAATCATAATCTGTATTTAATCATGTAATTGAACATATTAACATAGTTCAAGGGCGGCGGTATGTTGGATTCAGAAATGTATTCTTACTTATTAATTTAACTATTAGCATTATGTATTCATAAATGTATTAGTAACGCAAGAGTTAATAACGCGACACCACAAAAGGGTTAACATCAAACGTCATTTGACGTTTCTTCTTCTCTCTTTCGCTTTGGTGCTTGGCATTCGTTCGTTTATATATGTACATACATTACAGGCCATTTTAGTTCGTTCGTTCGGATCTTGTTTCTTCCGCTCGCTGCTAGTTCGCCCGCTTAAATTTAGTTTTATTATTTTGTAAAGTTAGTTAAAGTAATTAAAAGTGAATTGGATATTACTAAGCCCGAGAGTTTTATTTAATCAAGGGAGAACCCTGCTCATGCTAACTAGGAAGAATATGCAACAGGGGAATGGATCCTTGGATTGAGACTTTCGCTCAGCACAACTATGAACATCATTATTGCTTGTGAAGTATTGTACAATATTGCCATCCAGAATGACTCTAATTTGAATGAAGTAGAAGATCAAGTGCATGAATCAGTAGCAACATCCGTTGATGCCGACGGAAACATAGCTGAGGTGCAAATAAACAATTTTTCCCAAGTAAAAATATTTGAATTAAATTTCATTAAATTAATTTTTCATAGACAAAAAATAAAATTAAAATTAAATAAAACAGAAAACGGAAGATCAAAAAAATTATCTACTTCGTATGGAAAATAAAAAAGAATACTAGCTGCCTTGCATTTTTGATGTATTCACAACAGAAATTTTTGTGAATTTACTTTAAAATATTCACAATGATCAAACTAACCAGAAGTTAAGTAACCAGAACTAGATGAAAACGAAAGTGTCAGATCAGCCTATCTGGCGGTTAGCTATCCTCCGGTTACAGGTTAAGTTAATCGGACATTGTGAAAACGGGCCTTAGACTAATTACTTAGTAGTTTGCCATCCTTCTATTTTTTAAATAATGTTTTAATTTATAAGTGCCGCAACGGGGTTGTAATACATATACATTAAGTATTGTTGTATTATCCGCAAAAGCTGATGCGACCAGGTTTCGTTTTGTGGGAAGATTGCTTGTATGAAATAAATATAAGATGGGCCCTTAAGCAATTTTTTGTAGAACAGCAGCAAATATTTCATAGGATTCAGTAGTTTAACTTTTTTGTCTAACCGAAACTTTCTGCCAATAGGAAAGCTTTTTTTTTTAATAATAACCGCAACGGTTACTCTCCGGGCGTAATTTGCCGAGTCAAGAAAAGCAAAAGTTTGTTGAGCGTCAAGATAAACAAATCAATCAGCTGAAAAATATGTAAGATTAATTATGCTACCATAAAAATTTAGTGCGTTAGTTATCAATAGAGATTAGTACAGTATTTTTCGTTGCGAAAAGTGAGTCTGACAAATCAAATCAGATGGAGTTTTATTTGATTGTAAAAGTAATGGACTAATCGGATGATGACATTAAAATATACTTCACCTAAAAGAAAAGAACCGCAAATCAGTCCATTTAGAAGTTTGACAAAAGATATGACCCTTATTTAAAAGTTTTAAGCAATTAGTATAGGGAGGAAGATTTTGGCGAGAATCATATTGAAAATGATGCAAAGGAAACAGCAAAAACAGTTTTTGAACGGACATATTTTTATCAGAATGGGTATAATTAGGATTTGACAGCACCGAACCGAACTCCAATATCGGTCGTCCTAATGGCTTAAGAAGTATTTTCGTAATATAAGGGTATTTAAATCCTTTAGACCATTGTGAATATTAAAATTAAGTTTAAAGTCTATAGTTACACCCAAATCAACAAAATTATATACTTGTTCTGGACTATAGCTGTTTTTTGGGTAAGATGGTGATTGAAGATATTTGTGGGAAAATATCATGGTTTTACATTTGTTAAACTTACACATAAGAGGCATGGCATTGTTATTGCACCAAATTACCAAATAATTGAAATCTGTTTGTAAAAAACACCTTTCGCTAATTAAGGTATAGATTTTAAAAGACAAATCGTTAAGAAATAGCAAGATCAAAATCAGACCCACGTGGCGATCTTGCGGGACGCCAGAGGATGCTTCAATTATGTCCGAAAATGCTTTAAATAGTGCTCTTTTCGTTCTGTTACAGGGATAAGATAATATTTATTGGAGCAAACTAAGGGGAAATCACAGAAGATTTAGTTTTTTAATAAGTATTATATGATTTTCTCAATCGAATGTTTTACTTAAGTCCGTTTCAGTGCTGGAAACTGGAAATTATTGGAAATATGGGAAGTAATTATTGCTTCAGGCAGTTTAGGAATAGCAAATAAATTTTCGATCCCTCTATAATTTTCAATCGAAGTTCCACTGTCATTCTTATACAAAGGAATTATATACGATCTTTTCCATAACAAAAGAAATAAAACTTGTTTTGGGGATGCATTAAAGGGGTTCATAAAAGGCTGGTACAAGTTTGTGGCGCAATATTTATGAAAGCACGCTGAAATAATGTCAGGCTCATAACTAACTAAAAGAGATCTCTAAAGCTTTCAACTGATGTGGCAGATCTTCGGGAGATAACAACTGGGGTATTAGTTAAAGATTGAGAATAAAAATGATAATGATTGACAAAATTGCTTCAAGGCTGTATTAAGCAATTAGACTAGAAAAATTGTGCAAACATATTCGAGATATGAAGAAAGTCATTTGATGTAGTATTTTTGTATGTCACGGGACAGAAAGAAATAGACAGCGTATTATTTTTCATCATCGAAACAATAATGAATTATTTCGCTGGACATGCACAGATAAACCCGTCTGAGCAGTTATGTGAGCCAATGTTACGTAAATAAAGTTCTCACCAGTATGAATACGAATGAATTTAAATTCAAAGGAGTCTATGAAAGAAAAGCATACTTCCTCTGATGGTGTAGAGGAGTGAACCGTAAATAGAGCTCCTCCGCCGATTCTGTTCAAGTGATCTTCTTCTTTTTCATTGGCGTAAACTTCGTTTACGCGATTACACCCAGTGAAACCAGGTCGCTCTCCATCTGACCCTACCAGCGGAATGAAGGTCTTCCTCTTCTTCTGCTTCTCCCAGCGGGTACTGCATCGAATACTTTTAAAGCTGCAGTACTTTCATCAATTCGGACGACATGACCTAGCCAGAGCTCCCAACGCTTCTGCACCATGTAAATAGTAGGACGGGAATGATAAGGTGCTTGTATAGATTAGAGGATTTCACTTTTCAGAGTGATTCTGTTTTGAATTTAAATGTTAATATTACTATTGGTGTTAATTCTGGTCCCCAGATAGATGCCTCGAAGTTTTGAGTGTGGTGGGAGCCGAGTCGCGATTGCAATGACTGCTTGTTTGATGACTGGAAATATTTCGATTTGTTTTACCGGTAGACCATCAGCTCCAGCCATTCTTTTATATTTTTAAAGGGCATTCGCTATTCGAACGTAAACAATGTCACGTAATGGAACGTGTTTATGCGAGAAGCGTAAATCCTTGCATAAATTTGGGCGCTGGCGAATTGCTTCCTGTTATTTGAAGTTCTGCTTTTTGGCATAGGTATATGCATGAATTGTTTTGCATTCATGCATATATGGAAGAATGCAATTCTCAAATGATCAGCTAAGTTATACGGCTAAAGTGTTCATTGTTTGCAATGGAATTTACCATCTTATGGTCCAGATCAGATATCTGACTATCTGATCTGTTTTGCGTCTTCCCATCCTTGCTCACTTGAGCGGTATGCGATTGGCGTCTGTGCAGCTTTAGATGCCTCTAATTGCATTGTGTTAAAGACCACAACGAGCGTAGTGCTCAACTTGAATACATTCAAACATTCTACCCCACCCGCTTAGACAGAACGTTTTTTCCATAATAATCGGTTGGAGTTTATGGTTCGCCATCCCATGGGTCCCATAAGACCTTTATTCATTCTTGAAACATTCTGTAAGCCGCCGTATATTCATGTAGATGTTTTGAGTATTACCCTTGTAGGCCAGTTTCTCAATTTCTCATACTAACGCCTTTTGGCCGCCAGCTCTCGGTATCTATCCCACACCCACGGTCGATTGCAAGGTTTTAAGGAAGGCAGTATGTTTTCTCTTCAGTGCAACTCCTTATTCTTTATCGCACCAACTCATTTCTTGGAGCTGTCTGAAACCAATTGTTTCCGTAGCGGCGGTACGTAAGGAGCTTGAGATGTCATTCCAGTTTCCTTATGTTAAGTTACTGATGAGTGCTCTCAGAAGGCAGGTGTGCAAGTCTAATAGAAGACCGCTCGGTTGTATGTTGTGATAGCAGCTTATTGACGTCGAAGCTTCTTTATGTTTGTTGACCGGCGTTCTTTGATACACAAGATCATGATGCGATTCGTTGTTAGGAGTTAGGTATGGGCGCACACCTGAACCATCGTTCTTTGCCCATCGTTCTTCTCTTCCGTCGGGGCATGGGAGCGAATAGGCGACGTTTTGAAATATTTCGTTTTGATGCGGATTTTTGCGAGACGTTCATCCACTGGGTTGAATGCCAGTGCTCGGCGACGAAGTCTTTCTCCCTCTACGGATCCTCGATAAAATTCGCGCTCCGTTATTTGGCCGCTGTAGTATATTTCACAAGGACCCCCATTCTCTCATTCTTGTCCCGTCCGTCAGCCTATAATCTTTCGAGAGCATCAACCAACTGGTCAACGGTGTCTTCTAAATAAGGGACAAAAAATTCCACATGCCCTCAAATCGTGATCCTTTAAACGCTTGCGGGGGTCTTAATCAAAAGAGGGTCTCCCATCCTAGGCTTTTTGTGTTTTTTTGTCATTGGAATTTATGTTTCATGTGGTGGGTCCCAGCCCTACGCACAACCGCATGGGGATTCGTCTACTTATTTTAGCTCGCATCCAAACGGTTGTTTGTTGGCTTGCCGGAGGGCACAAGGTCTAAGACCGGAAGTCGTGCAATGAAGTACTGCATAAATGTTTATTTACGAAAAACGTACCTATCATCTTGTATAATAATCAATCTAGCCAAACTTTATCAAACACCTGAGTAACATCAAGGATGCCTGCAGCGCAATATAGTTTTACTCTCGAACGCTGATCTTATTTGTGTAACCACTCTCTGCACTCCCTCTAATGTGCTGTGCCTTTCTCTTAAGCCGAATTGATGGCATGGTATGTTCTCTTCTGACTCTAAAATCGGCTGTATTTTTTCAAAAAAGTATATCGATGATTTCATAGAATATCCTAAGTAAGCTAACCAGGTTAAGGGATCAAAATAATCTCCGATAAAATCAGGATTAAGGAAAATAGAGCTATCTCGATATGCTCTCTATCCTTTCCCAGGGTTTTTTTTTTTGTAACATTGGCAACATATTCTCAGAGTTATATAAAATGGTAATGAGTGTAGTCAAGCTTCTGGGTATGCAGTTATTTTCTCGGGGATATACTCAACTCCTACTCTTGCGTTGCAACCAACCCGTGTTGAGCCGGTGGATGAGCGTCTCACCACAATCCGCATCAAAGCCAAATTTTTCAACATATCCTTGATTTGCGCCCACGCCCCGACGGAAGATGGCTTTTATGAGCGCCTAGAGAAAATCTTGATTGGGTGGGTAACAAAGGTATCTTTGGTACGACTGTTGGGAAATTCAGCTTCATAACGAAACATCTCCTAATGGGTTGAGGCTGATCGACTTCGCCGGGGCGCGAAATTTGGTTGTCTGTAGTACTTGATTCCAGTACAAAAAAAAAATACATCGAAACGTTGACGTTGGAAAGCTAAAATCACAACAGAATGCCGAACGCTTTTCTACTCGACTTTCACTCCTGCTCTCTGAGAGCACTTATCAGCAACTCGGTATACGGTAACTGTGTGTGTATCAAGCTCCCTACCTACAGCTGCAAACGAAACCGTTGGATTTCGTAAAGGTTGCAAAAACAGTTGGTACTATGAGGACTGCCGTGTCGCAGTGGAGAGAAAACAGACTGCCTACCTCGCAACGTTACCATCGACCACAACACGTGCGTAATGGGATAGATACCGAGAGCTGAAGAGGGAAGCAAGACACATCTGCAGACAAAAAAAGAAAGAGGCCGAGATGGGCGAGTACGAGGAGCTTGAGAAGCTGGCCGACAGGGTAATGCTCAAAAATTCTATGAAAAGATACGACCACATACAGAAGGTTTCAAGACCGGAGCAGATTCCTGTAGGAAACAAAAAGGAGATCTAGCCACCGATGCCGAGAGCATATTAAATTTATAGAGGGAACACTTTTGCAGCAGTGAAAACGGAGTAATCGGAGATAGTGAACCCGAAACCCCAATTTATGAAGATGGAAAAGACGTTCCACTACCTGACCATGAAGAAGTTAGAATAGCAATCGCTCGCTTAAAAAACAACAAAGCGGCTGAAGCTGACGGTTTTCCGTCAGAAATATTCAAACGTGGCGGTGAGGAGCTGAAGGTGCATGCATCATCTACTTTGTAGAATATGGTCGGACGAAAACATGCTCTGTTCAATCCACAGTGTGTGCCAATTATCGTGGGATAAGCCTCCTTAATATCGCCTATAAGGTCCAGTCGAGCCCACAGTCAACAAACTGTTTGGACCTTATCAACGTGGTTTTAGACCTGCTATTGACCATGCGCCAAATCTTGGAAAAGGCCCGTGAAAAGATGATCGCCACCCACCACCTCTTCATCGATTTTAAAGCCGCCTTCGGCAGCACGAATAAGAGCTGCCTTTACGCCGGTGTTACTGAATTTGGTATCCCCGCAAAACTTATATGGCTGTGTAAGCTGAGGGTAAGCAACAGCAAAAGTTCCGTCTGGATCGGGAAGGATCTATCTGAGCCATTCGATACCAAACGAGGTTTCAGACACGTTGACTCCTTATCGTGTGACTTTTCTAACATATTGCTGCAGACAATAATACGAGCAGCAGAGCTGAATAAAGAAGGTACAGTCTTCTCTAAGAGTGTACAGCTACTGGCTTGCGTCGATGATATTGACATTATTGGCCTTAGCAACCGCGCTTCCTCCAGACTTGATAAGGAAGCGATGGTATGGGTGTGGTAGTGAACTAGGGAAATACGAAATATCTCCTGTCATCACACAAACAGTCATTGACTTCGCGCTTTGGCTCCCATGTCACTGTTGAGAGTCATAACTTTGAAGTCGTAGATAACTTCGTCTATCTTGGAACCAGAATTAACACCAACAACAGTGTCAGCTTGAAAATTCAACGCAGAATCACTCTTCTCAGCGGGTGCTACTTTGGACTGAGTCGGCAATTGAAAAGTAAAATCCTCTCCTGAAAACGAACTCTACAAGTCCCTCATCTTTCCGGTCGTGCTATATGGTGCGGAACCATGACAATATCTGATAAGTCGGCGTTAAGAGTTTTCGAGAGAAAAGTTTTGCGTAAGGTCCTCTACGGGCTGGTAACGGCGAATACTGCAACCGACGGAATGATGAGCAGCATAAGATATAAGGCTGCATTGACATAGCGAATCAAGAAACAGCGGCTACGCTGGCTAGGTCCTGTGGTGCGGTTGGATATGAATACTACAGCTCTGAAAGTTTTCGATGCAGTACCCTTCGGTAGAAGCAGAGGAAGAGGAATACCTCCACTTGAAAGACCAGGTAGTGAAGGACCTGGCTGTACTTGCTATTTCGAATTGGCGCCAAACAGCAAAAAGGAGAAACGAATGGTGCAATCTTGTTAAATCGGCTATAATCGTGTAAGCGGTGTCTATGTCAGTAAAGTATGTAAGTAAGTATCAGAAGAAGTCCTAGAAGGGGTTGGGGGAGCACCCGTCAGGGGCTGGTAAAGTTATCCTGTAGAAACTACCTGAGCAGAAGACGCATTTTCTGCTTATTTTCTTCGCTGTTGTTGATGATCTGAAAGAACATCCAGTTCTTGCTATTTGCTTTTCATAGTGCTTTCACGCGTTGGGGAGCGATTCCGTCCCTTTTTTGATTTTCCAATCCAAGGAATTTGGGAACATAGCTCTCTCTGGCAACTATAATTAAGGCGATACATATATATTCATATACATTCGTATCTTCGTAATGTATATGTATTCCAGTAAGTACTCTGAAAGTTTCAATTCGATCCGACTGCGGTAAGCCGGTATGACAGAGAACTTATAATAAGTTCTCTACACGACTGTGAATAGCGCCCGTACATATTTTTGTGTACAACCACTAACAAGTACCCAATAGCAATATTAATGATGCAAGCAAAGATGACCAAAGGAGTGGACCTTCCCGGAAGACTCAATACAGTTACGGTCATATACATACATATACTCCTATGTATATATTTTGTTCCGTTATTCATTTAAAACGGTTTGCATATACCAAACTAAAAATTAGGCGGGTCCAGCTGGGAATAATATTTGATTTCACTGGTAGTAGTTGAAGTGACAAATATATTTAATATCATAGCATCCAATATCGAACAATCACCGCCAAATGATATCATGGAAATGCCTTCATGTGGCGAAGGGAGCTTCGAGATGTAAAACTAAAACAGCAATGGTAGAGAACATTAGCCTCCGAATCCCTTTGTAAATTTTACGGAGCCTAGAATTTTTAACTCGAAAGTGAGCCAATGACCATTCAAGGTACACCTCATCAACCCCGACGGTTATTGGATCAATTAGGATTCCTCAATGTCCGATAGTATCACATTTTGTTTGACCATGCCAAAATCTTTTGACAGATATAGTGCTGCCAGAACTGGTCACGTAAATCATTATCATTAAACGATAATAGTTTAAAAAATATATATTTATTTCCGATACGCCGAAGTAGGTGCTTTTTCTTGATATTCTGTAGACTAACTTCTTTACCTAAATCTTAATGCATGTCAAAAAATTTTCTATCGTTTTAATATCCGTTTCGGTACACGATAATACTTGTCGAAAAAGTATCTGTTATTTTGATATTATTTACATGAAAACCGCCTCACATTGTGCATGTAATCTGGAGTGATTAGAGGTCGTTCGCTCGTGCAAGGCCGATTTTGATTATGGCCATGGACTATCTGGATACGTTTGTGGAAGTCGTGCGAAACTTCCACCCTTCTTGTCGGCCCCAAAGGAGAGGTTGCAGGACCTTAAGGGTTTTACCCACCTGTTCGGCTCATGCTGATTGACCAGTCGCCGAATTCCCACATTGAGATGCCTGATAGGAGGATCAGCTTGACGTAGTAAGTCACCTCTTGATGCTAAAACCGCTGCTTCAGTGGGAAAATGAGGGCGGATTTCCGATTTTCCGGACTACTGTACGACGGAAAATGCTTTCACCTCGGATGACAGTGGGGATAGCCTTGAAGGTGTTCTCGGTATATTCAGCGAAACCGGGTCGGTTAGCTTTTTTTCAGTTTACAGATGTCTGGTGGTCTTTGAAAACGAAGTCAGCAAGCCAGTCAATCGATATAGCTATGTGCCAATGATTTGGAGCGGGAATTAGCATATGTCAACAAGCTATGCTGCTTTATTATTTATTCACATACCCTGTTCTAAAGTATAAGTGATAAAAGATAACCTAATACTAAATACTCGAATACCAAATCGTCGGATGAAGTTTATAGAGATTTATGCTAGAATAGCAAATTCAATTACAACGAAAATATAAAGAATTCACAGTTCTAATAAACAAACTGTTCGTCAAATTTAACCAGGAAGGTTTAGACGCGTGTGAAATATTAAAAAAAATTTTTTTTTAAGCGACGGATTTGTCATATACCATAGCTCTATGAATTTAAATATATTTTGAGATAAACCTATTCCAAAATGAAAATTTTACATTTTAAGAAATTTCCAATTATACCATAATATATTATATATTAATCTAGAAAACGTATAATATTATTTTTGGCTTTAGTGCGATTGGATTACGCTAGATGTCGTTAGAAAGATGATATTTTGTACTAAAAAGGATAACGGGAGAAATATTGATCACTTAGTGTTTGAGCGCAGTGCAAAGAGAAAAACTTTTTTCAATAACTGTGAATGTACAATTTTGGTTTCGTCGATTTCAATTCGGATATTTTGATGTAAAACACGTTCAACGGTGGGGAAAAAATTTCGATAAATTAATGGAAACCGTAGAGTCTGCCGGTCGTACGAGCACTCCTTTGATTGTCAACGAGCAAAAAAACAAATTGGTCACATTAGTTAACAAGAAAAAATCTCATGAACCGAATATCCAAAAACGAATCGCTACTGAATCGTAACAAAGTCGACTCATTTCTGAAGCGGATGGCGACTGATGATGCAAAGTGGATCACTTACAAATCAAAACGGTCGTGGTCGAGGGACAAGCCGGGATTGACTGTCAGGAACGCTTCATTGTATGTTTGGGGGATTTTGCAAGGAATCATCCACTTCGGCCAAACTCTTAATTCGGACTTTCAGCAATTGGACCGTCTCACAGTTTCTAGTTAATGTTTTTTATGATGAAGCTAGTTAAACAGATCCACAGAGAGTCAAAAACCGTTAACATTCCTAAGTTTTCTCCCCTATCTTAGTCGGAATGACGCGTTTATCCGAGTAGTGCACAATTTTTTACAGGTGAAACGACTTTTTAAGATCGTGTAAAACTTTTTAGAACAAAGTAAATTAAGTAAAACAAAATGAAACCAATATATGAAGGTCTGTAGAATAAGTAAAAATTGGTTTGGTAATTAATTTCAAAGCAGAAATTTCTTAGAAGTAGTAGTTTAAGTGCAGTAGTTTATTATTATGAAAAAATAATACATTGCTGCGGTTTGCTGCTTTGAAATTTATTGCAGCTTATACACAAAACTATTATCTATTTAAATAAATAAATGATATATATATGTATATAAATTGTTGTTTTTTTGTTTGTTTGTGTGGTTGTAATCCATGAATAATACGTAGAAAAGAGTGAGAGAATTAAATACCTATATACATATGTTTTGAGATAACAGGTGGCTATATTGAATCCGCCATTTGGAAATCTTTTATTCTGATAACAAATTCGTAATCAGCGACTACCAAGAAACATATAATACATTATTTCAGTTATTTTCTTTAATTTTTCGCGCACCAAGTGATTACCATCTAATCCTGTCAATGAACATTGAAAAATAACTACATTAGACTTAATAGATGATAAGCATTTAAAATTGCACAAAATAAAGATTTAATTGTATTTTATATTAAACTGCTTCGCTGTGGCACAGAAATACTCATGAACTGTATGCAAAATAAATGCAACGTGTTATCTGATTCGTCAACTCTAGAACATTCAACGTACAATTATCTGATTGCAAACGTTAGTCGAAATCTATTATTAAAAAAAAAATATTTTCAATACAAATCATGCATATACGTTTATGCCTAAAAGTATAAAAGGTCCGAAGAAACACAGCCTGAAGTAAGCGGAAAAAATTCGAGATCTAACTAACAAAGCTTCTACATCAAGTAAATCAAGGGCACAAAAAGTAATGCAGAACTAAGTACCAGAAACGATGGTGGTATGCAAATTTTTAAGCAAAATTTCTACAAGAGCAACAACAAAACGACAAACGCGGTCATTGCTCCTACATCTGTGAAATTCAAGACGTGAACAACAAAGAAAATAAATAAAGAAGCGGCGTTGTTCCACTCCTCCGTAGTAGAGTATCAGGCTCTTAATATTTTGTTGAGAACTATCTGCCCTGCAACGCGTCGCTATCGCACATACTCATCGAATGCACGAAAAATTAATCATGGCATATTTCGTTATCATTACTTTATTTACTCAAGGGGAGTACAACATTTTTGGTTTCACCATTGACATTTCAAGTAAATAGAACCATGAATAAGAATTTTCGAATTGGTCAGTCCCTAGTCCGATTCCCGGATAGAAAAAGAGTCTTCCTGTTAACCTAAGCAAAAGGCCACTTTTGTAGCGAATTTCAAGTAAATCGAGCTCTCTCTGGTCTACTTTCCGGAAAGAAGTGTGGTTTTCCTGTTAATCTAAGCAAATGGCCACCTACGTTCAGAATTTCAAGTAAATCGAGCAATAATAATAAAATATTCACCGAGTTTCCACTTCCCGGACCTTCCTGTTTATTCAAGCAAAAAGCCACCTATGTACCAAACATCATGTAAATAAACTTTTTCCGAATAGGTTAGTTCCGAATTTCAAGCAAATCGAAAGATAAATTAAATTTTTTCGAATAGTTCAGTCCTTGACCCACTTCCGGAGATAATAGTTGTCCGATTATTTTTAGTATGTCGGTTCCTGGTCCACTTCCCAGTGGGATGTGTGGTTTTCCTGTTAATCGAAGCAAAAAGCCACCTACATATATACCCAATTTAAAATAAATCAAACCACAAATAAAATTTCATCGAATAGGTCAGCCTAATCCAATTCATGAAAATGTTTTTTTCGCAAAAACCTTCCCGAAATTTGGTGTAAATCGGTCATTTACCTTTGAAGAACACCTTTTACAAACGGAAATAAGAGTTTTTTTTTGCATAGGTCAGTCCCCGGTCCACTTTCTGAGAATGTTTTTTTCGAAAAAACCTTCATACACGGTGTGTCCCAAAAATAACCGAACTTTATATATAAATCATACAACATACAGCGCCATGTATTGAAAATTTGCAACATTAAAAAGACACATTCATCCTCTTTCAAACGCACCTGACTTCATGTAAGTCGGATGACAGATGTAAAAGTGACAGCCATTTCAATAAAACCTAAAGTGTGCTAATGGCTCCAAAAAAAAATGGAACAAAGAGCAAATATAAAATTTTGTGTCAAACTTGAAAAAAAATTGAAATTGAAGTTTAAAAAATTAAAAAAAAATTGAAAAAAATGAAACAGCCGTAACCGAGGTACTGAAGAACATTTCTATAAATGACATAAAAAAATCTATGCATGCGCTGGTTGATCGTTCCAAACGTTGTGTTGAGTTCAGTCCACGGTCCACTTTAATTTTTTTTCGTGAAAACCTTCCCAGGGATTATGGAAACAGTCTGACGAAATTTCGACAACACTAGTTCCAACCGGAAAAACAGCTTTTTTTCGAATAGGTCAGTCCCCAGTGAACTTCCCAATTTTTTTTTTCGAATGAACCTTTCCAGGAATGATGGAAATATTCTGACAAAATTTCAAGGCAATCGATCAGTAAGTTTTGGAGAACACCCGTTCCGTAATAACATAAGAGATTTTTTCGAATAGGTTGGTCCCCAGTCCACTTCCCAGAAAGAAGAATAGTCTTCCCGTTAATTTAAGCAAAAGGCCACAATGAATAAGATTCCCTAGTCCAATTCTCGGGGAGAAGTGTAATCTTCCTGTTAACTTAAGTAAAAAGACACCTATGTACTGAATTTCAAGTTATTCGATCCATAAATAAGTTTTTTTTTAATCCACTTTCCAGAGAGAAGTGTAGTCTTCCTGTTAATCTAAGCAAAAGACCACCTATGTACCACCTATTTCGAGTAAAGCGATACATGAATAAGTTTTTTTTGAATAGGTCAGTGCCCGGTTCACTTCTCGAACTTGTTTTTTTTGGTAAACCTTACCGGGAATCATAGAAACAATCTGACGAAAGTTCAAGTCCATCGGTCGGTAACTTTTGGAGATTGGTGGATATTACTGGATTTTTCCAAGCGGACATAAGATTTTTATATATGAGATAAGATAATGTTGAAAACGACCTCTAAGATTGTCGGACTCTTGCAATAGTTTAAACTCACAAAACCCTGAAAAATAGTACTCCAATTTATGTCATTGGAAAAGATTTTAAATTTTATCTATAGGTTTGAAAATATCATGAGAAGTTTTTTTTGTTCCAGTTTTCGGAGTTTGGGGGTATTGGGTCACCTACTTGCATCCCAAGTATTTGCTAACAAAAACATTCACTTGCTTATCGTATTCGCTTATAGCACGCAATAGGGATGCTGCGCTCCCATCTTTGGATAATTTCTTTTTATACATATAGGTATTACGTAGCATATATTCCAATTACAAGCGTTAGGATCAGCAACCTCTATGGAATATTAATATGTATGTACATAGAATAGGAACTTTGATAAACTGGTTTATTAAAGTAGCGGCTTACATTTAAAATATGAATTAGTATTTAAGGAAGTGAATTGTTAAAAATAAATATGTCTAATAACTGACTGCTACCCTAGCCGAGTGGTTACTATTGCGTCCTTAC
Source organism: Ceratitis rosa (assembly GCA_037013455.1). Classification (NCBI taxonomy): domain Eukaryota; kingdom Metazoa; phylum Arthropoda; class Insecta; order Diptera; family Tephritidae; genus Ceratitis; species Ceratitis rosa. Next base: position 849,729 of record JAWMAG010000097.1, on the reverse strand, counting down.
ATACGGAAGGCTCGGACTCAAATCCCGGTGCCACCAACATCCAAAAGTTATAGAAAATTAATTTAAATAAAAAATTAAGTTAAATTTTCTAATTGCGGTCGCCCCTCGGCAGGGAATGTCCACCCCTCCGAGTGTATTTCGGACATGAAATAAAGGCTCCTCGTAAAAAACCCATCAGCCGTTCGGAGGCGGCTTAGTATAAACTGTAGGTCCCTCCATTTGTTGAAAAAACATCAAGACGCAAAACCACAAAGTGGAGGAGGAGCTCGGTCGAAAATCGCTTCAGCGGTTACAAATCGCCAATTATACCATATATGTAGGTATATATAATAACTGACTACCACATCATAGCGTTTTTACTCGGCTCCTACATACGTGTACATACTCGTATGTAGTAAACTGTGTACATTTTCTAAGTCGAAACAATAATCTTGTGTTTGTAGTTCTCGCATTTGGTAAACGGGAGCGGTTGCAAAAAACTCATTGTGATTGCCGGAATTATTCGGAATAAAATATCAAAAAATTGACTTTATGCTTGAATGTCTTGGAGACTATTTTTTACGTTTTCGCTTGCAGTTATATGCCACTGTCCAAAGTTATTATTTAGTCACGCCATCGTTCTTACCAACGTTTGTGACATGCGCAGACAAACTTTCAGGTTTTATAAAATGGTATGTCTGGCAGCATTTGGCTCGTACGCGAATCTATTCTCAGAACAAATACAAAACTCTACGCTTAGAAAAATTTTATTGCAAAAAAGAAATGTCATATTGTCGGAAGTCTCTATTATATCAAAACCATTAGCAACAGACACTGAAGGAAGTACCTATGTTTCCGTTATGGTAGTTAGTTATTGAAGAATCAATATACAATCACAATCGCAACGTTATTACAATAAACCAAGTCACCTAATTTATTTCATACGCACGGTGTCGAAAATAAGAAGTTTTTTATCAGGAAAAATCACAATCCATTTTTTCAATCCAGATTCTAAAAGATCGGATTGTTTATTAAATCCCATAACTAACTGAACGAGTTGTAGGTTTTGGAACATGCAGGTCGGCACTATGTAGGAAGGCTTCTTTGGCCGAAGACAAGTTTGGATAGGGTTTTCGGATTTGGCTGTGGCAATTTAGTCTTAATAGCACTGTTCAATTAATGACGTGAAATTTTGACCCTGAGAAGATTTCAAAGCAATTTTCCACACTTTCTAGACATAATTACGAAGTAATTGACGCTAATATACCGTAAGTAAAACATATACGGTTTTGATCAGGGTACACTGACATTAACAAAAATCATCAAAAAGTTCGTGCGTGTTTACCAGTGTAATTAAAGCTTATACTTGGTGAGTACAACGCATTTTTTTAACTCCCACTAATGGAAATATACATAAATAGTTAAAAAATATTAAAATACCTTCATTTGGTCGCATTTGGCCCATATTTAACAAGGAGCGATTTAATGTTGGCGTGTATCTCTGCAGTGTTGATAAATCGCTCCCTTGTACGTTTGCACCCGTAGAATCACTAGGACGCAATATCACAGAAAAACCACTACTAGCTGTAATATTTCCACCAGCATTCGGTGGCGAAGAACATGGGTCTGACTTACATGCTGAGACTGATGGCGTTCCTTGGGATCGTAGTAATGGTGATGGAGGCAAATTCATATTTCGCGGATCAGCAAAATCAACTATAATTAAAAATTAAAAAGACGGATGTAAGTACGTATACATAAAATATGGTTATAAGCCGATTCCTTACTACTATATCCAGTAGAAACAACCATAGAAGAGCCAGAAGCAACTGAACGGCTGGAGTCTGTGCTAGCTAACATATTACTCGTCGCAGCTAAATTACCAGGGACTTCTACGCCAACACCTAATATCGTTGGCGGCGGCTGATATGTGCTGCATTCGTATGCTCCGACCGAATTTTCCATTTTAATATGACTGACATTTGTTGATAATATATCGTTACTAGTCTCATCAAGTATAGAGGCTGAGCCGTGAGATTATAGACAAGCATACATTTGTTTACAATTCCTATTTTAAAAACATGCATCTTATTATAACATACCTTTTGAAAGCCTCCACAATTCTTTAGATGAAAAAACTCCAGTGGCCAATATTATATCATTACATATAACTCCATTGTAAGGATTATGGCTGTAACCTGTATTTGTTTTGGTACATATTAATTAAGTTATCGTTGGTAACTAATAAATAGGGTTCCATACCTAAATAATAACTTCTAAATCGAATACATAGAGCGCATTTTTCATTTGGAAAGCATATTCCAACAATAAAATTTAGACAAATAATATTAGGCATGGTATTTTAACTTCATGTTTTTCTAGCCAATGGCCATTTCCATTACTTGTTGCTACAAAGTTTCCGCTGTTGCATTTTGAATTTTGCCCCTCTTACCTGGTCTAACGTTTTAGAAATAAATATTTTATTGCATACTCTATTTTTTCATTTTGAAAAGATGTACTACAAGTAACGGATATATGGATAATTAATGAAAAGCCACGACTTCATAAATTTACTGAGAGACGATTATATCCAAGATGGTTGATTAAGAGCAATTATCGAGGGGGTTTTGGGGAGCAATCGCGAACAGCCAGACAAGATCAAGAGATGAATTGACAATATGTCGACTAGGAGAGTCGAATTAGCGGACATTTTAGAACGACTGGTAATAAGAAAGAGATACGATTGCGATATTACCGGCGATAAATTTGTTGTCGTTTTCTTATTGCCGGCCACAAAAATTATTTGGTGGGAATATTCCGTATGGTTGACGAGCTATGCCCATATCAAAATATTAAGAAAATGCCAAAAATCCACGAGGTAATGATCCAGAAATTCAAGATTTCCCGCCTACATTCAATATCTGACCACAAAAGTCTTGTCGGAAATTCAGTGTTGCGCAGTTATATATTCATAAAGAAAACTTGAATTCCCATCCACAAACGATTAGGTGTAACCGGAAGACGATGTAGCTTGTCACTTAATGTAGCATATTGTTGGGAGCGCTGGGAAAGATTGAAATTAGCGGTACGGTTTAGAGAGCGAATGTGAAATAAGTAGTTGGCAACCCTCGATACAACTTGAGAAGTTCCATCGAAAATTACAAAACATTGCGAAAATTGCAATAATTAAGCCGTTAAGTCGTCAAGTGGTTAAATCCAATGCTGTATAATTCTTGAATTAACAATATTTAATATTTACAAGTATTTTTACATTTTCTTTGGATTCAATCAAATTGCCAAATAACTTCAATACAATAAAACATCTGATTAGCATTCAATACTATCAAAGTGAGTTGCATAAATTTGCAAAAAATGCAAAAGGAAAAGCAAAACGCAATACGGTCAAAAGCGGAAATCGATAAAAGCAATAAAAACGAAGATAAAGTTGTGACCAAAATAGTCAGTGAAAATTATCATGGAAAGTAAAATCGAAGAAAATAACAAAAGTTTACAGGACATAATTCAACTACTCACTTTAAAAGTTTAAGCAGATGAATTTCTCCAAAATGAGCCTAAAATCGCGGCGGAAAATTTCGAAAAAGTGGTGTCTAATTTTGAAGGGCAAAATGTACCGGTAGAACGTTAGTTTGCTAACTTTAAGCAAAACGCTGCTGCGTATAATTTAACTGAGCAACAGAAATAAGTGCAAGTTCGTGGAAAAATGACACAAACAGCAGAACTTTATCTCAAATCGGTGTTTGTAAATGCATATGGTGAACTAAAGAATGAACTGTTGCAAGAATTTAAACGTACATTTACATGTGCCGATAATCATAAAAAATTAAGTGGAAATCAGAAGAAAAGTAGTGAAACTTTCTACGAATTTGTGTTAAACTTGAAACAAAAAAAATAGCAGCGTTAGGTGAAGTTGAAAGCGAATCGGTATTACGTTACATTGTTTAAGGATTGAATATCAAAGGCGATTGTCAATACAGTATGTACAGCTGCAAATCGTACCATGAGCTTCCTGAAAAATATGAAGTGCTTGAGCATACGAACTATAGCGAAAAGAAATATAAACAATACGGTGTCGTCAAAAGAAGTGTACAGAGCGAAAAAATTATTCGTTGCTTTAATTTAATTAAATGACCTGCATTTGAGAAAGGACTGTAAAACTTATACAAAATATTTCAAATATAATGGCATGGGCATACCGCTAAAAACTGTCTACACCTTACAAACCGCGAAGTGATTAAAGACAATAAAAGGTGTAAAACTATTACTCTCAATAATATAGAAATTGAATGTCTCGTCGATACACTGTTTGACGTTACATTAATCAAAAACTGTGTTTACAAGACAATGAAGAACATTGGGTGTGTTCAGCGAACTAAGCGCTCAGTAAACATGTTCAGTGAGCGTAAAATTTTTATGCTACTTGCTGCTGATCGGTCAAAGGCTGTAAATCGAAGAAAATGAACACCGGAAATTTAAAGATATTTTCACTTCAAACTGCTTGTGATGACAATTTACCAGTTTTTTTGCGTTGTCAAATAGATTTTCAAAGAAAGGAACTCAAAAGAAAAAACCAAAAATTTTTATGAAAAAACTGTGCTTTGTATGCCAGTTTGCGGAACATTTTAGGATGAATAGAAAAACATTTCAAGTAAAACATAATTGTGCAAAAAATGCTTGTAAAATTTTTAAGATTACTTTAAAATAATAATGCATACCAAATTTTTCCATGGCGAAAACTTAACTTCACAATCAGTTGGTCGTTTCGACAGTTGAAGTAGCAGTACGTTCATGAAAATTGATCGCTTAGCAAAAGCGCTCACTGAACATGTTTACTGAGCGCTCAGTTCGCTGCACGCACCCACAGAATTACAAAAATTTTATACTATTCTAAGTGGACTTGGTAACAATAAAACTGTTCCGTTGAGTGCTTTCACTGGAAATGTGCAGGTTGACGGAGTTTACTTGATTATGCTGTTCAGTATGACACTTTACTATGGTCTGATTTTGCATTGAATTTCCGTTTAACGCTCGAAGAAAGTGCCTTCAAATTTATGAAAATATCAGGGCAAAGAATTCATGATACATCGAATGAACTAATGGTATATAATCTCATAGAAAATGAGATACCAATCAATGCGCCGAGGCAGTACGAAGCGGTAATATGATCCATAACAAATTATTACAAACTAACAAAAAGCGAGGTCGAATGCCTCGTTTGTCTAACAATAGTTCCTGATGGTCAGATTACGCCGTTTCGTCATCAGCCAAATCGTCATCCACCTGTTAAATGTGAAGCCGTAAAAACACAAGTCGATGATTAAAAAAAGAACGACAGTACATACAGATTTTGTGCCGATTTTATTTTGCTAAACAGCATGATGCTTCCCAGTACCTGTTATCGAAGATGTGGTTGGAAAACTGCAATCAGCAAATATGTTTATCGTTTTTTCCACAACTCTCAAGACAGCCGGTTCTACGTACCGGAGTTGACCCGGATTTTATCCGGCCAAGGGCTGTCACCCTTTCGACGACCTAACCCCGGTTAGGTCAACAGGTAAAATTAGTTTAAGTTTGCCATCGGAGCAATACCTCGCAGCTGGGTTGCTTCAAATCCTTCTCATCAGGGCTGGCGTCGAAACCAACCCTGATCCGACGGATTACTTCTGCTGCGTGTTCACCAGAAGACTCCATCACTCCTCCACCTCGGTTAGGTGCAACCAGTGCAATGGTTGGAGTCATCTTAAGGTCTGTTCAGGCCTTAAGACACATAGGGAGTGGACCACACGTTATGTGGCCCCATGTTGCCAGCGCCCAAGTGCGCCCCCAGCCACCACGTCAGTGCCTGACTCGGACTCCAGGGGAAGATCGACGAGATAGTCGACTATATGAGCCGGGATCATCTGTCAATTGCTGCGATCCAGGAAACTAAGCTGACCGCCCGCTCGGGTCTTCTGAGTTGGGCCGGATACAACATAATCCGCAAGGACCGCGAGCGAGACCATGGAGGGGGTCTGGCGTTCATCTTGCACAACACCGTGCATCGACCGCAGGGATACTCCCTAGAATGTCAGGGCATAGCTATCCGGTCAGGCGATGCCGAGCTCGAAATATTTAATATATACATTTCTCCCGTTACAAGTTGCCCAGTTGGATATAGCCCTGATATAGGTGCGCTACTCAGAGGCGAAAACCGTTTGGTTTTGGGCGACTTTAACGCGCATCATGATCTTTGGCTTTCTAGCCTGTCAAATGACCGTAGAGGAATGGTGCTGGCGGAACAGATAGACGATTCGACATTCTGCACAATGAACGACAACACCCCCACCAGAGTTGTGGGTAATTGCCAAAGCTCGCCCGACATAACAATTGCGAGTGCTGGTCTGATAAACAGTATAGTCTGGCGACCTATACTGACACTAGCATCGGACCACTTACCCATACACATCTCGATTGACAGACCTCCCGATTTTGCTTCCGCGGACCACCGGACCTACGTTAACTTCAAAAAAGCTAACTGGACCGGCTTCACGGAATTCACAGAAAACGCCTTCAGTGCTCTCTCCACTCCAACTGACGTCACCTCTGGTGAACTTTCATTCCGCAGGATAGTTGTGACCGCTGCCGCCCGCTTCATCCCGGCAGGCCGAATTGCGGAAATCCGCCCTAACTTCCCGTCCGAAGCGGCGGCTTTAGCACCAAGGTGCGACATCCTCCGTAACTCCGATCCCGGGAATCCCTTAATCAGGGATTTAAATGCAGAGATTCGGACCGTTGTAAACAAACACAAGCGGAAAAAGTGGAAGGATCACTTAAGGTCCTGCAATCTCTCCTCTGGGGCAACCAAGCTCTGGGCTACAGTCAAGTCGCTGTCTAACCCGACGAGACGCGTTGACCGGGTGGAAAATTCATTCGGAGATCGCGCCTCGTCGGACCGAAGAGATGCGCGAGCTATTTTAGCCGGCTTTTTACACTGCATCCTTCGGTAGACAAAGCGAAAAGACGTGTAACCTGCCGTATGCGCAAACTGCCAAACACAAGCGCGGTGCTTGATTTCTCCAGAGAGGAGGTTCAGGGGGTTATCGGGAAGGCGAAAGCCTCCAAATCCATCGGCCCTGACGGAAGAAGCATGCTGATGCTAAAACATCTCGGACCAGTGGGAGCAGAATACCTCACCTCGTATGCCGATGATTGCTCGATATTGGCGTCTGGTCAGGATATTGATGACCTATGTTCGAAAGTGAACGGCTACCTCGCCGATCTCTCCCGTTTCTTCACTGCACGACATTTGATTATTCAACCGACGAAATCCTCGGCTACCCTTTTCACCAGCTGGACGAAGGGGTACCGGCTAGAACTCGATCTGAAAGGTGATGACGTAAAAATTCCAACTATAAACAACCCTAAGATTTTAGGGGTCACATTCGACAGCCTGCACTCCTTACTCCGCACACGACCGCAATTGCCGCAAAACTCCAGGGCCGCAACAAAATACTCAAAGCGCTAGCCCGCAGCACATGGGGTAAAGATAAAGAAACCTTGCTGGCAACCTACAAAGCAATTGGCCGGCCGGTCGTAAATTACGCTGCACCGATTTGGGCGCCGGGGACGAACGAGACGCAGTGGAGAAAGTTACAGGCCTGTCAAAACACCGCCCTTAGGACTGCGACAGGAAACCTCCTGATGTCACCGGAGCACCACTTGCACAGCGAAGCATCTATGCTACGAGTTAAGGAGCATAATGCATTGCTGTGCAAGCAGTTCCTGTTGGGATGCCACCGCGCGGAGCACCCCAGCAGGCACCTCTTAGAAGCCGAGCCTCCGCCTAGGCACATCAGGAAGGGAATTCTCGACTACAATAGCACCATACAGAACCATGCAAAACAACCGCTGGACAGGACGGCATACAGACAGGCGCTGCACGCCATTCACCAGGAGTCAGTCAACACCTTCCTAGACTCCCTTCCAGTGAATGGCGTACTCTGAATCAAACCACCACCTATCGCAGACAGTGAGCTCGAGCTGCCTCGAGAGACCCGTGTTGCACTAGCACAACTTAGATCTGGATACTGTAGCAGGTTAAACTCCTACATGTCCAGACTCGACCCCAGCATACCCAACGTATGCCCTGCATGTGGTCCCCGCACGACACTAACCACCTCTTCACATGCCCCCTTAAACCTACCCATCTAACCCCCCTCTCCCTTTGGTCCAACCCTGTCGAAACAGCACGTTTCCTGGACCTTCCGTTAGATGACCTCGGCAACTTAGACTGATTATGCCTGCCCTAAGCGGGGTTGGCGAGCCGCTACAACAACAACAACAACATCGTTTTTTCCACGTTCCTATCGACGAGCCAAAACGCTTCCGGCTTTTATCACAAAGCAAGACCTTGATGAATTCAACAAAGCTCCGTTTGGGTTTTGCAGCTCCCTGGCTGCGTTTAAAATATTTATTACTTCCGTTTTCCAAAATCTCGTGGAACAAGACCTGCTGCAAATTTAAGTGGGTAAAATAATCATCTACGGCAAACTCCCGACGAATGTATTATTAAGCTAAAGAAAGTATTAGCAGTGGCATCTTAATACAGGCTAAACATTAAGTGGAAGTTGAGTAATTTTTTGGGGAACACGATCGACTTGTTAGGCCATACTATAGAAAATGGGAAAATCTGGTAGGCCAAGAAAAGACAAGTGCTCTTACAAATTTTCCGACCCCAAAATATGTGAGTAAGGCATTTTTAGGCTTAACCGGATTTTTCCGAAAATTTATAAAAGGGTATATAGCACGTCCACTGACAAATTTGTTGAAAAAGGATGTGCCTTTTAAGATCGAAGCTGACGAACTGAAAGCAATCAGTCAATTGCCGAACCAGTTTTATGAATTTACTATAGAAACGCTCCTACAGAATTACACACTAATGCTTGGAAAGACGAGTTTGGTGCTGCTTGATGCAAGAATTTGATGGAAACCTGCATCCTGTATTTTACTGGAGTAAGAAAACGACGCCTGGTGATGCTAGTCGTCACAGCTATGTTTTAGAGGTCATCTTACAATACGATTGATAAATTCAGATATTATCTGCTGGGCGTTAACTTTATGCTCGTCACCGACTGTTTCGCTTTCACACAGACCTTTAAAAAGAAGAGCATACTACGAGAGGTGACCAGGTGGATTTTATACTAACAAGACTTTATTTTTCGTGTTTTCCAAATATGTTGGCTGTTGGTTTGGAGATTTCGGCCCGCTTAAAAAACGCTCAGATATCAACAAGGAAATTTTACGCTGCACATTGACCATTTAGGACAATGCAGGCAACATCTAAAGAGTATAAACACGTGTTCTCTATGATCGATAGCTTCAAGAAATTCATTTGGGTATTCACCACAAAGAATGCTACCTGCGATGAGGTACTTCAAAAGTTTGAAAAATGGTCAGATGCCTTTGGTCTGCCATCTCGTCGCATCAGGAGCGATCGTGGTCCAGCATTCACTTCCACGGTATTCGCAGAATAAATTAAATCGAATGCACTTAAACGCGCACAGTTTGTCGCCGTGAAAAAACTGGCTAGCCCTTTCCTCGCCTATGAAGTGGTGAAAGTAAAACGAAACGGCCAGTATGATGTTCGAGAGGTAGCACAGGTTAAAGGTCCGAATATAACAACTACAAGTGCTGATGATATGGAATTGAGGAAGTACGTCGAACACAATAACGATTTGTTATCGTCTGAGACACACGATGAATAGTCAGATGACCGAATGTAAAAACACGTAGCTGGCAATCCCCGAGAAAACATGAAAAGTAAAAGAAAAAATTCGAGAGCAAGAAGTAAAGAAGAGAAGTCAGTCGGTCGCAGAGTTTCAATAAAAGAAGCCGCAGAGTTTCAATAAAAAGTCGTTAAGTTCGTAGTGGAATAATAGGTTATCCTTCGAAAATTCCAAAACATTGCTTTAGTGCTATAATTAAGCCGTTAAGTCGTCAAGTGGTTAAATCCATTGCTGTATAACTCTTCAATCAACAATATTTAACATTTACAAAAATTTTTAAATTTTCTTTGTATTCAATCAAATTGCCGAATAACTTAAATACAATAAAACATTTGTTTAGCATTCAATGCTACTCTCATATATTAGGTCAAGTGAAAAGTTCGTTCGGTTTTTATCCAAGAGATGGCATTATTGTCCATAGTACTAGTATCACGTGTTACATCATATCATGATTGCCTCAGTACGTTGTGAGCGCTCGTCAAAGATGGACACCAGCAAAGAGAAAATTCGCTATATTTTGCAATTTTTCTTCGATCAAGGTGAAAAAGCAGCCAAAGCGGCTTAAAAAATTGATTTAGTTTATGGTTCCGATACTGTAAACGAACGTGTAGCACAAAAGTGGTTTGCTAGGTTCCGTTCCGGTAATTTCGATATCAAAGATGCTCCACGCGTCGGGAGGCCTGTTGCCGAAAATTGCAATAAAATCATGGAAATAGTGGAAACAGACCGTCATGTGACCATTTATTTAATTGCTGAGTAACTAAAGATAAGCCAGAAAACCACTTGGAACCATTTGCATAACCTTGGATTCAAAAAGAAGCTCGATGTTTGGGTGCCACACGAAATAACGCAAAAAAAAAACATGATGGACTGAATTTCCATCTGTGAATCGCTGCTGAATCGCAACAAAATCGACCCATTTCTGAAGCGTTTGGTGACTGGCGATGATAAGTGGATCACTTACGACAACGTCAAGCGAAATCGGTAGTGGGCGAAACGCGGTGAACCGTCGGAAACGGTGGAAAAGCCAGGATTGACGGGCAGGAAGGTTTTGCTGTGTGTTTGGTGGGATTGGCAAGGAATCATCTACTACGAGCTGCTTCCCTATGTTCAAACGCTCAATTTGGCTTTCTACTACCAACAAGTGGGCCGCTTGAAGACAGCACTCATGCGGAAGAGGCTATCTTTGATCAACAGAGGCCGCATTGTGTTCCATCAGGACAACGCCAGGCCACACACGTCTTTGCTGACGCGCCAGAAGCTCCAGGAGCTCGGATGGGAGGCCCTAATGCACCCACCTTATAGTCCGGACCTGACACCAAGTAATTACCATCTTTTCCTGTCCATTGCGAACTCGCTTAATGGTGAGAAGTTGGACTCAAGAGAGGCCTGTGAAAATTGGGTCTCCGAGTTTTTTGCCAATAGGGACGCAGCCTTCTACGAGAGAGTTATAATGAAGTTGGCAACAAGTTTACGAACAAAACGGCGCATATTTGACTTAAATCGGACAAATGTACACAAAGTTATCATATTTTGAAGAATCAGTAAAAAATAACCGACTGAACCTCTTACTTGACCTATTGTAATATATAACAAGCTTTTAAATTAGCTTCTAACGAATTTTTTTTACTATCTCTCTTTTAGTATGCTATAATTGGTACAATGTAAGCGCTGACGGGAGTTTTGTCTTACTAGCCAGCATTATAATACTTTCTGCTTCAATCAACAATACTGCTATTCATGTGTACCCTATCTTTGATATATTAAGAAAAAATTTTATAAAAGCAATTTAGAGAATATCATTTACATATTTATTTTTCAATAACTAATATAAAACCTTAGGCAGAATATTTATTTAATTAAGCAGATTAAAAATATATACAATTTTTTAAATTTATTTCAAAATACAGTAGAACTTCCATAATTCGAACTTCTATAAATCGAACTAAATCAGCTGGCAGTAGCGTTAAGAGAGTAAATAACATACGATTCTGTTTCATAACTCGAAGCTCTGCATAACTCGAACAAAAATACATACATACGAATTCTATAACTCGAATGTGCTAGAAAGCCGTTGTTAGCTTCTATGTTTCGAATTTACAGCGGCTAGAAGTCAAAACATGCCTATATCTGGAGCAATACTAAAGCAGAAGGCAATGGAGTTTGCAAAGTGTGCGGTGGAAGCAATGACGTTAGTGAAGTGGACTGCGAAAATTTAAAAAAAAAAAACGTTTTGCCGAATTTCTTGCAAAAGTATTGTGCACGGAATGTTTTTAATGCTGATGAAACAGGACTGTTTTTTAAATGCATGCCAGATAAAACATCATCTTTTAAAAACCAGCAATGCCACGGAGGCAAAAATGGCAATCAGCGGGTTAAGTTAATGCTGGCAGCGAATATGGATTGTTCGGAAAAACTGAAAATTCGATTGACTGGAAAAAGTTTCAAGCCTCAGTGTTTTCGCGGTAACCATTTACCCGTAGATTCTAAGTCAAACTCCAAGGTCTGGGTGACAGGGCAACTTTTCCAAGAGTGGGTTGTAAAATTGGATAAGCACCTCCAGAATACATACAAAGCAAAATGAAAACTATTGAATCCATTTTTCCACCAGTGATCCATGACCTCGAACCTGCAACCGCTAGATCGGCGAGAAGTTCAAAATTTCAAAATTTTTTACCGTAGCAGAATGGTAAAAGCAGCACTAAAACGCATATGGGCAAACGAAAAACAGGACAGTATGACACTTATGGATAGCGTAAATCATATGACAAAAGCTTGGAATATTGACGTCTGTAATCAAAGAATAGAAAATTGTTTTAAAAAATCCTGGATTTGGTCAATATTCGGGATGGTAAAAAGAAGATGATATACTTTTATTTTTTTGAGTAGTAGTGACGAAAATCAAAACATTATTGAAATTGATTACGAAGCAACGAACAACATAACTTGCAATGCTACTCTTCAGGATTAGATTGAAGTGGATAATGAGCTTCGCACAAATGGCTTTCTTAGAGATGATGATATTGTTGAGCATTACTGCCCTGAATCAGAGGATCCAACCTTAAGTGGAGCGAAGAGTGATGGCGATGGTTTGGTGGAAGAAACTATTCATCAGCCTTCCGGAAATTATGGGAAAAATTCTCTTCGAACATTAAATTTATATGTGGAAACGAAGGAGAATACAACTGATAAGCACTGCCATTCTTTGAAAAAATTGGATTACTGTTTACTGAAAGTAACAAAAAAAGTATGTTTGTTATCGTTTTCTGTAAGTTTCTGTCTTAAATAAAAATACATACAGAGATTTTTCAACAAAAAAAAACCTGCAACTCGAAGTCTCCGTAAGTCGAAGTGTTTATAGGATAATGTTAGGCCGAGTTATGGAAGTTCGACTGTATTAGTTTTTCTAACTCTCGGCCGAAAATAATTTCAGCGGTTACAAAGCGCTTATTATATATGTATATAATTCCGGCTACCTTTCCGCAGTGAATAATCATAAAAAACGCTTTTTAAAGAGCGCAACTAATTACGAAGCGAACAAATAAAATTTAATACGTCGGTATGCATATCCATATTCGAACGCACATATTAAATAGTTGTACATATGTATTTATATGGTATATATCGCATATACATGTTAGACGTAAATTTTGCAAGACAATAGTTTCTAATATGACACTTTTTGTTTATAGTTTTATTATTCCATTTAAACAAACCTCAGTCATTGAACAAATTGTAATACAAATTGACATACATACTTATGTACTCTTATGACTCGTTAGTTTCTTATATGTTTCCTGCTTTAGCTGTTAAAACACCAGTGTTTAAGCGCCCGCTTAAACCACCATAAAATTTTCTTGTAACTGCCGTGCGCGTGGATTTACCCGTCTCTTCCCACTATTTCCGGGTGTCCCATCACGCGCCAATTCCTTTATCCTTAGCCTTGAATTTCGTTAGCCGATCGACAGCTTAGCTGCGGCCGTTCGAGCTAACGAAAAATCAATCAGAAACCTACAGCCCTCGCTCGCGCACGCGTACGGCAGCATTTAAACCGCGGATACTGTCAGCTACTTCTAAAAACTATCATGTGTGCCTGTAACTAACTTAAGTAGTGAAGAATGTAGAGACAATTTAAATGAAATAAACTTGTGAAATTTACTTAAACAAAAACTTCTTTGTAAATCAGATTAAATTAAATTAAATTAGCTTAACATTAATATCATTAAAGTGGAATAAACATCTTGTGAAGTTAATTAACCATTTTAATTAAAGTGCTTTTCTTATTTAAAGTTTAATTAAAGTGTTTTTATTAAAACCGCTCGACAGCCGGCACCCCCTTAGTTCCCTCAGGTCCTTAATGACTTGAACATTGGTCCTTCGAGGCTAAAAATGAGCCAAACTGCGGTTCACAGCCACTAACACTACAAACAAATTATTTAAAAAAAAATTAAAAATTGTGTACAAAAAAAAACCTACGTACCCCCGATCGAAAAGCGAAAACAAAACTAAAGTTGTGCAAATTAACATAAATTGGTAGTGCAAAAATATAATATTTACAAACAAAAAAGTGGTGCTAAAAAAAAAAAATAATTACAAAAAATTTATAACACATACGTACAAGGAGTGTGTGAGTGTTAAGAGTGTACATACGTACATACAAAATAAATTTATAAGCAAACACAAAAAAAAATTTGATCTTAAAATGTTGATACATATGTACATATGTACATATACAAAGTGCGAAAAAGTAAACGCATTATTATAAGCGATATTAAAGTGTTCCGGGTGATTTTATTAGCTTTTATTCGGAGATTTCGTTTAAAATCACTACATACATACAAACAAGGGGCAACATACATACCAACAACATCTATCAACACACAAGGACATTAAGAAGGAAGACACTACACCACAGGTACTTGCCACAAAGAGCCCTGCAACACCATTTCAAAATAGCACTACAGCAACAAAAAAAAGGGAAGTAAAGAGGCCACTAATTAGTAAGTAGACAAACTTTTTAAATTTCCTTAAAAAGACCCAAAACATACATGTTTATTGGCTTGGTTCCATTTTTTTTTAACTGCAAAGAGGTTTTTGTAAGACGGATTTTCATTCCCGCCAAAAACATTAAGTTTGAAATATAATCCGCTAATTCGAGCGGAAAGCGGTTCTTCTTGCCGCTAATACATTTATTTAAATTGGCTAAATAAAATCTGTATTTTTCATATCCAGTACATACGTGTATGTATGCATAGTAGGTACATATCGGTACAAACCTAACTACATACATATCTAATTGCAGTTTCTTTAATTTGCCTACTTTCGGCTCTTAGCAATTTCCCTATTGTAGACTCTAAGGTCATTGCCTTATTAACCTACTTACTCAACAGTAAAGGTAAAGTTCAAAGACTTTTAAAAAGAGCGACTTGTCAACAACTTTGGTAGCGGTTCCGGAGCTGAACGAACTCGACAGCGCATCAAATGCAAAGATTTGACATAGGTACATACACTGAGCGCATAGAAAACAAAGAGTGACAAAATAACAAGTGATCTTCTCACTATACCATTATCCGCCATTCCGCTTTGTGCGATATTCGCTCTCGCCAACAAGAGAAGCATATATTGTGTGTATGTTTATCCTCTAAACATTGGGCACACACACGCACCCAAATACTCTTTGATCTGCTCATATTGTTTTTCAACATATTATTGTTTTATGCGCTCTATTCGTAGCGCGAGCAGCTGAGGTCAAAATATATGTCGACATATACATATATACACACATACGTATATATCAATACAGCCGTGTATATTCAAACAGCTGTTGTATCTGTTTACTATTGTCATATCCATACGTACATATTTACATGTTCATGCTAAATTTTTGACAACAAGATACAAGATCGTTTAAATAACCTAATAGGGAATTTTTCTGTCCGCTATTTTTAAACGAAATATATCATTTCGATATAATAGTTAAATAATTAATAATTAAATAATTTTAATTTTTTTACAAATTTTATATAAATTATTCATAATATATTTATTACATTTTACTTTTATTAATACGTATATAACCCACGTTTATAAAAGTGAAAGTGTTTGTGATTTTTTTTTAATTTCTATTCAGAATAATTTCTTCCAGTGATTTAATTTTACAATAACATTAAATTAACTTAACGATAAGTTGTTATTTCAACAAAAAAAAAAAATACAAACACAGCCACAAAGTTTTTCTGTGGCATAAAGTGCATTGTTTTACTACAATAAAGCACGAAGTGCGAACATTCGATATTCATATAAACTCTATTCGAGTTTCACATTTTTTCTTGCGACTATTTAAATACATTTTTTCCTTTTAAATGCCAATTGGTCATGGTCCTACCAAAGGTACTAAGGAACCCAAAATGTCTGATTCCGAAACAAGAAAGGGAACTTCACTCGAAGCCCTTAGCACAAAAAAAATCGTCACAAACGCGCGTCTACACAGATCGATCCTTCCGCGCAACTTTTAATTTCATTAAGTGACAATGTGATTCGATACTGTTCTCGATTCAGTGATTCCCCTATTCAGGATCACACGGAGACGTATCTAAAAATCAAAGACAAATCACTAGATGAATGTTGGCAAGAATTTAAAACGGTCTATAGAGAGGTTTGTTCAAAGCCCGACGAATATCTGCCCGAAAACTTCAAAATTTCAGCAGACAATAAATACTTCACGTGCCATGACACGTAAGAATTGACGAAGATAAAGATAGCGGACCAGTTCGAATTAATTCGAGCAGCTACTCAGCCGAGTCCACCTTCACGTGTGGAACGAATTTCAGAAGAAGCTTCCTCTTCGAATATATGCCTTAAAGTCCCAGCCTGCAACACAGAGACATTCTATGGGGGTTATGAAGAATGGCCAGCTTTTCGTGATATGTTCACGGCGGTCTACATAAACCATCCCAAGCTCTCCCGTGCGCAAAAATTGTATCATCTCCGGTACAAAACGGAAGGCAAAGCTGGTTCAATCGTCAAACAATATCCATTGAGCGATGATAATTTCGAGCTAGCATGGGATGCATTACGGGCAAAATACGAAAACAAACGTATTCTAGTGGACAACCAAGTAAAAGTCCTACTCTCGTTGTCCAACGTACGGACCAAAAATAGCGAGCAATTACAAAGAATACAAACGACAATAAATGACTGTCTGTCTGCCTTACATTCCCAAGGCGTATCGACAGATAGTTGGGATCCAATATTAGTCTATATATGCTCCTCGAAACTGCCTGAAACCACATTATCCTTGTGGGAACAATCTCTGGCATCTCGCAAATGAACGATTTCCTCACTTCTAGATATGATGGAGCGTCTTAACCGGCTTCATCCAAGCCAAAACAAACCAAAACCAGTCGCCACTCAAAACACCGCTCATAATAGATCCTTTGACAGGACACCATCATTTGTGGCAGAACAAAAAAGGGATAACGCATGTCCGTGTTGCAATTCCCGACACCCAATTTCACAATGCCATAATTTCAAAAAAATGTCGGTATCAAACCGAATACATTTTGCGAAGCAGAATCAACTCTGCAAAAACTGCTTATCACAAGGTCATCGCAGTAATGATTGTACGTGCAGGTTTGCATGTGCACATTGTCAGTTACGGCATCATTCCTTGCTGCACCTAAATGCAAAACCAAATGCTCAAACCGCCAGCAGCAGTTCTCATAACTCTACTGTGCAACACTCAACTGCCAAGTCAACTTCTCCAGTTCGACAAGCGCATACAAGCTCCAATCCAAGCGAGCAACCGTGCTGCTCTAAGCAAGCACACATACAATCATTACACGCGGGACACGATAACAGAACTCTCCTTCCAACTGCCATTGTCGCAGTGGAACACCAAGGAGAATTGTTCCAACTCAGAGCCTTAGTTGACCAAGGCTCACAAAGAACTTTCATTTCCTCGAAAGTTCAAAAAAAGGTTGCGACTTCCAGTCGAACATTCCAAGTTCGAAATTTCCGGAATGGGTGGAAATATCGTCCAAAACTCATCCAAACTTTGTTCCTTGACTCTGGTATCATCCAAATCCAAGCAACGGATCAATGCCCAAGCCATCGTGCTACAAAAGCTAACGAGGCATTTGCCAACTTTTACCTTAAACCGTGATTCCTGGCAACAGTTCAAAATCCTTGAACTTGCTGACCCAAATTGCCATAAACCAGCTCAAACCGACATGGTAATCGGCAGTGACATACTTCCACAAATTCTCGTGGTAGGTGTACAAACAATTTGCGACACAGTACTTGCGCAAAACACAATATTTGGTTGGCTCCTTAGCGGTCCAGTAACCGAAAAATTGGTGTCATTCTCGACACAAGTAAAATAAATCTCAACTGATACACTTGGTGATCAATTGAGAAAATTCTGGGAAAAGGAAGAAATTCCTCCAATTCCACAAATTTCAAATGAGGATCAAGCTTGCGAAAACATATACAAGCAAACCACGACTCGTGCCCCAAACGGTCGGTACATTGTGCGGCTTCCATTCAAGGAAGATTTCCCCGCAAAACTCTCTTTAGGCCATTCCCGGTCTGCAGCGCTTCAACAATTTTTCAGTATGGAGCGCACGCTTAAGAGAAAAGGACAGTTAAATATAATGTACAATAATGTGTTGCAAGAATATCTTGACCTCGACCACATGGAGTTCACCTACCCGCATGAAATAATCTCCAGTGGCAACTATCACTCATTCTACTTGCCACATCATGCCGTTGTAAAACCGGACAAAGTGACTACAAAAGTTCGAGTGGTATTTAACGCCTCGAGAAAATCGAGCTCAGGCAACTCACTCAACGATGTTTTGTATACTGGTCCTACTCTCCAACCAGACCTCATGCTGCTCATTCTTAAATGGCGCATGTATATGTTTGTATTCAACGGAGATATCGAAAAAATGTATCGTCGAATATTAATTCACGACGATGATAAACAGTTTCAGTGAATTATATTTCCTAAATCGGCTGAATCTCCTGTCACCGATTACTGCCTGAAAACTGTTACATTTGGGGTCAATTGTACACCATACCTTGCCATCCGTACGTTGCATCAACTTGCAACGGATACCGAGGCAATATATCCACAGGCTGCACCAATAATACGAGACCAAACATATGTCGATGACATTCCATCTGGAAGTCATGACATAGACAGTGCTACTGAATCACTTTTTCAAGTGGTCAACGCTCTGAAATCTTCTGGTTTCGTATTTAAAAAATTAACGGCAAATAACGCCACTATCCTGCAACAATATCCCAAAGAGGATCTGCTCGATTCAAACTTTCTGAAATTCGAGAGTGCTTCTAAAACCAAAACTCTGGGTATCCAATGGAACGCTCTAACAGACAAGTTTACATATACAATTCTGCCAGCTACTTCAGCAAATGCGGTCACTAAGCGACAAATTTTATCGCTGGCTGCAAAACTTTCTGACCCGGCAGGATGGCTGTCGCCAGTTATGATTCATGCAAAAATTCTGTTACAAGAACTCTGGCTAGACGGCACTGATTGGGATGAATGTGCTAAGCCCACAGCATTGTCAAAATGGCACACCTTTGCAGAAAATCTGCCTGCCATTTGCGCAATTGAAATACCACGCTGGGTTAATTTCGCTCCGGGGCAGGACACCCAAATCCACGGGTTTTGCGATGCTTCGGAAAAAGCATATTGTGCAACAATTTACATCCGCACACATGCTAACAATGAAATTACGTCCACCCTGCTGGTTGCAAAAGGAAAGGTAGCACCGTTGAAAACAGTAAGCTTACCACGCCTAGAGCTGTGTGGCGCATTACTATTAGCAAAACTGGTTGCAACCATTCAAAAACAACTCAGTTTACAAGCGTGCAACATATTTCTATGGTCAGATTCCGAGATCGTATTGGCATGGCTTGAGAAGCCACCATGCACATGGAAGACCTATGTATCAAACCGCACCTCTCAAATCCAAGAATATGTTCCAAGCGGTACATGGCGTCATGTTGCAAGCGGAGATAATCCCGCAGATCTTGGTACACGCAGCTGCAAGCCGCAAGACTTAGCTGCCAATTCACTTTGGTGGCATGGACCGAAGTGGCTCTCCTGCCACGCAGATTCCTGGCCAAATGCAAAGGCCCGCAGCGCTTCTCCTCCAGAAAGGCGTAAGATAGAAGCATATCACGCGCTTGAAGATGTGCCCAACTATCTAGACCCGTTTTCCTTATACTCTCGAGCGATTCGCGAGACTGCATACATGTTCCGTTTCGTGGACAACGTTCGAAATAAGTTCAAGGGGCAACCATTACTCACCTTGCCACACCCAACACATAGTGAATGCCAAGCTGCAAAGAAGCACATCATCGACATTTCCTAAAAGCGCTATTTTCCTAGCGAAAAAGATGCTTTACGAGCTAAAACAGCTATCAACAAAAAGAGTTCACTACCCGTTCTGAATCCATTCTTGGATAAAGATGGACTGCTTCGTATGGATGGTAGATTGGCACATTCCACGCTGAGTTACAATGAAAGACACCCAACCATTATCCCAACTAAATCGAGGTTCTGCCAACTATATTTGAAATTTATGCATGAACTGCTTCTACACGCAGAGACACGTTTGATGTTTCAAATGGTCAGACAAGAGTTCTTCATTCCGAAGCTCAAGCCTCTGATTAAAAAGTGCATTTTTCAATGTTTGCTTTACAAGCAAAAGACACGCACGCAAATCATGGCCGCTCTACCCCCTGAGCATTGCACATTCACACTCCCATTTTCTACAACGGGAGTAAACTTTGCAGGGCCATTTCAAATAAAAGCTTCAGTCTTGAGGTCGAACACTTATTTCAAAGGCTACGTTGCAGTCTTCGTCTGCTTTGCAACGTAGGCCGTGCATCTTAAGCTATGTGCCAACTGAGGCATTTCGAGCAGCGTTTGCGCGTATCGTCGGCCGACGAGGATTTCCATCCAAATTATGAGCGACAACGGCAAAACGTTTATCGGCACACACCGCGCTATACAACGCGACTTCGTTAAATTCCTTACGAATGCTCTGCCGACATAGTCCAAAAATATGCTCCTCAAGGCATAAATTGGCACTACATTCCTCCCAGCGCACCCCACATGGGTGGCTTATGGGAATCAGCAGTCAAAAGCTTTAAATTACATCTCAAAAAAACCGCTGCATCTCATAAGTTTACGTTTGAGGAATTTGCTACATTATTAGTGCGAATTGAGGCAGTTCTCAACTCGAGACCTCTGTCAGCTATTTCGCAAGACACCGCTGACCTCACTGCACTCACTCCTGTTCATTTTATCCAAGGTGCACCGCTAATGGCCATCCCCGAGCCAAACGCAATAGACCTTTCATTGACCAATCGATGGGAGAAGATTAAAATCCTTCACCACGAATTCAGTCGACGCTGGAAGGAGGAATATCTCAAAGATCTTCAGAAGAGATACAAGTGGAAGAATCCACAGCGAGATCTTCAACCAGGCGACTTGGTAGTAGTCAAAGAAGACCCACTACCACCCACCGAGTGGCGACTCGGTCGAATTGAAGATGTTCGCCGTGGACCGGATAACTACATTCGAGTTTTGGATGTACGCACCCAAAACGGGGTTATCACGCGCCCACTTGTCAAGTTATGCTTCTTTCCTAGTGAGAACCCTTAGCTCACAGGATAGCATACCAACAAATAAAACAAAATCTCCATTTGTTTCAGGACAAAACTATATATCTATCCAGTTTCCCCTAATACTGTCCGAACAATTCTTTTGATCTTCTCGTTCCATAAAATGGCAACAAAAACGGCAGTACCCTTGGCCCCTACGGCAGAAACCGAAAAATGCCTCTAATGTAGGCTCTGCCACATTGAAGTAGTCCTCGCTCGCACACGCGCACGGCAGCATTTAAGCCGCGGATACTGTCAGCTACTTCTAAATCTTTTGTACTTGTAAATGATAGTAGCTGACAGTATCCGCAGTTTAAATGCTGCCGTGCGCGTGCGCGAGCGAAGGCTGTAGGTTTTTGATTGATTTTTAACTAAGTAGTGAACAATTTAAATGAAATAAACTTAAATTAGCTTAACATTAATATCATTCAAGTGGAATAAACATCCTGTGCAGTTAATTAACCATTTTAATTAAAGTGCTTTTCTTATTTAAAGTTTAATAAAAGTGTTTTATTAAAACCTTTGGGTCCGCTCGACAGCCGGCACCCCCTTAGTTCCCTCAGGTCCTTAGTGACTTGAAAAACCAGCTAACATAATGTTAACATTCTCGTACATACTTAGCCACTTCTTCGGCTAATGGAATATGCCAATAAATACTAGAGGGCGAGGACTCCATAGCAGTTCAAGCCAAGTATTCAGCAACATTAAGCAATTATATCTCTTGTATGAGCAATATTTTCGAACGCCTTTCAAACTGTGTTCCTCCTTCAGTCTTGCCATCCACACGCTTTTAGCAATCAACAGGTCGAGAAGTGCAAACAAGGTTTTTCTGGTCCGCACGCTTTCTTAGAATATTCAAAAATTTCCTCACTCTTTCAGTAGATGAACGGTGTAAAACCGTTGAACAGTATAACTACTATACATATAAGAATCTATTTATTATAAATAGGTATCTTTGGTAGGACTGATTTCTAGATTCCAGCACAAAAAAATGAATCAAGCTACTCGGCTGTCCCCTGAACGAAACACACAAAACCAGATCGATCATGTTATGATAGACGAAAGGCATGTTTCCAGTGTTCTTGGCGTGCGTATACTCCGAGGACCCAACATCGACTTGAACCAATGTCTTGTTGCAGAGAAGATACGCATGTGCCTCTGTGTATCGAAGAACGCCCGTCAACAAACATAAAGAAAGTTCGACATCGAAAAGCTAAAATCACAACAGACTGCCGAACGCTTTTCTACTCGACTTCCACTCCTGCTCTCTGAGAGCACTTATCAGCAACTCGGTATACGGTGACTCTGGGACGGCATTTCAAGCTCCCTACGTACAGCTGCAAACGAAACTATTGGATTTCAGAAAGGTCGCAAAAACAGTTGGTACAATGAGGACTGCCGTGTCGCAGTGGAGAGAAAACAGACTGCCTACCTCGCAACGTTCCGATCTACCACAACACGTGCTGGATGGGATAGATACCAAGATCTGAAGAGGGAAGCATGACGCATATGCAGACAAAATCAGGAAGAGGCCGAGATGCGTGAGTATGAGGAGCTTGAGAAGCTGGCCGACAAGGGTAATACTCGAAAATTCTATGGGAAGATACGACGACTTACAGAAGGTTTCAGGACATAGGTGTTCTAGCCACCGATGCCCAGAGCATGTTGAATTTATGGAGGGAATATTTCTACAGCCTGTGAAATAGCATTGAAAATGGAGTATCCGGAGATGGTGAACCCGAAACCCCAGTTGATGACGATGGAAAAGACGTTCCCTTACCTGACTGTGAATAAGCTCGAATAGCAATCTCCCGCTTAAAAAACAACTAAGCGGCTGGAGCTGACGGCCATGGCGATGAAGAGCCGACAAGAGCATGCATCGGCTGCTTTGAAGAATATGGTCAGATGAAAGCATGCCCGACGCTTGGAAATTATATTTGCTCTGCTAAATCCATAAAAAAGGGACCGCACAGTCTGCGCCAATTATCGTGTTATAAGCCTCCTTAATACCGCCTATAAGGTCCTGTCGGGGGTATTGTGTGAAAGACTAAAGCCCACCATTAACAAACTGATTGGACCTTATCAGTGTGGCTTCAGACCTGGTAACACAAAAGACAAAAGTATAATATTTTGAATAAGTCGTGTTACAAGAAGTATATGACAATAATTCAAAAAATCTTTACTTCGAATCCTAAGTCATTCTACAGTTTTGTTAATTCGAAACGTAAGACTTTTGGGTTTCCATTATCTATGAAAATGAATGATGAAGTCTCTAATGATTGTTACAGAATCGTAGATATGTTCGCAGACTTTTTCGATTCTAATTATGTGTCGAGCACAAAATCATCCCTGCAACCATTCATTTACCCTTCTTAATGCCATTCTTTAATTGCGTAAAAGTACCACATATATCCGCTGATGTTGTTTATCACCATCTAAATGCCCTTAAGAGCTCATTCACATGCGGTACTAGTGTACTTAAATTGTGTGCTGAAACTCTATATATACCATTGACGAACATATTCAATGCTTCCTAAAAGCAAAATTTATTCCCTTCTTTGTAGAAAGATTCATACATTGTACCTCTACATAAATCTGGTAGTAGATCTTCAATAGGGAATTACAGGGGGATAGCAAAGTTATGTTCTATCCCTAAAATTTTCGAAGCTATTATTGATCAATTAGCCCATTCTGTATCATTAATTATACCATAGACAGCTCATAACATGGGTGTTTTAAAGGTAAATCTACCCTATCGAACCTGCTAGAATTCACCACCCATGTCAATAATGGTTTCAAAAATGGTAATCAAACAGATGTTATCTACATTAACTTCAGCAAAGCATTTGACAAGGTCTCTCATCCTTTACTTCACTTTAAAATCCATCATTTCGGGTTTCCACCTTCCCTTCTCAAGTGGATTTCATCGTACTTGATTGGTAGAAAACAAAATGTAATTTTTAAAAATTGTGCATAATGTGAAATATCAGTAACATCTGGTGTTCCTCAAGGCAGTCACCTTGGTTCCTTACTCTTCCTTATAGTCATCAATGGCCTTCCAAATGTTGCTCTTCATTCTAAAATACTCATGTACGCAGATGATGTCAAGCTCTTTAAATCAGTTCGTTCTATTGAAGATAGAAAGCTTCTGCAACTTGACCTAAATAATTTAGTTAGGTAGTGCGATGCGAACTGTATGTCCCTAAATTTAAATAAGTGCAAATATATGTGTTTCTCCACAAAATCTTTCCAATTCTTTGCCTATATGATTCATAATCACAGTGTTGAACAAGTTACTAACTTCATTGATTTAGGTTTGGGCTAATATAGCAAAAGGAGTTTTAGATTTCATTAAACGTTGGGCTAAGGAGTTCAAGGACCCATAAATTACCAAATTACTCTTTACCGCACTTGTTAGGCCCATTTTGGAATATGGCTACAAAGCAATTCCTATTATTCGCGTTAAGAAATTTAAGCTGGGATGCGAACAAAAACCTGCCTTCTTACAAAAGTCATTTACGGCTCATTAATCAGCCTACTCTCCATAGTCGTAGAAAGATCCTTGAAGTTTTATTTTTAACTTAATTGATAAGAGGTGTTATCAATAGCCCATACCTACTTAGTGAGCTTAACTTCATCATCCCTTTAAGATCATCTAGACACTTTAGGCCCCTTTCATTGGGCTCATGCAAAACAAACTTTGAAATGCACGACCCTTTTAGATCTTTGTGTAACGATTTTAATACTTATTTCCCCAACATTGATTCCTCTGACTCGCTTTTCTGTATCAAAACCTACTTACTGAGTGCTTTAAATAATTAAATAAAAGTCAACCAATGACCAGATATTCACCATGCGCCAAAAGAGGATCGACACCCACGAACAGCACCGACCCACCCACCCACGACAGCACGAATAGCAGCTACCTTTATGCCGCTATGTCTGAATGTCGTATACCCGCAAAACTTACACGGCTATGTGAACTGACGTTAAGCAACAGTAAAAGCTCCGTCAGGATCGGGAAGGACAGGGTTATTCCTTATCATGTGAATTAGTTAACAGGTCCCTGGAAAAAATAATAAGAGCTGCAAAATTGAATAGAGAAGGTACAATATTCTCTAAGGGTGTACAGCTACTAGAGTACGCTAATGATATTGACATTATTGGCCTCAACAACCGCGCCGTGAGTTCTAATTTCTCCAGACTTGATAAAGAAGTGAAGCGAATGGATCTGATAGTGAAAGAGGGCAAGACGAAATATCTCCTGTCATCACACAAACAGTCATCGCATTCGTGACTCGGCTCCCATGTCACTGTTGACAGTCATAATTGTGAAGTCGTAGTTAATTTCGTCTATCTAAGAACCAGCATCAACACCAATAATAATATCAGCTTTGAAATCCAGCGCAGGATCACTCTTGCCAACAAGTGGTACTTTGGACTGTATCACTGGAAAAATAAAGTCCTCTCTCGAACGAAAACCAAACTCCACAAAGCCTCTCAGTGTTCCCGTCCTGCTATATGGTGCGGAAGCTTGGACGATGAGAACATCTGATGAGTCCGGGTTAGGAGTTTTCGAGAGAAAAGTTTTTGAGTTGGCAACGGCGAATATCGCAGACGATGGAACGATGATCTGTACGAGTTATACGGCGACTTTGTTATAGTTCAGCGAATCAAGAAGCAGCGGGTCCGGATGGATACGAGTTTGAAAGTTTTCGATGCAGTACTCCCGGTGAAAGCAGAGGATGAGGAAGACCTCCACTCCGTTGGAAAGACCAGATAGAGAAGGACCTGACTGTACTTGGTATTTCCAATTGGCGCCAAAAAGCAAAAAGAAGAAACAAATGGCGAAATGTTGTAAGCTCGGCTATAGTCGCGTAAGCCGTGTCTACGCCAGAAAAGTAAGTAAGTAATTAAGGTTAAATATAATATTTTTTTGTTTATTGTTGGTTAGCGTATTTGTGTTTCGTGAAGTGGATGACATAATGTTTGCAGGTTTAAGTAAATCTATTGATTCTGTTTTAATATTATTTCCATATTCTATTTCAAAGGGTTTGATTTGTTTGGACATAACTTTAAAATGTCCTTCACAAGGTGGTTGAAAATTAGACTTATGAATAACTAAGGAATGAAACTATTTTATTTATTATGATGTATTATTTCGATCGAACAAGTGAGAAATGTGTTCTTTATTTATGTTCCAGAAATTTTAAATTCAGTTGTCAAATCTGTTATTTCTTTAGTTTTGATATCTACTAAACTTCCAAATTTTTCTAAAAAATTAGCACCAATAATTAGAGTTGTAATATCGGCAATTATCAATGGAAATTCGAAATCTCTTCTTAAGCCTAAATCCAGTTTTAAAAAGTTTGTTTCAAATGTTTCTATATTAGATCCGTTTGCTGCCGAAAGTTTAAAATCAGAATTTCTTTTAAATGATTTCATTTTTGAAGATGGTATAACTGAAACAATTGCGCCTGTATCTATCAAAAAATTTAATTTGTTAAATTTATCGAAAAAAAAAGGCGACGGACGTGTAGGTTTATTAATATTTCCAATATCAGCCACCGTCATAATGAAACGTTTTAATTTAAAAAAATTTGTATTTGAAATATTTGTGTTTGGTTTAAAATTGCACGGCTGAACACATTTCAAGGCATTCTTTTTTAATTTTTGATGATACCAACGATTATTATTTTGATTATTATTATTTCTGTGTCTTGAGGAATTTCTCTATCTCTAGATCTAGATCTATTTTGGAATTCATTAATATCTGCTGTAATTTTGTTTAAAGTTTGATACATTCCAGTTGCTAACTTTGTTAAATTTTTAATGCGTTGTTCTAAAATATTTTTATTATTAAAAGTTGACGCTATTGAAGATACTTGATCGAAAATTTTATCAGCCAAAATAATAATTTCATCTTTACTTTGATTATTAGAAGATGTTAAATGAATTTGAATTTGTTGAGGCAGTTTACGAATCCATAATTTAAAAATTAATTCGTGATTAACAATTGAATCCGACCTAGTTAACGATTTTATATATCTGAAAAGTTTTGAAGTTGAACGACCTCCATGTTGAGTATTTGAAAATAATTGTTCCAATCTCTTTTCTTCACTAAGAGAAAATCTCTCACGAAGAAATTTCTTAATTGTTTCGTATTTGCCCGAAAATGGAGGTGGATTAATAACATGTATAATTTTTCATTGATTTAGGTTTGGGCTAATATAGTAAAAGGAGTTTTAGATTTCATTAAACGTTGGGCTAAGGAGTTCAAGGACCCATAAATTACCAAATTACTCTTTACCGCACTTGTTAGGCCCATTTTGGAATATGGCTACAAAGCAATTCCTATTATTCGCGTTAAGAAATTTAAGCTGGGATGCGAACAAAAACCTGCCTTCTTACAAAAGTCATTTACGGCTCATTAATCAGCCTACTCTCCATAGTCGTAGAAAGATCCTTGAAGTTTTATTTTTAACTTAATTGATAAGAGGTGTTATCAATAGCCCATACCTACTTAGTGAGCTTAACTTCATCATCCCTTTAAGATCATCTAGACACTTTAGGCCCCTTTCATTGGGCTCATGCAAAACAAACTTTGAAATGCACGACCCTTTTAGATCTTTGTGTAACGATTTTAATACTTATTTCCCCAACATTGATTCCTCTGACTCGCATTTCTGTATCAAAACCTACTTACTGAGTGCTTTAAATAATTAAATAAAAGTCAACCAATGACCAGATATTCACCATGCGCCAAAAGAGGATCGACACCCACGAACAGCACCGACCCACCCACCCACGACAGCACGAATAGCAGCTACCTTTATGCCGCTATGTCTGAATGTCGTATACCCGCAAAACTTACACGGCTATGTGAACTGACGTTAAGCAACAGTAAAAGCTCCGTCAGGATCGGGAAGGACAGGGTTATTCCTTATCATGTGAATTAGTTAACAGGTCCCTGGAAAAAATAATAAGAGCTGCAAAATTGAATAGAGAAGGTACAATATTCTCTAAGGGTGTACAGCTACTAGAGTACGCTAATGATATTGACATTATTGGCCTCAACAACCGCGCCGTGAGTTCTAATTTCTCCAGACTTGATAAAGAAGTGAAGCGAATGGATCTGATAGTGAAAGAGGGCAAGACGAAATATCTCCTGTCATCACACAAACAGTCATCGCATTCGTGACTCGGCTCCCATGTCACTGTTGACAGTCATAATTGTGAAGTCGTAGTTAATTTCGTCTATCTAAGAACCAGCATCAACACCAATAATAATATCAGCTTTGAAATCCAGCGCAGGATCACTCTTGCCAACAAGTGGTACTTTGGACTGTATCACTGGAAAAATAAAGTCCTCTCTCGAACGAAAACCAAACTCCACAAAGCCTCTCAGTGTTCCCGTCCTGCTATATGGTGCGGAAGCTTGGACGATGAGAACATCTGATGAGTCCGGGTTAGGAGTTTTCGAGAGAAAAGTTTTTGAGTTGGCAACGGCGAATATCGCAGACGATGGAACGATGATCTGTACGAGTTATACGGCGACTTTGTTATAGTTCAGCGAATCAAGAAGCAGCGGGTCCGGATGGATACGAGTTTGAAAGTTTTCGATGCAGTACTCCCGGTGAAAGCAGAGGATGAGGAAGACCTCCACTCCGTTGGAAAGACCAGATAGAGAAGGACCTGACTGTACTTGGTATTTCCAATTGGCGCCAAAAAGCAAAAAGAAGAAACAAATGGCGAAATGTTGTAAGCTCGGCTATAGTCGCGTAAGCCGTGTCTACGCCAGAAAAGTAAGTAAGTAATTAAGGTTAAATATAATATTTTTTTGTTTATTGTTGGTTAGCGTATTTGTGTTTCGTGAAGAAGTGGATGACATAATGTTTGCAGGTTTAAGTAAATCTATTGATTCTGTTTTAATATTATTTCCATATTCTATTTCAAAGGGTTTGATTTGTTTGGACATAACTTTAAAATGTCCTTCACAAGGTGGTTGAAAATTAGACTTATGAATAACTAAGGAATGAAACTATTTTATTTATTATGATGTATTATTTCGATCGAACAAGTGAGAAATGTGTTCTTTATTTATGTTCCAGAAATTTTAAATTCAGTTGTCAAATCTGTTATTTCTTTAGTTTTGATATCTACTAAACTTCCAAATTTTTCTAAAAAATTAGCACCAATAATTAGAGTTGTAATATCGGCAATTATCAATGGAAATTCGAAATCTCTTCTTAAGCCTAAATCCAGTTTTAAAAAGTTTGTTTCAAATGTTTCTATATTAGATCCGTTTGCTGCCGAAAGTTTAAAATCAGAATTTCTTTTAAATGATTTCATTTTTGAAGATGGTATAACTGAAACAATTGCGCCTGTATCTATCAAAAAATTTAATTTGTTAAATTTATCGAAAAAAAAGGCGACGGACGTGTAGGTTTATTAATATTTCCAATATCAGCCACCGTCATAATGAAACGTTTTAATTTAAAAAAATTTGTATTTGAAATATTTGTGTTTGGTTTAAAATTGCACGGCTGAACACATTTCAAGGCATTCTTTTTTAATTTTTGATGATACCAACGATTATTATTTTGATTATTATTATTTCTGTGTCTTGAGGAATTTCTCTATCTCTAGATCTAGATCTATTTTGGAATTCATTAATATCTGCTGTAATTTTGTTTAAAGTTTGATACATTCCAGTTGCTAACTTTGTTAAATTTTTAATGCGTTGTTCTAAAATATTTTTATTATTAAAAGTTGACGCTATTGAAGATACTTGATCGAAAATTTTATCAGCCAAAATAATAATTTCATCTTTACTTTGATTATTAGAAGAAGTTAAATGAATTTGAATTTGTTGAGGCAGTTTACGAATCCATAATTTAAAAATTAATTCGTGATTAACAATTGAATCCGACCTAGTTAACGATTTTATATATCTGAAAAGTTTTGAAGTTGAACGACCTCCATGTTGAGTATTTGAAAATAATTGTTCCAATCTCTTTTCTTCACTAAGAGAAAATCTCTCACGAAGAAATTTCTTAATTGTTTCGTATTTGCCCGAAAATGGAGGTGGATTAATAACATGTATAATTTTTGAAGTAGTTTCTCGTTGCAGAGAAATTAAAACATTTTGAAATATAACATTGCCATTATATATGTTATTAATTTCAAATTGTCCTTGAACAAGCGGAAACCATGCTTCAAGACATTCATTCCAAACCGGGGATAATTTAATTGATTTGGAATTCGATCTACCATCTCTATGGTAAACTTATCTTCAAGATGTGTAAAATTATGTGTGTGAATGTCCTGTGTGTTGTATTTAAATCTGTATTATTGATGGTACCCTGGATTAAGTATTTTATCGATTTCCAATTCTGTACGTTTTCTCTTTCTAATATAATTTTGAATTTTATTCGCAGATTTTCACAATTTTAAAAATTTCTTTACGTTCAATAAATCAATATAGGGGTATTCTCTTGACCTTGCACGATGCACGGATTGCAAAAATGCTATACTGAAATACGCAAGATTAAAAGTACACCCTATTGCAAAACTGTTGCATATTTGATAGCAAATGACTCAGCTGATTTGAAGTGTTAAACTCTTGGGAATGAAGAGAAGTTTTGAATTTGTTGTTTAAAGTGCCGCATACCTCCGAAAAAGAAAAATTAATTTAATTTATTATTGGATCAGCTGCTTCAGATATTCTGCATACGGATGGTAACTATTTACTCGACTTTTTAAACTTTATAAAATGTGTTCATACATGTATTTATTTTGACACAATGCATTGTAAGAAAATATAAATACATGGCTTCAGGCGTAGCATATTTTGCAATTATTGCATAAAATTTTTAATTCATGCAATCCGTGCACAGTGTCATGGTTATGTAAGGTCAAGAGAATATCCCTTTTTTTTACCCCTTGTTTATATTTGCTCCGGAGTATTTGCAAAACTAAATTAAAATTATATATTTGTTATTTTGATGCGTAGATGTTACTGCAACTGTTGTTTAACGTTCACAGATAATGTTGAAAATCGAAATTGTGAAGTATGATTGTCTTCAGAAAAATCTTGTATGAAAATTAGTAAATTTCGATGAGTAGGATCGCCAATTATATAGATATAAGAATCTTTATATATGTATGTAAATAAAGATAAACACTCGCCTGTTAAGTCAGGATCCGTTGGTTCGATCCCTACCATAAGAAGTCTGATGAGGAGATGTGGTGATCTCCGAAACAGCTGTCACTTCTACCATTTTTCTTTGTTGTATAACAAAAATATTCAATTCATACAAACAAACCAGGCCTTTTAGCTCACTATAAAAATAACAAACATTAATAGTATGTATGCCCGCAAAAAACAATTTTAAATATGTATGTGTTGAGCCCGACACTTTTTTCTGCTTATACATTTTTCAGTCGATTAACGCCTGAAAGTATACAGGATTCAAAAGCAACTCACTAACCATTCTATTAAGAAAAATAGCGGCTAAATTAGCGCACTTAATAGTAGTTGGTTAATAATGAATTGAATAATATAACAATAGTTTACATGGCTGATGTTGGTGCAGTGGTAGAACACTCGCCTGTTTAGTCAGGATCCATTGGTTCGATCCCTTCCATAAGAAGTCTGATGAGGAGATGTGGTGATCTCCGAAACAGCTGTCACTTCTACCATTTTTCTTTGTTGTATAACAAAAATATTCAATACATACAAACAAACCAGGCCTTTTAGTTCACTATAAAAATAACAAATATTAATAGTATGTATGGCCGCAAAAGACAATTTTAGATAAACATTTATTTTTATTAAATTTATTTATCACTTCTTGTTTGTTTGTAAAAGAAAATTATAATGCTTCAGAAAATGAAAATACTTGAAATCAAAATATTAAA
The DNA here is from genome assembly GCA_037013455.1 of Ceratitis rosa. Taxonomy (NCBI): domain Eukaryota; kingdom Metazoa; phylum Arthropoda; class Insecta; order Diptera; family Tephritidae; genus Ceratitis; species Ceratitis rosa. Next base: position 817,342 of record JAWMAG010000097.1, on the reverse strand, counting down.
GTAACATAAAATTATAAAAGTTTAAAATAACAAGTTACAAATGTTAAAGTAGATTCCTACAACTATTTCTTTCCATTAGGCACTCAATAAAGGAGTGCTACGAATAAAACAATCTTTCGTGCACAACGTGCAATAGCAGACACCACACTCTTCTTCAGATAGCGATGATTCTAGTCGAATGAAAAATCACACGGCTTAATCGCAAGCCTTCTCAATGTACATACAGTCCACTTCTTCTGATTATACTAAAATTTCATAAAACATTGGTTCGGTTCTTATTGATAGCGCCTTGGTTCAACAACTGCGTTTGAAAAAAAACAAAACATACATGTCCAAGATAGATTTAAACAAAAATTTTTTCCTTCGGTCAAATATTACCAAGCAATCCTAACAAATTACTTGAAACAAATACAGTTGTTTTAGACAAATTTCGTCCAACTTAACTTTTTTTGCATTCCGTGGATCTATTGTAGATTCTAACCTTTCACAAAGCGTTTTAATACATGTCAGCATGGTGGTTCCATTGATAACTTAGTTCGGAAATTTTTGGTTCCAAAAAACGAATTCAAAAATTCAGGACGCTATTTGTGGAAGGTTCCATAAGAGTTAAAAAATTTCTAGTTCAAATTCTAGGCATACGGTAACTTTATCCTTGAGGAAGTTATATCCAACGGATGTTTACCTTAAAATTCGTCTTTATGCTCTTGAGAAGTTTACTAGCAACGAAGCTAGATTTCTTAGAAACTCTCACTTCAAGAATAAACACGGCAACGTCGCCAAAGAATTTAAAAGTCTTATACGTGTAAATGACTTCAACGATTTTTTCATAAGAAAAATCATAACCCATTATATTCGTTTAGAGCCTCGAACGAGTGGCCCTCTAGACACCACGTGTTATTGCAATTATAATATATTCGGTTTAGCTTTCGGTAGCACTTTTCTTCATGTTAAAGTAATGAAGAAGAACTCCCCGCAAAAACACTTTATCTGATACAAATTTCGACATTTTCAAATGAATGAAACAAATTTTTGTTCACGCTAAAACGACGCGAAATGACAGTACCTTTGAAATGAATATAGCCACAGATGAATACGATGCGAAATAATACTGGTAGAGCCCTCTCTTAGAAAACCGCTTGATTTAATGCATACACCCAATAACTAGATTATTCCCTGCAAAAATTTGTGGAACAAATGGACCCTTGGGTTAATCCAAAACTAAAACTAATTCTTGTCATTAATTTTTGGATCAACCACGCTGTTGTTAGCCGATGATTGCTCGTGTTTTAAAGATCACAATTACTGAGCTAAGATGCATGTGCGCAATAAAATTTTTACTCGTATACAGAAAATATGTGGAAAAGAAATTGAGTCAGTTTCGTTTCGTTGGCGAGCGCTGCTAGTAGGTACATAGAAGACGCGCATATGTTGACAATATAAGTACATACACGTATGTACTTGTATAGGCGCAAATTTAACTATGTTCTACATTTGTTTATTAGCAATAAAATATTAATTTAAGTTTAAACGGTTAATGTTATGTTAGTATGGAAGTTTGTATGTATGTTTTGTCCAAAGCGAATTGCCTTCGGGACTAAACATTTTTTCTGAAAGTCATTTTTCGAATATACTCCATAATATAATCTACTGTAGGCACTCCGTGGACTAATATTTGGCTTAGTTTCAAAACTAGTTTCATGTATGAAATCCATGGATTACACGGTGTCATCCAGAGGGGTATTATATGGTCCTTCCCTAGGACTTCGAAATGTAAATGGGACCATATTTTTTGAATAGATTTTGGTAAATTTTTGATTACTCCTTTGTGCGCGTGGTGTATATATTTCACGCATGAAAGAAGTAGTCGCGGTGTTTGCAGAGTATTATTACAAGGCTGGTGCCAATGTTTAAGCCAAATGCCTTAAAAGTGTGAGAGTGGTTGACCGAACCACCGAATCATAAGTCAACTCTTACTTATTTTGGGCTAGGAATTACGAACACGACAAAGAAAGGAATTTATTAGCTCTAACTTTTTTGATATGTCCAAAAATAATGAAAATTATTGTTTCTAAGAAAATGGTAAATATGAATTACATTTAAGGTGTGATTGAACTTTCATTATCATATCATATGATATTAAAATTCAAAATTCTTCAAAAACCATTTGCCAGGTATTAAGATGTACGAAGGATCAACTGATAACTATGATCGTCATCTTTTAGCTTTCCTCTTGTAAGTGACCTCTGGAGCATCTCTACTTTTAAACCACGAGTAATCTGCAAGATTAACGAAGACATGTATCCAGAGTTTTAGACGTGCGTATGTTCCGAGGTCCCAACATTGACTCGGATCACTATCTTGTCGCAGCGAAGATACGCACGCGCCTCTGTGTATCAAAGAACGCCCGCCAACAAACACAAGGAAGGTTCGACGTTGAAAAGCTGCAATCACAACAGACTGCCGAGCGGTTTTCTACTCGACTTGTACACTTGCTCTCCAGCTCTACAGCTGCAAACGAAACTATTAGATTTCAGAAAGCTCGCGAAAACAGCTGGTACGATGAGGACTGCCGTGTCGCGGTGGAGAGAAAACAGACCACCTACCTCGCAACCTTGCGATCGGCCACAACACGTGCGGGATGGGATAGACAATGAGAACTGAAGAGGGAAGCAGGAGGCATCTGCAGACAAAAAGGGAAAGAGGCGGAGATGCGTGAGTATGAAGAGCTTGAGCAGCTGGCCGATAAGGGTAACGCTCGAAACGATACGGCGACTTAAAAAAGGTTTCAAGACCGGAGCAAACTCTTGTAGGACTCAGGGAGGTGAGCTAGTGACATATGCCCAGAGTATTCTGGATTTACGGATGGAGCACTTCTCCAGCCTGCTGAATGATAGTGAAGAGGAAACACCCAGAGATGGGGAACCCGAAATTCCAATTGATGACGATAGAAAAGTTCTTCCGTTACCCGATTTAGAAAAAGTCCGAATAGCAATCGCCAGCCTTAAAAACATCTAAGCGGCAGGGACCGATGGATTATCGCCCGAGCTATTCAATTACGGCGGTGAAGAATTGATCAGGTGCATGCATCAGTTTCATTGCAAAATATGCTCGGCTGAAAGCACGCCCGCCGATTGGAACCTAAGTGTGCTCTGCGGAATCCACAAAAAAGGCGATCCCACAGTCTGCGCCAATTACCGTGGAACAAGCCTTCTTAACATCGCATATAAGGTCCTATCAAGCGTATTGTGTGAAAGACTAAAGCCCACCGTCAACAAACTGATTGGCTTAAGACCTGGTAAGTTAACCATTGTCCAGATATTCACCAAACGCCAAATCTCTGTGAAGATCCGTGAAAAGAGAATCGACACACACCATCTTTTCGTCGATTTTAAAGCAGCCTTCAACACCACGGAAAGAAGCTGCCTCTATGCAGCTATGTCTGAACTTGGTATCCCCGCAAAACTTATACGGCTATGCAAATTGACCTTGAGCAACACTTAAAGCTCCGTCAGGATCGGAAAGGACCCCTCTGAGCAGTTCGATACCAAACGAGGTTTCAGACAGGGTGACTCCTTACCTTGTGATTGATTGTGATTTTTTGTAACTTACTGCTGGAGAAAATGATACGAACTGCAGAGCTGAATAGAGATCAAAGTTTACTGCTGCTGGCGTACGCCAATGATATTGGCACTATTGGCCTCAACAACCGCGCCGTGAGTTCTACTTTCTCCAGAATTGATAAAGAAGCGAAGCGAATGGGTCTGGTAGTGAATGAGGGCAAGACGAAGTATCTCCTGCCATCAAACAAACAGTCATCGCATTCGCGACTCGGTTCCCGCGTCACTCTTGACAGTCATAACTTCGAGTTCGTAGATAATTTCGTCTATCTGGGGACCAGGATTAACACCAACAAAAATGTCAGCCCTGAAATCCAACGCAGAATCACTCTTGCCAACAGGTGCTACTTTGGACTAAGTAGGCAATTGAAAAGTAAAGTCCTCTTTCGGCGAACGAAAACCACACTCTACAAGTCGCTCATCATACCGGTCCTCCTATATGGCGCAGAAGCGTGGACGCTGTCAACATCTGATGAGTCGGCCGTAGGAGTTTTCGAGAGAAAAATGTTGCGAACGATTTATGGTCCTTTGCGCATTTACAGCGGCGAATACCGCAGACGATGGAACGATAGGTTGTACGAGCTATACGATGATATTGACATACTCCAGCTTTGAAAATATTCGATGCAGTGGAAGCAGAGGAAGAGGAAGTCCTCCACTCCGTTGGAAAGATCAGGTGGAGAGAAACCTGGCCTCACTTGGTATTTCCAACTGGCGCCAGAAAGCGAAAAAAGAGAGTAATGACGCACTATAATTGATCAAAGAAATATCTTGATGGAAGCGATTTCTATTTACAACACTGACATCTATTCGCAATTAGCTGGGGAAGTATCAAGATGCAAGTGACGAAAATGGAATTTAGGGGACATATTGCAGCCAAGTTGGTGGTTTTTTTGTAGAAGTTCGGTTACCAATTGAGGGCAGTTATCAACTTTTTTGTTCCCTAAAAAGCCATGTATAACTCCCTTGAGAGCTTCCCAAGCTTCCTTTACTTTCCCTTTCAAAACTAAATTGAATGCAATGCCCTTTACAAGTTGATGTACGTATACGTGGCCCAACAAAGGCTTTCCTTCACCTTTACATCACTCAATTTAGGAAATTTAGGTAAAAAGTTTGTTCGGTTTTTATCTTAGAGAGGGCGTTATTGTCCATAGTACGAGTGCTACGTGTCGCATCATGTCATACTATACGGCGCTAAAAACGTGTTTATACGTGCTTTAGTTTACAATTTTTCTTCGATTAAGGCGAAAAAGCAGCCAAAGCGGCTGAAAAATTTAATTTGGTTTATGGGCCCGACACTATAAACGAACGTGTAGTACAAAAGTGGTTTGCTAGGTTCCGTTCCCGTAATTTCGATGTTAAAGATGCACCACGCGTCGGGAGGCCTGTCGTCGAAAATTGCAATAAAATCATGGAAATAGTGGAAACAGACCGTCACTGTCCATGGCGAACGCGCTTAATGGTGAGAAGTTGGCTCTCCGAGTTTTTTGCCAATAGGGACGCAACCTTCTACGAGCATCTCGTTGGTAACAAGTTTACGAACAAAATGGCGCAAATTTGACTTAAATCGGACAAATGTACACAAAGTTATCATAATTGGAAAAATCAATAAAAAACCGAACGAACCTTTTACTTGATCTAATATGTGTCAACTATTTAAAAGCCTGGCCTTCTCGGTTCATGGCTTCGGCGAAATTCTTCATCAAGCGCAGCTTGATATGTAAAGGGTGGTTAAATTGTAAGGGCCGATGTTGAATGTGAACCACACCTAAACGCCAAGTTTTTTTCCGAATTTAATTTGACATTTCTCTATTTCAGACTTACTCAATTTGAACCATGGAGAGATACACAATCCAACAACGTGTTAAAGTTATCCAGACTTATTATGAAAATTTTCGAAGAAAATCATCTTCAGTGATGAGGCACATTTTCACCTCACTGGATTCGTCAATAAACAGAATTGCCGCATTTGGGCGAATGAGAATCCAAGAGTGATTGTCGAAAAACCAATGCACAAAGAGTGACTGTTTGGTGCGGTTTATGGGCTGGCGGCATCATCGGGCCGTATTTTTTCCAAAATGAGGCCGGTCAGGCAGTTACTGTGAATGGTGTTCGCTATCGTGAGATGATAACGAATTTTTTATGGCCACAATTGGAAGATATGGATGTGGACGATATGTGGTTTCAGCAGGACGGTGCCACTTGCCACACAGCTAACGAAACAATGGCTCTTTTGCGCAACAAATTCAATGGCCGTGTTATCTCACGTAATGGCGATGTCAATTGGCCCCCAAGATCATGTGATTTGACACCGTTGGACTTTTTTCTCTGGGGTTATTTGAAAGAAAAGGTGTACGTCGATAAGCCAGCAACAATTCAAGAGCTAAAGGATGAGATAATTCGGCACATTAACGGCATAGAAACTCCATTATGCCTCAGCGTCATCGAAAATTTGGACCATCGCATGGAGGTGTGCCGCCGAGGTCGCGGCGCTCATTTGGCCAATATTTTGTTACATATATAATTGAGTAATATCAATATATCATAATAAAATAAAATTTCAATAATTTCCTAAATAGTTTGTGTTTTATTCAAAATCAACATCGGCCCTTGAAAATTTAACCACCCTTTAATAGTGGAAGGGGAACATTTCTTTTCTATAAGTTCTGCCTGTTCTCCTTTAACAAATCAAGAACTCTAACGAGATCACTCATTTTCTGCTTCCATCTCATAAGTCTGGTATAGCGTTTGCGCGCTTTCAGCAACAATATGAGCGAAAGTTTTTCATTTATTTATTTTCTTTTTTTTAGAAATATTATGTTGCTGCATAATAATAATAATGCATTTGCTTTTTGAGATCCGGTTTGCTAGAGGGCGACATTGGTTTGATTTATTTAATTTGCAGCCATTTAAAAGGTATTTAGAGCAGTGAATTAACCATCATCAGTTTGCCAAAAATGATTTAATATAATATATTTATATTCAATATAAAAAAGTAATATAATATTCATATGCGTACATACTTATACTTACAGCCTTGGCCAAAAGTACTAGGCACCCCACTAAAATACAAGTATTTTCAAATGTGGCTACCAAAGTTACCACTTTTTTTTGTAAATGTCTTACATGGGTATTTAACTGTTGTTTAAACGAATAAATTGTGTAATATTAAAAGACATAACACTCTGAGTAAGCTAAACCTAAAAAATGTCATTTTTAAGAAATTCATAAAATATTTTCGCATTTAAAGTTTGAAAGTGAAAGTGTAAATTACATTTAGTGAAAAGCTACCAATCTTAGAAAAACAGTTCATAAATATTTACCGAAATGCCAACAAAAAAGTGAAATTAGTTACGATGATAGAGTTAGAATTCAATTTCTAAGTGAAGAAGGTAAGTCTCAGGTTGAGATTGCCAATTTAGTGGCATGTTCGCGGTGCGCGGTCCAATGTGCTATCAGGCGATTTGTGGAAACGAAATCCCACAATAATAAATCAAAAAGTGGAAGAAAACGTCTAACCAGGAAACGAGATGACCGAATACTTATACGCGAGTCTCTCGAGGAAAAATTTTCTTCTGCCCTTGCAGCTGCCCTTTCGGATGAATAGAAAACCAGTTAGTGCTCGAACAGCTAGAAGAAGACTTCTGGAAGCAGGTTTAAAAGAATGTAAAGCCCGAAAGAAAATAATAGGAAAAATCGTTTGGAATGGGCTCGCCGATACCAACATTTCAGGTAAGAAGAATGGTCGAATGTTCTATGGTCTGATGAATCAAACTTCGAGGTAAGCTTAGACATTCAAAAGTACATAAATGTATTAGAAGCTGTGCGGCGACGGGGTTCAATTTCAGCATGACAATGCTGCTTGTCACAAATCAGCGACTACGATGCGTTGGTTTAGAGATAACAACATTGTTTTGTTAGATTGGCCTGCATAGTCTCCAGATCTTAATCCCATTGAGCACATGTGGGCTATTTTAAAACGCAAGATTAAGGAACACAGTATAACATCAAAAACTACCTTAAAGAATGCCTTAATTAACGAGTGGTACGCTGTAAGTGCGGACGAATGTGCAAAGCTTGTACTCAGCATGCTTAAGAGAATTGCTGCTTTTATTAAATCGAAGGGTGGACCTATTAAATATTAATATTATTATCACTAATTCAATGTATTTTCACTGTTTTACTAATAAAATTTCGTTACTTCACTTGTTAAAACAAAAAATTCAGTAATTAGTGGGGTGCCTAATACTTTTGCCCAGGGCTGTATATGTAGGTTTATCATGGTTTTATAGGCCTCATTTCCACACCTTGAAAACGCGTCTGTCTAAGTCAATTCCGAGATGTATAATTTCGTTAGCTTTTTGAATAGGTACATCATTGAACTTGACAGTAGGACACGTTTTTGCTTTATTGTAAATGTGATGGGACTTATTTTATTAACTTGTTTAAGGTATTTTGTTAGCCATTCTTCAATTATTTTAAACTATTTTTCTCGCTATCTGGGACTGTTTTTATGATAATGATCCTAGCTCTAGATGGATCTGAAAAGCTTTGTGTGAAAACTAGAGCAATGCCTCGCATTTCTTGTAGCTTGTTTGGTGTGATAGTCGTACGTAGGAGAATTTTTCGGATCTGTTGAGTAATCTCCACGATGCTTCAATATTTACTGCTGGCTAGAGATTTTGGCTAGCTTTCCAAAGAGATTTTTTAGGAAAACGTTAGGAAATAACAATAAGGACGTTATAAAGCTTCCCACATTTCCTTCTTCGTCATATTTACTGCCACTTTGAGTTTTTTACGTTCGCTATTCTTAACAAGCGTCATTTGTTTTTAACCAGCGACTCGAATTTGGTGTTAGTTGTAACATTTCCAGTTGTTGCTAGCATACTGTTGAATACAAATACCTCGCTGTCAGTGTGACTAGTCTATATCTATTTTTTGTATTTAAGCCAATTATTTCGAGATGTCGTAAGACGAAAAGAATGCTGAGTGCCTGTTCATAGAATTTAATCGATGTGAAGTGAGGAAAAAAAAAACAGTGTGGTTTCGGCAGTTTATTAGTCAGGAGTTTATAAGTCGTTAGCCCTAATGAATATTCTTCGTATTGTAATCTCTTTCAGTTATTAGGTGTACAACTTTGCTTCCGCCGTTTTTTCCAAAATTAAAAGCCCAGGGCCTTTTGAAATGACTTGCTGACTCACTCCCAACGATTCGGCAAGCTGTTCTTGGGTTTGGTACGAATCTTCATCAAGCAATGCTTCTAGTTGTTCATCTTTAAAGATTTTTTCTCTTCGACCACCATGTTTGTCTTCCACATCGAAATCACCATTTTTAAAACGTTGAAACCACTCCCGACTCGTTCTTTCACTTAGAGCAGCAACACCGTAAGTTTCTGAGAGCATTCGATGCGCTTCAGCTGCATTTTTTTTCGAATTGTAACAGAAAAGTAAAACTTCCCGCAAATGGCGAGAATTGGGCACAAAAACGGACATTTTCGAGCGTGAATAATACGAAAACAAGAACAACTGTCACTGAAACGGCGATGACAATTCGTTAGGCACTGTCCACACTCACTTTAAAGGCATTATCATCTATGTATTTCAACCAGCCTCAGCCGGTACAGCCACCTATCGGAAAACGGCGGAAGCAAAGTTGTACACATAATAAAAATCTATCTTCAAGCGTTAAGAAAAAGTCACTGAATTGCTTGTTTGATATTACGAAGCGTGCAGACACTATACCGTAATTAATTGAGAGTCGACAAAGATGTTTTATTAATAAGAAAGAGCGAGTCAGATATGTAAATGTGCTAGAATGAGTGTTAAAATCAAGACACAAACAATACAAAGGCTAGTGTAATTAAAAATTCGATTTACAAATTTTTAGAAACAAAGGACAAAAATGTCTGGTCACTATAAACGGAAAATTAAATCTAATTTCAGAAAGAATAAGGGAACTAGGAATTGAGCCTGTTATTATTTTAACGAAAATTACACCATCGGCGACCAGCAATAAGGGGGAGGTTAATAAGTTTTAGATGATTACTATAAGAAAAATTACAATATATTGAAAGTCTCGATGCAAATTCCGCAAGGCAAAAAGTAGAAATTGTTTTTAAGTGGATTCTATCCTATTATAGTAGATTTGATAACTCGGGTCTCATATTACCGAGTCGTATTCCAGATTATGCTTTATTAATGTTGTATATCATGCTTTAAATTCCTTTGACCACAAGGGAGAAGCTAAAATGTGGGTCCATAATGATATCCAGATCAGTAAACGGAGAACCCGTTCTATTCTAAATTATAGTTATCTATTGTGTAAGTATCGGCCTGCACGGCTTTTTGGGAGAACCACAAATTTTAACATTATTTATGACTAAGGAGCATCTGATTTATTTATATTTGGACCATTCAATCATGCAGTTTAGGTTTGTAGCAAAATATCTTCATTTGCCGGAGTCTAGCATTTATAAAATTTTTCATCATCAGCATACATTAAACACAAATTTTTTAAAACTTAATCCCATATATTTCTTATATCATTTATGAATAGTTCAAAATGAATCGGAAGCTACCCTGAGGCACTCCGGAAGAAAGTTTAAAGGAATCCGAAATGAGATTTTTAAACACGGCTCTTTGAGTGCGAACATACAGATGAGACCCATTGAAAACATATTGCTTGGAATCCCAATAACTCAAGTTAACTGATTAGTAACGAGTGACTCACTTTTGCTGAAGTTGGTTATATTACATCAATGCTTGTGTTATATCGGAACGCACTAATTATACCTATAAGAAGTGAACTCAAGTAAGTAAGTATTGTAATTGTAAATTTTCTATTTACGAACGAAGAGATTGAATATGACTAATGACTTGTGATAAACGATTCAAATAATTATGGAATAGCAGAGAGCTTAGCTATACCTCGATGCGTGGAATAATAAAATATTCTTTCGGGTGCGTTCAGCGAACTGAGCGCTCATTAAACATGTTCAGTGAGCGGACGCTGAACTCAATGATTAGTTAGCGCTCAGTAAACATGCTCAGTGAGCGCTCACCATATTAGTGAGCGTAAAATTTTTATGCACTTGCTCCTGAACGGTCAACTGCTGTGAATCGAAAAAATTAATCAAGAAAATTTAAAAGTATTTCTACTTCAAGTTCTTGTGATGACAATTTATCAGATATTTTGGGCTGTCAAATAAATTTATTTCAGCCATCTACACTAGATAAACAGTTTTTTAAAGGAAGGAAGCAAACAATTTTGTGAAGAAACTCTGCCGCGGTATGTAGATGACCAGTTTGTGCAGCATTTAAAAATTAATAGAACAACATTTCAAGTAAGACATAATATTGCTCAGTAAAAGCGGTCGCTCAACATGATTACTGAACGCACCCATTCCTTCTTAAGTGATTAGTTAAATAATTACGACAAAAGTTCGTAAATATAATCAGCATAATTTACAATAAAACAAGAAAGGACTAAGTTACCCGGACATATATTGTAAGGGTAATCGGAACTTTTTTCAGAAATCAAGAAGAATTAAACTAAAAAAGCTGAGCGAACAACTTAGAAATTATCTTTTACAGAGGGGTTTGTTATTTTGATATTCTCAGAAAATTTTCCCTTAAAAGGTTGATACTTTCGTTGCTTGTGTGGCACGTAGCGCCGTCTTGTTGAAAGTAAATGTTGTTCAGATCAAATCATCCAATTCTGGCCATGAAAACTAATTAACCATCTCTCGATAGCGCAGTCCATTAATATTCGAGATATTGAGCGGCTTTTTAACAATCCCCAGATGCAACAGTTTGCTTACTGACATAGCCATTGAGATGGAAACGGACCTCTTCAGTCAAGAAGATTTTTCGATGAAATTTTTGTAATGAATTTCATAATTTCAAGCCTGTATCGTTCCATTTTTATTTCTGACGTAGTAGTATTTTATTTGGCAAATGTCAAAAAAACACAGCTTCAAGAGTTATTGAAAAACCCTTTACTAGAAGTTTTATTTTGAAAGATAGACGGAAACCCATATACCTTGCGCTTAAAGTTTACAAATCCGTAAAATGATTTCAGATTTGTTATTAATCAACCTTTAATTTTGGACAAATATAGAGCTAGTTTCGCATAAATTAATATTTTAAATAGTTTAAATATAATACTTGCATTTTTTAAATTGCTTGAAATATTTCAAAATCTAGAGCTCTTTAGTATACCACGGTTGAGTTCGTCCTTTATGAACAGAAATACGCTTAGGAACATATTTATTAATATACAATATATGTTTAATATAGTTAAAAAGAGCAATGCTTTGATCAATTTTTGTTCATTGTACACGTATTTAGGCCACGTTATTTTAGATAACACTTTAAGATTATTAAATTTAGCTTTCGCAAAATCTAATTGAATGTTCGAATCATCTTCTTCAGTTATTAAACACATAAACTTTCCACTATTGCTATAATAATAAATTCAATACAACAACAATGTCACCATCAATTTCGTGCCTTGATACACATGTAGTATTAAACTCGCCCAAATCATCACAACGTTATTACAGTGAGGTATACTGTAGATACATATATTGACAAATCAGATTGAGGAGGAATATAGCAGAAAACTAAATATGCATACCCTCTTCTATCTTATTCGCATAGACTTAAGTTCAATTGATTCAGAAAATCAAAACTTATCTCCTCAAATGGAATCGAGGAGTCTAGAGCAAAAAAACTCCACCATGGACACTATTTTCAAGATCTTTTTTTTTAAAATTTGATAAGTACTTGGATGAACATCTGAATTAAAAGCTCGATTTTTAAGTCAAGCTTCGGTAAAAGAATTGCATTATAATTATATTCAAGATTATTAAGGTAAAAATTAGTTAGTTTAGTATTTAAACCTACAATATTTTGTTAGTATATATAAGTTTTAAGCTAAGCTTTTTGGAGTCTTGATTTGAGGCGAGATTTGAGCTAAATTATAAGGGGCCTTCATATAAACGTGATAACTCTTAATATAATTATCACCTGATAAATAAATTTAATTTTAATATGGAAAATTGATTATCAAGCTTACCGTTAGTTTTACGATGCAAAATATCTGATCTTTTTTCGCTTTAAATCGTGTAACCCTGCATAATCGACAGCTGACATATTAAAATATAAATAATCAAAACAAAATCTGATCGTGCAACATAGCGGTAGTAAGAAACAAATTATATGTGTTATGGCTTGGCGCGGCAATATTTTCCAGAAGCGAGAGAACACTAGCCCAGCTGTAATTTACCAGTCTGTACCAATAATGATTTGTATTGGACAGTGAACCACAATTATCCGACATCAGTAAAACAAATAGCCCAAAGCCTTCCTCATCTTATAACGTTTTCAATTTTGAAGAGGAAAATGTTTAAATTGGAGGTGGGCAAGCGAAAAGGAAAAGAGTCATGTCGAGATTAAAATAATTGAACTTTAAATCGAACTGCAAATAAGAAAGCATAAAATTCAGGCGAAGCTGGAAGAAAACTTGAGATAACTCAGCACTAAATGACGAACTCGAAGTTTATGATCGCATACGACTTAAGGTCTCATGGTTTTCGGGAAAAATAAGCCTCGGGAACTTAAAACGGGTTTCGGCTTGTTTGATTTTCGTTCCGTCCACATAACCGACACAGTGGTTATACGCTCCATAAAGTTTTGCCCATACAAAAAATTGTCTTTCAGTAGTAGAAGTAACTTAAATACCTATTGTGTTTGTGATAAAAAAATAAAGTTTTTAGTTCATTACCAAAATTACATCCTCACTACAATAACCCTGTATTACACCACCATCCCCAAATAAACTGACAGTTTGCGAAATAGTTGCTCCGTCGACACAACACAACGGCAAGTAGCTTTTGAATCGGAAGCTGATTGCAAAAACGAGCACCATTGAATACTTCGTCATCTTTTTAAAAAAGGTGAAAATTATTTTAAACATTGACCTGTTTATGCAGTAATCTACTTTCATCAAGATTTGGCAAAACATTTTTTGGAAACTGAGTTTTTGTAGTTGAATAGTATATAGTATAAACAAACAACCATGTCTCAGACTTACTACGGAAGCAATTTTTTCATAATATTTTCCTCTTCACTTTCTGGAAAGACATGCATATGCAATCTTTACAAAACCCACAAACAAATTTTACAATATTCACCGTCACTTGTGTGAAATATCTTCAATATAAAATAATCTCACAATACTTTCTATCCGAACTCAAATAATTTCTTTTTTACGCCAACCTTTGGGGTTTTCAAATTTGGGTTACTTTATTTAAATTAAATTTTAATACTTCTTGTACGTGTAATTAGCGCAAAGTTTATCAGGTGCGTTCATGTAACGGGGAGTATAAACGGATAAATGTAAACAATTTATCGTTTTATCTGTTTTGATGAATATCACTATTGTTTTTTTTTGGCTTTTTATTCGAATTCACGAACACAAGTACCAGATGGCCAAAAAGAACTATTAAGCACCGGAATTGTTCCAAATTGATGTGCATTTGTAAAAAGAAATATTTCTTCCATATTTAAAATAAAATTTTCTAGTGACTACATAATTTGTTTTAATTTTTCATAAATTTTGTTGCTTTATATCATCGGTCGATCTTTAGCAAATCTAGAGACAAATCCAGATTTCATTGTAGGGACAACAACAAGCTTTCTGAAAGTTTTCCGTTTTGGTTTCAACTTACATACTTTACAGGCATAGGTACCGCTTACACGATTTTAGCCGAATTTATAACATCGCGCCAATCATTCCTGTTTCTCTCGCTGCTGGGCGACACTTGGAGATACCAAGCAGAGCCAAGTCCTTCTCTACCTGGTCTTTCCAACATAGTGGAGGTCTTCCTCTTCCTCTGCTTTCACCGGCGGGTACTGCATCGAAAACTTTCAGAGCTGAAGTATTCTTATCCAACCGCACCACAGGACCTAGCCAGCGTAGCCGCTGATTCTTGATTCGCTATGTCAATGCAGCCGTATATCTCATACAGCTAATCATTCTGTCGGTTGCGGTATTCGCCGTTACCAACTCGTAGAAGGCCGCAAATCTTACGAAAAATTTTTCTCTCGAAAACTCTTAACGCCGACTTATCAGATATTGTCATGGTTCCGCACCATATAGCACGACCGGAAAGATGAGGGACTTGTAGAGTTCGTTTTCGGGAGAGTATTTTACTTTTCAATTGCCGACTCAGTCCAAAGTAGCACCCGCTGACAAGAGTGATTCTGCGTTGAATTTTCAAGCTGACACTGTTGTTGGTGTTAATTCTGGTTCCAAGATAGACGAAGTTATCTACGACTTCAAAGTTATGACTCTCAACAGTGACGTGGGAGCCGAGTTGCGAATGCGATGACTGTTTGTGTGATGACAGGAGTCTTGCCCTCGTTCACTACAACACCCATACCTTCGCTTCCTTATCAAGTCTGGAGGAAGCGCGATTGCTAAGGCCAATAATGTCAATATCATGGGCGTACGCCAGCAGCTGTACACTCTTAGAGAAGACTGTATCTTCTCTATTCAGCTCTGCAGCTCGTATTATTTTATCCATCAATAAGTTAAAAAAGTCACACGATAAGGAGTCACCCTCTCTGAAACCTCATTTGGTATCGAACTGCTCGGAGAGGTCCTTTCCGATCATGACGAAGCTTTAAGTGTTGCTCAAGGTCAGTTTCCGTATAAGTTTTGCGGGGATAGCACATTCAATCACAGCGGCGTGAAGATATCTCCTATTCGTACTGTCGAAGGCTGCTTTAAAATCGGCGAAAGAAAGGTGTGTGTCGATCGTCTTTTCACGGGTCTTTTCCAAGATACGGCGCATGGTAAATACCAGATCTAAAGCCACGTTGATAAGGTCCCTTTTTCTAAGGGCGATTGCTATTCGATTCTTTTCCTGGTCAGGTAAGGGAACGTCTTTTCCATCTTCATAAATTGGGGTTTCGGGTTCACGATCTCCGGATACTCCATTTTCACTGCTATTTCGCAGGCTGTAGAAATATTCCCTCCATAAATTCAACATGCTCTGGATCTAGATTACCTCTTTAGGTCCTACAGGAATCTGCCCTGGTCTTGAAACCTTCTGTAAGTCGTCGTATCTTCCCATAGAATTTTCTAATATCACCCTTATCGGCCAGCTTCTCAAGCTCTTCATACTCACGCATCTCGGCCTCTTCCTGATTTTGTCTGCATATGCGTCATGCTTCCCTCTTCAGATCTTGGTATCTATCCCATCCCGCACGTGTTGTGGTATATCGGAACGTTGCGAGGTAGACAGTCTGTTTTCTCTCCACTGCGACAAGGCAGTCCTCATTGTACCAACTGTTTTTGCAACCTATACGAAATCCAACAGTTTCGTTTGCAGCTGTAGGTAGGGAGCTTGATACACACACAGTTACCGTATACCGAGTTGATGATAAGTGCTCTCAGAGAGCAGGAGTGGAAGTCGAGTAGAAGAGCGTTCGGCAGTCTGTTGTGATTTTAGCTTTTCGACGTCAACGTTTCGATGTATTTTTTTTGTGCTGGAATCAAGTACTACAGACAACCAAATTTCGCGCCCCGGCTAAGTCGATCAGCCTCAACCCATTAGGAGATGTTCCGTTATGAAGCTGAATTTCCCAACAGTCGTTCCAAAGATACTTTCGTTACCCAACCTGACATTAAAATCGCCAAGCGCTCATAAAAACCATCTTCCGTCAGGGCGTGGGCGCAAATCAACAATATGTTGAAAAATTTGGCTTTGATGCGGATTGTGGTGAGACGCTCATCCATCGGGGTGAATGCTAGTTTTCCACGACGGAGTCTTTCTTCCACCACAAATCCGACACCAAATTTGCGTTCCTTTATATGGCCGCTGTAGTAAATGTCACAATGGGGCTGCTGCTCCTACTATGTCCAATATATTTTATAAAGGAGAACATGGATGCCAAAATTTACTTCCAAATAATGGAGTACATACCATAAGTAAAATATCGCCTCACGATTTTTTGGTACTTTGAAATACTTTGTATATGTACATATGTTTGCGAATAACTATTGTTTTCTCAACAAAAGTAAAAATCTGAAAATTTACAAAATATACTTGCTTTTTCCAATAAAAACAATTTCAGTAAGCGATCTTGAAGGTTGTAGATTTCAATTTCGAATTTGAGTATTTGTAAAATAAGCAAACGTGTATGTTCATACATACGTATATATCCAAGAGAATTTATTAATTCACATATCTCAAAAGAGACACTTTCCTGTGTCATTTCTCAGCAAAAAATTTTGTTCCGAAAAAAAGTGTATCCACTCCCGCGATCACGTACATACATATGTACCCGTACTTACAAATACCAAATTTTGGCACCAATCGCTCTGTTCTGGAATTTAAAGACTAGTATAAACGCACAAATTCACTAATGTGCTCTGTTCTTCTATTTCCTTTGTGCTTTGTCAAGCACAGATTGTATGTTACAGCGGACAGACAACCGCGTACCATGTACCAAAGCATTAAAATAATTCCCTCCAACTTCAGCAGAAGCTTTACATTGAAAGTATATGCACAATCATACATACCTACAAATAAACTGCATACCAACCCAGCAGTAAACACTTCTGGGTCATTATATATTCAAGAAGTTATCGACTACACCCAATTTCACGTAACTTCTTCTGTAATGGTGTTGTCCCGCTTACACGATAAGAGCCATTCCTCTCTTCTTTTCGCTGTCTGACGCCAGCTGGAAATATTAAGTGAAGCCAGGTCACTCTCCACCTGATCCCTCCAACGGAGTGGAGGTCTTCCTCTTCCTCTGCTTCCACCAGCGGGTAGTGCATCGATCGTTCCCTCGTCTGCGGCATTCGCCGTTACCAACGCGCAAAGGACCATAAATCGTTCGCAAAACTTTTCTCATGAATACTCGTGGGTCATGGAGAAGGACGAGTATGATTAGCGAATTGTAAAGCTTGGTTTTCGTTCGTCGGGAGAGGACTTTACTTTTTAATTGCCTATTCAGTCCAAAGTAGCATTTGTTGGCAACAGTGATTTTGCGCTGGATTTAAAAGCTGACAATACTATTGTTGGTTCCTAGATAGACGAAAATATCTACGTCCTCGAAGTTATGACTGTCAATAATGACGTCGGAGCCGAGTCGCGAATGCGATGACTGTTTGTTTGATGACAGGAGATATTTCGTCTTGCCCTCATTCACTACCAGACCCATTCGCTTCGCTTCTTTATCAAGTCTGGAGAAAGTAGAACTCACGGCGCGGTTGTTGAGGCCAATAGTGCCAATATCATTGGCGTACGCCAGCAGCAGTAAACTTTGATCTCTATTCAGCTCTGCAGTTCGTACCATTTTCTCCAGCAATACGTTACAAAAAATCACACGATAAGGAGTCACCCTGTCTGAAACCTTGTTTGGTATCGAACTGCTCAGAGGGGTCTTTTCCGATCCTGACGGAGCTTTAAGTATTGCTCAAGGTCAATTTACATAGCCGTATAAGTTTTGCGGGGATACCAAGTTCTGACATAGCGGAATAGAGGCAGCTTCTTTCCGTGTTGCGAAGGTTGCTTAAAAATCGGCGAAAAGGTGGTGTGTGTCGATTCTCTTTTCAAGGATCTTTTCCAAGACTTGGCTCATGGTGAATATTTGAACAATGGTTGACTTACCAGGTCTTAAGCCACATTGATAAGGTCCAATCAGTTTGTTGACGGTGGGCTTTAGTCTTTCACACAATACGCTTGATAAGACCTTATATGCGATGTTAAGAAGGCTTATTCCACAGTAATTGGCGCAGACTGTGGGAACGCCATTTTTGTGGATTGGGCAGAGCATACTTAGGTTCCAATCGTCTGCACCTGATCAGTTCTTCACCGTCGTATTTGAATAGCTCGGTCGGTTATCCATCGGTCCCTGCCGCTTTGTTGTTTTTTAAGTGGGCGATTGCTATTCATAGTCGGTTAACAGAACAACTTTTCCATCGTCATCAATTGGAGTTTAGGGTACACCATGTCGGGTGGGTCATTTGTGTGTTATCACCATAAAACCAGTATACACTTAGAATCCGTCACTATCTCGCCCCTCTGGTTCCTACAAGAGTTTGCTCCGATCTTGAAAATTTCCGTAAGTCCTCGTACTCACGCATTTTGGCCTCTGTTTGCCCCACAAAATGCATCTTGCTTCCCTCTTCAGGTTTTGGTACCTATCCCACCCCACACGTGTTGTGGTCGATCGCAAGTTTGCGAGTTAGGAAGCATGGCTGAGGTTTAGTTTTCAGCCGCACTTGATATTACAAGCGACAAAGAGGGAATTTCGAATTATAATTTCAATAAATTATAGTTTATAAGTTATTTGTTGTTAAAAATTGTTAACATACTCACATCATTTTTTTATGAAATGTTCACTATTTTTTACTTTCCTTAAACCAACGCAAATATTACTTCCATGTGATAAACTGTTTTCACTTATTTTGTTTAAATAAACGCGCAATCCAACTTAAATAAACATTAACGAATTCCAATATGATCAAAACAAGTGCTTACTTAAACATGCTCAATGTGAAAGGTGTGTAAAGTAATATATAAAAATTAACAAAAAATATGCAAGCAAAATAAAATTGCATAACAATATTTTGTATATAAGGCTGTCTACGGCGAAATAGATGTTGGTCGGTGGTGGTACTCAGTAGTCTGGTAAGACCAATTAAGTAATTTTAAATTCATTATGCAAATTTTAAAATACCTATAATTATTCAAAAACTAGAAAAAAGGAAAATAGTTTAAAGTATTTTCATCTTTTCATTCATAGCAAATTTTATTACCTGCTGCTGAAAACAAAACTTCCCCGGGAGTCTGTTTTCTCTCCACCGCTACACGGCAGTCTTCATCATACCAGCTGTACGTAGGGAGTTTGAAATGCCGTCCCACACTTCCCTTATACCGGAATGGTGGTGAGTGCTCTCAGGGAGTAGGAGTGCAAGTGGAATAGAAAATCGCTCGGCCGTCTGTTGTGATTGCAGCTGTTCAACGTCGAACCTTCCTTATGTTTGTTGACAGGCGTTCTTTGATACACAGAGGCGAGTGCGTATCTTCGCTGCTGGAATCTAATGCTGCATACAACCATATTTCGGGCCCGGCGAAGTCGATCAGATTCAGCAAATTTAAATTTTCCGACTGTCGCTCCAAAAATACCTTCTTTTCCCACCCTAGCGTTGAAATGGCCAAGCACAATTTTGACGTCGTGGCGGGGGCAGCGCTTATAATTTTGTTCGAGGTGCTCGTAAAAGGCATCTTTGATCAAATCATCCTTCTTTACGGTCGGGGCGTGGGCACTAATTAGGGTGGTGTGAAAGAATTTCGTTTTGATGCGGATTGTGGCGAGACGTTCATCCACGGGAGGGAATGCCAGTACGACGAAGTCTCTCTCTCACCACGAATCCGACACCAAATTTGCGCCCCTTTATATGGCCGCTGCAGTAAATTTCATAAGGACCCACTTCTTCCGTCCTTGTCCCGTCCATCGCATTTCGTGGGTATTCCAGGTGCATGCCCTAAAATCATAATTCTTAAAACATTTGCGAGGGTCGTCATCAAAAGGGGAGTCTCTCATCTGAGGCTTTTTGAAATTTCACGTAACAATGAACAATTAAAGTTAATTATAGCAGTAAATCAGCCGAGTTCTAGTTCACAGATAGAACAAACTTCCACAATGGCTGAGCAACCGGAAGTATATTTCCACTTTCCTCTCTATGACACTGAAATATTTTATGGTGGATACAATAAGTGGCCGTCTTTCCGAGACATGTTCACTGCCGTATACATAAACTACCCCCTGTTATCTCAAGCCCAAAAGTTTTGAAACCAAATTCCAATTAGTCGATAATCAGGTCACAGCATTCTTGAACATACCGAAAGTTCGAATGGAAATGAGTGAAGAGTTTATTGATTTATACTCCGCAATCATAATTTTTTTATCAGTACTCGAAACATCTGGCACACCTACTGATAGCTAGGACCCGATTCTGGTGAATGTCTGCTCATTCGCTTTACCAGAAAATTGAACAACAACAACTGGGAGCAATCTTTCGCATCCCGAAAGCAATGCCTAACATGGCGACAAATGAAAAAAATCCTGTAGAAGCTGTTCGAAATTAAAGAATGCGTTGAGCGCAAACTCATGAAATCTCTTACTTCGCATTTGTACAAATTGTCTTGCGTTGCACCACGCCCTTAAACGGTGTACATCAAAACACATATACCTGTATTGCCAAAAAGGACATAACACTATTTTGCACATAAACCCAACTAATGGGTATGACCGAATCAGTAAAAGAAATGCGCCCATGGTCTTCCCTAATGCTCCTTTGGCATATAAAAGCCGTGTAAACGAAAGAAAAGGCGTGATTTCAAATTAACATATCGGCAAGCGCTCACAGGGTTACAATATTTAAAATAAAATAAAATATATGTATACTCATTGGAACATTTATAGAAAGAAGACTTTGTCACGACTACAAGAAAACTTTAATAAAATTGTATTCACTCATTTAAAATAAACATTTGTAATAAACAAACATTGTGTAAATATATTAAAAAGCGAGGTGTTTTATATCGAAAGGCTTACGAAGGGACCATCGCGTAAACACCGATTTAAAAATAATAAAAAGGAAATAATATACCTAGCAGCCAAAATTGTTTCTATCATAATTAGGACGATTAATCCGAATCTTCACCCCGTTTTTTTAATTGTTCTAGTTTTTTTTACTCAATAACTTAATTTTTATGATTTTTGACATTTTATAATTTATTAATCATCATCATAACTTCATCCCGAAGTTCTTGGTGTCCATGACGGAAAAGCTTTCACTCCTCGGAAATTTCCAGGATAATTACTTTTATACCCGGACAAACTGGAATACCATTTTCGGTACGTGGAAATGACTTGGCTACGATGATAATAGTATAATTTTATAACCGTTGAAGCGATTTTCTACCAAGCTCCTGCTCCAATTTTTGGTGTGCGTATCGCTTCCGAACAGCTGATAGTTTTTTTATGAGGAGCCTTTATTTCAGAAAAATAATCGAAGGGGTTGATATTTTTCATTTTTTGGGTGTTGATCAGACCCTGAGTCAAACCCTGGCCTATACCTAATTAACGATCCAGCTCATCGAATTTTTTACAAACTACATACAAATAATTTTTCAGAACGCTGGGGTTAACTTAACAATTTCAATTTTCAATACATACGTGTATAATCTGTGAACATTAAAAAATCAGCATTACAGCAAGGTCAACGCATCACAACAATTAACAAATATAATGATTAATCAAATTAAACGAAATTTGTTAAAATTGAGAAAATCATTGAAAATATATACATAATTATCTATGCGGTATTCAAATTTTTAAAAACTTTTTATCAAAATATACAATACTTGTATAAGGAAAAGAGAACATACAGAAACATTGGAAATCCGAAAAATGCTCAATCCGAAATAACACCAATTTGTGTGCACCGATTTCTATTTGAATGCAATCAATATTGAAATTTATTTGAAGAATTTAACTTCTATCAATATCAAGAATAACAACAGCAATATTATCTAGTAGAACAGAGCAGTATAAGGTTTTTATTAATTGTAACAAATTAAAATTAATCTTTTTATGTTACTTAATTTAAATCTAAATTAATTTTTTTTCAAGTTATTGTAAACTCCTCCAATAATGCATAGATAACCCATATGTACACGTAATTTTACACGAACAGAAACGCAAGACGAAACCACAAACTCTAATACAGACTTAAATACAACACATAATTTAACACATCTTGAAGATAATTTTAGACCGAATTCCAATTCAATTAAATTATCTCCGTTTTGGAATGAATGTCCTAAAGTATGGTTTTTGCTGGTTGAAGGACAAATTGAAATTAACAACATGTATAATGGCAATGTTACATTTCAAAATGTTTTAATTTCTTTGCAACGAGAAACTACATACTTCAAAAATTATACATGTTATTAATCCACCTCCGTTTTTGAACAAATACGAAACAATTAAGAATATTCTTCGTGAGAGATTTTCTCTTAGAGAAGAAAAGAGATTGGAACAATTATTTTCAAATACTCAACATGGAGGTCGTTCAACTCCAAAACTTTTCATATATATAAAATCGTTAACTAGGTCGGATTCAATTGTTAATCACGAATTAATTTTAAAACTATGGATTCGTAAACTGCCTCAACAAATTCAAATTTATTTAACTGCTTCTAATAATCAAAGTAAAGATGAAATTATTACTTTGGCTGATGAAATCTTCGATTTAATTAATAAACCTCAAATATCTTCAATAGCTTCAACTTTTAATAATAATAATATTTTAGAACAATGTATTAAAAATTTAATTAATTTAGCAACTGGAATGTATCGAACTTTAAACAAAATTACAGCAGATATTAATGATCGAGAAATTCCTCAAGACACGGAAATAATAATAATCAAAATAATAATCGTTGGTATCATCAAAAATTAAAAAATAATGCGAGAAATTCCTTAAGACACAAACACAAATATATAACAAATTAAATTTTTTAATTGATTCAGGCGGAATTGTTTCAATTACACCATCTTAAAATTCAAATCATTTAAAAGACGTTCTGATCTTAAACTTTCGGCGGCAAACGGATCTAATATAGAAACATTTGGAACAAAAATTTTAAAAAATTCCATTTATAATTGCCGATATCTCAACTCCAATTATTGGTGCTAATTTTTTAGAAAAATTTGGAATTTCAGTAGAAGGCAAAAATAGAGAAATAAAAGATTCAACAACTAAATTTAAAACTTCTGGATCTACTGGTTTTTGTGACATTTTGCAATTTGAATTCCCATTATTGAAAATAAATTTACGAATATTTTAAATAATTACTTGTGAACCATATTACACTAAACAAGTGCAACACCATAAGTTTCACAGAATTGAAACAAGAGGTATTCTTCCAGAAACAGTGTTCGAGTTTTAGTTTAAACTGGTATTTGTCGACCCTAAAATTCGCATATTGCATCTGCTCTTCAAATGATTGGAGACCATGTGGAGATTACAGAAGACTAAATTTTATAACTATTCCAGATCGATATCTGTTACCTCACATTCATGATTTAAATATTGAATTAAAAGATAAAACGATATTTTCAAAACTTCATTTAGTTCTTGCATATCATCAAATACCAATGGCTGAGAAAGATATACTCGTACACAAAACAGCAATCAGCACCCCTTTCGGAATGTTTGAATTTATACATATTCCTTTTGGACTTAGAAACACTGCTCAAATATTTCAACGATTCATTATTATTTTCTAGATTAGATTTCGTATTTGTTTGCATCGAAGATATTCTTGTAGTTAGTGACAATGAAGATCATCATATTGAACAATTAAAATCCGTATTTAGAAGACTTGAAAATTGCAATTTAAATATTAAACCTGCTTAGTGTATTTTTGGAGCAAATAAATTAAATTTTCTAGCTATGAAATTTCAAGTGAAGGTATCAGACCTTCTTTAGAACGTATTGAATCAATTTTAGAATTTGAAAATCCTCTGTCGATTAACAAATTACAAAAATGTTTAGGTAAGGTAAATTATTATCATAGGTATATTAAAATGATACATGTTAAAATTTACAATTAAAAATAAACTCAAAGAATTCAATTGGACAGATGAAACTACAAAAGCTTTTGAAAATGTTAAAAAAACTTTTCGCACAAAAAAAACTTTATTAAAACATTTTGACAAAATTTTGTCAATTATAAATGTATATGCTTCATATGTAGCCATCGGGGCTGTTTTACAACTAAAGAGTAATAACACATTAGAACCATTAGCATATTTTTCTTTAAAATTAACTCCAACTGAAATTAATTAGTCTACACTTGTGGTAAAGATAATAAAATTTCCGATACTCTTTTTCGTATCCCAGAAATTAATTCAACTTCAACAAAAGACATATACTTTCTACTCAAATATAAACGAGACTTTATCCATAACTCGACAAGGACAAGACATATGGCCATACTATTTTTTTGCCAGGACTGTTATATGTTTACATGTCAAATTTGAGCGCGATCTGTCACATAGTTTTTTTTTTCGAATTTTACTATGGAAATTAACGTTGAGCAAAGAGTTTGTTTGAAATTTTGTTATTCCAATGGAATAAGTGCGACGGACGCAATGAAAATGTTGCAGAAGGCATATGGGGAGTCTTGCCTATCACATGCACGTATTTTTGATTGGTATAAGTCGTTCAAGGACGGCCGTACATCGCTGGAGAACTTGCCCCATGATTGTCGTCCAGCAACGTCAATAAACGAAGAAAACGTCGGAAAAGTAAAGAAAATTGCGTTGGAAAATCTTCGTGTGACTGAAAGAGAGATAGCTCGTGAGCTCAACATATCAAATGGATCCGCTCATAGCATTATTCACGATGTTTTGGGCATGAGACGAGTGTCTGCTCGACTTGTTCCAAAATTGTTGCTCATACGTCTCGTCTTCTACGCGATTATTTGACCAAAAACAACGTAAGTATTGTTCCGCAAGCACCGTATTCACCCGACATGGCACCGTGTGACTTTTTTCTTTTCCCTAAACTCAAATTGCCGCTTCGTGGAAAGCATTTTCAGTCGATTGAAGTCGTAAAAGAGAATTCGAAGAAGGAACTGAAAGCCATACCTAAAGCGGCCTACCAGAAGTGTTATGAAGATAGGAAAAAAAGGTGGCATATGTGTATCGCCTTTAATGGTGACTATTTTGAAGGGGATAAAATAAATATTGAAGAATAATTAAACGTTTTTGTTTTATTGAGCAGTCTCGTTTATATTTGAGCAGAAGGTATTTTCAATATTTTATTTAAGAACAATTAAACCACGACATACTTAAAATTATTATTTCAGATCCAAATTAACAGTAATTTAAAAGAAATGAGTATACCTATTCTAAATCTTAATATTTGATGTGATATTACACACACCTTTTTGCCCATATGTTCCTAATTCAATGAGAAAAACTATTTTTGAAAAACTCCATTCTTTATCACATTCAAGTATTCGAACAAGTCGACGTCTCATTTGATCTAAGTACCTTTGACCTAATATGCGTAAAGAAATTAATAGTTGGACATCACCTTGCATTAACTGCCAAAACTCTAAAGTTACTAAGAACACAAAAACTCCAATTCAAAGGATTAATATTCCTTCTGGACAATTTGATCATATTCATATGGATATAGTAGGTTATACATAGTAGGATACATATTAGCAACCACTAATAGACATACCCGATGGCCAGAAGCATATCCACTAAAAGACATTTCAGCGGCTTCTGTTGTAACTACAATTATTTAAAATTATACTCCTCGTTTCGGTATTCCATTCAATATAACGGTAGATCAAGGAACACAATTTACTTCAAAATTATTTAATGAATTAACAAAATTATTATATATTATATATAGCCGCTGAAGAGATTTTCGGCCGAGCTCCACTTCCAATTTATGGCTTCGCGTCTTGATGTTTTTCCAACAAATGGAGGGACCTTCTGTTTTTACTAAGCCGCCTCCGAACGGCTGATGGTTTTTTTACGAGGAGCCGCAATTAGGGATTTGAACCCGAATCTTCCGAATGGTAGTACGCAATGCTCGGCTACCGGGGCCACGGTTCTCACAATATACATACTTCTCCATATCATCCATAGTCAAATGGAATGATTGAAAGATTTCATAGAACTTTGAAAATTGCCATTACAGCATCAAATGATTCAGTTCATTGGTCCTAAATTTTACCGAGGATTCCTTTAGGTTTACGAACAGCGATTAAGGAAGATCTAAAATGTTCTTCAGCTGAATTAGTTTACAGTCAAACACTGAGGCTTCCGGTTGAACTAATTGTTTCCAATAATAATTATAATAACGAAATCGAATATACAAATTAAATTCTTTCTAAATTAAGAAAACATTTCTCAACTGTTCGATCGAAAGTCAATCATCATAATGAAGAGAATAGTTTCATTCCTAAAAATGTAAGTACTTGTGAATATGTATTTGTTAAAGTTATTCATAACTCTAATCTTCAACTTCCTTATGAAGAAGTTATCATCAAACGTAACAAAACTTTTGAAATACAATATGGAAATAACATTAAAACAATATGAAGAGGTTTACCTAAACCGGCTAATATAACATTATGTCAACCACTTCTTCACGAAACACAAATACACTGACAAACACCAAATGTAAATGTAAATGTAGGAATCTATTGTACTTTAACATTTGTAACTGGCTATTTTCAACTTTGAAATTTTTATGTTACTTAATTTTTGACAAATATTTTCATTTTCTGAAACATTATAATTTCCATTTTCAAAGAAGTGTTAAATAAATTTTATTAAAATTTAAAAGTTTATCCTTATTTAAATATATGTAGACACATTTTGTCTATACTCATCAAACAATAGTAGCAATCATCTATATGATTTGTCTTCTCTCTCCATACAAAACAGTTTCAGAGTGTTTGCGACAGCGAAACCAAGGTAGTGCAGATACGCATCTTTGAGCGCATTTGTTATTATTTCGCCACCTTTTGATCATATTATATAACCAACACAAACGTAACAGAAACACTTTGAACCAACCTTGCAAAACTTTATCAAAATTAAAACGTTTAAAATATACTAAAAAGGACTTGTCAAACTATGTAATTTGGCAACTAATATCAATATTGCTAACCGCATTAATTTGGATTTAGCCTATCAAGTTGATTTTAATTTGTAAACTTGCGTTATTGTAACATAAGACATAAGACAAAATAATTTTTTTGCATGTGCCCAACGGGTACATAATTATTAGATATCTTAGTTTATATCACAAACAAACAATGTTGTTATTTAAAAAAAATGACATATAGAGGGCGGCCAAAGTTGCTGTATATCAGATTATAATAGTAACGCTAAAATATAAATAGCGGATGAGAAAGTTCAAAATCCAGCAATGTATTACTTTCAGAAAACATTAATTAACAGTGACGCAAAAAAGTAAGTCATTTTTGGTTTGGATGGTTGCCATATGGCATGACGAAAGTGATATAAGCCACAGTATCTTAAAAACTTTAAATCCACAGTTATGAATGACAGAGTTTCTGACATAGAAAGGGATTGACTATTCGGAATTTAAAAACTAGTTACTGCAGATGGCCCTTCGTTTAAGCATGTTTATATATAATTTAAAAAAAAACCGGCGGCAGAAAAACGGGTATGTTTAATGATGAGTTTTTATTTCAACTCGACAATGACTCAAACACACAAGAAGTAAAAATTGGGATACTTTTCAAAAAAAAAATGCCTATCAACATCTTTCCACCATACTCATCAATCAGCTCCATCACAATTTTCGGGCCTATCTTTAATATTGTATCTTCAAAATTAGCACAAAGTTAGATGCGAAATTTATCTCCATGATATGTTTTGATGCGAGAATGAAAAAACAACTAATTTTTTTGGAAACGCTCCAAACCTTTTAGAAACCACTACCATAATAAATATTTAAGAATTGTTCAATGAATTTTAGTCAAAAGGAAAATACTTTTGGGAGCTATAATTAACGATTTTTTTACGTCATGTTATGATTGTATGATATAGTTAATATTTTTTTGACATCAATCCAAACGGTTATGTAGTAGTGAGCTTAATTTACAAGAGCATGAAGCTAGGAAAATATATGGTGCTCTTAATCATTTTTATATACAAAATATTTCTCTGAGTAACTGTAACATTAATGCAAGCTTTCTAAGTCAACATAATTAAACCACTGAGGGTCGGTAAGTACAAAATTAAGCAGCAATGAACCAAAAATGATGTACCTTTATGTGTGCGAGATTCGCCACCTTTTTTTACTTCGTGTATGCTCGTATTACTTCCATTTATATTACTGTTAGCATTGACATGACTGTGCTCATTATTATATAGAAATAATGATGTTGACGTTGGTGTCGGAGATGGCGTTGTTGGACTGTGAAGTGTATCATGTGTGTTGATAAAATTCGCTAAATACAAATCCAATTCCCGAACCGACACATTAATGTGATAAGGATTTACACATAAACTGGGATGCGTGCATTCTGGATTCTTTTCCAATCTCTCTCCATCAGTGCTCTCAAGTGGTATTGCTTTAAAAAGTATAACCATTACCAAGTCTAAACGCCACACTTTGTCTGCTTGTCTTAAACAGTCGATTCGTCGCATTTTCCCTTTCTGGTCGGGATTCGAAAGAACGCAAATTGACTTTCGCTTTCCAGTAATGGATTGCACGAAATCTTCCCGGCATTCCTGAGTAATATCTTTTCGCAGTTTTCCTAGCAATCGGGACGCCCACTTTTGTTTCACCTCCGCTTTTTCATTCTATTAGATAAACAATATAAAAATTAAAATAATGACAGCTATTGACGGTAAAGTAATGTAGGGGACTCTTACAAATAAAACAAATTTCTTATTCAAATTATATTGATTATATATTCCAAGAAAATTATCTTATATTTTTTAAATTAATGCTTCTATAAATTATATTTACGCGAACAATATTTGAATAAGATCAGACCTTGTGTTATTTTACAAAGAAAAAAATAGGGCTTAAGCGTACCATATGAGACATACTAAAAAAAAATAAAAGAAAAAGCTAAAGACTAAAATTCTGATGCTTAAGGGCATGCAAATGGACTATTCGGCCACTCAATTAAGGGGCGCGGCGCTGTCTAATAGGTTGACTCCCCATAAAAAGATACAGGAGGCTAATAACTACCCTGCCACCCAGATCTGCGCTAGATTTTTATTAGTATAGGGATGACTTACCCGAGGTTATTTCTTTCAATTATTTCTACGTTGGAAGCAGCTTTAATACCAACAATATTATCTATCCTAATATCGTTCTCACCAGTTCGTTGCTCAAATTTAATTGCTAAGAATAAAATATTATCTTACATACATATAATCTTATGTCCGCATGGAAAAATCCAGTAATTTCCAAAAATCTTCAAAAGTTACCGACCTAATGACTTGAAATTTCATCAGATTACTTCTATGATTCCTGAGATGGTTTTTCCTAAAAAAAAAATTCGGGAATTGGACCGGGGACTGGCCTATTAAAACAACTCGTATGTTCGTTTGCAAGGGGTGTTCTCCATAATTTAAAGTTCGATTGATTTGAAATTACGTCAGATTGCTTCTATGATACCTGGGAAGGGTTTTCCGGAAAAAAAATTCAGGAAGTGGACTCGAATTACTTGAAATTCGATACATAGTTAGCTTTTTTCTTAGATTTCCAAAAAATACTGTTATTCTTTCCTGAAAGTGGACCAGGGTATGCCCTATTCCAAGAAAATGCTATTTATGGCTGGATTTACTTGAAATTCGGTACATGGGTGGCATTTTGCTTAGATTAAGAGGAAGACTTGACTTCTTTTCGGGTATTTGATCAGGGACCGTCCTATTCAAAAAATTTTATTTATGGTTTGATTTACTTGAAATTCGATATATAGTTGGCCTTTTGCTTAGATTAACAGGAAGAGAGGAAGTGGGCCAGGAACAGACCTAATAAAACAAGTCGAACTACTCTGCTCTCCGGGGAGTGAACCGGTGACTAGTCTATTAAAATAGTCGGACTATTCATCTCTCCAGGAAGTGGACCAGTGTCAATGGTTAAACCTAAAATTTTGTATTCCCACAAGTATTGAGTACCTTCAATGAGTATGTGTGACAGCGAAGCGTTGCAGTGTACAGCTATTAATTATATATATATAATTAGCACTTTGTAAACGCTGAAGCGATTTAAGGCCGAGCTCGTCTTCCAAATTGTGGTTTTGCGTCTTGATGTTTTTCTAACTAATGGAGGGAACTACAATTTATACTAAGCCGCCTCCGAGCGGCTGATGGTTTATTTTTTATGAGGAGCCTTTATTTCATGTCCGAAATACATTCGGAGGAGTTGACATTCCCTGCCGAGGGGCGACCGCAATTAGAAAATTTAGCTTAGCTTTTAATATTTAAATGAATTAAATTAAAATTTAAACTTTTTGGATGTTAGTACGACCCCAGGATTTAAACCAGAGCCTTCCGAATGGCAGTGAGCAATGCTAACCACTCGGCTACTGCGGTCGCCGAATATTATATTTATTTAGTAATAATTTTATTATTATTATTTTATTCTAGCATATTCGGCCACGTGTCGTTGTGTCTCTCCTGCGTTTAGTTCGCGTTATAAAAGTTGATTGAATGATAACATGTTAAATTAAACTTAAGCGAATATATAGTGCTAAAGATCACAGGATAAAATTTTATCAACATAAAAAAACCTTTTTTTCCAAGACCTTGTGAAGCGATTGCTCTAAATTTTGGATATGTTCTAGGTCACAATAGTAGCTCCTTGGAAAAAAATAAGAGCCTCATACCATACTGGTAGTCTTACAGAATTTTTCGTAAAAAGCGAGGTCATGTTCAAAACTTAATGCCTTAATTTAATTTTTCCGAAAATCGTAATAAATGGATAAACTTGAAGTATGGAAGTATTTTATTGTATGGTGAAGTCGATACCTTTCAAAGGCCGATTCACTATGCTTATCCTCGAACGGTCTTTTTTATTATTTTATTTTAATGTAAATTATGAGATAAATAATGGATAACATGAAAATCATTAACAGTTGGCTTTGCAACATACGAGTACTACTGTCTCTGAGAGTAGACGGATTCTCCATTTCCACGCCACAGTGATTTTGTCTGCCCCTTCGATTTGTTGCATTGTATGTAGCAAAAAGTGTTATATGTACCAATATCAAAATCTTTCTGGAAAAAGTATCCTATATTATGACCAATGAAACTATTTTCGTGTTATTTAACGGAAACTTTTCTTTGACCTTTCCCCCTGAGCCATGGAAAACTTTTTTTTTAATATTTTATTTCAAGTGAATAAGATAATAACGAAAATATTTAATAACAGTTCATAAATCAATTATTAAATACAAGCTATTAAAATAATAAATATTTGTTTCAGTTGAACAAAACTGTGAGGCTTTGCTCTCACATCCTTCCGTTGGTAAAATGTCTCTAGCGTATCACTTAAGCTAACACTAACCTGTCTTGGCCGAACTACGATATTTATTGACATCGATATTCTTAATATAAATAATTACATATTTTAACCTTCATTAAGTTCTTACTTGTAATTCGTCCTTGCAGTGCCGCTCCTCTTCCAGTGACATGCGCTTTTCATGTTTTTTGTAATATTTTCGCTTGGCTGCTTGTAAATTAAACCACGAATACGAAAATGATTTGACAAACGGAAGGAGAGCCTCGATGAACGGATGGAACTCATCCTACATTAACACATTAAGAAATAAAGCATAAAATGTAAACTTGGTAGAACCATCATAAGTGTCATTGTATGTGAAATTTGAAAATTTTCAACGCACATAAAACACAAGTACATATACGTATACATACATATATTTACATCAATATCCCAACAAGAAACAACTTGGGTTATATTTCAATCGAAATTATCTGAATTTAAGCCGGGCATAGGAATACGGTAGCTTTGCTTATGCGTTTCGTTAATTTATCAATATTGGAATAAGTAACAAATATTAATCAAAATTAGAAAATAGCAAAAGAAAATTAGTTTGGGTAATAGCTTTACTTTTAATGAAATTCACAGAAACTATTTTTTATTTTTGCTCAAATTGTGCAGTTTCATTGTTTGAACTCAACGTTTTCCTTATTATCCCACCTTATTATTAATTCAAAATCCCCATTTTTAGCATTTTTACTAAATTACTCGGGTACAATCTTCTAATCAAACTATTTTATATTTAATTTTTAAGACAAAAGAGATTTAATATGAGTTTATGATTTTTACGTATGTTTAGAAAAGAGATAAATATATGATAATTTTGGAAATTATTTTTACGTTGATGTCTGTGGTTCTGATAATCTAAATAGCAATTATCATCATCATCTAAAGGATTCAATGGAATATTTTCTTCAGTATCCTTCATATTTAGTTGCTTCATCTTCATCTTCATAATCGCTAAATACCCTTGACCACCAACATACTTCTGCGAGCAGAGCATCCAGTTTCTTTTCCTTGAATCGTGTTTCCATTTTGTTGGCACTTTAGTTTATTCGTTCACATTATTTGTGCGATTCTTTGGGAAATTTTTTCAAAAAAGGATCAAGGTAACAATGAAGGAAATTTAATTTCAATGTAATTGATGTACTGATTTTTTTCGAAGAAATACAATACAGTACCGAAACAAATGAATCCTTCAAGTCAGCTTTGTATTTTTTTTCGTTGAATTTCTGAAACATTGTTGAACCTTGCGGTTAACCGAGATATAGCTGTGTGAAAATATCCAAAAAGTGCTCAAATGGACTTTGAGCCACCAAATGTATGAGGTCATAAAATCTGAGCTGCAGCGAAACTGGAAAAAGTAAAGATGCAGCAACTCTAGTTTTGGTAAGCACTTTCAGCAGCAAAATCTATGCCCGAGAATATGTGTATAAGTCGCTAAAAACTCTATATAGGTATATATGTATATACCTATATATATCCCCCAAAAATGAATTCTGTTAGATTTGTTTGGTAATGCAAGTTCATTTAATTCTTTGACTTGGTAAATGAAGAAATGGAACACAATTTTGTAGCTGTGTAACATCATCTTCAATCTATTGTCATGATTGCTTTCGGTTTTTTAGATTAAGATATGTTACGAAATGTCAACTGTCTGATTATCGGATCTATACTAGTTAAATAATAGTTCACTAACACATGTTCAATTTGCACTTCGCAGAAGTTAAAATAAAAAAAAAATATTTGAGTTTAGCTAGTTGCGAACCGTAAATATCATATATAAAATTCACGTGACGAACTGCCCACTAAAACACAACGTATCGGAAAATAACATAATATACATTAGGTGGACTTGGTACTATTATACTTTACGAAAAATTAAAATCAATAAAGTTTTGTTAAGCTTCACAGAATATAGAATCAATAGTTGCTTAAAACAGAGCTATTACGCCAAAATATATTTATTTAAAATATTATTTATGAAAGAGTGTACGTACAATGGTTTGTAAAACTTAAAAATTTTGATTGGCGAACTCCCACTTCATAATAAGATTTCAAATTTTAAAATGTTAAGCCCATTATTTCAAAGTCAATTAATATACGCTTAAGTTAACTAGGCCAGTTTCTTGAAAGGATAGAAAATTATACTATTATATCATTTCTACAACTTAAAATTACAATACATAAGAATGCAAAATATTATATAAACAAATCCTTATGCATATAGGGTGCATTTATGTACATATATTTGGAATATTAATTATTAAAATATTTCATAGTAGTAAACAGACAAATTTTTTAATACAAGAACTATATACATATGTATGTATATATTTAAGGATGGAAGAGTTTGCATACATAACATATACTGGTACATTAGTGTTTAAACATTGCGAAAGTGATCATTTTAACATCATTTGTGTAAGAAGTAAGAAGTTTTTTCAGCATACAAGGATATAATCCACATATACCATATATGCATAAGTGCCTAAAATGCATATTCATAACATAAAATCCAACTCAATATCATAGTATATATTTTTACCATAAATACAATACCACAACACCATAACCATACATATATGACAAAGATAAGTGCCATAAATAGATTTCTAGAGCATTGCTGACGAAAATCAACAATTAAAAAACGTTTGGATTAAAAAAAAAAAACAAAAGCGATCGATCAGAAATCTCAAGTTACGGAGTAGTGTGCTCCAGAAAATTTTATAGTTTTTTCTATAATTTACCTACATCCATACATAACATACACGTATGTAGCAATGTATGCACCCACTCGTATTGTATATATGAATGAAACACAAACGCCTGAAATGTTACAGTTCAGTTCGACACAGAAAAATATTGTTGATAATTTGGGTATATAATAGTATTAACGGGCAATTTGTCTATTTTATAAATATATATTTTAAATTTTAGTTCGTTTTGTGAACTGGATTTTGGCTACCAAGGGGGAAAACAAGCTTCGGGTGGGATAAAATACTAGACCAAAATCCAAAGTTATAAAAGTTTTATTTTTATAATTGCGGCGTTCAGAGGTGGCTTTGAATAAACTATTGGTTCCTTCATTTGTTGGGAAAACCTCAAAGCGCACATCACAAATTAGAGGGTTCGATATCTATTTGTTCCTCACTGTAAATGCAAGAAACAGTAATGTGGTTATTCGATACAGCTAATTAAAAAAGTCAAGATTAAAAAAGTATATTTGTAGGTATATAACTTTATTGAAATTATATAGAGACAACTGTCTTGCCACATCTTCACTCTCAGGAAATTAGGTTGTATTATTACCCTGCAATCAATAAAAAGTACTACTTTTTTAGCCGTTATGTACATTAGGGTTTTCTTAATTTTCAATGTCTATATATTTTGTTTCTCTCCCCCTTCGCATAGGCATACAATCATTCTCTACAAAAAAAAATTGGGATTTTGGTGTATTTAATCGTAGTTAGAAATAATAATAATAATATCTTTAAAAAGTTTTAATTGAACGTCTATTTGTGCTTTGGCGAATTTTTTTTAAATGTTCCTTTTTTATTGGTATTAAAAGCTTTTAAGAGTAATTTCATTTGATTGATTTATTGAAGAATAATTATTTATGGAGAAATTATGCAAACAAGGGGAGGAGAAAAGCCATTTCTGCTTGATCACGATGAAAGTCAAATAAATGAAGTCAAGTTGCCATCGAACGTTCAGGTATTGCGTGTATTATTTTACAACCGCCGAAAGCTTATATTGGACCTTCCAACAAGCGCATATCTTGTCGTGAAGATAGTTGAAGTCATGTGGACAAAGAAATGTATTCCTACAAGAAATGCAAACAAAAGTGTCTTAAACGTAACAAAGGTTGGGTCTGGTAGTGAATGAGGGCAAGACAAAATATCTCCTGTCATCAAACAAACAGGCATCGCATTCGCGCCTCGGCTCCCATGTCACTGTTGACAGTTATAACCTCGAAGTTGTAGAGAATTTCGTCTATCTAGGGACCCGCACTAACACCTATAATAACGTCAGCCTGGAAATCCAACGCAGAATCACTCTTGCTAACAGGTGCTACTTTGGACTGAGTAGGCAAATGGAAAGTTAAATCCTCTCTCGGAGAACGAAAACCAAACGTCGTCTCTAGGAGTCTTTGAGAGAAAGGTTTTGCGAACGATATATGGTCCTTTGCGCATTGGTTGTGGCAAATACCGCAGACGATGGAATGATGAGCTGTACGAGCTATACGATGATATTGACATAGTCCGGCGAATGAAGAGACAGCGGCTACGCTGGTCATGCCATGTCGTCCGAATGGATGAAAGCATTCCAGCTTTGAAAGTATTCGATGCAGTACCCGCTGGTGGAAGCAGAGGAAGAGGAAGACCTCCACTCCGTTGGAAGGATACGGTGGAGAGTGACCGGGGCTCACTTGGTATTTCCAACTGGCGTCAGACAGAGTAACAAATAATTCGTAACACATTTGAAAAAGAAGATATCACCGCGGTTACTGTTCATTGGGGTGGTAAAATAATGCCTACTCTAATAGGTAAAGACTTCGTTGCTCGCCTTTCTGTAGTAGTATTCTTCAATGGCGGCCGCGGTAGCCGAGTGGTTAGCATTGCGTACTGTCATTCAGAAGGCTTGGGTTCATATCCCGGTGTCACCAACATCCAAAAAAAAAAGTTATGGAAAATTAATTTAAATATAAAATTAAGTACAATTTTCTAATTGCGGTCGCCCTTCGGCAGGGAATGTCCACCCCTCCGAGTGTATTTCGGACATGAAATTAAGGTTCCTCGTAAAAAACCATCAGCCGTTCGGAGGCGGCTTAGTATAAGCTGTAGTTCCCTCCATTTGTTGGAAAAACATCAAGATGCAGGACCACAAATTGGAGGAGGAGCTCAGCCGAAAATCGCTTCAGCGGTTACAAAGCGTCAATTATATATATATATTATTCAATGGAAAGGAGCAATTACTGGAAGTGCCAGCAATATACGTGTATTCTGGCATATCAGGCTTCAGCTATGTATGAGCCACTCAAAGAATGAAACCTGGTCGATAAGGTGAAAGCATTGCAGGTATAAATTTGGAGTAACTACTAGAAATTAAACTTCTGTACTTACCATGCCGTCAATATATATTTTAAATCCTTTTGCAGTTTCAAAGATTCCTTTTCGAGTTCCTTGAGCATACAAGCTTGCCAGATGGATGGCCAAAGTAATCTTTCTATCTTTGTAGGAATGAGGAATGAGTATTTTAATCACAAAGATTTATTGAAATTATGGTTTCAATGTCCAGCTGCTGCAGAGGCGCCTAGACAAGATTTGACGATCTTGAGAAATTTTTTGATTTCAAAGCAATTGTACTACGTAAAATTTGCAGTCGTTTATAATATTTAACCAGGCATTTTTAAATTTAAATATGTATTTCTTTTGAAGAAACAAATAATTGAGGTCACTGCTTTATAGCGCGTTAAAAAGTTGATAGTTTCATGCTGCGGCGAAACAAGTCGTTACATAAACAAAAATATATCGAAAAAGCCAAACAGTTTTTATTCGATTTTCGATCTGACTTCCTATTAAAACTGCCCGTAGAATGGGAGAATGACCAAAATTGCAATATTGGTCTGAATATCGTCCGGCAACCGCAAGCCGAGCAATTAAGCTTTGGAAAACTTCCATAAAGTCTTGTCACGCAACAAAGAAGAGAAACAAATAATAATGCAGATTCTATCAAATTATCGCAAGCGCTTTCCTGATGCCAAAAAATCTATCTCTATTGTGCTGGATTTTTGATTCCTGCGAACAGCCGAACCTAAACACATGAATATAGCAAATGTAGCGTGTTTGTTCAGAAATGTCTTGGCTGGAATAAGTTGTTTTAATTTCTCTCCTTGCTGTTTTAAATTATTGGCTATTTATACAAGACCAAAACATGTTTTTCTATAAATAATTAAAAATTAAAGGTAATAATAATTGCCAAATACCATAAACTAATGCTTGTACACACCCAATTACGGTTGACACTTCACTAGCGATATTTTTCCTTAGGAATAATTAGAGAGTGAGCGACACTACTTCTCGTTGTTTGATCACGTTGCTTGCAAATCACATGCTTGTATGCAAATATACATTTTTAGGAGGAGTTACGGGTCCTACCTCCCTAACCAAAACCCTAATACAACAAAGGAACACCCAAATTTACATGGTTACACGCTAGCGCGTATGTACATACATATGTTACATAAACATAAAACACTAATTTATTACATATATTCTTACGTCAGTAGGGAAACTCTCTATCATTTTATAATGATTTTCGGATCGTAAAAATGACTTAGGAATAATTTTAACGATATCGACATAATACTGATATTTCATTAAGGCTAAAGTAAATAAAAGTAAATCAGAAAATTACATAAGTATACGTTTCATCCCAAGATGAGAAGGTTTCGTACCCTTCATCATTGGAAAGACGTTTGTATCATATAGTGGAAGATCCTTTTCTCTTGAATGCAACTGAGTTTCTACGATAGCCAACTAAAGGCAAAAGAATAGTAGCAATATCTACAGAGAAACAAGTAAAAATTTATTTTTAACTTTTAATTGTTTTTGCAGTTTTAACACTATTAAAATATTTAAAGGTTCTAAGCGCCTTGCGATTCTTCGCAACTAAAGCATCAATGTCCCAATCGAGAACAATGGGGAATATCTATGAGTCAGTCTACCATAAGCTGTTGTATGGATCGCGTAACAGATACAATCAACCATTCGATGTTCTTTGCGTATGTTAGATTTCCTTCAACAGTTTTGAATGCACTATCTCAAGATTTTGGCGGTAAATACTAAGTACCCACGTGCGCGGTACGATTATTTTTTTTGGCGCTCCTCTACAGAGCAAAAAGGCAAGCAGCGTTGTTATGAAAGTGGAAACCATAACATGATTTTGATTTGACAAACTTTGCAATTTATTTAATTAAAATAATTGCTATAACGAATTTATTTGTTTTTGTCATTCGTCTTTGTGCTTTTCGTATATGTATTTTGTAGTTTTGTTAAGCTGTGGTGCCACCTTTCCTCCATTTTAATAAAATGAAAATGTCCGTTGTCGATTATCGCAAAGACTGAGTAAGAGAATCGCATAATCGTTAGCGCAAGCGAAAAACTCGCAAGTTTACGATCCGACAAAAGTTACTAAATTGCACTACAGATGACCCAATGTGATGATTTCTTACTAGGTATACGTGAGTAGCATCGCAATCCTTCTATTTGTAATCTTAATCTTGCACATTTGAAAAAGATTTCCGGCTTGAGGTCAGAAAAAGTAATAAAAACACAATGTAATTGTTGTTTTTTCCCGATATATTTCGATTACACATCGGTAATCGTCTTCAGGGGCACTAATCAACAATATAAAAGTTAAACAAAGTTAATAAATATTATTATTTAATAATATTTTTTATTTTATAAACATTCATACATTTATAATTTACGTCCTAACAATGTGACGTGGAGTTATGTACTGTCGAATCGTTTGTTAGCAAGTGTCTGTACAAGTGAGCGCAATTATCAGTGTCCGTTTTGAAGTTTGGCCTTACGTTTGTTGGTGTGTTTATAATGTGAAGCATTTCTTATGTGTACCGCTCGCTGTAGTGTTGTTCTTGTTGAAGAATTGTTACATCGTCAGAGTTGGGAGAGTGACTGCTGGCTGCACAGTGGGATAAAAGTACTGTTTTTTGTGTATTCGTTTGATGTCGTAGTTTGTAGTCGGACTTATGCTGTGCTATTCTCGTTTTTAGTTTTGATTTGGTTATTCCTACATATCTATTCCCACATTTTTCATTTTCATCACCATTGCATGTGATTTCATAGGTAACGTTGCTTTTGTCAGAATTTGGTATTTTTGACTTCGTTCTATTAGAAATGTTTTTAAGACCCACGACTGTGTGAAATTTTTATATTTGTTTTATCATAGCAATTTGAGTTTACTAGTCGTTCAGATATTTTAGGTACATATGTAGGTTACTGACTTAAATATTATAGGGCTCTTTATCTCTCTTTGTCGGTCTCGTAATTGAGATTTCTTTAATAATACATTGATAACATGTTCCGGAAAGTCATTTTTCTTCAGCATTAATTTTATTTCTTCCTTTATTTCTCTGTGGTAAGCGTCATCTGATATGTGTAGCATTCTCCTTATACAGCCCATTGCTGTATTTATTATCATCGTTTTTGGATGTTTGGAATTAAAGTTTATTATACGTCCCGATGAATTTGGTTTCTTATACCACCTTAGTTTTAATTGGTTTCCTTGTCTTATTATGGCAGAATCTAAGCATGGTAGCTTCCCGTCCTCTTCCATTTCAAAAGTGAATTTTATATTTTTGTCAAAAGAGTTTAGCGCCACAAGTGTTGTTTGTACCTCGTTTTCGTTGACTATTGCAAACAGGTCATCCACGTATTTTGTCAACAGTCTCGGAGGTCGTCTTAATTTATTGATTGTGTTATTTAATAGTTCCTCCATTATAATATCCGCAATGATCGGTGATGCAGGAGATCCCATTGGCATACCTTTTAATTGTGTGTATATTTTATCCTTAAATTTGAAATACCTATTTTCTTCAATGCAGAACTTTACAATGTCTATAAAAAATTCCTTAGGTATGCTAGTACAATATATTCCTTTATGATTTCTCATTTTTTTCTCATTGTCTCCAGTGCCAGATGTGTTGGTATACTTGGAAACAGTGAGATTACGTCAAAGGAAATCAATCTTTCATCGTGACATATGTAGCTGCCATTTATCCTTTCTTTGTAATTAAATGTATCCTTAATGTTAAATGTTGATTTAGTCGTTATATTCTTCAATATATTAATTATGTATTTGCACAGATTGTACGATAGGGATCCGACAGATGAGCATATTGGTTTCCTTATGTATTTTTGGTAGTCCAAATATTCTTGGCGGTAACGCGGTGGTAGTTGTGAGTTTATTTCTTTCGGCCTTTGAAATAAGTTCCATTTTATGTAGTTCGTCCACTAAGTTGTTATTTTTCAATTCAATTCAATTTTTATTTATTTATCAGTACAGTAAGACACAGAGTCTTTTCATTGTACACATATTAACATATAATGAATTACAATTTGATTTTTTTTTAAATCTTAGGAATAACTGAGAATAATATTATGTTTAAAAGGAGGGATTTCAACAGTATGTTGACATAGGTAAGGATAATAGGGATGGGTATTATGCAAATAGGTTTGTAACTGCCGTTTTGAAGCATCCAATCGTTTTGATACATTTTATTGAAATTGGTAATGAGTTCCAAATTCTGACAGCACTAACAAAAAACAATCTAGAGGTCGTCAAAGTTTTGTATTTGGGGACAACAATATTGTGAGTACGAGAAGATCGCACAAACTTTATTCTGCGGAAAAGATATCCTGGTTGACGGTTTTTGATGATTTTAAATAAAAATATTAAATTACGAACCTTGAGATAATTCTCAAGGGTGAAGCCGAGAATGTTTTTGGTATACAAAGAGATGTGTTCAAACTTTTTTTTGCAGTAAATGAACCTAGCTACGTTATTTAAAGCTAAATTTAATTTGTTTCTGGAATCGCAGCTTAGAGTACCATATACGACTTCAAAATAAGAAATATGGGGAATAATAAGGGACTGAACTAGTTTAAGTTTTATTCTAATCGGCAAACAATCACACGTATGCCATAAATTTCGCAATGTCGAATATATTTTTATTACGCAATTGTTTATGTGATCTTCACAATTTAGACGGACATTAATTTTGAAGCCAAGATTTTTTACAACATTTTCAAATTTTAATTCAATCCCGTTCAAAACAATTGGTGACAGATTGCTGAGATCAAAATAATTACTTTTAATAGGAAGTACCTTCGTTTTCTTAGCATTTAGACAGAGACCATT
Source organism: Ceratitis rosa (assembly GCA_037013455.1). Lineage (NCBI taxonomy): Eukaryota > Metazoa > Arthropoda > Insecta > Diptera > Tephritidae > Ceratitis > Ceratitis rosa. The sequence goes on along the minus strand of JAWMAG010000097.1, from coordinate 775,595 downwards.
TATGTTAGACCATTCCTCAATTCTTATTAGATCCTCATTCAATCTAGCTATTAAATCTTCACCAAGACCAATGGGACGTGAGAGGTAAATCTGAGTATCATCGGCATATAGATGTATAGAAGAATTTTCGCAACAGTGAACAATGTCATCAATAAATAAACTGAAAAGTATTGGCCCTAAAATAGAGCCCTGTGGAACTCCAGAGATGATTTCTCTGCGACTTGAAATTACGTCCCCACACTGAACTTGCTGATATCTGTCCGATAAGTAGCTTCTCATAAGCTTAATTGCTGATGTGTTGAAACCAAAATAAGTTTTCAGTTTTAACAGTAGAATATCATGGTTTACAGTGTCGAAAGCTTTAGAGAAATCTAAGAGTACTAAGATGGTAATTAAGTTATCGTCGAAAGCAGGACGGATGTCGTCCATGATTTTCATCACTGCTGTGGAACAACTATGATTGGATCTATACCCAGACTGAGATTCGTTCAATAAATCATGTAGACGCAGGTGTGACACTATTTGAGCGGTAATAAATTTTTCAAATACTTTTGACAATGTTGGTAAGATACTAATAGGCCTGAAGTCTTGGGGAGCATTACACAAGTTACCTTTAACCACCGGAATGACGTTGGCAATTTTCCACTGATTCGGAAACGTAGAGGAGGTTATAGCATGATTAAAAATGTGTGTAAGCATGGGAATCACATACGGCAGTATAAGTTTTAGAAAACGTAAACTCAGACCATCCACTCCAATTGCGTTAAATTTTATATCAAAAACACACTTTATAACATCCTCTTCAGTAGCTGGATTAAATGAAAATTCATGGGTGTGGTCAGTAACTAAGCTTTCATTGATGGTGAATGCAGATACATTTGCATGTGAATTTATATCAAGAAAGTATGAGTTCATCACACCAGCATCAATCCTACAAGTTTTTACCTCTTTGGCACAAATACCAAGTGATTTTAGATTTGTCCACAATACTTTGGAAGGCAAATCAGTTTTAAGTTTTGCACAAAGATAAGCTTTTTTACTTTTTCGCAATTCAGTTGTTACTTTATTCCTCAAGTTCTTGTATGTGGTCCAACGTTCATTAGTAGGATTACGCTTCCAATATCTATAAGCCCTACATCGGTCTTTTATAAGGGCTAGAATAGCGTTAGTGATCCAAGGTTTAGTATGGTTTATAGTTTTAATTCTACGAAGGGGAACATATTTTTCAAATAGATAATTAATTAGCGTGGTAAAGTACTGTAACTTGTCATTAACATCTACAAGTAGCCAGCAGTAATTCCAGTTTAGGGTCACGGCTTCAGTAGATAGCGAAGCACTGTCTATATTCTTGAAATCTCTGAAAGTTAAATCTATTGATGGCTTAACTCTATTTAATTCAAAATTGAAAAATATTATAATTAGCTCATGGTCAGAAACTCCGGGCAACGAAAATTGGTCAACATGGCTTACACTACTCCCCACGCTTACACCAAAAAGGTCTAACATACTTGGCTTACAGTGTGGTGCAAATCTAGTTGCATATTCATTTACTATTGTTATGCCAACGTTGCTAAAACAGCTTAGCAAGTGTCTAGACTTAGTATTATTCGACAACATATCAACATTAAAGTCACCACAAATGAGGACATGCACATAACTCAAGGACAGTTCCGATATTTTACTGAACAGTTGAGTGAGATCATTTGACTTATGAGGGTTGTATACACATACAACAACACACTTTTGTACATTATCACTACATTCAATAAACATACTTTCAACAGTTTCAGAAGAATGAGATTTATATATTATTTTATATTTAATATCAGCCTTTAAATAAATTGCTATGCCACCGCCTCTCTGACCAGTGGTTCTATCATTTCGTACAAGCAAATAGTCACATACAGAATATGCACTATCTGCAATAAAAGGTTTGAACCAGGTCTCAGTCACACAAATTATGCTACAGCTTAGGTCACGAAACGTCAAGTTCATATAATCAAGTTTTTCACGGGTTAAACTCCTAGCATTAAAGTGGCAAACATTGAACCCTTTATGATATTGACATGTATATTTAAGAGCTAGCCTCAGATTGTCATTGTTATTGTGCTCACAAAGATTGCTGCTCATAACAATTTGATATATATAAGAGATGCTTGAAAATGGTCAGTTACTATGAGGGAAACGGGAAACATAAGGTAAGGATGAAATGAGGGATTAATAAGGCATATCTTATAAATAACATAAATAAAGTAACTTAAGATAAACAATAGAATTTGCATATAGATCATAAACTTTTCAGCTAGCAGCTGCAATTTGATCGACGCTTGCTTGATTAAATATTTTCGTCGCTTCGCTGTGTTGATGCTTTCTTACATACACTTGTCCACGAATTGAGAACGCACTCGCCAATTGTTTTTGTCGTTTTAGCTGCGTTGCGTATTGCATTAGCCTACGATTTCTCTTTGTTAGGCATTCATGCACAAAAATGTCTCCATTAGCATCAAGCCCAATATCTTTAAGTGCTAATGACTTACGGCTTGCCTTAAGAGAGCAAGCAATTCCCTTAAATAGAACTGAGCGGTCATATGAGGAGTTCAATTTGACTATAATAGGAGCGGGCCTGTTAGTTTTGTTCTTGTTTTGGCGCATGCGAAAAATTGAACGTACAGGCAATGAAGATATATTAAGTGATGAGCACAGATTGCCAAACAACGACGGTAAATTCTCTTCGCTTGCAGGCGGAACGCCATAAATTATTGCATCTGATGCCACTAACGCATTCTCCAAATCATCAATTTGTTGAGACAATGTTTCGACCTCTTTGTTTTGGTTAATACTTTCGCAGCGCAAAGATTCTAACGCACTCACTCTCTCATCAATACCTTTCACAGCTGATTTTAAATTGCTGAGTTCAGCAGAAACTTCACTTAATTTCTGCATCATACGCTCTTCACTCTCTGACATTTTTGTTATGATGCTCGCAATAGAAGCTTCTAATTTTAGTTCAAGCCTCTCAAACAAACTTAGTGTAGTTGGGCTGTTTACCGCTTTGCTGTCTCCCTTACCTTGTAACTTCTGAGCAGGAGTTTGTTGAGGGGAGAGGGCATTACGTGCACTTTTTCTTTGTGTTGACATTATGTATATATACGATTATTCGCAAAATCAAAAATAAAATTGCCGAAAATTTGCTTGTTTGAAGTTTTGCCACTAACACAATAATGAAAAATGTTGATGCAAACTTTGACAATTTGTTACGACAAAATGTTTTTTATTTTAAACCCGGTAATTACGTTTTAAAGCGTGATTGATTGCAGAGATTGAAAAACACGTCTACTCACTTCTAAACATTTTTGTTTTGTAGCCTTGATGTAGGATCTTGCCTTTGAACTCGATACGTAGTCAAGTCATTTAAAATATTTGTCATATTGTTATTGTACTCATCTTTTTCCATTGCTACTGTTTTATTTCCCTTGTCTGACGTCAAAATATAAATATTACTATTTTTTGCAGAAAGACGATTACCGATGTGTATTCGAAACATATCGGGAAAAAACAAAAATTACATTATGTTTTTATTACTTTTTCTGACCTCAAGCCGGCAAACTTTTTCAAGTTAAAATAAAGGAAAGGTCGCTAAAACCATTAATATAATCTTGCACATGTTTACAAAGTGTGATTAAAGAATTCGATACAATAATCCAACATATGTACCTATATATTCGTATATATATATATAATTGGCGCTTATTAACCGCTGAAGCGATTTTTCGGCCGAGCTCCTCCTCCAATTTGTGGTTTTGCGTCTTGATGTTTTTCCAACAAATGGAGGGACCTACAGTTGATACTAAGCCGCCTCCGAACGGCTGACGTTTTTTTACGAGGAGACTTTTATTTCATGTCCGAAATACATTCGAAGGGGTGGACATTCCCTGCCGAGGGGCGACCGCAATTAGAAAATTTAACTGAATTTTTTATTTAAATTAATTTTCCATAACTTTTGGATGTTGCTGGCACTGAGATATGAACCCGAGCCTTCCGAATGTCAGTACGCAATGCTAACCACTCGGCTATCGCGGTCATGCTTATACTCGTATTTCACTTGATTTGTAAATCTTGCTGTATATACAAATTCATAATTAAGCAACAATCTAAATTAATTGATTTTGTTTTCTTTTATTCTTTTCGGATTAAATGACCGACTTTGAGACCGATTTAAGTCAGTCGTTTATTTTGAAGAGGTTTAAACTACATATACACGTCTACCCAAAGTAGAAGAATATCAGCGTTACATATTTCACTTGCACCACCGAGGACAATACTTCAAGGATATAATATATTTATAGAGATGATATTCGTCCTAACAACAAATATAAAAAAATAAACAGATACGTGCTTTAAAATTCAATTTGTACGTACATTTAACAAATGCATTAAAGTGAAGACGGTATTTACAATAGTTAGAATTATACGATTTATGTCAAATATGCACCGTTTTGTTCAATAACTTTTGCCATTTTGAAGGTAATGTCATTAGTCTCATAGGAATAAGAGCGCTCCATCGGATGCCTTTTCGCATCTTCCGTAAGCTTCGTGAGTTTTGGAGTGGAATAAGTCGGCACCGTCATCGCTTCGAACCGAGCAAGCAGAGTGAAAAATATCTTCGGCAAAGGACAATTGAGCATTGGAGCTTTGTTGCCGTAAGAACCGCACAATGGGAATCTTATGTCTTCCGGTAACCAATACACTTTTTGGAGTGTTGCGAGTGGCTTGTTTTGTCTTAATAGAAATTGAAGCAATTGATATTGTATACGTATTGTATGGTTTCTTCAATTGCGTTGCATCAAACATTTTTACCATTGCATTTTCAGAGACAATTATAAGTAAAATATAAAAATCATAATGTAGAAATTTTTTGATGATATTTTTTCCCTGAGAATTATTATTATTCTTTTTGTATGTTTTCTTCAAAATATAGCAGTTATACATATATAACACCGTCCGACACGATTTTTGACCCACGAAAAAATCAAACATTTTCGGAAACTATGACAAAAAACCCGTGTCTTTCCGTTTTGCTAGATCAAGTCGTTTATGGTTTTTAGGGGTAAATGAAAAGTAACAAAATCTATTTTAAAAGTTATGAATTTTTTATAAAACCTAATATGCAAGGCTTTTTGGGTCCAATATGGCGGCCAAAAACTCAAAAAGTCATTAATTTTTTATGATGATTATGAATCTGATGGCAGATTTTCAAAATTCAAAATGGCGGATCGAATATGGTGGTAAAAACTAATAACACTACATAAAATTTGGTAGCTGGAGGGCTTCAGGGTCGCTGATTATTATCAGATGTTCAAAATTCGCAATGATAAATCTGATAAGCTGAAACATCACAAATAATTTAAACCTATTCCCAGATTTGCTTTTTGTATATTGGAAATTCTTTAACGAAAAAGAAGGATTTGTAGTAAGGTAATATAAAATCAACATATAAGAAATGTCATTTGTTTTGACTTTGCACTTCAAACTCGTGAGTGCTCTTGTATAAAAATGGATTGTCCTGAACGTAATTGTTTTTGCTACGTATGTGGAGACTTTGCTCCCACGTATTATTTACGAAATTTAACAAAAAATGTTATTAAAGGTTAGGAAAGTTATTTTTGTTTGGCATTTATTTCAAACTTATGGTATGTGCCAGAAGTGGTTTGTAAATACTGTCGGCGTAGTTTATTGGCATGGAATATTGAATCTGATAAGCATAAATTAAATTATGTTCATTCAACTATTTGACCACGGCGAACTGAGCATTCTTCTGCAAGTTATACTGTCGTAGAATCTGTAATAAATGCACAGATGTGTTCGGAACAATTTTGCAACAGCTCCGTCAGAGAATGCCTTAAATTTTGATTTTATTTCCGAGAAAAAAATGCCATCCGAAAATTCATCGCCACCGCCATCTGAATTTGAATTGTCATCGACAGAATTGGATCCCAAGGATCTCATTTTGTAAGGAAATCGGATTTCGACGATTTGATTCGTGATACATTCGTGAAAACATCGAAAGCGACAGCGGAAATAATTGGTTCTCGATTAAAAATATGGGATTTGGTTGCTGATGATTTTAAAATAACGTCTGCGCGGAAACGTTCCAGAACAGAGCCATGTAGTAAACATTTTGTTATGCATGAAGACACAGAAAAAATATTTTTTTATTGCAGTGACATTGACGCATTGTTTGTGATATCAGTTACAGTTATGTTCCAGAAGTATGGCGGCTTTTTATAGACTCCTCGATATGTGGTATTACTTCACATTGGGAATAAATTTCCATCTGTTCCAATAGCCTACGTTACAAAAATGAAGGAAACTCATGAAAATATGAAGCTGATTTTGGAGGTTATCAATTACAAGCAGTACAAATGGAGAATTTGTTGTGACTTAAAAGTTGTTGCGCTATTAGCTGGGATCAAGCAAGGGTTTTCGAAACATCAATGCTTTTTGTGTGTTTGGGAGGGACGCAAAAAGAAACAACATTACACCAACTTTAAGTGGCATGCTTGTACAAATTTTAAACTAGGTGACTTTAATTGCGAAGCCTTCAAGTTATTGAATAAAATCTTTCCAAAATGGAGCGACGCAAAAATCGAAGCTGGAAAATTGTTACATTTAAAATAAAATTTTTCATTAATTAACGGTAAATTATTTTCAAGCGCTCTGAATGGTCCGCAAATAAATAAATTGATTAAAGACGAAAAATTTGTAAAATTCTTAAAACCAATCGTTCGAAAAGCATGGAAAAATTTTCTCGGGAACCAATGGGTGGAAAACTATAAAACAATTGTTAAAAAAGTGATTTCCGTAAACGGTGCAATGGGTGTTTTCTTCCCAATCTTTTGAACTTCTTTCCGTCCAATCTTGGAGAACGTTTCCATCAAGACATCGCAACAATTGAGACTCGATACAAAGGAAAGGACATTCGACATATGCTTGAGGAGTATTGCTGGCCACTTTGTCGTGATACGAACAAAAAAAAAAACAGTTGTCTGTTTAAAAGGCTCCGAAAATAATAATCTTTAGATATTTAATTGTAAATTTGAAAGAAAAAATCTATCACATAATTAAATGTTTTAATTTTCATTTCAGAATTGCAATTTTACATTCTTATCAGACTTCCACTTTTTATTTTGACAATCTGGTATCAGATTCATAATCAACGACCCTGGATAGAGTTAAATGACTTTTTAAGTTTTTGGCCGCCATATTCGATCCGGCATTTTGAATTTTGATAATCTGACATCAATTTCATAATTAGCGACGCCAAAAAGCCCTGAATACTAAGTTTTAGAAAAAATAATGTCTTTTAAAAGAGATCTTGTCACTTCTCATTTACGGGTTTTTTTCACTACTAAAAACCATAAACGACTTGATCTAGAAAAACGGCCAGACACGGGAATGTATTTTTTTTTGTTCCTAGTTTCCGAAAATGTTTGATTTTTTCTTGGACCAGAAGAAAATATGATTTTTGTCGGACGGTTTAATTTGTGGTTTTGCGTCTTGATGTTTTTCCAACAAATGGAGGGACCTATAGTTTATACTAAGCAACCTCCGATTGGCTGACGGTTTTTTATGAGGAGCTTTATTTCATGTAAGAAATACGTATACAGTCGGAGATATTGACATTCCCTGCCGAAAGGCGACAGCAAACAGAAAATTTAGCTTCATTTTTTTTATTTAAATTAATTCTCTATTGTATAATTGTTTGGATGTTAGTACGGCACCAGGATATAGCAATCACTCCTTAATAATATGAAAAATTATTGTTTCAATTTCCGATTATGTTTAGGAAATGCCTGTCAAATTTTCACTTTTAATACGGGAAATAAAACAGAAAAAATAATAATCATTGTTGCTTATTGATTTTAAAACAAAAATTGTGGCAGAACTCTTATTTGCTGAGTAAAAAATAAAAAGCTCGGCATAATTTAATTAATAATTTAACGAAAATTAAACTTTACGCTATAATTTTTATTATGTAAGCATAAAATAAAACTTAGCAACCAATTTTTATTAGTTAACCTTCTGTAACTGATGTGCACAATTTTACTGACGTGGCGTCTAACAGACACCTTTCTAATCTTATCTATAAAAAATTGCCATAGACCAACGACTAGTTTCGCGACTAGACGAATATACTGAGCATAATATATTAAATCCCTTGGTAAAACCGTAAATAGAGCTGCCGACCACTCTTTCCTTGGTTGGTTAAAATCATGGGGAAATCTCTCTTTTATTCTTCTTAAGTGTCCAAAGGTAAGTCAAATTTCTTGTAAGCAAAACTTTCATCAGCGGAATAGAACCAAACCAATTGTCAGCTGTTATGTTATGGTTTCAACCTTCAAGTACTTTCACCATTCGTTAAACTGATTGCGATGGTACTGATAATTTCTTGTCTTCTTCATTTAATCCTTTTCCATCAGAATTATTTCCGTGATATATGTAAACATTGCATACTTAAAAGTTTGTGCGTAGCATAAAATTAAGATTTTTATCCCATATTTCGCAGGCTTTTGTGGGATGTAAATTACAAATTTCCATCGGTCTTTAAATGGCACCAGAAATTCATCAATGCACATGTAGGGGTGTAATGGGGTGTAGTCAAGCTTCTGGGAATGCTGTTACAGTTGCGAGGCTATTCTCAATTCCTACTCTTGCCACGTCGGGCACCCTGGAAACGTGAGCAACCCTTGTGCAAGATGCGGTAACCAACCCGTTTGGAGCCTTGGGTCACGGCAAATGAGAGAGGAATCTTCAGTGGAGCCACTCCGACTTATTCGTTGTAAGGGTCCGCTGAAGTCTAATTGCAGCGTCTGTTCACTAGAGGTGCGGCTGCGAACGGGCGTCTGTCTTGAAGCAAGCGGGTCGCTATATAAATGTGTAAAAACCTTAAACTTACTCGCCTAGCGAGGTTGTGCGCTGGGTTTGGTACCCGGCACGTAGAAACGCCTCAGATGAGATACCCCTTTTCTATTGACGATGCAGCTGCAATGTCCGGTCCCTTAATTGGGAAGGTGCCGCTGCCCAGCTGGTTGATGTCCTCGTAAGAATAAAGACATCACCGCCGTCCAAGAAATGCGATGGACGGGGCAAGGATGAAAGCGAGTAGGTTGTGACATTTACTACAGCGGCCATATAAAGAGGCGAAAATTTGGTGTCGGATTTGTGGTGGGAGAGAGACTCCGTTGTGGAGTACTAGCATTCACCCCGGGGGATGAGCGTCTCACAACAATCCGCATCAAAGCCAAATTTTTCAACACCACCCTAATTTGCGACCACGCCCCGACGGAACAGAAAGACGATTTGGCCAAAGATGGCTTTTGTGAGCGCCTAGTGCATACTTATGAACGCTGCCCCCCACGATGTAAAATCGTGCTTGGCGATTTTAATGCTTGGGTGGGCAAAGAAGGTACCTTTGGTACGACTGTCGAAAAATTCAGCTTCATAACGAAACATCTCCTAATGGTTTGAGGCTGATCGGCTTCGCCGGGGCGCGAAATATGATTGTATGTAGTTCTAGATTCCAGCACAAAAAAATACATCAAGCTACTCGGCTGTCCTCTGATCGACAAACACGAAACCAGACGTGAGTACACTCCGAGGACCCAACATCGACTCGTACCACTGTCTTGTTGCAGCGAAGATACGCGTGCGCCTCTGTGTATCCAAGAACGCCCGTCAACAAACATAAGGAAAGTTCGACATCGAAAAACTAAAATCACAACAGACTGCCGAGCGGTTTTCGACTCGACTTGCACTCCTGCTCTCTGAGAGCACTTATCAGCAGCTCGGTATACGGGAACTGTGGGACACATGGCTTAGTCAGCGTAGCCGCTGCTTCTTGATTCGCTGAACTATGGCAATGTCGTCGTATAACTCATACAGCTCATCGTTCCATCGTCTGCGATATTCGCCGTTGCCAACTCGAAGAGGACCATAAATCTTACGCAAAACTTTTCTCTCGAAAACTCCTAACGCCGACCCATCAGATGTTGTCATCGTCCATGCTTCCGCTCCATATAGCAGGACCGTAACGATGAGAGACTTGAGGAGATTAGTTTTCGTTCGCCGAGAGAGGACTTTACTTTTCAATTGCCTACTTAGTCCAAAGTAGCACCTGTCAGCAAGAGTGATTCTGCGCTGGATTTCAAGGCTGACATTATTATTGGGGTTGATGCTGGTTCCTAGATAGACGAAATTATCTACGACCTCGAAATTAGGACTGTCAATAGTGACAGCCATAACTTCGAAAATGTGAACTGATCGCAGTCTTGATAAGAGTCAATCATACACAATTTTGGTTTCACGGATTTCTTTCCGGTAATTTTGGTGTTTTAATGATTTTCAATGTGGTTTTTTTAAAATGCTTTTAGTTTTTAATTTTAATTGAGCGAATTTTTGTTGTTGTTTCTCGCTCGTGTATACCTAAATATACTTATGCATTTTCATATTACTTCAGGTGAAATTCGCTCATTGCTGTATACGAATGTGGTGGTGATCAATTTTCACAAATTCATCTTATTTTTGAAAGCGAATTTATTTGATTTTGCCTTTAAAAGAAAATTTATTTATTTAAGCAAAAAAATTAAATTCAATTCTTGGATTAAGTTAATGGATGTGTTTAATTCCCCCGCCTTCCTAATAGAAATAACTTATATACTCGTATTAGATAATTAGTTCTATTTATTTTAGAAATTTCTAATTACGTCCAAATTTATTTTCTATTACTAATTTAAATTTATTCCTGACAAAATTTGTTTTGTTGTGTAGGTATTTACATTTTTAATATACCAAACGGTATTAGATTGCATAAATGGTTTTTTTTTTGTTTAATTCATTTGTATACATACATGTTCTATTCATTTTAGTTTCCTCACTTGTTTAAACTTTGAAAAGAAGGATGAAAGTTATAGTAAATAATACTTTTGTGAGCATTTTCCATCCAACTTCTATTGGGTCGCTCACCAAGTAATTTCGTTTGATGACAACAGCTCCAAATTATTTTAAATAGTTTTTGTTTGGTGCACTATTGAAGGAAGATTGAAAACAGCATTTTCGGCATATTTTACTGTTATATCATCGAATGAGTAAAAATGCACTTAAAGCAAAGCGAAAATTATGTACGAAGAAGATGTGTTGATCGAACGCCAATGCCAACACTGGCTTGTAACATTTCGTTCCGGCAATTTCCATGTGGACGATGCACCCCGTGCTGGAAGGCGTCTTGAAGCCGATGAGGTTAAAACTCGCTAGTCGATGCGAATCGTCGAATTGCAAATCAAGAGATTGCTAAAAGGTTATACTTATCTAGTTTAATAAAACGTTTTACGCAGCAAAAAAGAAAAATTCTGTTTAAATTGCGTTAAAAAAACGCAATTACTTAGTGACCGATCTAATATTTAATTGAGCTTGTATTATATCCTATTTTTAAGAACAGTTTTGGTTTTCTTACTTTTGCAGTTAACCACAGTGATATTTTCATTGTAACGACTTTAAAAAAAACTTCATGAATATTACGCCTACAATATTTTGTCTAGACTCACCTGCTGTTCGTAAATTCGAGTTGACTTTCTTGAAGGATTTTTCTTTAGTCAACACTTCTTACGCTAAATCTGACCCTAAGCAAATAACAGATGCTTCTGAATCTAAGAGGCCTACAATAAGTTTCCCTAAATTATTAACCGAGGCGTAAGGTCGAATATCAATCGCCTTGAAGAAAGTTGAACTATTTTATTTTAATTTATTAAGTTTTTCTTTTGTTTCTGACCAGAAAAGTTTTGTCCGTTCGCCTGAACGCGTTCGCTTGATGATTTGGATTCGACATTTTTGATGCGTCTGTAAGCGTTCATGAAGTGGAATGATGGGACAGGTTTTCTAAATCGATATTTTGTCCTTTAATTCCTTTGATCCGATGGTTTGCTGGGATTTCGGGGCTTGTGGTTGACATCCCTTTTCCAGTTTTTCGGATCAATACATCTATGTATGCAAGTTGGTTAGACAAAAACTATAAGTCCACAACCGTAGCAGAATACTATTCGTGGCCCAACGCATTTTTTACATTTATGTCCTTTTTCGTCACAATTCCAACAGCTTTCTTATGTCAAACTTGTAGTGTTTTTATTCTCGATTTCATCACAATCATTTTTAATGCAATCTTTTTCTTCTTCAACTTTAATCTCCAATACATGCCTATGCTGAGGAACAAAACGCCTTGGATAATATTTTTGCCTTGAATTTCCGCGAATAGATTTTCCCGTCGTCGACAAGCCTTACAAAGTTCGGAGATTGTATTGAGATCTAAATGCAACAACTCTACACCAATCTGCTGTAAACTTCTGATTATTATCTCAACAAGTTCCCTTTCTGTTAATGGATCCCCTAAGCTATCTGATATTGCTAATATGCCGCCTAAATCATTCTCAAAAGATTCTACGCTCTTTTGTTTACGGTTGCAAATCGCTTATGTCAAAATTTGACCGAAAATCTCTGAAATTTCTCATTAGATCATCGGAAATGTCAACCCAATCCAAAATGATGGTAACGCCAAAACCAATGCTTAGTCTTGCCTTCAAAAAGCAGGTGCACGTGTTGTGTTAATACATGATATTCGCCTCAAAGTGTAGTGTTAGTAAGCGCATTCACTTTATACATTTATAAATTCATCGACTGTCACACCATTCGATGAACCATAAAACACCAAATTCTAACCAGAAATAACCTTGGCTACGGCATATGATTCACCATAAATTTCACGGCGATATATTTGTTGTTCGTTCGAGTTGTCGCTGGGTGATCGGTTTCCGTCAGCAATATTTAAATTACGAAAGTATGAGGTAAGTGATTTGGAAACTAAGAGCCCTATTCTATTTGAAAACCGTTCTCCGTAATTTCTTAAACTTTCTTGGACTACATTTTGCACAAAGCTTTGATTAATATTGTTATAATTTTTTCTTGGTGTGCGATTTGTATTCACGATGTACATTCTGAGCCATAGTGAAAGATGTATTGTTTGAAGCCCTAGACCTAGTAATGGGACCTTGGCTATTATTTTAGGGACAGCACCTTGTGTTACTGAAATATCTGGATGACTTATACCGCTCTTCTTCTGCGAAGCTTTTTAGAGATTGAATGTCACAAGTACGTCGGCACAAGGGACAAGCTTCATTTTCAGTAAGCCATATTGTTATACACACACGGTGAAAATTTTGTTGACAAGGAGTCACCATAGCAGTACTTTCCGTAATTTCTTCATTGCAAATGCTACATAGTCTATAATATAAAAAATATAAAATGTACAAACAAATTATTAAATAAACTAAATTTTATCGAAAACAAAACGCATCGCATACTCAGACAACAACAGAAATTTATATACCCCAAAAATCCAAAACAAAACCTAGCGTACAACAGACAAAACCTAAAAACTATGCATTGACCAATAGCCGCCTCCCTTTCTTGCTCCTTTCCAACAATAGTGGGATACTTATCAAATCTCATGGCATAAAAATATTTAACTATTCAATTCATTTATTAAATTCGAAAATTCAAATTCATTTATTAATAAAAATTTCTTCTTTTCTGAAAATTAAACATTTTTCAAAGAATCCATACATAATCGTATATACTACATCAAACGACCTTGCGAGTATTCTTAATTCATAAATTTTTTAACAAAAGTAGGTATTTGTTTTATGTTTATGTAAAACTATATCTTAAGGAAAACAAAAAAAAAATTGAGAGCAAAGCCTAGCTACTCTTCTACTTTACTTATTTTAAATATAAACTATCACAGAAACGATATGAAAATACATAAGTGAAAGTTAAGAGCACTTACATGATGTCCCGATCGATGTCAGCAGGCGCCTGATGAGATGGTCGGTTTGCTGAAAATTTGCAGGCTTTCGCAAATAAATTATGTGTACATGCTTATGTACACGTAGGTTAATTCATATGAGTGGGGTATGATAATTCTTCTCACTAGTCGTACTTATAGTATTTTGTAGTATTTTTGTTACTCATTTAACAGATATGAATTTTCAATCGCCAGAGGCAGAGGAGAAATTTTCGAAATGACAAAGGGGGTGAACGAAATAAATGACGTAAAATAATAATTCTTTTAGGTAATTTTAGTAAATATTGAAGTTATGTTAGAATGTATGAAATTTAAGATTAAGGTAATTTATGAACATTTTAAATTTACGCAAAATTTTAAAATATAATTAAATAACAATTAAAATTAAATTTTAATACTAATTTAAGTTATGTTATACATTTTAGTTTTTTTTTTGGCTTTTTTATATTTTATTGAATTTAGGTTAAATTATTAAAAGTATTCTTTTTAATATCATTTCATCATTATACCTATTAAGACAATAAAGTTTTCTTGATTAATTTAAGACTGAGTCATTGACATTTAAATCATATTATTCATTGTAGGGATAATAGTTTGGTCTTTTAGTTAATGTCAGTCAGAATTTCAATGAAATTCTGTCTTAATTACGACGGGTTCGCTACACTTTATGGCTTATTTGGCGATGTTTGAGGTTAAGCCACCATGTGGTGTCGTTTGTAAACAGATGTTTGCTAACTTGACAAGTTCGGGCTTCAGGTAATAAGAGGATCTATTATATTAAAAAACATTTTGTTTGATTTGTTAGAGTTAGATTTTGATTGTTTGTTTGAAAGCAAAAAATCGAAAATCGAAAGCATTTTTAATAATTCTTTCAGATCATATTAGGCTCGCGCTCACGCCCTGTAATTGCAATACATCTGAAAAAGTAGAAAAGCTTAACACGGTTGTATATCTTTTGCATAAAAGGTTCCTATGGTCTTGCCATTTATAGCTTCTAATACATAGTACGATGATCCCATTTTTTCTCAAACCCGCACCTTGAATTTTCCTATATTACTTTGTGAACAATTTCTTCGATATATGGTACTTCTTAACCCACATAATTAGATAAATTCACGAGATCTTAAATTGTAGTAGCGTTCGTTTCGTACAAAAGCTTTCTGTAAGATTTTCCCGACACTATCTCGAATGTCGAGGATGTTGTCCATGCTTTCGGTATTATCTCCTAAACTTTCTTTTGTCATTTCTATATTTTGAAACAGAGCTTAATCATCACCATAAGTGATTATGTATTGACCAAAAACTTCGAAATAGAGGCTATATTCGATAGACTGATGTGTTAAGTTTCGAAGTGCGGAGTTAATGCTGCTTAAACGACTGTCCCAATCGCGCTGGTCTATTTGAATATGAGCTCTCAAAGCCGCGTTTGTAGATCGATTTACACGTTCACAGGCGTTGCTTTAAGGCGAGTATATTGCTGTTAAACGGTCTATTTTCATAAAAATTCTAGAAACTCCTTTGACTTGAATTGACTTCTATTATCGCTCGCAATATATATATCGGCATTCCAAATATATCAAAAACTTGGATTTTTAAAAAGTTTACAATGGGAACAGTCAGAAATTTTTATTAGAGGACAAAGAATAGTAAATTTAGACAAATGGTCGAAAACAATAAGTATTCCAATGTGAGCGCTTCTGGATCGTGGAAAGGGGCCTATCAAATCAACCCTTTGAAATATTCTTTCTACTGGTGTGAAGTTTCCCATCACAGGACGCCCCACTTTTGTTGGAAGTTTAGCTGTCTTACAAACTCTACACTTTGTCACATATTCTTTTACCGTTTGGAATAGTCCTGGCCAAAAAAGGTATCATCTTATTCTTTCAGTTGTTTTCGCTACTCCCACATGAGAACTTGTAGAGCCATCATGGATGGTTTTAATAACTTCCATCTGCAGTGGAATAGGAACAACGAGTTTCCAGGCAGCATCTACGTTTCCTTTGTCTCTTGTTGTCACCTTCACTTTTGCTATTAACAAATATGCATATATGTATATACGTATATGTATGTCTACAGCGGCTGTTGGTTCGGCATGCCAACAACCACACTACACACTGACCGGCCAGCTAAGTGGAGTTGGCGTGGGTCGCTAGCTACGTATAATAACAAAAATAATATGGGCAAAATGATCAACGCTGACTAAGACGAACAGAAATTGCACAACAACAACGATTTAAAAGCAAAGTAAAACTACTAAAAACAATTTAAAAGAATATCTTTTTGGGGTGCATCCGAGGTGTGGTCCAACCAAACTACAATAGTTACGAACCCACCCACACTATTCCCGTGGCGTCGCTGGTAACTTAAGCCCCCCTAACCGACTGGACTCTGTATGCGGAATGCTATAAAGATGGGTGACGACGTAACGAGAGGGGGTGACACTGTCGGTACAAAACGTTTGCAAACAACAAACAAACAACCAGATACTTACGGCTACTCGGTCGGGTGTGCGTCCCGACTCCGGTGATGTCATCCAACTTCAGCTCCACCACTGTCCACCAACGCGACACTATCTTGCTACACAAGAATTAGGCTTCGACTGCCTCGTCTGGCAAAACACTACCTAATTATTATTTGACTATTTGTGTTTTTTTTTGCTTTCCAAACCGAACGTCTGCAATGAAAGGTGTGAAAACTTTCATAGATTGCGAGAATATGATCCGGTACGCACTTATGAGCCTGGCCGCACGTCCCCAAAGGGGATACTGGGACAATTTTCCCTCGCCGTGTAAAGAAAAAGGCGACACCCCTTTTCACGGAATACCAGCGCAAAGCATTCCGTTTCCCTAATATTTTTTAGTGGAGGAACCGTTTTGTACAAACACTTCCTTTTGGAAAGGAAAATTAGACAATACAAAGGAAATAGACAAACAAATACCAAAGAAGTTTTTGTTGAGACCAGTACGTGACAACTCCACTCCTTCCTCAACGAAAAGGAAGGAATCTTCCTGTTGGTCATGAAATGAAAATCTCCTACTTTATCCTAATAATTCCGTATCCTATAAGTCCCTTTGCCTTTGCTTAAGTCATCTGTCAGTATGTATGTCCTAACAACAGCCCTACGTACTTTGGGGCTACCTTCGCGGCTTGTATTGTACATTTCGACGCCTGAGATTGTACTACCTCGTAGGCTTCTCACTCGCCTACTCTAACCTATATCAAATGTTTGCCCTAATCTCTCCGCGCCTCTTTGCTCGCTCCTGACAATTTAGTTTCTCCTGATCTCCTTAACTGTCTGTCGATTCTATACTGCCTTCTTGAGTTATTTCCCTATCAAAATTCACAAATAGTGAGGTAGTTTCTAACACTTCATGCTGCGCTATCCTAATTCAGCATGCTACCTTCGCTAACTGTTGGTCCCATGCTCTCTGGTTCTCTGATATATAAGCCCTAAGTGTTTTCTTATCTGGTTTATCATCTGAAACACGCGCAAAAGTTCTTACCTACTCTGGAGAATCACCATAAATAGAAGTAAATCTCGACCTAACAAACTTGTAGATGTTGCCACTTTCAATTCTCCACGTAGGATTCGACAAGGGCTTTTTTTCTACTAGCCGAATCAATCTTGCAAAACCAAAGATCGGCAGCAGTCACCTCAGCAATAACTGGCACACTTTGGGATAGCATATCGGGAACCATAAACCACATGTTCCTTGCCTTTCCGATGTACAATATCAAAATCATATTGCGTCAAAGCCCATATCGCTAACTTAAACCACATATCCTTCAACTCATTCAACGAAATAAGTGAATGATGATCAGTGACGACTATAAACTTAGCGCCTTCAACATATGGTCGCAGTCTCTTAACTGCCCACAGAACAGCTATGCACTCCTTTTCGGTTGTCGAACAATTACGCTCGCCTTTGTTCAAGGACCTACTGAAATATGCCTCTCACCGTCATCAAACATTTGCGTTAACACCGCACCTATATCGAAATCAGTCGCGTCTGTCTGGATTTTGAAAGGCCTATCGAAATCTAGGCAGCACAAAACCAGAGCTGTCACCAAGCGTTCCTTCGCTTCTTTAAAGCTCCTTTCACAGTCTTCAGTCCAATTGAACTTTCGGTTGTTCTTAGTTAAATAAGTGAGAGGCCTAGTTAAGTCTGCAAAATCTTAAAAAGGGCTCAGAGTTACATAACTCAAGCTATAATGTTTGTAATTTAGTTTTTAAGATTTGTACACCTACTGTTAGGCTTATATTAAAGCAGTAAATAAATGAATTGTGTATAAAAAAAATCTTTAATAAATCTTCGGTACCACGACACTGTTCCTATAAATGACCGCACTTGCTTTTCGTTCTTCAGTGCCTCAATCCGAAGCGTCGCCTCTACCTTCTCGGGGTCCGTAGACCGTTCTTGTATACCACGTAGCCCTATTTAGTCTAAGTCCTGCACTAGCTAATCTTTCTAAAACAATCTTCAAAATCTCTAAATGCTTCTCAAAATTATTTTTAACGATAATAATATCGTCCAAATACACAAAACCACCGGTTGCCGGTGCATTATGCAACCCATATGGCATCCGCTTAAATTGAAATAAACCTGGTACCGTAAACGCTGTTAAGCTCATCGACTGCTCCTCCTCTGGAATTTGCCAAAAAGCGGACTTAATATCCAGACTGGGCAGAAGTTTGGCAACCCTTAGCCGACACATATAGAAGGGGGTAACTATTTTTCCGGTACATTTATTCAAAATCCTATAGTCTACGCAAAACCTATATGTACCGTCTTTCTTCTTGATTATAACTACTGGAGACGCCCAAGGACTATGTGATTTCTCTATCATACCTTTGTCGAGCATATCCTTAATCCCCTCGTACATACGCGACTGTATGACGGAAACACAGGGTTCAACATCATAGGTTCAACTCCTGCTTTTACTCTGATCTTATGCTCGACTAAATGCGTCTGGCCTAGCCCTTCCGGCATAGCCTGGAACACCCAGCTATTAATTGAACTAATGCCCTAGATTATCTACCGCCTAACTCGGGGTAACGATTACGACTCGACCGCCGTCCTATCCTCGTCGAAGCTAAAGGGGTAGTCCTGGAAGAGGTTTACCAAACTCCTTTTTTCCAATAAACGCGATGCCTTAAGCGACTTACGCATGGCCTCGACCATACCAACTGGGAGGCTGCGTGGCTCCATCTCGTACGCGAGCTCATCCTGCGCTAAATGATTTATTTCCATAATAATATTAAGACGTACACTTGGTAAAACAAAGTTTTAAAACAAAAAAGAAAAAGCAAAAGTCAAAAGCCAAGAAAAAAAGATATACTCGTATATAAAAAAAATTAAACTATAACAAAAATCAAAAAAACTGTTACCCTAATGTGGTAAATTGTATTGCCCTATACTGGCTCAACAAAAGACCCTATCACGAAAACAACAAAAAAGCCTATCCACAAGGAACAGAAAAATGTAATAAAGTAAAAGACAATATTAAAAACACACTGATTTAACTCCGCAAATATTTAAACCAATTTATTAAAAGGAACACAAATTCAAAAACAAAAATTAATTTAGGTAAAAACTATTAACAAAACCTTTACTTAACAAAAAAATACTAAAATCCACTACTACTGGATACTTTTGGACCAGTCTCTACCCCCCTAACTGACTGGACTCTGGATCCGGGATGCTATAAAGATGGGTGACAACGTAACGAGGGGGGTGACACAGTCGGCACAAAAGATTTGCAAACAACAAACAAACAAAACAGATACTTATGCTCGGTCGGGTGTGCGTCCCAACTTCGGTTGCTTCTCCGGTGATGTCATCCAACTTCAGCCACCACTATCCACCAACGCGACACTATCTTGCTACATAAAAACTAGGTTTCGACTGCCTTCTCACTTTAGTGCGCCTCGTCTGGGAAAAAATACTTAATTATTATTAAACTATTTTATTTTATTTTTTCCAAGATCAAACCGCTTTTACGAGCCAGGTCGCAAGCTACGCACCGACCTGCTGAAGTCTCTGGCGAGTGTGTATTGGTGCCCAATCATTTGGCGCCGCACCCATTACCGGGACCGGGTTGTATAGCGAACGCCACCATGACGGATTAGCATTCAACTTTTCTTTTAATTTCGTTGGCTTCGATAAATGTAGATGACGAGAAAGCAATGTTGGGAACGTAAACTTGTGCAATCGAAGAAATGATTGCATCTTCAGAATGGTACAATGTTGGAATTTCCTTTTCTATGCTCAATTCTGAAGTCGAACGATAGAAACTTCAACGTCCACCACGCTAACCTTCCACAAAGATCGTTCTGATTCATTAAACAACGTAGACTGACAAGATCTATAATTACTGTAAATATCTGTCCTTCTACAAAAGCACGGAACTTTTTAATTGCCAAAACAGTTGCTAATCA
Source organism: Ceratitis rosa (assembly GCA_037013455.1). Lineage (NCBI taxonomy): Eukaryota > Metazoa > Arthropoda > Insecta > Diptera > Tephritidae > Ceratitis > Ceratitis rosa. The sequence continues at coordinate 755,247 of JAWMAG010000097.1, read as the reverse complement.
TTCTCTTTCAATAACTGAGTAATTTTGCTGCGCTTTATTTAGTTTTTGGGATATGCATGCCAATGTAGTCACCATCCTCGTTTTTCTGCGCGAGAACTGCATCTACCATGTGTAAGCTAGCGTTCACTAGATCACAAAAAGCTGCTTGAAATCAGGATTCGCCAAAAAAGAGCTGTAGGCAATTTATTTTTAATCAAGGCAAATTACTTTTGCGCTTCATCTGACCTTTCGAAGAATTTTGATTTTTTCAACAGTTCTGTTAGTGGAGATAAAATTGGCTCCAAACCAAGAAATCTGCGAAGCTGTTTAACGGTTTTCCGAACCGGATAGTTTGTTATTGCGTCAACCTTGATTGGATCTGTTTTGAGGGTTTCTAAATAGCGAACTTCTGTCAAACATAACTTACTCTTAGATATATTTATTGTCAGCAGCTTTAGATATGTGAGCTACATCTTTTGTTAAGAATTCAACATGTGATTCGAAAATATCAGATACTAACAGAAGATCATCAAGTTATACGAATACTCTTTCCTTCAGATGATATGGGATTGCTCGATCCATTAACCTACACATAGTTTGAGGAGCATTACACAAGGTATATTGGTACAAGAGCTTATTGGGTGTTGTAAAAGCTGTCTCGTGAGTTTATATCCAAAGCGATTTGCCAAAATGCGTCTTTTAAGTCCAAACTAAATACAAACTCTGCTCGTCGTAGCCTGGATAAATTTCCCTCTATGTTGCACATTTCAGTGTCATCGCATTCACTTCCATACTATCTAAGCAAAGACGTACCTTTCCTGGTTTGTGCACAAGGACAACTGGAGATGATCATGGACTATTCGATTCTTTGATTATTCTCAACATCCTGTCCACTTCTTTACACATTAATTTCTCTGTAGCTGGTGAAACCGGAAAATGACGCTGTTTGATAGCTTTCGCATCACCTACATCGATAATACGTGTATGCTGAAATAAGGAAGTTTTTCCTAATTCCTGCTCTTCAAACTTCGGGAACTTGGAAACTGCTTCCTGCAGTCACTTCTGCTGCTCACTGGTCAAAATATGTCTCTTAGGGTGTGGTTTGGGATCGTCAACTTCACTAACTGTGTTGATGGCTATTCCAAAGGCTTTCCAAAAATTTACACCAAGGTACATATTTTGAACTAGTGTTGGGATAATATAAAATTCTATTGGTTTTGTTTCATTTTAATAAGATATATTGAGATATTAAGCCTACAATATTTTGTCTAGACCCATCTGCTGTTGTTGGCTATTATTTTAGGGACAGCACCTTGTGTTACTGAAATATCTGGATGACTTATACCGCTCTTCTTCTGCGAAGCTTTTTAGAGATTGAATGTCACAAGTACGTCGGCACAAGGGACAAGCTTCATTTTCAGTAAGCCATATTGTTATACACACACGGTGAAAATTTTATTGACAAGGAGTCACCATAGCAGTACTTTCCGTAATTTCTTCATTGCAAATGCTACATAGTCTATAATATAAAAAATATAAAATGTACAAACAAATTATTAAATAAAATAAATTTTATCGAAAACAAAACGCATCGCATACTCAGACAACAACAGAAATTTATATACCCCAAAAATCCAAAACAAAACCTAGCGTACAACAGACAAAACCTAAAAACTATGCATTGACCAATAGCCGCCTCCCTTTCTTGCTCCTTTCCAACAATAGTGGGATACTTATCAAATCTCATGGCATAAAAATATTTAACTATTCAATTCATTTATTAAATTCGAAAATTCAAATTCATTTATTAATAAAAATTTCTTCTTTTCTGAAAATTAAACATTTTTCAAAGAATCCATACATAATCGTATATACTACATCAAACGACCTTGCGAGTATTCTTAATTCATAAATTTTTTAACAAAAGTAGGTATTTGTTTTATGTTTATCTAAAACTATATCTTAAGGAAAACAAAAAAAAAATTGAGAGCAAAGCCTAGCTACTCTTCTACTTTACTTATTTTAAATATAAACTATAACAGAAACGATATGAAAATAAATAAGTGAAAATTAAGAGCACTTCCATGATGTCCCGATCGTTGTCAGCAGGCGCCTGATGAGATGGTCGGTTTGCTGAAAATTTGCAGGCTTTCGCAAATAAATTATGTGTACATGCGTATGTACACGTAGGTTAATTCATATGAGTGGGGTATGATAATTCTTCTCACTAGTCGTACTTATAGTATTTTGTAGTATTTTTGTTACTCATTTAACAGATATGAATTTTCAATCGCCAGAGGCAGAGGAGAAATTTTCGAAATGACAAAGGGGGTGAACGAAATAAATGACGTAAAATAATAATTCTTTTAGGTAATTTTAGTAAATATTGAAGTTATGTTAGAATGTATGAAATTTAAGATTAAGGTAATTTATGAACATTTTAAATTTACGCAAAATTTTAAAATATAATTAAATAACAATTAAAATTAAATTTTAATACTAATTTAAGTTATGTTATACATTTTAGTTTTTTTTTTTGGCTTTTTTATATTTTATTGAATTTAGGTTAAATTATGAAAAGTATTCTTTTTAATATCATTTCATCATTATACCTATTAAGACAATAAAGTTTTCTTGATTAATTTAAGACTGAGTCATTGACATTTAAATCATATTATTCATGGTAGGGATAATAGTTTGGTCTTTTAGTTAATGTCAGTCAGAATTTCAATGAAATTCTGTCTTAATTATGACAGGTTCGCTACACTTTATGGCTTATTTGGCGATGTTTGAGGTTAAGTCGCGATGTGGTGGAGCATTTAAACAACTTTTGATTAAACTTTTCTTTCGGGAATCCGATAATGATTTAAATAATGAAAATAATCCTGAAGATTTCCAAAAGTTAGATTCATGTTTTACAAACTTTTGGCTTAAAGAATCTCACCGTTATGTAAATATGGTGTCACTATATGCGAAAGCGACTCCAAGAGCTCGACTTTTAGTTCGTAATTGCTGTGTATGTAAATCGATTTAGCTTTCCACTTCAAATCAATATTAATTTACACAAAACGAAATGGCTTTGATCCACGTGGGTGGATGCTTCACACTTTCGCTGTACCTTATTATACACTTTAAGAGACTCTGAAAATTTTGCAGAAATGGTAAATGTCGTTCGTAAACAGATGTTTGCTAATTTGACAAGTGCGGGCTTCAGAATCAACTACTGACGAGACCAGCAAGTAATAGATCTGGTGCAAGAAAAAACTTTTATTTGAATTGTTTGAGTTAAATTTTAACTATTTATTTGAAAGCAAAAAAAAAAAAAACGAAATAAAATTTAATAATTCTTTCAGATCATATTAGGCTCGCGCTCACAATTTTGGATCCGGTGAACTACCGATTAAAAATTCGATATACTGGGGGAATAAAACATGAATCATTTTCAGTTCCGTGTAGGATTGGAATTGCGACTTACCCAGAAGGAAACAGATGCTTGCATAGCACATTTGTTAATTTCTTAAAAGTCTTTACAGAGTATTCCGTCAGCGGGAATATTAAATTCATCGCCCAATACCCTTTACCTAAAGTCGAAGCAGTAATAAAGTGAAACCGGTAATGCGAATAATATCATATGTATTTAAAACTAAACTTTTCTTGAGTTGTCTAGCACTCCGAAATAATTTTAATATATGTGAATTGATTTTTTTTTTTTCAAAATTGCATGTGTTATTGTGATTTTATTGATAAAAATTGAGAACTGAAATTTTTCCACGGACTGCACTAACAACAACATCGCTCCGTTTTAACGCACGTTAAATGTTATATGCCGCACATATTCATACTCGTATTTAACATATATATGTACTTACAACTTTTTGAAAATCGTCGTGAACAACGGGAAATTTCTCATTAAAAAAAATCAACACGGCAATAAAGCCATGTTTACTCCTGTTGCGTGGATGTGGCACCATCTTTTTGAATCCACATATTGTCCAAGTCGTGGTCTTCAATTGCAGGCCAAGAAAAGTAGGTTTTCAAAGAAGTAAGGTTCAATCATACCTCAAGACCAAAAACACACCAGAGAATAAGTTTTTTTCGGGTATACGTCTTACGTATTCCTTGAATGAGGAATGTGCCTAGTCACTGAATAAAGCTTTGTTCGAAAAATCTTCGTTCTCTGTTTGCAGTTCAAGCACCCCATTGTCGTATGTACGGCGTTGTGAATGGTCAGCAGACTTCAGTGTGAGTATATAAATAGATGAAGGTTGAAGTCCACTGCTTTCTTAGAACACTTATGAGCAACTCGTTATAAGGGAGCTACGGAAACAAGTGATTTTCGGCGGTGTCAGGACAAGAGCTGGTACGATAAAGAATGTCGAAGTACACTGAAGATAAAAGATTGCCTACCTCTCAACTTTTGCGCCCGATCACAAAACGCGCGGGGCGGAATAGATACGGAGAGCTGAAGAGGGAAGCAAGACGCATCTGCCGACGGCAGATACCAAAATGAGTGAGTATGAAGAGCTTGAGAAGTTGCCCGAGAAGAGTAACGCTCAAAAATGTTATGAAAAGATGCAGCGACTATCGGAAGTTTTCAAGACCGGAGAATACTCATAGAGGAATTAATGTGGAAGTCTGGTGATCAATGTCCAGGGCATACCTGGTGTATGGAGGGAACACTTCTCCAGGGTGTGTATGAATGGCCGTGAAAATGCGGCACCAATCGATGATGATGGAAAAGGCGTTACCTGGCCATTACGAGGCTCGAATAGCGATTGCCCGCTTAAAGAACAACAAAGCGGCTGGGTAAGCCGGTTGAGTTATTTAAACATGACGGTGAAGACCTGTGCATGCATCCGCTAGGCGACGGGGCTCTAGGTGCGCGGGATGGATAGGGAGGAACACTGTCTACAAAAGCGTACAAATCAACAAACAAAAAATACCCTTGTCGGGTGCTTGTCAAGTGTGCGCCCCGCTTCGGTTTTTCCTCCGGTGAAACGATGTAATAAGTCTTGACATACACTTAGATAAAAGACTTACTTGGAAAAGACACAGAGAGAACTAAAGAGAACTAAAAAACTCCGGGCTAAAACTAAAATACAAAATACTCATTTACAATGCTTTCATAAAGCCAATTCGGACGTATGGTGTTCAACTGTGGGGTCAGACCTGTGCAACTAATATTGAACAAATACTGAAGTTGAAAGAAGCAGAACGAAGTACCTCAAAAAACTGAAAAAACATCATAACCCTTTACCTAACACTTTGCGCAACTCATCAATAAATTCCAGGCGAAAAGATGTTCCCGCCTACTAATGAGAGCACAATAGTTTGAAAAGCGCTCTTGAGTTAACCAGAGCCAACATGAGTTTTAATTTGTTTTAAGATTTGTAAATTTACTGTTATGCTTAAGTTTATTATAGCAGTTTCAATAATAAATTAAAAAATATACTTACGTATACGAGTATATCTGACAGCTATTGTTTACATTTATATTAGGAAGCAGAATTTCGACAAGAAAATCAAAATAATAAAAGCATTAAGGAATCAGTCCAGAATTGTTGGCAGTAAATGCCGAAATTTCAAAGCATTTGAAGTAAAAAGATTTCAAAAGATCTCAACATTGAATAAGTCAGAAAACAATTTTTTACGATTTCGTAATGGGATTTGAGAAGCCAATAGATTCGTGTTGGACAAATCTGAAATATACTTTGTATATATAATTGGCGCTTTTTAACCGCTGAACCGAATTTTGGCCGAGCTCCTCCTCCAATTTGTGGTTTTGCTTCTTGAACAACAACAACGAAAACAATATTTTATGATAATGAATTATCAAGAAAGTGGCATTGACTTCATTAACACTAGATTTACGGACCGAGCCTAAAATGAAGTCAATAAAACTGAATCTTCAAGCAATTAAGATGAAGATCTTTGTTACATATCTCCTAACAAAAATAGAGCCAGAGTTATTTCTGATTCTGAAACCGAAAACGAAGATGAAGTTTTTCGTTACACAGCTCCTAATAATAAAGAGCTAGAGTAATTTCTGATTCTGAAAGCGTAAATGCTTTAGACGCTATCGATATATCTTCTGATAAAGAAATGTCAGCCGAAAAAGCTGCTGATGGGGCTTTATGGGAAACATTGAACGAAGGCAGAAGCGCAGGTAACGATTTATACGTTTAGACGTTTCTGGTCCAACTGCCAATACTAAAAAGCGTATTATGCTTGGTTTCCGCAAATAGGGCATTCAATTCGATTATTGACGAAGGTACGATGGCGTATGTAAAATCATGTACCGAACTCGAAGCTCGTCAAGTTTTGAATAATAAGGAAAGGACGGTTGCTAAGGGAGCATATGAGGTAAAATATATAAAGTGTTCATATTTGTGGTCTACGAAGTGTGATCCGGTTTTTTTTTTCGAACAGACAATGTATAGAGATGAATTTATAGAATTACTTCTGCTCATACGTTTTGATAAAAAAATAAACTCAGTTAAATACCGAAGACAGACAGATTTGCCTTGATTTCAAAAAATATGGGAAAAATTTATAGAGAATAGTCAGTCTTGTTACAATCCTGACGCAAGCATAACGACCGATGCGCAATTATTCCCCACTAAAGCTAGATGCCGATTTACGCAGTACATTCCGAATAAACCGGATAAATACGGTATCAAATTTTGGCTGGGAAATATCTTGTAAACGGTTTTCTGTACTTAGGCAAGGATGAAACCCGAGGATGAAACATTCCCTTCAGCGAATTTATAGTAATTAAGCTTGCAGAGCCATATTTAAGATGTGGACAAAATATTACCGCATATAGTTTTTTTTAAATAAATGTAGAGAAGAAGTTGAGAATACTTCCATTCCAAAGACAGAAATTCATGCTACCGACGCACGGAAAATTGTCAAGTTCATCAATTATGCAAACGAAATAGATATTCAAACTATTATGATAAATGTAATAGACATTTTTTCAAAAACAGAGTTTACGGGTATATGAATGAATGTGTATGTATATGAATTTTTTTACAATAAACATTACATTTAATTTGATTTGGAACTGATTTCCTTGCAAAAAACTTAAATTTTTTTTTATGATTCAAATTGGCTCACTTCGGTAAAAATAGGTATGTAATCAATATCCGGAAAATTTAGTGTTAAGAAAAACTTTTGTTCGGTCCAAAGTACATTTCAGTGAGTTTTCTAGAACGGGTTAAGGAGTTCAGTGAGGCTCCTATGGCTTAGGTCGATTAGGAACTCCGTAGGTAGCTGAGAGGAGCTAGTAAGGAAATTGAAGTTGGAGTTTTTGCACCAGAGCTACGATGGGGTGGTGGTGATTTGTGGCGGCCATAAAGACAGGTGTTAAGCTTAAAGAGGTTAGGGTGGTGATTTCGTTGGTGACGGATGGTCACGACCAAACCCCTTATTTGGATATTAGAAATAATAGCTTCACTTCTAGGGTCATAGGCAGGAAAGGTTGGCACAAATTGAGTTTATATGGAATTTTTTTAGAGTAATTCTCGAAGATGAAGATCACATCTCGGTGTTATGTTCGCTTTTGTTGTTGTTTTTTGTTGATTACCCTATAAAAACAAGTGGACCTGCCTTATTAGCATGTCTCGTGGCTAACGATTTACCTCAGGGCGTAATACTTGGCATCGACTTTTAGGCCCAGGTGGGTATTATACCGGATATATCGAGAATGCGGTTATCCGTATTGTCGGCCGGAGCTAGAACCGTTGACGACAGGTTAGGGCATCCCAAGCAGGAGTTGAATCTTTGACAGAGTGGTATTATGCTATTTATCCCGTCATACAGTCGCATAGGGAGGAGGAGATTAAGGATATGCTCGACAAAGGGGTGAAAGAGAAATCACATAGTCTTCGGGCGTCTATAGTTGTGGAGATCAAGAGGGAAGACAGCACATATATGTTTTTTGTTGATTACCCTATAAAAACAAGGTTTTTTGCCCCCTTCTATACGTTTTGGCAAGCTTAGATAAGCTAAGGGTTGCCAATTACTTGTATAGTCCGCCTACTAGGGAATTCCTGTGTAAGTGCAGTCGAGGCCTTTCACAGCATTTACCAGTTACATGACTATATTAAAGAGGATTTCATATATTAGGTGTACAACTTTGCTTCCGCCGTTTTTTTCCAAAATTAAAAGCTCAGGTCCTTGAGACGTTTTGAAATGGCTTGCTGACTCACTCCCAACGATTCGGCAAGTTGTTCTTGGGTTTGGCACGAATCTTCATCAAGCAATGCTTCTAGTTGTTCATCTTTAAAGATTTTTTCTCTTCCACCACCATGTTTGTCTTCGACATAGAAATCACCATTTTTAAAACGTTGAAACCACTCACGATACGTTCTTTCACTCAGAGCAGCATCACCGTAAGTTTCTGAGAGCATTCGATGCGCTTCAGCTGCATTTTTTTTCGAATTGTAACAGAAAAGTAAAACTTCCCGCAAATGGCGAGAATTGGGCACATAAACGGACATTTTCGAGCGTGAATATTATGAACTGTCATTGAAACGGCGATGACAATTCGTTAGGCACTGTCCACACTCACTTTAAAGGCATTATCATCTATGTATTTCAACCAGCCTCAGCCGGTACAGCCACCTATCGGAGAACGGCGGAAGCAAAGTTGTACACATAATATATCGCATAATGCACTGACATCCTGGCAGCAATTTATAGATTCGCCACAAAAAATTTTAAAACACCTTTAGAAGTTTCGAAAGTCGAGAAGGTAGAAGCGATGTTTCGGATTGAGGTACCGAAGAATGTTAAACCGTAGATTCATTTAAGACTTTGCAGAGTTAGTTAGGCTTGGACATTGCACAATATGTTAGGGTGTGTAAAACTAGTCACCAGGTTAAAACCGAAACTTCACAGCCAGTTGGAGTCATTATAAAGAGGAACAAGGTAGTCAAGGCTCGGGAAGTGAATTATGTGGATTTGGTAGAGCCTTTAGTGAACTCCTCTAAAGGCTATCAGTATATTTTAACAGTCGTAGATTACTTTTCCAAATTTCTCCCACCTATTGCCTTTGCGTACTGCCACGTCAAATACCCACCGCTAAACCGGCCTCGTAAAAAAACCATCAGCCGTTCGGAGGCGGCTTCGTATAAACTGTAGGTCTCTCCATTTGTTGGAAAAACATCAAAACGTAAAACCACAAATTAGAGGAGGAGCTCGGCCCAAAATCGCTTCAGCGGTTACAAAGCGCCAATTATATATATATATAAACCGGCCGAGAGGATAAACCAAATCATAAAAAACCACTTAAGGCTTATGTATCCGAGAACTAGAAAACATGAGACTAACAGTAAGTGAAGGTATCTTGCTGCAGTTGGACGGCACAGTAGTGTAAGGTGCTACGCCATATTTTGTGAATTTCGGCTTGAATCAGAACATAACTAAAAAGTCAAGAGCGATTAAAAAGCCCCGAAGTTATTAGGACTAATGCTAGAACTAGGTTAGAGAAAGTGAGCGAGAAGCACACGAAAGGCAGTACAACCTCCGGCGATGTACAACATCTGCCTGGTGACTCAGTCTGGAGAAAAATTTTATGCTATCGAATGCAGCGAAGTTATCTCCAAAGTATGTAGAGTCATTTATTGTAAGAAAGAGAGTGTCACTGTAGACATACTCTCTTACAGATTACTTAAGTAAACCCAAAGGGACTCAGAGCGTTAAAAAGTTGAGGGCATACAGGAATCAATAGGACAGGATAGAAGATTTTCCTTTCCTGTTAAATGTGGCGAACTGAAAATTATCCCAGTGTGCTTGGTGTGACATGGTGGCTTGCGCTGTATAAGCAGTTCCTTTTATGTAAAGGGGGAATGGTTGTTAAGTGCGTGCCAGAGCAGATTCTCGCTATATATGAAATAGCGAGCCCATCGATTTTTATATACGCGTGCGTTAGTATGTATAACATTCAATATTATAGAAAATTAACACCTTCAGTAGATGGTACACGATATTTCGCGACCTTTATCAATGACAAATTCAGATATATAATATATCTGTATAATTTTTGAAGACTAAAGATTGTGTGCTAGAAACATTTAAAGATTTTAAAACTATACGTATTTGTAAAAATCAAACTGTAAGAAGAATAAAATGCTTAAGAAGTGATAATGGGCGGGAGTACGTGAATGGAGCATTTCAGAGATTTCTAAAGAAAAACGGTATTAGAGCTCCATATACCCCATAAAAAAATGCGCTGCCGAAAGAGCCAACAGGACGTTGGCGGAAATGGCGTGTAGTATGCTAGTGCATGCGGAGATGAATGAAAGAAGTAAGTGATGAGATCGATCAGTGTGACGTTATGGTTCTAAAAGGCAATGATCAACACTGTTCAGCGAAAAATGTATGTGTCAATGAAGATGCAGATTTGGGTGAGGGTCAGGCTCAAAGTCTGCAAGCTCATGTAAACGTGCACTTGATAACAAAGTAGAAGAAAATGTGAGTTCAGGTGCAACTCAAGCCCAAGAAGAGTCCGCAGTTCAATCCGACGGTGGTGAAGCCAGTTTAGAGGAGAAGCGATTTGGTCGAGGGCGTTCTAGATTTGTGAGGACAGGGAAAGTTGGCCCAGAAAAATTTATAATGAATTGAACGTAATGATTGACAAACCAGTAGTTACACCTGGAAGTGTTGACGAAGCTCTTAATGGATCAAATGCAGAAGAATGGAGAATGGCGATGAAGAAGGAGTACGAAGCGCTGGTTATAAGGTATGAAAATATACGTTTGTTGCTTGCGTTGGCGGTAGAACACAAATTATATTTGCACCAAGTCGACGTCTCATCAACATACTTAAACAGTAACTTACACGATGACGTATAAATGTTTTGTTCATGAGAAGCGCAGCGACAATGAATTAAACCTTAAGAGGTCAAAGCGTTCTCCAAAGCATTGGTCTTTCGAGTTGTCGGACTTAAACAGTAACTTACACGATGACGTATAAATGTTTTGTTCATGAGAAGCGCAGCGACAATGAATTAAACCTTCAGAGGTCACAGCGTTCTCCAAAGCATTGGTCTTTCGAGTTGTCGGACGCGGTAGCCGAGTGGTGAGCATTGCGTACTGCCATTCCGAAGGACCGGGTTCATATCCCGGTGCGACCAACATCCAGAAGTTATAGAAAATTAATTTAAATAAAAAATTAAGTGAAATTTTCCAATTGCGGTAGCCTCGGCAGGGAATGTCAACTCCTCCGAGTGTATTACTGACATGAAAGAAATAAACTGCAAGTCCCTCCATTCGTCGGAAAAACATCAAGACGCAAAAACATAATTTGGAGGAGGAGCTTGGCCGAAAATCGCTTCAGCGGTTACAAACCGCCAATTATAATAAGCGAACCATGCACATACACGAATCATACTGATGATGTCAACTCACTGATTGTAGTGTATGTTCACGATATAGTTATCGGCAGCTCCGACAAAAGCGATTTGTTAAATATTAAGCACGAAATATCCAAGATGTTCGAAGTCACTAATTGCGGACCCCTGGCGATGACCACACGGGCGGATATTCTGCATTATGTCGTTAAATTGTCTCAACGCGACACTGATCCTCATGTGGAACACAAATCGGCGGTAAAGCACACAATCCGCTATCTGAAAGTAATAATGGACTATAAGCTTCATTACACTTAATCGTATAAACCAGTCGAATGCTATGCCGATGCTGACTGGGGAGGAGATTCTACGGACAAAAAATCATTTTCTGGATTCGTTTTCGTAGCGGCAGGCTAAGTGTTTTCATGAAAATCCAAGAAGCAAAGTGTGGTAGCCTCAGTAGCACAGAATCTGAGTACATAGCACTCTCAATGGTGGGAAAAGAGGCATTATATGTTAAGAAGCTGTTGGAGGAACTGGGTTTTCCTCACGATAGACCGATACTTCTACACAATGACAATCAAAGCGCTCAATGTTTGGTCAAGAATGTTACTTACTACGCTTGCAGTAAGCACATCCACCTGAGGTATCACTACATTCGCCAACAATTTGAAAGCTGAGAAATTGATGTCAAGTATACGTGTATGCCAACTGACGACATGATGTCAGATATACTAAGAATTTATGTAAAATTAAAAACAATAAGTTTGTGGAACAGCTTGGAATATTTTAACTAATTTAACTAATTGTCCATTATATTCTTAAGCTATATCTTCGAATTAATGTACATATAAAATTTGTTATGAATGAGAACCTAAAAACGTATACTCGTATAGCTTAAAAATAAAATATGCTACGTGTTGAGAAGGAGTGTTGAATTATATGGGAGCACCATAATAACTACTAAAATATAAGTTGGGCTACCTATCTTTTATACCAATCTGCTGTATATAAAATAAGCTTCAATAAATTATTCTTTCTTCTTGCTGATAACTTGGATCTGTCCACAATACTTGCTTCGTATTTACTTCTTGAAGCCATCATTTCTATCATTGTGCATGTGAATTCATTTCATACACCGCGGCTTGCTATAGCAGTTTCCATATATGAACAACAAAGTTATGTTACAAAAAAAATTGCAGAATATTTATGAAATATCTTTCTTATAGGTGCATACCTTTTGTATGCATATAAGAGTAGTGCAAGTGTAGGGTTAAAGAATGTATAAGATAACACAAAATACGCCAAACTAATAGGTATACCCGAAATAAAGCATAAAACAATTACACCAACGAGTTGCCCAAAAATGCAATTACTATAGAAAGTAAGACACCCGAAGCCCACTAAAACGGTGAGTAGTTATTGTGAAGTCGATGATAATAAATAGGTCTGTAAACAAAAAAAAAAAAACAAAATGGCAGGCATCACTGACTCCCTAAGACTATTGAAATTTGTTGAGGAGTTTGGGGTGCGTAAAATACTACCGTACAGAGAACTGCGTCAACTGGTGGCAGAGATTCCAAAAGGAATTTTCTGACTGAAGCTCAGATTTAATTATGGAAAAAGATATGGCCTCAACTTCTAAAGGCCAAAACCACCACAGCGCGAAAAGTAGCAACTAAAAAAATAAGGAAAATAAAAAAACTTCATTTAACGTTGGTTAATTTTGATTGATAGTTTTGCTTTTGTGTTTAACTGGCGACCTACGTCGTCTTCACTCCGCTGATCGATCGCTTAGAATAAATCTTGTCACTTTCCTTTTGTGTGATAGTTCGTTTCGTTGACTGGTCAACTATACTACTAACCAACATTTACTGTAGAGAATCTTTTTGTCAATAAATAGAACGAACATAAACAAAGTGATCCTGACATTGTCCTCTTCAATTTTATTTCACTTTGTCCTTTTAATTTCAATGGCGATCACAGCCGCTAACCAAAAACTACTTTTATTAAATTTTTTGTCAATTGTTTCTACGTCATAGATTCTAATCTTTCACATAAGAAATAATTCCTCTGAATTGTTATGTACGCAAACAATGGCTTGTTCGTATTTTTTAATTTTGATAGCATTGCTAAACACCTTTTTCATTCCGAGTCGGAAACCCAAATCGATGCGAAACACCCTTGTTTAACATGATGAACTACCGGAATAGATTTCATTTAAGCTTTGATTAATGTCTAAAAATTACTATAATGTTAATCACATGCACTATATGTGAAGTTGTACTATAACAATTTTTAATTGTCATTAGTTCTTCTTTTTTACTAAATAAAAATACTTAGCTAAATATAATAAAAATTATATAATTCTTAATATTTTTATTTTAATATAATTTTCGTTTTCATTTGCTTTAATAGTTGACGATTCCTAATTTGCTTTTAATACAATTATTTTGTTGATGTTCGTTTAAAAAAGCGCGAATGTGTTCTTAGTTTAAGGCTGTCGGAAATGCACCTGGTCAGAAAAATCTTTAAACGGATACAAATGAATTAATTAATTAGCATCTCCGTGTCTACCTCTAGGCCCATAAGCAATATCGTCAAAGAGCGTGAGATTCCATTCCTTTTAAGAAGGCTGTTTTACTGGGCTCCATCATTTCTAATTATAATACTAAAATTTTCTCGAAAAATCTAAGTTAAACCCCAACAGCAGGTATCTGAGTCAAAACCTGTTTTTGTTCCAACAACCAAATTAATGTTTGTCTGTAGATATGCAAGAGATGCCGTTATTAAAAAATTTGATTGTAAATACGAAAGTTATGTCTCGGCCGAGGCAGCCGAGTGGTTAGCATTGCGTACTGCCATTCGGAAGGCCAGGATTCAAATCTTGGTACGACCAACATCCAAAAGTTATAGAAAATTAATTTAAATAAAAAATTAAGTTAAATCTTCTAATTGAGGTCGCCCCCGGCAGGGAATCTCAACCGAGTGTATTTATGTCATGAAATAAAGGCTCCTCATAAAAAACATCAGGATAAACTGTTGGTCCCTCTATTTGTTAGAAAAACATCAAGACGAAAAACCACAAATAGGAGGAGGACCTCGGCCGAAAATCGCTTCAACGGTTACAAAGGGACAGTCTTTTTTATATAATATATAAACATTTTATGTCCGTTTGGAAAAATTCAATAATTTCCAAAAATCTCCAAAAAGTACCGACCGATTTACTCGAAATTTCGTCAGATTATTTCAATGATTCCCGGAAAGGAATAAAAAATATCCCATGATTAATTTTTCATACATTCAATGGGTATATGCGACAGCGAAGCGTTGCAGGGTACAGCTAGTTATTATATTATATTATAATGTCTCTTCTTTCAAAACACGTATCAATTTGAAAAAAATTTAATGATTTATTCAACATGTATTTTTCCTTGAAGTGCCTATAAATTGGAAAATCGGTGAAGTCATTATGATACCAATTCCTAAAACCACCTAGCTTTCTACGCTTGATCAGGTGCACAGAGTTGTAAAAAATATTGAAACTGTAATGGAAGATAAGTAAGTATGCGCTCCTGCCTTTGTAGAGTTCTCACATGTCTTCAACAAGGTGTGGCATGTAGCCATTTATTTAAAACTTAAAACGATGCCACCAAAAATTATTGTGAGTTAAATTTAACGTAAAGTACAATACGAAAAACATTAGATATCTGGCGAAGTGGCGTATTAATCTGAACAAAAAAATTCTAGCTCTTTATTAAATAAAATTTAATTTGTTTGTTAGTACTCTTATTACTGTAGTTACAATATTACAACGTCTCTATCTATTGTGAAAAATTCGTAAAAAGAACTCGTACATTTTGGAGCAGCCAAAATCTTGCTTGAAACCCGCTTTAAGTTTATACTATCGAAATGTTAAAGTTTGAATACTATCTTAAGTTTTGAACTTATTATCTAATTATCTTAAACCTGTCTTATAGCTTATATTTTTAACTTAAACAACTATCAAATTTTTAAAAAGCAAAGTCGGTAGTTGAGTAATTTTTTAAGTAAACTTCTCGATCTCATTTTATTAAGTTAGCCTTGATTTTACATAATAAGTTGAATTTAAATGCATTTTAAAATTTAGTTATCAGTTATAATGCTCCTCAATCTAAATTGTCAGTATATCTGCAACACATCTCAGTGTTAAAATCTTTTAACGTAACGATGAAAGACACTGATCTAGTAACTGTACCATAGAACAAAATACAAGAAGAGATGACTGATCTCAGTCTAAATCATGTAAATCTGTATAAAAATAAGTATGGCAATGTTCTTGATCTTCAAGCCTGTCCTACAAATCTCTTCCGCATGGAATTGGTATCAAAAACGTGATGTCATGTGCTGAATTTGACTGTTCCATTTTCGTTTTCGAATACCAAATCGCAGTGATATGTGTCAAAAATCGTAAACGCCTTCTTTTTACCGTTTTGAAATCGGACTGTTTCAGCCACGCGAATGGGAATACATTTAGGGTCAAGCGTAAGATACAAAAAGAGAGGAAAAATTTATGGATTTAATGATGTGAATGGGTATTACAGCATAATTAGTTTACTTCTTATAGTTGTTGCGGCAGCGAAAAAAGTTCGAAAAAATATCAACATAAAGGAGTATTACAAACAAGCGATTTATTGAGTTTTAACATTCAAATCAACAGCACAGTTTTAATATCTAAAATCAAGTTATTTTAAATAAAAAACTATTTCAACAATTCAAAAGACTTACTCTTCGTTTTCTTTCTTCAGACGTTCTGTACAAAATGAAGTAAAAGAAATACATATATGAACACTTCGTTAAAATGTGAAACGTTTTAACGAAATACCATACCTAAAAATTTAGTAATGTTTTAAAGTAAATCAAGGTTAAGGACATAAATGTAAAATTGAATAAATGAAAATCTTAAGTTTAATCAGCAACATCCCGCCCCCCATGAATCGAACGGGCTCCGGGAGATTCACGAACTAAAACGTCTAGTTTTGTAGCTGGTTTACGCAGAGTACCAGTAGTTGTTTTTATAATAGCTGAACGTACTTGACCACCCGGCACCGGAAATATCTCTGTTATAGTACTCCGCTTCCATTCTTTTCGACGCTCGTTTTCATCGCATACCAGCACCACGCCACCAATTTTGAAAGGTTCTTAACACACACCCCTTCCAAAAGTTTGCTTCATTTGCTGTAAGCCATTGCTTACGTAAACATATATTCTCGTCTCAACCTGGCTTTTGAACGTCATTTGGAAAACCCAAAATGAAATGATTTGGAGTTCGAGGTTTTGTATCTAGGCTGTCTAAAAGCAGATACCAATGGGGACTCCGCGTCTATTTATAAAATTTATCAAACATATTATAAAAGCATCACCAGACAAATCTGTAGCCAACTCTAAATGTATTGCCCGTACTGTAAGACATGTAAAAAGACACCCCATCTTTTTTCTCGATGACATCCCACGGCTACGAAGTAGGGTCCGAAAAAATCCACACCTGTGTAGTTGAAGGCTAGAACAAAAGCAGCAAGTCGATCTCTAGATATTTGTCCCATAAGCGGCGATTTTGGTTCGGTTTTTTTTATTTTTATAATATGAAAAATTTTTAGCAAATGAGTTAGCAAGTTTGGAAACCAAAATTTCCTTCAAATATCACTTTATATTTCTCGTGGTAGTAACGTGCAGTTGATCCAGTCAACGGATGCCTGTTTGGTAAAATGATAGGTCTCTTCGTATATAAGGGAACGCATTTCGCATTATCAATTCGACCTGAGAGTCTTAAAACTCCCTCTTCGTCAACCGTTTTTGTTAGATTAAAAAGTGGATTGATCTTAGAAATAGCATCTCCATATGTACTTTGCTGTCAGTTGTAGACTTGAAATAGGATACCCTTTATTCCTTTCGTTAATTTTTATAGATTTAAATTTCAGTACAGCTAATCTATCCCAGGTTTTAACCCTAAGCAATTTATAATAGTTAGACAATTTTTCAAAGTTTATTACTTTAGAATCAAGAGCGACAGCCAATATGCTTTTTAAGCGCCTCTCAATATCCCAAGACTGTTTGATACAACCATCGGAAAGGACTAACCAAGTCACTTCCGGCCCACTTATCCATTGGGAGTTATTAACAACATTTGCTTGCATACGGGTAGCATCATGGGCAGAATACCGCTTGCCGGGTACCCAACGCCACCAGGTGGTATCAGATGAGTCCAAAATCTCTGCAACCCTGTGGGCCACAAACTCCTGGAGCACCGGCTGTCAAACATGATCCAACTTAACACTGTCTTTGAATCATAATATAGTATCTTTTAGGCGAACTCCCAGTACTGCAGCCAAAAGTTCCAATCTTGGTACAGCCAAAGCTTTAATTGGGCTACATCGTAATTTTCCAGCTAGGAATACTACGCTTACGTTACCGAAAATGACAAAAAATACACCAGTACGCAAGGTGAAGCAAATGAGGTAGGCAATAGACTAAGGAAAGTCCTCTCCAAGAGCTCAGCAATCCCAAATTACATCCAGAAACCAAGTGGTGAATGGACGACATCTTTTGAAGAAATGCTGGATATCCTTATGAGCACCCACTTTCCACGATGTTTCACATGACACGACCAAATCAAACGAGGAGGAAGTGAGCGCTTCATTGATATCAGCAGCATTGTTTGCCGCAAAAGGGTGGAATGGGCGGTTAAGTCTTTCCAACCCTACAAATCTCTAGGACTGGATGGAATCTTTCCCGCTGAACTATAGAGGGCTGAGGACATCTTATCCCCATTTCGAGGTAACATTAACAAAGCCTATCTGCGTGAAGGGTACATCCCGCAAGCATGGACAAGGGCCAAAGTAATTTTTATTCCAAATGGAGGAAGAACCAAACATATCAATCCAAAGGATCAGTCTTACCTCTTTTTTCTTAAAAATCTTGGAAAGGCTGCTGGATAGCTATATGAGCTGGAATCTACCCCCAAAGAGGCTCTAGGGAAAGCAACAGGCTTACTGCAGGGGTAAGCCTGTTGATACAGCCCTACATGATATAGTCGGGAGCATGGTAAAAGGGCTTGCCGTGGAGGAGTATACACTTGGTATTTTCCTCCATATCGAGGGGCCTTCAACAACATTCTTCCTGCCTTCGTAATAGAGGCTCTTCAGGAAATGGATCTCTAACAGCCCATAGAGAATCTCGTAGAGTCTTCTCTGAGGAACAAGATCATCTTTGCAGTGATGGGCAGCGCCACCGCAACCAGACACACAAAAAGAGGCTCCCTTCAAGGTGGAGTTTTATTGCCACTGCTGTGGTGCTTAACAACGAACACGCTGATTAGAAAACTGCACAACACAGGTTGTGGTACTGTGGCATACGCTGACGACTTTGCCCTGACAGCGACAGGCAAACACCTACAAACATTAAGCGATCGACTCCAAAATGCTCTTTGAAAAGTTAAGAGATGGTGCAGAGATACCGGCTGGACCGAGGTGGTGTTATTTACCAGGAGTTACAAACAGCATGTCTTTAAACCACAACTAAAGGGCGTGGAGATTACCCTTTCTACCGAGGTCAAATATCTCGAGAAAATCTTAGATAGCAAACTTAACTAGATCCGGAACACGGCAGAAAGATCAAGGAAAGCTATAGCAGCATCATTGCAAAATGGCGATAGGAAAGAGATGGGGTCTAAGACCGAGTATCGTGCACTGGATGTATACATCGGTGGACCAATCCTATTCTACGGAGTCACCGTTTGGTGGCCAGCATTCAATAAAATTACTTTCAAATTACAGATAGTTCATCGATCGACGTCTAGTCTGATAACGGGAGCAGTGCCATCAACTCCCTCGAAAGCACTGCTAACTCTTCTCAACTTCATTTCTCTTAACCTATACGGGAAACTATGAGCGGGCTGCAACGCAATCAGACTGAATAAAACTCAACCTTGGAAGATTTGCAGTATAGGACACACAAGAATATTGTATCTTACAGAAGTGCCGAAAAAGTTGGACTACACCATCTCCTGTATGTGCTTCGAAAATATTTTCTCCACGGGAATCCCAAACAGATGCGATTGAGAAACTACCAACGGTACGAGCTATATGATGATATAGACATAGTTCAGCGAATGGAGAGACAGCGGCTACGCTGGCTAGAACATGTCGTCCGAATGGATGAAAGCACTCCAGTTTTGAAAATATTCGATGCAGTATCCGCTGGTGGAAGCAGAGGAAGAGGAAGACCTCCACTCCGTGGGAAGGATCAGGAGGAGAGCAACCTGGTTTCACTTGGTATTTCCAACTGGCGCCAAACAGCGAAAAGAAGGCATGAATGGCGCACTATAATTGACTCGGCTTTAATCGCGTAAGCAGTGCCAACGCTTAATATTGCAAACAGAAAAATGTAGCAAATACCACGTTTTAGGACAAATCTTCGATGCTTCGGTATGATAATTTCCTAGCGTATGATTTGTTTATATACTCAGCTATTTTGTTAGTGTACCAATCGAAAAATGTTTTGTCTTTAAACATTTTTGACTCAATAAATTCAAGGTGTCTCAGTGCCATACTGTAACTCTCAACAAATTCTATTTCATCATGAGCCCACAGCAACCCAGTTTCATATCGCGTACTAATTTGTTTAGTTGTTTCGAAAAGATTTGTGTGAGCTCTTTTATCGACTTCTTTTTTTATCAGCTGCTTTGGTTTCACACCAAGATTGTCTTTACTAAAATATATGTGGCGGTTAACATTAACTGGGCACCGCACGAGCATACTTGATTTGTTTATTCTGTCATTGCAACTTTTTCTCTTTTCTTTTGTACTCCCGACGTATTCTTATAAAACTTTAAAACCCCAAATAAAATCGTAATTTATTTAAGCGATCCGAATATTAAGGACACGTAACGCCTTACTGGTGACCCCGACAAAACAAAACCTGCATGGGGAAAAAATATGAACGACGAAGAGCACGCACCTGTTCCTCTAGGTAACTTAGAGCCAGTTCACGCAGCGACAACGTTAACAACGCGGGCCGACACTCTCGACCAAGGAAAAGTTAAACTTCCAGATTTCGTCGTAGAACATACTGACTTATGGTTCTGGAAAGTCGAAGCAGCCATCGAAGCAGAAGGAATTATTTCCGACAAAAAACGGTACTATACCATAATCGGACAACTACCCCCACGTGTCATGTACAAGCTAGCATTAATCCACCAGCACGAAACGAAATGTACGAAAGTCTAAAGACCCGGATTATAAATGAATTTGCCGACAGTGCACAAACTAAACTTAAAAAATTACTTGGTGATCTCTCACTCGGCGACCGTAAGCCGTCACAATTGTTTGCCGAGGTGCGTACAAGAGCGGCAGCAACACCATCTTGAAGCTCTTGTGGCTACGAAACCTTCCGGAACAAATACGAGCGATATTATCTGCAGACGAGCACATAACTTTGATTAACGCAGCAACAATGGCTGACCGTATTACGGAAGCTACCAGAAGCAGCAATACATATTTACATGCAATACATCAAAACTCACAGCTGACTGCAACCGCACGATCAACCAACGATATCGAAACAAGTCGAATGGAAGAAATCAAACGTCGAATTGACGCGCTACATCGAAACATCCGTGAAATGAAACAACTTTATCGTGAGAGCCGTCGTCGACAAACATCAACACGATAAAATACTAGAAGCCGCGAAAATAACGACATTTGTTGGTATCACTACAAATATGGGTCAAGTGCTTGCAAATGCAGACCACCATGCAAATTTGACCGCAACGCCGCTAATACACAACACGACCAAAAAACTTAGAAATGCCAGCCCAAGCTACGAGAGGCACTTGTCAGCTCGGCAACGGCAACAATACCCTCCGTCTTTTCATCCGAAATCTCACTGACGACCAACAATTTCTTATCGACACCGGTGCGGACATCTCAGTAATTCCAGCGAATCCATCCAACTTCAAGTGTAGCCCATAAGTGACTCAGCCGATTTACGCAGCGACTGGAACACAAATACGAACATACGGGCAGAAAACTGTAAAATTAAATTTTGGCCTCCGACGACCGATTGTGTGGACATTTTGCGTAGCAGACGTAAAAACGACAATAATTGGGGCGGATTTTTTGACGCACTATGACCTGCTGGTAGATTTATAAAACCGACTACTGAACGATAAAACAACAAAATTCCACGCAAATGGCATAACCCGATTTGAAAGCAACGTAGGCATCAAACTCGTTACTGACTCGCATAAATACTCAAGCTTACTCTCTGAATTCAAAGAGATATTCGCACCATCACGAAATAAACCAATCCCGAAAATCACCACATTTCATCATATTATCACTCATGGTCCACCAGTGCATGCCAAGCCAAGCCGGCTTACACCCGAAAAAGGGAAGATCGCCAAAGCAGAATTCGAATATCTCATCACAAGGGGCATTTGCCAGCCATCTAAGAGTCCATGGACGTCACCACTTCACATGGCTCCAAAAAAAGACAAAACGTGGAGACCTTGTGGAGATTTCAGGGCATTAAACGCAATAACCGAACAAGATAGGTATCCGATGCCAAATATTCAAACATTTAATCAAGCATTTGCAGACAAAACCATTTTCTCAACGATCGATTTTGAAAGAGCCTACCACCAAATACCTATGCACCCTGATGACATCGAAAAAACAGCCATAACAATTCGAATTTCGTTACATGATATTTGCTTTATGTAACGCCGGCAAAACATTCCAACGACACATCGATAGCGTCCTTAGAGGACTCGATTTCGTCATACTATACCTTGACAATATCTGCGTAGCGTCGAGCAATGAAACCGAGCATCAACAACATTTTAGAACAGTTTTCGAACGACGTCAGCAAAACGGCCTAACAATTAATGCCGCAAAATGTGTTTTCGGCCAAACTACTGTAAAGTATCTTGGCCATTTGGTCACTCCAAACGGAATATTGCCACTACCAGAAAAAGTTCAAGCAATAAGGACATTCAAGAAACCCACAATCGCAAAGGATCTACGACGTTTCGTCGCAATGATAAATTTTTATTGAAGGTTCATACAAGGAGCCCCTTATACTCAAAGTATTCTACAAGCTTTAATACCAGGCAACATCAAAAACAACAAACGAGTCGTTCAGTGGACAGACGAATCACGCGCTGCATTCAACGATTTTAAATCAAAGCTGGCTAACGCAACTCTGCTCGCACATCCACAAGTAAACGTGCCACTTACAATATCTGTCGACGCATCGGCGGCGTTCTACATCTAATAAAAAACAACGAAGCAAGACCCCTACGATTTTTTTCGCTAAAATTGACTGAATCCCAACGTAACTGGAGTACTTATTCTATAATTATTCTAGAGAGCTTTTCGCTATTTACAAAAGCGTTAAATATTTCAGTGATCAGTTCGAAGGCAGAACATTCATAATTTACACCGACCACAAACCGATTACATTCGCTTTTAAACAGAAGTCTGATAAAGCAGACCCAAGACATCTTCGTTATTTACATTACATCAGCCAATTTACGACCGATATACGCTACGTAAAAGGAAATGAAAAAATAGTTCCCCATTTTCTATCACGACTAAACGCAATTCAACATGACGCCATCGACTATGACGTCATTGCATCAAATCAGCAAGCCGATACAGAACTTAAGTCCATCATTGAAAGGAATAACCAATTTGGTATAATGCTGGTTGAAATACCTTTAATTAACTCGGACCAATAAATTTATTGTCAAGTAATAAACAACAAATGCAAGCCTTTTATTCCGATATCATACCGCAACGATATTTTCAATGATGTCCACAACATTTCACATCCCGGCATTCGTGCTACATCGAGGCTCTTCCAGGAAAGATTTGTCTGGCCAAATATACATCACGAGGTTGCAGCTTGGACAAGAGAGTGCATTGTGTGCCAAAAATCGAAAATTCATCGACGACAATTGTATCGAGGAGAGTGTAGACGTTTTTCCCACTGAGACGAGCAGCCTTCAGACAAAAGCCACAACACGCTCCGGAAGAAAAGTAAAATCTCCCAATCGTCTGTGTTTATAAACAGAACACACAGACTGTAGAGGAGCTGGTTGTGGCGGTTAAGTTCGTGAACGCCACTAACGGCGAATACATTAATAGGCGCTTTGGAACAGCTGAAGCGATTTTCGGCCGTGCTCCTCCTCAAATTTGTGGTTATGAGTCTTGGTGTTTTTCGAACAAATGAAGGGACCTACAGTTTATAATAAGCCGCCTCCGAACGGCTGATGGTTTAATCAGAAGCTTTATTTCATGACAGAAACACACTCGGAGGGGTTAACATTCCCTGCCGAGGTTCGACCGCAATTAGAATACTAAAATACTAGTATGCAGCCTAAGACTTTTGGAAAAAAAGGAACAAGACAGGAAACAAAAACGAAGACACAGACAACATCGCAGCAGCATATTTGTTATGTTTACACGTAGATAAGTATAATATTTAGTTTCATTTCAGCTACCATACATTATGGTTATAATGAATATGATTAACATTGTTTTTATAGTTTTTCCAGCTTTTTGATTTTTGTAAGTTTTTTCTAACTTTTCAGTTTGTACATATGTACGCATATACTAAAATGTGTTTATTTATGTTTCCTTTTTTCCAATGTAAATAAATAGGAGCCCCTGAGGATGCTAAAATATTTAGCGAAACGTTGAGCAAAAAGTGGAATATGTTTGTTTTATTTGCACTGACCAAACCAGGTCAGCTAAGCCGAAGTAAATAATATAATCCCTCAAATAGATCTTGTGGTTATTTCAAACTGACAGCTTTGACAATACTTTCTTCGATTAACGATATTTTCGAACCATCATCGATATCTGCCATGACTTTGCATTTACTTCGGGGCTCTTTTATTTTCATAGGAAAAAATTTAAATAGAGTTTTCTTACTAAATTCCCTTTCAAAAATAGTATGAACACTACTGGTTTTATCTACCAGCTGTTTTGAAAGTCTGTATCTGTATTCGAAAATAGCTTTGAGTTGCCACCTTTATCTTTAACACTTAAGGTGATGCAATCTTTGTTCTTTTGCGTGAATTAAGACCACACTCACGACGGCTTGTACAATTGGCAGGACTGTGATCTGAACGTAGGCAACAAAAGGATAAATGATTTTCTTTTACAAACTTCCATCTTTTGTTGCAATCCATATCTTTGAACTTTAAGCACTGATATATATGGCGATTAACCGCACTTTATTTCTGTTATTTGTTATCAACACTGGTCTTGCGAACTTATTCGGTTTCGAAATCGGCTGATCATATACATATGTACATTCGAAATCTTTTCTGGAATAACATCTCCTATTGAAATAAACATTGCTATTTCTTGCAGCCAATTATTCAAATTTCTCACTCTTGGATAGGATAACCTCAAGGAAAAAGCGTAGTAAGCCCATTCCTCACGTTTGCTCAAAGGAAGTTTACTCATCAATCTTTACTTATCCAGTAGTTCGAAATAATTCTGTAAATAATAGTTGCCGTACGTTAAATTTGGGCACAAAACTAAATTCGCGTGTTCGAGTAAATGCACGTACCCTGCCTTTGGAATATGTAAAGGTTTGGAGCGATCTCTGAAAATGCGTGGGGACTTTCTCATGTAGTTTCAAATTATTTCGGTATTTTATTTAAGCGGAGATAGTTAAAATATTGCACATAAATATGTTATTAAAATTTCAGTTGTTTTACTGTCAGCTGGTTGGAATTAAAGTTCGAATCTATATAATTTCATCACACCTCAACCCAATTCGCGCGATTTGCCATTTCGGTATCAAAACGAAATCACGACCATGTGATTACAGCACAAGTAAAAATAAATATACCTCTAATTACGCCAGATGACGCTTACCACCCTGTCATTGGTATTACTTTCGAGATTATATGTGATAGGTTCTTATTAACAGAAGTGAGCGATTCGAATATTCAAACTGATTTCCCGTAAGCTAAATTTAATTATTCTCCGAGCTCTTAGGAAAACTCTCATTACCCTTTCCTACAATATTGTCTGATGATGATTATATAAAGTCCATAAAAATAGTCATATAAATATGTTGCTCAGTATATTTACTCTAACTCATTTTCTCAAATTATCATTATTTTATATGCATGAAAAGTGCCTCTTATTATGGACATCCATAAAAGTGGAACATGAGTATCTGCCAATCCAAAATTATTTGATTCGCTTATAAAAGTTCATTTGACTCATTCATTCGTTTCCATCATATCATAATGCCAACGAGGGTTTGTTAAATTTTCACCTACCTACTAACTTGAGCTCACATCTTTTACCATCAAGGCGTTTAGAGAAAACAAGCTTTGATGTTATACTGACTCCAGTAGAGCTTTTGGCAAATTGTTACTCGTTGCTAATTAAGAAACTTGACTTTTTGGGTTCCCAACCAAAATTTTTAAATTGGGTATATTCATTCCGGAATGATCGAACTCAAAGAGTAGTGTGTAAAAATTAAAATCCACATTCTATAAAGGTTTCTTCAAGATGGAGTAGATCAACTTCACTGATTGATAGCCGACGTGTTTTTAATCGCTGTGTGTGTGTGTATGAAAATGAATGATTGTTTGTTAGTAACGCTAAAGCTCGAAAACTACTGGACCAATCTTGATGGTCAGAGGTTGTTCGTTGTGGATTTGGGAAGGATTAGAATTTAAAAAAAAAAATTTTAAACTTTTCCTGAAGAAAAGTTTGAAAATTGGAACATTCCAAAAAGTGACTTTTTTCCATACAATTTTAAATTTTTTTTTTCCAATTTTCTTAGTTTTCTTTTTTTCTAATTTGTGTTTTCAAATCAATTTTTTTTTATTATTTCCATTAGAATTTATTTGTGTTATTTCTTCAGCTAATTTGTATTTTATTTGAATCGTTCAATTTCGGTAGTTTGTTTTCTTTATTTCGGCTATTGAAAGGGTAAATTATTGAAAATTATTCAGTAAAAACTGATGTTGAAAACGAGTTACTTGTCTTTAACAGTACCATATACTAGCAACAGCAGAAACTATAGCCACACCAGAACAGAAAACAAAAACAATAACATTTATAACTAATAGCGGAATATAAATACTGATCCGAAATAAGCGACGTTTGCGTCGCGAATGGCAAGCCTACCGATCTCCCGATGCAGAAAACAAACTAAAAAAGGCATTAATATACGAAGAAGAAAGAAATATCAAACATCTTATAACGTCTTTGTCTCCCAAAGATTCTACTAAAAAATCTCTGTGGAAAGCTGGCAAAAACTTTAAGCCGCCAGTAAACACTGAAGTACCGTTGAGACTGCGTAATGGTCAATGGGCAAGACCGGATGAAGAAAAGGCGTCTTGTTTTGCAGAGCACCTCAGCACGGTATTTCAACCAAATTCTGCTACATATGGTGCACCTATGTCACCGAACCAAACTGCTCCTAGATTCACTCTTACCTGCGGAGCATCTGTGTCTGAACTAAAGAACACTATTGCCGCCTTAAATCCAAAAAAATATCCAGGGACGAACATATCTCACCAAAAATGCTAAAAGAATTATAGCTAAACCAGTTAACTCGCTTTCGGTAAGTTAACAGAAAATGTTATGTTAACAGTCGATGCTGTCACTACTGATGTAAAAATTTCGGAAGTTTCGGTATATTTCTTGCCAGAGTCGTGTATTTTCGGTTTTAGTGAGGGACAAGACTTTTATTTTGCATGGTGAAATTTTTTCCGCAAAAATTACTTTTTTGCATTAGTTTTAACATAAATGCATATATTATGTAATTGGAGAAGAAAATGCTTCTCCTCTTTCAAAAAAAATAGAACAAGAAAGAAAAAAAAGCAATTGCGGAATCGAAGATCCCCTCAACATAAAAATATGCGCGGCTTTGGCAACTATCAACTGATTGAACAAAATAAATAGTTTAAGGAAACAAACAAGCAAAAGTGGGAATGAAAACATGCCTAAAAGCATATTCGTTTCAGCAGCGTTTGTCCATGCCGCAATAATCTGCACTTGCAAATCATAAGATTCCATAAATAGCCCAAAAAAATGAATGCGGTCTCTTGAATTCATGATTTCAATAGTTGTGACAAGTTTTGCAAACTGGAAATCAGCTGTTTGAGTTAACTCACTTTAGGTGGAAACGTTTGACATTTCATTCACTTAACAGAGGCCTTAAATGCATTTAAGTGCTCGGTGGAAATAAGCTATTACATAAGTATCTTAAACAAATTGAAGAATGGCTAGCGGAATGGCGCATACAAGTTAAAGAAAACAAGTGCAAACAGATAACTTTTCCATTAAGACTAAAAACGTGTCCTACTGTTAAGCTCAACAATGTGGCGATACCGCATTGCAGCTAAAAAAAACTGCAGCTTGGACTCAAATCTGCCAGTTTACATTGGGTTTTTAACAAGAATTCTGGACTTAGCCTTAGCAACAATGTCCTCTTATATAATGCAACAATAAAACCGATATAGATGTATGGAATCCAGTTATGGGGCACAGCTTATAAGACGAATACAGATATAATTAAAAAAAAAAATACTTAACAAAACTGCGTAGCCATTCGAACCCTTTGGCTAACACGTTGGCTCATGCAACAAGCCAAACCCGAATGCGGAGAAGAGACAAAGCAGCCTTCTAAAGAGCAACGTCAAGCCAGCAGCCCATTCCTACTAATGGGCTTTATGTTTAAATTTTATTTAAGATTTTATTACTTATTGTTAGGCTTCCGAAGTCGAAGCAGATTCAATAAATAAATATTAATGTTTCAAAAAAAGAAGTAAAAACTTTATGTGTGTTTCATACAAAGTGATCAATTACAGATTGAAATTTGTTACGTTCCCGACGTACAAAGGACCAAGGTAGTTATGAATTACTCGTCGTACTGAAGAGGAAAATGCTACTGCATGAGAATCTGCTTTAATCGGAATGATTGAATATCGTTCGCGACAGTCACAAGAGGCTTACGAGGCTTACAATGAGCATAAAAGATTGAAAAGAAGCAAAGTTCGTGCTTAGGACATTCATGAAGCAAGAGAACAACGTTTGGCTTCTCGACGACAATGCCAGCACGAACAACGATTGCCGCCTTCGAATATCGAGCGGGCAGCCTTTCGATATGATCCGACATTGAATACGGTGCGCTCGCATCAGTTCGATAGTTCGATTTCTGTCGTTTACGCGCATTGCGATGCATTGAAATTTCAAAAAGAACCGGCCGCATTGTGTTGCGCAAGCGGAAATGTAAAATTAGCAATTGTTGCTGAACAATTTCCCCACCAGACGACGTCATTTGAAAACAATCGTTATACGTATACATCTAGGAATTTTGTAAAAAATGATTCGAGTTTGGTGATTTACCGAAAATCAACGACCGCAATGGATCTGGTGGAGGAAGTAAACTCAGAAGCGCTTTGTTGCTTATCAAACTGCGTTACATTGAAAAAAAAATGTGGATTCTTTTTCCTTTTCCAA
This sequence comes from Ceratitis rosa, assembly GCA_037013455.1. Lineage (NCBI taxonomy): Eukaryota > Metazoa > Arthropoda > Insecta > Diptera > Tephritidae > Ceratitis > Ceratitis rosa. The sequence continues at coordinate 726,366 of JAWMAG010000097.1, read as the reverse complement.
AAACAAAATTTTACGCGGGACACCGCCGGTGAGGTCAGCTAATTAAATATAAAATTCTGATTTGAACTCTGCAATTCAAAAGGCTGTGCATAGTTCGTTCGCCACAGTAAACTTTTACTCGGAAGCCATACAATTAACACACGGATTAAAAAATATTTGAGCAGATATAAGAAGATATAAAATTAAATTTCTTTAAAAATTAAAAAAAATCAAATTATTCACTATGGAAGACAATTAATACGATAAATGGAGCCACAATACACTTATCACCAATCATTCGAATAGACTATGAGCACGAAACTCACCAAAAGGTAGCTGCCTTGAACAGTTTGGAAATAGTACGTTGATAAACTACATAGATGATAAAAACATTGATTGGACGCAGTCGGCAAATAAAGAAAATATGAAAAGAAACAAGAAAGGACAATTTTAGGGAACATGCGTGAAAAAGCTTTTATATACTTTAACTCTAAAGTCCCTCTCTGTGGAATGTCACTGAAATAACATCTACTTTTAATATCCATATAGTATAGGTTGAAAAGACTTACGAAGCACATTAAGAAGGTTTATTTGTTTCGTCTTTTATACAAATAATGATTTTAAGGACATCTTCTATCTACATATATATACAATATATATATTATATATATATTATATTTATATAAGAATGAATTTTTGTCTGTATAACGTTTACAGATTCCGAAACCACTAGCATAGCGTATTTTAGTACACAAGCTTCATTTGAGCCCGGATAGTGATAGTACGGGAAGTGAACCTGCAGTCACTGTATCCCAAAAAATTTTATGAATTGCTCAATTTACCTGAAATTTGGACCTGGACCGATATATCGCAAATTACTCGAATTGTTTGTTAAATTAAGACTAGAAGCAGTTTTTTTTGAAGAAAGTGGGCCTGGGACCGCTCTATCTCAAAAATTCTTATTTATGTTAATTAAAAGTTGATACACGGGTAGCTTTTTGCTTAAACTTATACAGGGAACACTATTTCTGCCAGAAAGAGACCGATTTTTTCAGACAAATAATTTTCTGAGTCGGTCCAGTCCAACAAATAAAGTAAAAATTGACCGGGAAGCAAGTTCGATTTGCTTGAATTTTATTATGTTGGTACATTTTGTCTAGATTAACATATACAATACTTTTTTCCCGAAAGGGGTGAGTAGATCAACAGATCGATAAAAATCGGTATGACTTGCATAAAAATATGGGTCGTACGTAGATCGGTGCGTCAATCTATTTATCTTCTTCGCCTATGAATAGGAGTATGCATTAATTCGTGAGGTTTTTTTCCGAAAATTTAGACTTTATTGTGAAAAAAATTGTTACGATTGTGAAATAGATACGATGTTCGCCCATCTTTCTGGCAGTTTGTGGATCCCATCCCAAAAGTACTTCTCCGGCTGGAGGTCAAGAAAGAATCGAGCCAATTTCTGATACTCTGTTCTGAAGCGAAGCCATACAATTAACACTGGGCGTTTTTCCGCGATGGCCTTTTTCAAACGAATCAATTGTTTTCGGTAGAGGTCTCCATTGGTCGTCTGATCCGATTTCAATAGCTCATAATAGAGCACACCCCTGTGGTCCCACCAAATACGTAGCATTTTGGGTTTCATAATGAATCCATTTTTCATCACCAGTGATAATCCGATGCAAAAATGACTTCTTTTGGTGGCGTTGAAACAACCTTTCCCACATGCAGAATCGTCGTTCGACGTCTCTTGGCTTTAATTCATAAGGTACCCAATTTCCAAGCTTCTGGATGAAAACGGTTGCTTGATCAACTCCTAATACTTTTGCAAGTTCTTCTTGCATCTGGCATGCATCTGCGTCGAGCAATGTCTCCTATTCTTCGTCTTGAAATTTTTTTGGCTGTCCGGGTCGTTCTCCGTCGTCTAAGTCGAAATTGCCACTTTTAAACCGTGCAAACCACTTTTGGCACGTTCGTTCGGCTAAAGCATGATCACCATAAACGTCCAGTAAAATACTCTCGGCTTCCGGTAGCACTTTTCTTCATGTTAAAGTAATGAAGAAGAACTCCCCGCAAAAGCACTTTATCTGGTACAAATTTCGACATTTTCAAATAAATGAAACAAATTGTTGTTCACGCTAAAACAAATGACATCTACTGAAAACGACGCGAAATGACAGTACCTTTGAAATGAATATAGCCACAGATGAACACGACGCGAAATAATACTAGTAGAGTCCTCTCTTAGAAAACCGCTCGAATTAATGCATTCAATATTTAAAAATTTACTTTTGTCTGTATTTGCTATTACATAATCGTAAATTATGCATTTGATTATGTTATGGTCTTTAGCGAAGTTGTTTTGAATGTGTGTGCGTAGGTCCTGCACAAAAAATAAATCGGGAAGGCTCAGCAAAACGGTGATCACCGAGAAAATTGTAATGGAAATGCGAATGATAGACGAAAGAGAAAGACAGGGATCGGGACGACAGTATAGGTCAAAATACTAGCACTACTAGTATACTAGATTTTAAACAGGTAATCTTACTTATATTGTGCAAATGAACGTTTTGTAGTATTATTCAAAATGTAAAAAATATATATATATTATGATATAAAAAAAATTTCATTTCAATTCAAATTTTTGTTGCTAAATTAAATTTTTCTTAAAAATCTGTCAAAATAATGGCGCTGGTCATCTTGACCAGAAAGCAAAAATATTAAAATTGTTTTAATATCGTTTACTGTGGTTTTAATATGAATAGCTTTACGTACTGGTTTTAATATTTTGCTGCGTTACCCTTGTTAGTAACTGCTTTGCAGCGTCTTCCTATTGAATTAACCAAGTTCTGACAGTTTTGTTATGAAATGGTGTGCCATGCCTGTTGCACTGTGGCCCAAAGTTCATTATGGTTAGTCGGTGTGATCTTGGATACTATTTTCTTAACATCAGCCCTAAAATTTTAAATCTGTGGACTGTGCAGCCATTCCATTAAAGGGACATTATTGTTCTGAAACAATTTTTAGCTTTTTTGCTGGTGTGCTTTGAGTCATTGACTTGTTGCATGGCCCAAATGAGTGACATTTTTTCAGGAGCATGCGGCAGCATTACTTCCTCGAATATTTTGATGTATTTTCTTGTATCCATAATGGTATTTATACGGTAAATGGGCCCAACACCATAGTACTACCGTACAGTTATGGATAAAAATATAAAAGCGTTACCACATAATTGAATAATAAAATTAAATAACTATACTGGTGATATTATTTTGATAGCAACTGTAGGTAGAGAGCAGTGTGACATAAAATAACCAATTACAAATACGATCGATATACGAACGTATTCTGAACCCTTTTTGCGGATATTTGGTTCGCCTGCAGGTATAAAAAAGAGCAGCAACAACTATCAAGATAGTCGATTTAAAACTTCGCGGACAGCATCGAAGTAAAGTATATTTTTATAAGAAGATAAACTGAGTAGAGGAGAATAAATTTTATAAAGAATTGTAAACTAAATAATTATCACATTGTGCATACCGAAGAGAATTGTAATTAATTGAGCAGCGAATAAACGTTAAGTGGATTCCTGACAATTAAGAAGCTGAAAGGACATCTCTGGGACTTTTATATAGCAATCCAGTTATCGGACTGGAAGAATGTGGGAAATCATCAAGATTATTCAATAAAATCGTTACAATGTTAACACCTCCATCTGTGTGTGAACAGCCAATTAGATTGGAAATATTGAGGAATTTAGATTGGACCAAATATTGGCAAGAGTTTTATGAAAGTGTCGCCCCTGGTGAATTATACGTGAAAATAAAAAAGAAAATGAATCTCCCGACCCAAGAAGCAATACGATTTAATAAATTACCACAAGAATTCCACAACTGTAAGGAATTTTATTGCAGGGTGCTTGTACTTTAAATTCAACTTGCATGACAAACTATTAGGTCAGCTTCTGCACGCCTTTGCGTACCAGCAGAGCACCAACAAAACATAACTTGTTCGATTTCTGTTTTGTACATTTGATTTATAAAAATTTACTGCAAACTTGCAACTTTGAAAAATTATTTTACGATCGTCAAAACACGAGAATTAGCGGCAATAGACAGGCCGGTAGCGCGACGTGTGTTGGTTTAAGCCCGTATTACGTAGGAGTAATCCATTACGATCCAATGGACCAAATTTTTGCAGGGACAGAGTTGATGACTACTTACACACGTCTTAAATTTTCCGCTCAGAGACTTTCTGACTAAGCTAAGATAGGTTAAGCTGGCTGACCAAGTGGGTCTCACATAGACGAAATACATCCATAGTGCTGCCAGGCACGCTACATACGACCAAGCTGTGCTCCTACACTCCTATTGTGCCTTTTAAGTGAAGAACATTGCTGTTCTTTTCGCGAATTTACGAAACATCTCCTAATGGATTGAGGCAGATCGACTTTGCCGAGACCTGGAATATGGTTGTGTGTATGTAGTACTAGATTCCAGCACAAAAATATATATCACGTTACTAGCAAAGTAGATCGAAAAACACAAAACCTGATCGATCATGTTGTGTTAGAAGGAAGACATGTATCCAGTGTTCTTGACGTGCGAACACTCTGAGGACCCAACATCGACTCGGACCACTATCTCGTTGCAACGAAGATACGCACCCGCCTCTGTGTATCAAAGAACGCCAGTCAACAAACGCAAGCAAAGTTCTACGTCGAAAAGCTGCAATCACAACAAACAGGCGAGCAGTTTTCTACTCCATTTCCACTCCTGCTCTCTGAGTTCACTCATCAGTAACTCGATATATGGGTAATGTAGGACGGTATTTCAAGCTTCCTACGTACAGCTGCAAACGAAACTAGTGGATTTCGGAAAGGTCGCAAAAACAGCTGCTACAATGAGGACTGCCATGTTGCAGTGAAGAGAAAACAGACTGCCTACCTCGCAACGTTGCGATCGACCACAACATGTGCGGGATGGGATAGATACCGAGAATTGAAGAGGAAAGCAAGGCGCATCTGCAGACAGAAAAGAAAGACCCCAAGATGCGTGGCTATGTAGAGCTTGAGAAGCTGGCCGACAAGGGCAATGCTCGAAAAATCTACAAAAAGATACGACGGCTTACACAAGCTTTCAAAACCGGAGCAGACTCTTGTAGGACACAAAGAGATGATCAACCAACCGATGCCCACAACATATTGAATTTATGGAGGGAACATTTCTCTATCCTGCTGAATGGCAGTGAAAATGGAACACCCGGAGATGGTGAACTCGAAACCCTAATCGATGACCATGGAAAATACGCCCTGTTTAGTTTTCCGAAACGATAAGCCAGCAATTAAAATGTATGGTCATAAATTCATATGCTGTATGACATTTATAGGCACAAGGCAATAGAAATTACAAACAGATGTCCATATACACATATTCATGATATGAATATTGATACTTGATGCCTTTACAACAACATAAGGGTTGTTGCATATGCATCTATGTATACTGATGTTCTTATTATGAATATGTAAAGCAATAAAACTATAACATAAGATAAGATTATCTATTCGTGGGTAATCTTCTAATGTAAAATATTTAACATACTTATGTACACATATGCATGCATGTAAATTTTCATATTACAAATTTATATAAATAAACGCTCCACAGATTGCGGAGCCAGTTGTACTTAAACCTAGTGAAAGTGAAGTTTGATTTTAAAGTTGTTTCCGCCCTAAACACGCCCCATTACCTGACAAAGATGCTGGAGCTGACGGCCTACCGTTAGAACTTTTCAAACATGGTGGTGAAGAGCTGACAAGGTGCATGCATCAGCTGCTTTACAGAATATGGTTGGACGAAAGCATTCCCTACGATTGGAATTTAAGTGTGCTCTGCCCAATCCATAAAATATAGGACCACACAGTCAATCATAGACCATATATTCACCATGCGCCAAATCTTGAAAAATACCCGTGAAAAGAGAATCGACAGCTAACACCTCTTCGTCGATTTTAAGGCCGCCTTCGACAGCACGAATAGGAGCTGTCTGAACTTGGTATCCCCGCAAAACTTGTACGGCTATGTAAACTGACCTTAAGCAACACTAAAAGCTCCACCAGGATCGGGAAGGACCTCTCCGAGTCGTTCGATACCAAGCGATGTTTCAGACAGGTTGACTCCTTATCGTGTGATTTTTTTTACTTATTGCTAAATAGAGAAAACACAATCATCTATAAGAGTGTACGGCTGCTGGCGTACGCCAATGATATTGACATATTGGCCTCAAAAACCGCGCCGTGAGTTCTGCTTTTTCTCTGATAAGGAAACGAAGGATATGTATCTAGTAGTAAATGAGGGCAAGACGAAATATCTACTGTAGTCAAACAAATAGTTATCGCATTCGCGAACAAAGCAGGCTAAATAAATTAAATGATTTTAAAATATCAGACAACTCATACATTGTTTTATCAGTGGCTATAAAATCTCAATGTTAATTGACTCAGGCTAGCGGTTACTTACTTAAAATATTTGTATACTCGTATGTATGTAAAATACGGAGGTTTAGCCCACTTTCTCACTATTTAATAACATTGAGTGCAAGTTGCCTCTGTTAATTTAGACAAAAATTAATTATTGGCGACCGAATTAACGGAGTGGCTAGTAGAGGTGTGAATGGATGTGCTTGGTTTGGCTGCTGCACTACTCGCTTCATCGGCTGCAAAGCGCCAGCCATAGGTTCATTTTCTGGACAAACAAAGGTTTAAAATTTTTAGAAAATATATAATGGTGGCGCCCCTCGGTAGGTAATGTCGATCGCCGTATTTAAAACGTTGTGAAGAACTGATAAGCAGCATGCATCAGCTTCTTTGCAACATATGGCAGAAAGCAGGCTCGAAGATTGGAATCTTAGTGCGCTGTGCCTAATCCGCAAAGGGCCATACTACAGTCTGCGCCATCCTTAATATCGCATATAAGGCCCTATCGAACAAATTGTGTGCAATCCTAAAGCCCATCGTCAGCAATCAGATTGGACCTTATCAGTGTGGCCTTAGACCCGGTAAACCAACCATCGACCAGATATTCATCATGGGCCAAATCTTGGTAAAGACCCGTGAAAAGAGGCTCGTCACACACCACCTCTTCGTCGATTTTGAAGCCGTCTTCCACATCACGGAAAGAAGCTGCCTTTTCGCCGCAACGTCTGAACTCGGCAACATCGGTGAGTCGGTGTTAGGAGTTCTCGAGAGAAACGGTTTGCGTGAGATTTATGGTCCCCTACGAGTTGGGAACGGCGAATACCGCAGTCTATGGAACGATGAGCTGCATGACATATACCGCGCCATTGACATAGTTCAGGGAATTAAGAAACAGCGGATGAGCTGGCTAGGTCACGTGGTTCGCTTTAAAAGTTTTCGATGCAGTACCCGCCTGTGGAAGTAAAGGAAGAGAAAGGCCTTCATTTCGTTGGAAATACCAGGTAGAAAAGAACCTAGCAGTACTTTGTATTTTCAATTGGTGCCAAACCGCGAAAAGTTCGGATATAGTCGCGTAAGCCGTGTTTACGCCAGTAAAGAAGAAGAAAACAAATATTCACGCTTTTAGGTGCTTTTTTATACGGATTTTTTGGCCCTCCTATTGTACTTCAATGATTATCGGTGTTAATGTTTATTTGTATAAGTTACCGTGAATACCCTCTTAATATCGCATAACTCTTTATCTTACACAAGCCGCTAAGTCAGCGCTATTGCGTTTACACCGTCCGCTACACCAAATTTCCACACGAGCCGCATTCTGTTAGCATTATTGCAATCGCGAAGGAAGAACGCCAGCAGAACAGCAACAGCCCTGCGTGACGCTTTAGGTTAGGTGTAGGCTAACAATACTGTAATAATTAAGTCTTAGAATCGGTGAAATAAACTCACCACAATTTTCATATAATTAGCGCCCAACATGGGTCTCTGCAAAATTAATTTTAAAAATTGAAATCGAAAAATTTAACCAAATAAATAATTGATCTGATAACTGAAGTTGGTAATTTTACCAGCAGCGGGAGCCAAGTGGTTAGTATTGCGTACTGCCATTCCAATAGTTATAGCAAATCAATGTAAATAAACAATTAAGTTAAATTTCCTAGTTGCGGTCGCCCCTTGGCAGGGAATGTGAACCCCTCGGAGTGTATTTCTGACATGAAATAATGGCTCCTCATAAAAAACCATCAGCCGATCGGAGGCGGCTTACTATAAATTGTAAATCCCTCCATTTGTTGGAAAAACATCAAGACGCTTACCACAAATTGGAGGTGGACCTCGGCCAAAAAATCGCTGCAGCGGTTACAAAGCGCCAAAATTATATATAGTAATTAATTCAAAAAATTTAAATTTAACCAAGAGGCAGTGGATTTGGGATAAAATAAAACAAACCCCACCAACGGAATAAAATCACCAGGGAACGATTTTCTCTACGCAGCGCAAAGAAGAGGAAATCTCCAAGGAACGATTTTCCTTGATCGGCATAATCAGCGTTTATAACCGAAAACAATGGATATCTAAGGACGTGTTTGACACAGCAACACCTCATAAGAAGAGCATCATCATTTACCAACGTAAACTGCAGTTATCAACAAGAACAACGGAATCCCGTACTCGACGTAAAAACATCGATAGTGATAGAGTTATGTTAAGAATGGAAGGGTAAGTGAAGTGCTTGTATTGGTGTCTTTTCTGCAATTAATAAAGCGAGAGTAGTGAAATTAAATTGTCTAGATATAACAGTGGACTACATTAAAGAGAAAATAAAATAAAAACCTGTGCAAAAATATAGATGAGCGAGGCCTTAGAAAATATCTTTGAAAATTTAGAACTAAGAGAAATAAAAATAGAAAACATGGATGCAGAACAAGTGAGCGATTTAGTTATGGCAGAAGTGAGAACTTCGCTTGCAGCTCAAAGACTAGAATTTGACAGGAAGTTATTAAGGGGTTATGCCACTCTAGAGACCGAAAAAATAGGTGTTCTTTGTGCATTTTTTTTAGAAAACCCATAGAGTCAATTAAAAATATAATATAAAAAGTTTATTATACATCTTTTTAGGTGTAAAAAAATAATTTCTTATAAATATTTCTTGAAGAATGGTGGCGCTGTAGCGTGGCTGAACTAACTGCTCCTGTAAATTTTGAAATATCTTGAGTATCTAATTTTTTTTTTATTATATATTACAATATCTAAAGTAACACGTAGAATTTTTTCGATATATTGATTCATGATCAAATGGCGCACTTCTAAAGTTAAACTTTCTAATTTCGACTTAAAAATCATCAGATAATTGTTAATAACAAATGAACTATATAGAATAAAAAAAAATCCTACGTGATACCTTAAAAAATGTATTTTTAAAGATGTGTGTCAAATTTGAACCTAATCGGTTGGAAATTGTACGAGTTGTTGGTTCGGCCAACTCGAAAAATGTAGTTTGGAGATAAACGCGTTTAAAGTTTTAAGTTGTACCGTGTGCGTACCGTGCAGCCTTGCAAGGAACTTCGAAAATAAATTATTTAGAGTTTTTTCCGAACCATAATCCTGCAATATGTTATTTCTGAGACTAAGGAACTATTTAAAGCAAAAAAAAAAAAAGTGATTTTTTGAAAATCCTAGAGTGGCATAACCCCTTAATGATATAAAACACGGTGGCCATCGCCAAGCCAAAGTAGAGAGTTATACGAAAGTGTCAATAAGTTTTATAGTGACATGTGACGTAACATTGGACGCTATTAAAACACTTCCCGAGTTTTATGGCTACACTGGCACATACGTGTACGTGTCATGACGTGAGGCCACCAGTAATGCTTATGAATTGTTTAAAAGATATGACGGCGGCGAACGCCACTATAAAGCGGTTATAATATTAGGAGATAAAGTGCGCGGTGCGGCCGATGCAGTACTCTCCTCATTTAATACCGTGCTAACTTTTAACGCAATAATATCCCGCCTGGATTTTACTTATGCGGACAAGCGCCCGATATATCTCATCGAACAAGAACTGTTCACTTTAAGACAGAGTTAGCCATTCAAGACGAAAATTCCTAGAGCCTATGGAAGTGGATTCTTCTTTAACTTAATTTAAATTCTAAGAAGGCTATTTGAGGCCAATATGACGGCGAAAAAAACAAAGTTTTTCTAAACTGAGGTTGAGTATCTAGGTTTCTTTATTTCGCAAGGAGAAATTAAGACGTGTCACACAAAAGTCGACACAATTCAAAAATTTGTAAACCAGTTACCAAACGAGGTGTGACAATTAAGTAAGGAGACTGATTATATTACCGCGATTGTGGTAACCCTGCGACCTTGAAATTCCCTTTCCCTTCTCCCGGCATCCATCTCCTTAATATAATTGCCATCCCTCTAACTTGTTTAGTTCGTCTGCTGTGACGTGTTAAGTAAACGTGTGTGCGTGGTGCTCGTCACGAAAATGGAAAAACGAAATCGAGGGCAACGCGTCGAGATAAAATTTTGGCCAGATTGGGCGAAACAGCTTCGGAAACGTACGCTAAAATTGTAAAAATGCATGGTGATAGTTCTTTTAGTCAAGCCCCGGTGTTTCGATGGTATGAAGAGTTTAAATTTAAGTAAAGCTCGCATGAGCATGTCGAAGGTGAAAACGATGATTATTACCTTTTTTGATAGCCGTGGAATCGTCCACAAAGAATTTCTTCCACCGAGGCAAACCGTAAATAAAGTCTACTATCGCCAAGTACTCGAAAGATTGCGAAAACGAGTCAACAGGGTGCGCCCAGACATCACTCGTAACTGGACCTTTCATCAAGACAACGCGCCGTGCTACACCACCCTCAGCGTGTCCCAGTATTTGGCCTCTAAAGGGATCGCCGTGTTGCAACAACCGCCTTATTCGCCCGATGTGTCACCCTTTGACTTTTTTGTTCCTTAGAATAAAACCGGTGGTCAAAAGAACCTCTTTTAAGTCGATTGAGGACATCCAGGCGGCCGTGACGACGGTACTCGCGGACATCCCTGTCGAAGCGTTCCTGAAATGTTACGAAGCATGGAAAACGCGCTAGAATCGTTGTATAGCTGCGCCAGGGGACTACTTCGAAAGGGATGGCAGAGTTGTAGAATAATTTTGAAATATACGGTTTTTATGGAATCGGTCTCTTTACTTAATTGTCACATCTTGCAATATCCCGTACCTTGTCCTGTAGCGAGGAATATTTCGCTACAAGCGAAAGGGAATTATGGATCGTTATTTGGGCATTAAAGCACTTAGAAAGTATCTCTATGGTGTTCCCAAGTCAAACGTTTATACAGATCATTAACCGTTAACTTTTGCTGCGTCGGACAGAAATCCGAATTCGAAAATAAAGAGATGAAAAGCTTTCATAGATGAATGCAATGCAAAGCTGATCTACAAATCAGAAAAGAAAAATTTAGTAGCGGATGCGTTATCCAGGCACACACCCTGACAATATGAGCATTGAGACCATTCACAGCGAAGGGTCATCAACCAATACAAATCAAAAAACTGATAAACCAGTAAATTGTTTTCGTAACCACGTCCTGGTAGAGGCAGGTGCGGAACCTCAAAGAAAAACTTTCATATTACATGGAAAAAAGACTAGGCATATAATATCATGAAACTCCATACACTGTAGGAAACACTATACACTGTGATCTACACACACTTGCGCAGTTTCAATATATACTGGTCGAACTTTCCCAACGGCAAAGTTTAGACATACAAAAAAATTTGTTAATGATATTTCGGACCCAAAAGAGCAGCAGGAATTTATTGCTCCCGACCAAAACAGAACGCTTCGATCAGCCCAAGAAAATACAAACCAAAGTATAGAGGATTATTTCTTCCCGAAAATGGAAAAGAAAGCCAAACAATTCGTGGCAAACTGTTGCATCTGCTCTCAGGCGAAGTATGATCATCACCCGAAAAAGCAATCGATTACTCACACACTCATGCCAACATATTGTGGAAAAGTCCTGCACATACGAATATACATATTTTCTACCTGGACAAATTACTTCCTGACTTGCATCAACAAATATTCAAAATTTGCGGTAGTACAGTCCGAAGTCAAGGACGATAGTGGACGTTAAACCACAGCCTTCAGTTACTCAACATGTTTTTCGGTGCAAAAACTATTTGTTGCGACAGTAAAAGTCACTAAATTTGCACATCGCGAATACCCCACGCTTACATAGCACGTCAAATGGCCAGGTATGGCCAATAATCCTTCTAGCTACGATTAAGCATAACAAACCCATTCACACAGTAACTGGGATGACATCCATTACCATTACCACATAATAAGGAAAGCCAGGACAGCGTGTTTCATGTAGGAGAGAAACTACTTGTGAAAAATAATAGAAACTAGGTAATAAGCTTACGAGGCTTAAAGAGGCTTTATACTGAAGAGGAGTTAAAAAGGGATGTGGGTACAATGGTTTTAATACGAGGTAGGAGGGTCCATAGGGGCAATCTTTGTTCAAATTAAATTTGGAATCCAGAAATAGGTTCTAAAGGTAGTTAATTAATTGAAAACTTTACTTATATGTTTTAGCATTTGCCGCATTAATATCGGCACCGAGAGTTAACTGACTATAAACACAGAGCACCTCTATGACGTACTTCTAGCTAGAAACAGAGGAATAATAAAATTTGATAACATTATTACCTCTATCACGTTCACTAGAATTGGGATCTTAAATCCCATTCTCTTTGACAACGAAACCAATTTCATAATAAGACACGAGCACTTCACGAACATTTCTGTAACCAATGTTATAGCAATGGCTAGGATATAGATATTGAAATACAATAACATAATATATTTTCTAATGAGATATCCGATTCCTAAGCTTAGATATAAGAAAATTACAATTTTACCAGTAGCTCACGGCCACCAAATCCTCCACCTTGAGGAATCCACCTTAGCTAAGTGCCACAACCTTACCTTTGCAGTGAGGAACTGCAGTGGTAAAACACCAATGTTTTGCTTGAGATCCCTAGCCCCATCACGCACTCTGCAACTAATGACAAGCAACACCGCAAATTGCGGTACAACATTTAACAACCTAGCACAAATTGCACCGATAAGTGATGGTCGATCATCATTAATGACCAACTGGCTGTTATTGAGGAAAAGAACGAGGCCCCTATTATGATCAACGGTACTTACTTAGACGTCTTCAAGGATAGTATAAAAATCAACGGTACGATATTTTATAACGAAAATTCACCGATGCCCCGAAGTCTGAAACTCCCTGGGCTTCTGCAATCAACCTGACGCGGCATACGGAGATATTAAGCCCCTCATACCTTCACCATGGGAATCTACAGAATATCCGACACCTCAAACATCTGCAACGAACAGTCTGTCAATGTCGTGTTACAGGTTTTTCTGCTGTAGTTGCCCTGTTAATAACAACAAAGCCCAAGAAAAATTTCCCCATAATCAATTAAAAACGCTTCCACGAGGACCTCTCATTTAGAAGGAAGGAGTTGTCGTGAATAGCCTCTTATGGTCGCAGTAACTTTAAATCTTATACTATCCGCTAAGTCAGCGCTATTGCGTTCACACCGTCTACTACACCAAATATTCCTCACGAACCGCAGAGTCAACATTATTGCATTCGCGGAGAAAGAACGGCGGAAGCAGCAGTATCGCGTGACGCCGTGGGTTAGGTGTAGGCTAACAACATTATAATAATTCAGTCTTAGACCCGGATTAAGAATAGAGGGACCGCTCCGCTGCGGTAAAATAAACTCACCAGCATTTTTATTTAATTTTAATACGAGTACATACGTGCTGGGACCATATGATGAAGCCCTCTGTTTCCAATAATTTTCAGTGACAAAATTTTGAATGTTGGCATGCCAAGGATCCTGCTCCACCGCAATCAATGTAATATATTATAAAAGAAAGTCGTGTTAGTGACAACATTTGCACCTAAAGAGCAGACGGACTGATATTTAGGACGTTCATATTTTTGAATATGTCTTCGTCCGGAACCATCGGAAAACTTGTCGAAAAAACACATACGAGTATATATCACAATAACCACCCAGACGGCAAAGCTCACGGATACATAAGAAACCGTTTATAGTATAACTTTTTTAACTCTTTTACAACGAACTGGTTGCAGTCAACTTCAAACACTTTTGAAAACACTAGAGTTGACCTTATTATGGTTGCGGTATATTGTCCGCCATGCTTAGTAATAACAGAGAAGCAATTTAATGGCTATTTTGAAACTCTTGGAAAGAGGTAAGATTTTATTTTCTCAAGGAAATTACCAGATTGATTTTGCTGAAAGTAGTGCAGACTTATCTTCTGATCACTCCGCATAGGTCAAACAATGAGCTTTGTTTTGTTGTTAGACAAAATGAGTCAAGTATAAACCTGGCTGCATCTTTTAATGTATTTCCGGCCAAAAATCACTTCAGCGGATCTATTAAGATATGTATTAGCTAGGGTCAAAAAATACAATGCTTTTTTTTTGTCAAATTAAATTTTCATTATTCCCGTTAATTCAAAGATATTCATGTTTACAAATTAAAGAATTAAGGAACCGATGAATAGCAATTTCTACACAGAAACAGGTAAATAATGTTACTTTCAAGTGCTCTCAAATTTTTAACACATATAAAATGTTATCAACCTGAAATTGGCTGATCTGATTAATCAAGGTATATTTATTAGTTAATCACAATTTTGTTTACTACATATTTACAACGACTTATTTTACGACTCCAACATTCCATTATTTTCATAAAGTTCACATCGATTCACTATACATCGATGTTGTCAACAACAAGTTTATTTTGTAACTGCCTGAATGCTGTCTAGGCCGCACCGCTTATACAATACCTCAGCTCATTTCTCTATTCTGGGAATTTCTTACATACGATACTTGCGCTCTACAACTGACCGTGGTTATCGGTATCTCTTCTTCGTCTGTCATTCGCAGCATTGCCTTCCTAGTATCCTGATCTCTCAACGGCCTTGATTCTGCACACTACGTAGTTTAGCCGCTTAATTACCTTATATGGACTTTCCCAATTGCATTGAAATTCCGGAAACAACCCTTTCTTACGTAGTGAGTATATAGCAACACTAAATGACTATCTTGGAAATCTTCGGAGCTCATCACCTCATAGCTGGCCTTCATCTTGTCGCTCATAATTTGAGTTCGCTGTCTCTCAAGAGCGTGTATCTCTTAACTCCTCCTCTAGGCCGTTTGACGGTTGCTTCTCAATTCTTTTTGCAGCAGCATTTACTCCAAGCTTCAAATGACTAGACAACTGAAGCTCACTTTCGAAGAGTAAACTTTGCTGCTGATTTAACTGCTGTTCCGTGCATTGTGGACCGTTCGTCCAGATGGTAGTCCACGGCATTCCTCAAGTGCTCTTCCAGGGTTCGGGTGAATCGTTCTAACATTCCTTCTGATTGGGGATGCAGAGTTGCCGTTCGGGTTTTCCGAATACCCAGTATATTCAACATTTCAGAGAATACCGCGGACTCGATGCTTCTTTCTTGGTTAGAGTGCTGCTCAATAAATTAACCGTATCTGCCAACCCAATTGTAGGTGAACACATCCGCTTCAGTTTTAGCTTCCTGATTTGGAATTGAGTAGACCTTGAGCTATTTGCTAAAGTGCTTGTTTCTCAAAGGCCCTATTTTTCCTGGTAAACTCATGAAGTCAATAAGCAACGCTGGTAAATTTCGGAACAAATCGGCGATAGCAAGTGCATAGACCCAAATAAATCCGTAATTCATGGCCATGCCTTGGCCAATTCTTCACTGCTCACTGCTTATTTGGCTCACAGCTTCAAGTCTGGCCAGTGGAACACTTCGAGGAGCTTCGCGAATCGGCGTAGCATCTCCAGCATCAGTTATAATGTTTCATAAGGTTTTTTCTGATCAGTTGGAATATTTAGCCTAGCTTCATGCTGGTTTTTGCCTTCCAACTCTTCCGTCAATTCGTTTAGGTGTCTACAGTTGATGATGGTGTACCCCTTTAGAAATTGTCTCAATGCAGTTCCTCTTTAATTCAATTAATTTATTGAATTCATTTAATACTCGAATTAGGATGCGTTCATTATTTTGCCTCTTAGCCATGGTCTTACCAATAAGTACGTCCGCTGTAGAATTTTGTGCAGTTTTGGTGGCCAACAATTTGTATGTCCCACAATCTTTGCACAAACAACTGATTCTGACTTTGCTGGAATCTGTTCGTTGTATTCTAGGACCACTCGTTCACTACTTTATGAGTCACTATAACCAATGCTTAGTGCCACTTCCATGTTTTTATACTCAATAATTTTGTTATGCATGTCGATCCCTATTATGACTTTACATGTTACTACTTCTATAACGCTGTTGTCATCACCAGTTACCATCATCAACCTTGCTGCAGGCAATGTTCTAACTACTTTAGTAATGAAATCAAATCGAATAACGGAATGCAGTGCTCCTATCCACCAATCAATAGTAACACTGGTTCCTTTCCTACTATTTTGCGAGACCGAGGCTGTGAGGAATTCACCCACTTTCGGACGGCTCGCTTTAGATTAACGACTGAGTACATGATGGTTAATCTTCCTTAGTTTTGCATCACCAAACTTTCCTCAATTGAAGCCCTTCCCGGCATTGCGATTTATACCGGTTTCAGGGATGCAATTCTCTTTGAGAGCTCTCAGCGATTCCAGTATATCCTTCATTACATCTACACTTTCCATCTCCACACGGTCACTCTAAATACTATAGTTTCAGCAAACATTGACTTTGTATTCGAATATGTCTCTCGCTAGATGCATATGCCCGTTACTCCGCTGATAAATCTCAATATTTTTACCCTTTCGAGGTGATCACCAGATGAGCCTACAATAGAAATATGAGTAATGACCTGAGGAATGATTCTAACGTCTAAAAATTATGTTTTTACTCTGGCAGCATTCGTTAAAGTGGTACCGTAGATGTCCTTCAATATCTTTCACTTTGTCCTCGAGCTTAACTTGTCGTTCTTTTATTACTGAATTTTCTCCGACCGATTTGTCCTGAAGCTGTATGAAATCTCTGATGACATCTCCGACATACGTACATCCAGTGCGTCTATCTTCGGAAAATGCTGGTGTCACGCCTAATAAATACATTAATGTACTTTTAAAGTGACCCTGACATACGACACTACTCTTTTTAAAATGCCTATATGTACGCTAACGAGACGAATTGTATTGAAACAACGACGAACAGTTAACGCGAAAACGACAAAACCGATTCTTTAAAAAAACTTGTAATAAGATAATATATTAATTTCTATTTTATTCAATATACATATTTTTTATTTAAAACTTAAAACTAATCGCTTATGGATTTTCGAATGGACATTCTGATAAGTATTTATTATAAGACGTATATAAGAAAACGCGAATAGACTTATAAGCGTCAGTTCAGAAGTGGAATTAGTTTACTAAGTAACTAACGTAACTAGAAAGAGCTTTGGTAAATTTGAAGTAAAACAAACAAAGAGTGTTCAGTTGTGTAAATGTGCGAAGTGGGCGTTTTCAGTGGTTTTACGACTTGCCACTGATATTAACCTCAAATTTTGTTAGATTTCCGTCGGCAACGGAGTTTCAGTAGACATACGCTTTGTCACTGAGCTCAACGATCCCAATCCAAATATGCAAACTTGTAGTTTATGTTCGCATCGTTGATTATCGCACTCCGTCCTCACACCGTCTTCGAAAATAAATCTATAGTTATCTCCTACTCGTTTTGCATTATGAATGGTATTGCTTTTCACTAATTATTATATGTATTGTACTTACCACGATAATCTAATTAGAACGAAAACGTAGCTTTAAAAAAAGAAGTCTAAAGACGTTTGGTTGCCTATGTCTGTCAAAAAATCTGCTTCAACAACGTTTAAATTAAAATTTTAATAACGCAATTGGAAGTGACACAGAAGAAGATATCACCATGATTCAACGCATATCTCTTCTCGAAAAATATATTGAATGTTTTATAAATACACAAGCAACCACGAATGTTTGCTACGCAAGTGCTTTCGCAAGCATAAAACTTTCAGCCCACGTTATCGTCATTGCCAGTTCTGTTTTCACGGGTAACATGAATCCGATTACAACAACGACAACTAATGTTCCTATTCCTTTTTGTAATGACTAATTGCAATCTTTGTATACGATTAAAGACATTGCTGAGTTATTACCAGAATTTAATCCAACAAGCGAAACTTCTTTATATGCAATTCAATTTATTAAACGCGTTTAAATGTTAAAAAGTGCCTAGAACTGGTCAGATAGTGCTATAATTTTTGCGGTGCAACGAAATATGTGTGGGTACGCGAAATTATGGATCAACAGTGCGTTTTCATCAAATGGCCACAAATTGTAAACAAATTTCTTAACGATTTCCCATGTATGTATAATGAGGCAGATACCTACACACATAAAGCTATCGCGAGAAAAACGTCAACAAAAGGAATCGTTAGTTGAATATTATTATACAATAGAATGTTTGCCCTCGGAAATAAAGGTGGTTTAGTAGAAGTTAGCATTGCGAGACATATAATGAACGGCATTAACGATAAAGATTTAAAATGAAAAGTTTCAAATGAATATGTACGGTGTCAAGATTTGCTAAATGAATTACAGACGTGAATGGACAGAAGTAAATGGACATGTTACGGGAGGTTTTGTTGAGCACCCGTACACTAGTGAGAGAAAAGTTTGCCAGCTACATAGGGTCACATAAAAATGAAATAACAGTATGTTTCCAGTGGTAAAATATAAATATTGAATCAGACTTAGTGATTGTTAATGACGAACTAATATGTGAAAATATATATTTAATTGGCGCTTTTGTAACCGCTTAAGCGATTTTCGGCCGAGCTCCTCCTCCAATTTGTGGTTTTGCATCTTGATCTTTTTCCAACAAATGGAAGGACCTACAATTTATACTAAGCCGCCTCCGATCAGCTGATGGTTTTTTTACGAGGAACCTTTATTTCATGTCCGAAATACACTCGGAGGGGTGGACATTCCCTGTCGAGGGCGACTGCAATTAAAAAATTTAACTTAATTTTTTATTTAAATTAATTTTCCATAACTTTTGGATGTTGGTGGCACCGGGATTTGAACCCGAGCCTTCCAAATGTCAGTACTCAATGCTAACCACTCGGCTACCACGCGGCCGCGGTGAAAATATACTCCTTGGAAAAGATGTTTTGTGTAGTGCAACTACTAGCTTAATAATTGAAAACGAAGAATGCCGTGTCGACCAAATTCGTAGCATAAACATTCCGGACAAGTTAAGTGAATATCAAAATAAACAATTCGCTAATATTTTAAAAGAGTACAGTGGATTATTTTCGGACAAAATCACAAATATCGGAAAGTGCGGTATTTGGAAAATAAAATTGTTTTAAAAAATACTGCGCCTATTCAGTTGAAACCTTATCGAATACCTTTTCCTAAACGGCCAAAAATATTGTAAATAATATATAATATAATACGACCGAGTGCGACACCGTATGCATCTCCCGTGGGTTTTGTGGCAAAAAAGAATAAAGAACATAGACCATGTGTAGATTATCATTGTCTAAATAAAAATACGGTGAAGAACCGTTCCCCATGCCGAACATGGAGGATCAGTTTGCGCAACTCGCGGGAAATCAGTTTTTCACTATACATGACCTTCGCATGGGTTATCATCAAACCGAGATCGACGAATCTTCAAAACAGTACGTTGTTCGCCCGCTACTTCTCAATGTATTCTGCATCAAATCGCGTCTAAAATGAATTCAGGGGAAGTAATTGTTTACTTGGATGACATAATAGTCCCAAGTAAATCAATCAACGAAGGACTTCTACGATTAGAAGAATTTCTCAAACTGCTGCAAGAAGCCGGACTAACACTACGTCCAGCTAAATGTAAGTTCCTAGCAACAAGTATAAACTATCTCGTACATCAGTACGGTACGAAACCAGGATAAATAAAAGTATCAGCTATTAAAAATTTTCAGCAAGCTATCAAGATAACCGAGGTAAGACGGTTTATAGGCCTCATGGGTTTCTTCAGAAATTTCATTATATCGAAACCTATAACAATGTTATTAGCCAAAGTTAATCACGACAAGTTTATTTGGGGTCCTGAGCAACAAAAGTCATTTGACACCCTTTAAATATCCTAATGAATCAATCAGTACTCGTTTTGTATGATCACAATGCCAAACATGAAGTCCGAACCGGCGCCAGTAGCATTGGTTTAGCAGGTGTTCTACTGCACTGTTACGAGCTTGAATTTTTGACTGCTGTGGAAACAATGGAACAGTTTCGCGCTGCCGTCGCATATGTGAAGGAGCATAAAGAACTCAAGACAAAAATTGCATGTTGGTGGCTTAAGCTACTCGAGTAAGATTTCGATTGCATACATCGATCAGATGCTCTCAGTCGCATGCCTGAGGAGCCCGCATGAGAATTCGAGCGTGCTGGTTTTGTATTGAACGTTAACATCGATATCAACGATTTGCTTTTTACTATGCAAGTACAAGATGAAAAATTGCGTGAAATCATTGATATTCTAAAAGGTACCTTAAATTCACCAAACGAAATTTTCATAAAAGCTGATTACCAAATACATAATCACCGATTATACCGCAAGCAAACTGACGATATGAAATTTGTAGTACCCAAGGGTGTACGTTGACAAGATGAAACCTTGGTGCAAAAATAATCCCGAGCTTGAATACGACTACGATTAATGTACCAACGCTAACGAGACGAGTTGTATTGTAAACACGACGAACAGTTAACACGAACGCGACAAAGCCGATTCTCTAAAAACGTCTGTAATACGATAATATATTTAATTCTGTTCTATTCAATATACATATTTTTCATTTAAAACTTAAAACTAATCGTGCTTATTGATTTTCGGATGGACATCCTGATAAGTATTCATTATAAAACGTATATAAGCAATCGCGAATAAGCGTCACTAGCGATTAGGTCTTGATGTAATGAAATCTGCGATGACATCATCAGTCATGCGTGCATCTTGTACTTGTGATAAAATGTTGGCATTCATTTGTGATATTGCAGCCAAAAGCCTGTTCATATCTAGAGCAGTAGTTGAGCCTTTTTCTTAATCTTAGCTGCTGGTTGATTTAATCCCTTTACAGATTCGTTTTCTTAACCAATTTCCTTTTGAGAGGATATATCGTCAAATTCTGAACGAATTCTCAAATCTTTAGATTCCATCACTGGATTGTTAATGGTCTCAAGATTTGTTTTAAATTTTCTCAGCTGTAAAGAACTTAATCAACCCATATTTATTGCTCAATAAATAACAAATCTCTTTACTGCACATAACGACTTATAATACAACTCTAACTCTCTATTACAAACAGTAAATCATCTACCACTCGTATTTGGCATGTTTGCCACATTATGTACAAGTATTAGCGCGGGTCAAAAATGCTATATTTTTTCTGGGATCCGAATATCGAAATTTGGTTTATGTTGTTATTAGTATTAGTCATATTTTCATATTCCGACCATTTCAGAGATATTCATGTTAATTTAAATTAAGGCATTAAAACAAAATACTCCTTTTTTAATTTGAAATTTACTGATAACTAGTTGTGAAATCAAACGTGCTTAAAAGGGTCTGATGTGATTGTTTGCTTACTTTAACTACTAAGAAAATAAGCTCATTGGAGTTCCAATTGGTATTGATGTTCATAGTTTTCTATGAATACTTTAGTTTTCTTTTCATGCATTTTCGCAAAAAGACGAAATATTCAGATAAAAGTGTAAATTGTGTAATTGTGTTGGAGTTTCGGTTACGCAGGTATTCCCGTAACGAGATTCACTATTCTATTTTAACAATTTTCGAGTCGTTAAAATAACTTAGTAACTACCTTAACGATTTCACTTTCGCTTTACATATCTTAACAAAACTCGCTATTGCATAAACCGATGTTGTCGTTTACTACTAGATAACTTATTAACAAAATACGAATATTTTTAAGTTGTTGACGCCATCAAAAAAGCATTTGATTATTTTACTTAGGTCAAAATAAAAAAAAAATGGCTTTTGAGTATTTGACATCCTTTTTTCAAAAGATTACGTGCTCTTCATTAATAGGTAGAAGTTTGCTTCGAGAAGTGGAAGATCCTCCCTACTTGAATGCAACTGAGTCTTGAAATCTATATATAATCTGGGGTTAATTGATTTAGTTGAATAAATTGTTTTTCAAATTGTTAGCCAAGTAAAAAACAGAAGAGTAACAGCAATTACTTCATGAAGACAGATGAATAATATAACTTCCAAATGTTTTCCAATTTTTAACACTAATAATTTATGAGACAATTGTCCGTAGGCCGTTGTCCATCATGTGATAGATTAGATTTGCCACGACCCAAATAGAGTGGCAAGCTGCACATAAAATTTCTGTTTCATCATCCTCACAATTTGTTGGAAGCACTTTTATGGCTACAGAAATCACTCATGTATCAATCATGAAGAAGCCTATGCCAACCACCATAGATTTTAATTGTTAGATAACACTGTTCATTATACATAAGTAATTTGTTCATAGATACAAGTGTGATCCTAATTTCAAGATTTTGGCGGTCATCAGAAACGCGGAACTATTAATTAATTTTCATGGTATTTTTGAAAGTGGAAGCCACAACACGTTTTAGGATGGTGAACATTCTCGAATTTGATTTCATAATTTCTTCTTCTCTTTTTCACATTCTTGAACGTTCCGGTAATCTGTGATAATACCTTTCTTCCATTTTAATAAAAGTAAATGTTAGCTATGTAGCATAGTGTCCTTAAAAATGAGTTAGCGAGTCTGATAATCGGTAGTGCAAGAGAGAAAGTTTATTAGTTAGCGATTCGGCAAATCATATTGATAAAGGTAGTGAATCCCACTACTGGAACTATGTTGTTGCTAATAAGAGCGTGGGAAAAAATTTAAATCGTTTACACTGGTTAGTGATTACTCCTTTTAGGTAGGTACAGAAATTGCCCAAATATGTTTGTGCATTTATTGTAATTGAGTGTGTCGTATGAACTTATAACATTTATGTGTTTAATTGTCGGTCTTTGTGATTTTTAATAAACATATCATACATAATACATGTAAATCCATTTATCTTGGTGTAACCAAAAATAAAAAATATATATAATTTAGTGAATTTGAAAAATGCTACTACTATGTGTTACATTGAAAAAGGGACACATATAGATCGGTTTGCAAATTTTAAACATCGATATAAGAACAAACACATATATAGAATAAGTGTATCATATAAAAAGTAAGCAAATAGATAGTAGGAGTAATAGATAAAACATTTCCATAAACAGTTATTTAGTGACTTTACTGTAATTCGAATTTAATTACTTCGTAAGCTTCGTTAGGAGTACTTTGGTTGAACTTATGCTTTTCATAGTAATGGACTTAACTGAAGTCAAAGTGCAACTCTGAAAATTTTTTTATAAATAACATAAGCTCTTTTGCACATATGTGTATTGGATTCGTTAATTTGTATGTTATATTGTAGTAAATGCACTTATATATTGTATGCTTTAAATCAAAAGTAGCAGTGGTATTAAATTAGTCACGATGATTGCAGAAGTAATAGTACATTTTTAATAGTGGTGGAATTAGTCGAGGAGATTTCTTTAAAGATAAAAGCAGAAAGAACAGTAGTGGTAGTATAATTAGTCGATTGCTCGATGGCAACTGATGATCCAATTCAGTTTAATATTTTGTGTCTTCTTTTTGCGCTATGTAATTAATTGCATATGTTGATAACTTTTCCATAAATGCATTAACTGTACTCGCATCATCAAGTAACCCTCTTATTTGTATTTTTGTATGTGTCGGCACTTTATATTTTTGTTTTATATCTTTGCTTTGGTGACAGTTCAGTTTTTATGTAGCAATATGATATCTGTTTTTTTTTTTTTTTTTTTGTTTTCATGAATTAAAGATCAGCACCTGTCCTGAGGATGATGTTTGCAAATATGAAGATACGTCCGTCTCAATCATACAGCTCCTCAGTGTTTCAGGTATAAACATGCCCTGTGGCACTTTTCCGCACCTCTTTCGCGCACACTCCTTTTTTTATTTTTATATTTTTAGAAAAGATGAATTTCCTCTAGGTAATAATTCCAATTGACTGCGAAGTCAATATTTTCCAATCAGCTTATATCGCCTTTGCATGTATGTATGCATATATATTAATATGAGTTACAGGACCACACGTTGGCTTTTTGAACCGCTAATATAATTTTTTAAGGAAGAAAAAAAAACATAGAATTTAAAACATAGAAAGTATATGTATTAGTTATTAAAAATTAAGATTGTAACACGTGCTAAATATTAATTAGTTGACGAAATTAACCATTTTGTGCATAAGATTAGAGTTTTGTGGACTATAACTTTTTCACGTATCGAGTTGTTAGGTCACGCCTATGAAGATTTGACCAATAGATTTAAGTTTAAGACCAATAACCTCCTCGTATGGCGTAGAGAGCTTACTCCTTACCCAACTGCATTTCGTTTAACTTAACATTTTCAGCAATCCAGTATTATATTTCAGAAAACCTCACTAGTATTTCAATAAACCTCCAATACCTTTCAAGCAAAATCGAATGATATATTCGGAAATATTTACGCTGAAACAATTTGGAGGTTTTCTGAAGTACAATTCAGTTTTTTCTAAAAAAAAAAATTTTCTAAAAAACTTTGCGGTATTTTATAAATTTCTCTGAGGTTTTTAAAAAGCTAGGAAAGATGTAGCAATACTCAGCTTTTTTGTGACTCAAATTTAGCAGCAGGCCCTAGAGAGAATTAACATCAATGACACTAGATAAAACCTCTTTCTAAAACATATAGAACATACAATGACAGAGATTATATTGAAGATAAATATGTAGAATATGAAGATAAATAGTATGGACTGTAAGTATGCTGTAAGACTCTTCAACAGAAAGTTTAGCAAAAAAGCCAGGTAAATTCCAAGTGGTTGCATTTAAGTAAATCCTAAAGATATAGGCTGTTGCAAATATTAGCCGTTTCAAAATTAAGAAATGAATCCTCATAGCGTTTGATTTTAAAGTAGCCATTTTTTAGAAGCCGAAAACTATTAGTAATGAATGTTTATTAATACAATTTTCTTGTTTAATAAATTTGTGAGAAATATTTTGGTATTGTTGTTAATTGGTAATTTATTTCATAAATTCATAGAATACTTATATGCTGCGGAATAATTTTCATTTTTAACAACTCTTTTCATCATAGTCTGTGGCATGGAGTGGCGTGCTAAGTTACAAAGATTCACTAACATCGTTTTATCAAGGCAACATGATACAATAAAATTTTACATAAAATAACATTTCATTAGATATATTATATAAGATCAAATAACTGATAAGGGTATATTAACAACGCACACTCACCTGTTTATATGAGGCAACCCCATAGCTGTCCATACGGAACAGAAAACAACCTGTACTTTTTCAATTCTTTTCTTTTAACTGGTGTGCGAATTTGTAAAAAACGTATAAGAGAAGATAATTAAAAAAAAGTTAATTGAAAATTTAATTACTCAATACTATCCGCACGCAACTTACATAAAATGTTGTTTACAGTTAATGCAAAAATGATTATTTTTGAACAACCCAATATATTTTATGGTTATAAATAATTATTAATTATCTTAATAAATTTATTAAACAACAATTCATGAAATCAATATTATTATATTATCTATTATTTATATGTATATAAAAGAGCGGTTGAAAACTAAAAAATTCTCCCCTTTCGCTAAAGCTCTCGAATGCAAATCAATATAGAAGTTTTATGGGTTTTTATTTCAAGTTCTGGTTCAATGTTAACTCCTTTCCTTTCATTCATTTATTTATTATTCGGTCTCTATGTATTTTATTATATGAGTCCGTAATACTTCGAGTATATGTGCACCTTCCACAGTTTTGAATTAATAAAACGATATTTTCAAATAAAAAGCAATCAAATATGTACTTATATTGAAAAAGTTATAAAACTGTATATATTTCCTACAGATAAAATTTTGAATTCGTCTCTAATTTTCTGGCAAATTCCCTACTACCAAAAGAAATGACATTGTTTGATTTGTTGTGGCGCAGTTCATTTAAAAGCTTGTTGTTTCTGCATATTTAACTCCTGCAAAGCCATTGACTAAATTCCGTGAATGTCAGAAATTTATACTGAATACTAGAATTTAATTTGAAAGCAAACTGAATTTTATTAAAATATTCGATACCAAAGTTTTATAAAATGACACCAATCAAAGGGATGTGGTTTCGACATTGAGTTATAAGTTATCTTGTGAAGGTAATTTACTGAGTAATATCGTTTTATGCATTGTTTAAACTTTAGTTTTTCTTTCACTTCACTTTCTCAACCAAAAGACTCACAAGAACGCAAGATTTTTACTCCACAATTTTTACTACCTGAGATTCAAAAACATTATTGAAAAGAACAACAATAACAAGTATCAAATAAACAACAACAGTAAATATTAAAACAACAACAACCGTCTATCAAAATTATAAAATCATTTAATTTCTATGTATTTATTTAAGTTTTAAGTATTGCTGTACTTTGGAGGAATATTTGGCATTGCCTGTATAAATACTACTAACTAAGAAGCATCATGAATTTTCCATGATATTTAAGATCGGGACACATCGACATTCTAGTTCGCAGACGTTATACTGTTTCAGCCTTTCTGGCGTTCTGTACGAAACCCGGCATGCTGCGTTATCTTGTTAAAAAAAGTATTTGGCTCACTATATCTCAAAAACCGTATATCCTTTTTTTAGAATGCCTATTTATTTCCCGGAATATATTTGAGAAGAAGGAATATAAAGAAGAAGTTTTTCTTGAGGGATAATTGCGCCCCGTGCCATTAACTACAGCCAAAATCGCTCTCTTGAAAAAATCTAAGCTCTTAACGCATCGTTGCATCTTATCGTTGATTATTTCATTGTAATTTGTATTACATGAAAACTATGTATACAAAGGCTTTGACTTCAATGACTGACGGATCAACACACAGTCTAAGCTGCTGAAGAGATATGAAACTTCCAGGTTCTGTTTTGTGTATGACGTAGACATTTGATAAGAACGGAGTTTTCATGATGTGAACCCGGAACCGATCTATTCGAAAAACTTGAGTTTATTTCGAAACGATTGATTTAGACGAAATTTGGTGCATCAGTAACTCTTTGCCTAGATTGATAAGGCGGACACCCTTTCTTTCTAGGATATGGGCTTGGGACCGATCTATTCGAATGAAAACAATTTGTTTATGATCGCTGGACTTGCAATTTAGAACAGAGATGATCTTTGCCTAAATTGACATTGGCAGCTATTTTGGACCAACATATTCGAAAAAATCGTATTTATGGTGGGATTAACATGAAATTCAGTAACTAAGCAACTTTTCGACTAAAATACCACTGAGAGCACTTCAAACCATCTTGTAAAAATCCAGCGGCCGTTCGGAAGCGACTCAGAATATATTGTAAGTAAGCGCTAAATGTTTCAATTAATCTCGGTCCAAATCTACCACCGTACCAAAGTTCAAGCAATTTTCCATCTGTTAATTTTTTTTATATCCAATTCCTGCAAGAAATACTTGAAGAATATGAGTTTTTGGAATAGATCAGTTCCAGATCCATTTTCCCAAAGAAAAACCCTCGCCGTACACGAAGCGAATGGGTGAAGGAGGCCATAACGTAATAATACCGCAATTGGATAAATTACATAAGTTAATAATTAATAAATGAAACTATATAAAAATTATGACGTTGATTTGGTTCAAACCCATGACCATCCGCATACTAGCACGCATTGCTAAGCAGTATCATCAAACTATGTAATTTGTTGTTCTTGTGTTTTTGTAAAAAGCTGCGGACCAGCAGTTAACTCAACCAGATCTTAAAGTTCTTTCTGTCATCCAAAACTTTTTCGATCATGTTTTTTTCAACGGTTAGTACTCAGTATTTAAGAAAAAATCATAAACTAAAAACTTTTCCAACTGTGTTTCTGCACTTCTGCTAATTATTAGCGGTGATAACTTTACAAACAGATACTTTCAGTCGAGCAGTTGTTGTTGTTGTTTTAACCTTAGATAGTGTCTG
Organism: Ceratitis rosa; assembly: GCA_037013455.1. NCBI lineage: Eukaryota > Metazoa > Arthropoda > Insecta > Diptera > Tephritidae > Ceratitis > Ceratitis rosa. The sequence continues at coordinate 698,124 of JAWMAG010000097.1, read as the reverse complement.
CACTAGCAGTAAAGATCTTTGCCTATTCTTTTACACTTCAGATTTACACAAGGCAGAATATTCAGATAGATTTGTTGGAATTATACTTCTGCGATACAAAATTAGCTTGCAGGTTTAATATAGAAACATCAGTGAAATAATTCGTTAAACCGAAAATTCGTTATACTGGGGGAATACTGTATTTCCATAAATGGGCCACATTACGTTATTACCATTTATTTACTAAGAATGAGATTTAGCAAATAACTCTATATTTCGTAAGAGAATAACTGTATATTTCATTGAAAAGCATTCGTTCTCCGAATATTCAAATCAATCAATTAATGTTTTATTAATATTAAAATCTTTATATTTATTATCATTGCAAATTTATTTGATTTTACTGTAATTTTTTACAAGCTTTTAACTTACTGTTTTTCATAAAATTTGAATTTATGAAATACTCGTATATAGAAAAAGATCAAACAGAAATATTAAGGACCAAATCATATAGTTTTGAAAATATTCCAAAGTTAATTTTTGTAATTAAGAAATTTATTTGCAGATACTACAACACTTTGTAAAGCTTTTTAATTCCTAAAAATTGGAAGAGTGCATTTTTTTCGAAGACCAACCAAAATCAAATCGGTTCTTTGCAAATGAAAGTGAATCAAATGTAAAGGTTGACTTCGTCCCAAACTATTTCTAATTGTGTTTCAGAAAAGTTCAAATGTTTTCAAATTTTGCATTAGAAAAATTTACAGCAAGTTCGGAAAAACTGTTATTAGAAAATCAAAAAATATGTGTCCGAAAGAATCATTTGGATTTCGGAAAGTTTGGAATTTTTTACAATTATCGAGGAAAAGGTTATGAATTGAATATGTACTTACAGGTCTTTCTCCACCAGATCTTCATCCTCTGATTCCAACCGGACGAGGGACTGACCTATTCAAAAAATCTTATTATGGTTCCATTTACTTGAAATTCAGTGAAAAGATTGCTCTTTGTTAAGATGCGCAGGAAAACTTATCTTCTCTCCGGGAAGTGGACCGTAGACTGGCCTATTCAAAAAGTCGGACTATTTCTCTCTCCGGTAAGTGGACCAATGCCTAGGGTAAAATCAAAAATGTTCTATCTCCACAAGTATTGAGCAATTAAAGTTATGATAAAAAGATATCCCATGATGATTAATTTTTCATACATTCAATGAGTATGTGCGACAGCGAAGCGTTGCAGGGTACAGCTAGTCTTATATAATATGACCTAGCCAGTGTAACTAGTGTTTCTTTATTCGCAGAACTACGTTACCAAATTTCTCGTACCACTCATCGTTCCATCGTCTGTGATACTCACTGCTGCCAATGCGCGAAGCGTCCTAAATCTTTCGGGAAGCCTTTCCTTCGAAGACCTCTAACGCCAACTTATCGGATGTTGTCATCGTTTATGCTTTTGCACTATAGCAGGACTAGCTGGAATTGAGTGAAGCCTTGCGATTGTAACAACATACCCAAAAAAAAAAAAAAAGCAATGTGAAACGTGATAGTTTTCGCATATGAAGTCTAATAAACAGATGCTAAGATGAGCTGAATTTTGTTTTTGAAATTTGTTTGCTTCTCCAAACTGCATCAAAGTTAAAAGGTTGGAGAATTCTGAAACACATTTGAATTTTTCTGAAAAACGTTATAATTTATTTGGAAAACACTCCAGTTTGAAACGCATTTGATTCTCTCTGAAATATATTTGTGGTTTGTTGACAAACGGAATATCCGAAATAAATTTATGGTTTCCTGAGAAAGCTTTGGAATATCTGAAATACCTTCGAGTTTTTTCCCAAAATCATTTGTATTTTTCTAGAATAAATTTGACGTTTTCTGATATACATGCAGCTTGTAAAAAAGTAGAAACAATCAACGCTAAACGTAATGTATTTTAATTCATTCGTTCTACCAGTTACTATGAAACTTTATTAAATTATTACAAGCCGACCGAGGTAATATCTGAATAATCGTGCTTATTTTAGTCGTAAATTCTGCGTGTTGAATTGGGTAGTAGGAAGAAAAAAAAGAGCTAGAAAAGTTATGCTCCCTTAAAAGGCGACTTCCGTTTTGTATATGGATAATCAGCAACAATACACATTGTAAGCAAGATAAAGTTTTTAGTTTCCACCTATAAAATAGTAATCATTGCTATTATAATTTCGATTTTTCATGTCCAAAATGAAAAATCTTCGTATTTACATATATTAGCACACTAGTTGGCACAATTATTTTGACGAAAATTTTTTTCCAAATTTCTGAGCTTGCTTTAAGTTGTACCTTTATATAACAGTGCCGAAATGGTTACCAAACTATCGAATGTATTTGCAGTTACACATGTATTGTATATAAATCTACGTTTGAATTTTCTTTCCGCTGATAAGAATGCTTGTATAAAACTATTTTTTTCGTGGCATGAGTATTTTGACGAAATCTTTGTGGAAACTATTTCGCACGTTTTACCATATTAATATTAATTAAAACTTATTAGACACCATGGAAAAAGGGTGGAGTTAATTTGTATGACAAAGTTTGAAGTGGATGCTGACATAAAAAAAATTACATTTAAATTTAAATGTCACATAAAACAGAGCAGTGGCGGTCGCGGTAACCGAGTGGTTAGCATTGCGTACTGCCATTCGGAAGGCTCGGAATCAAATCCTGGTGTGATACTAACATCCAAATTAAGCTAAATTTTCTAATTGTGGTCGCCCCTGGGCGATCGGTGAACAATTTTACGGAGCTTTATGCTTTATTTTTCTCTCAGTTCTTAAAAAATAAAAACCCTTGAGAAAGTGGGAAATCAAAAATTGTCACAGATTTAATTGATTTTTTCAACAAAGCAATTAAACTCTTCAGGCAAAGAACCAAAACAAACAGCTGATTTGAATGTTACCAAGTAACGAAAAAACTATCAAGCTTGCCGGACTGGTACTTTTTTACTCGGTACAACGATAATCTGTTAATGTTACAAAAACAAAATACATGAGCAAAACCACCGAATAACGATTAAATAATTAAAATGCCGGTGTAAATACCTCTATTATACAAACTTTTGTTTTAAATGTAAAGACCACTCACACGCGTATTCTTATAGACCAATAAATCTACTACCCTTTCAGTCCAAATTATTCGAGAGAATTCTGATATAAAATATATATCGACCGAATTACTAATAAATTTCGGAAGGCATTGGAGTTCAAGGAGTACTATGACATTCCCTGCCGAGCGCGGTTAGGAAAATTAACATAATTTTTTATTTAAATTAATTTTCTATAATTTTTGGATGTTGGTCGGACCAGGAGTCGAACCATGGCCTTCCGAATGGCAGTACGTAATGCTAAACACTCGGCTCTCGTGGCTCCAAGTAGTATTGCTGTACAATATTTTATGACGCAGCATAAGCATTCGAAAAAGCTTGGCCTGAAGGTCTATTAAACAAAATTTACATTTATTTGAGTCATACACATATCTGTCTAACAGACAGTTTACCGTGACACAATCGAAATTTATCGCTGGGGAGTTTTCAGTTAAAACTGGTGTTCCTCATTATATTATTTATTATATACTCGCACACTACAGACATCCCAGTAAGTTGAAAAGTTCAAACATCCACTTTCGCAGACGGATAACACAGCCATATTATTCCGTGATAAATAAACAAGAAAAGTATCAAAAACGATTTGGCACCATTAACTTCTCATTGCAAAATGGCTGGCAAGCTGGAGAGTTAAAGTCAATGAGCTAAAGTGTAAACTTGAAAAAAAAGTAGCTAACTTACATTGACTAACATAAAAACTCTGGGCTAAAACTATATATAATACAAAGCACTTATTTAGAATGCTATTATAAGGCCAACTTGGATGAATACCGAAATTTGTAAGGTTAATAATAGGCTCACCGTGGTACGTTCTTAAACATACATAAAAACCTTGTTATCTTACAGGTTAACCTTGAAGTTGAAAGGGGCAAAACGAAATACCTCACAAAACTGAGAAATACCAACTTATTTGATAATGCCTTGTGCAACTCATTAAGGAATTCCCGCAGCATAGAGGTGTTTCCGCCTCCTAATGGGAGCTCCTTAGTTTAGTTTGAAAATTGCTCCGAGATAACTCGAATGCTTGATTTAGGCAGATTCAGTAATAAATGTATTACGCTTAAAGAAATATTATTTGTAAAGTGATAAGTTCATATTACTACACAACAAAACATATAACCAAATTGAGTTATGGAAAACTTTATTTGATGTTTAGATTTTTCCCCAAAATCGCGTCCCCTCTGTGTCTGCTCTTGACTTGGTTCCCATTAAAGGATTGATGAACCAAAGTAAATACTTAGTAGTCCTTAACAATAGAAATTTCCCTTTCAGAGACAAGCAACAGACAAATGCCCCTAATCATGGTGTTAAAACTCATCACTGGCTACTTCAAAGTTCAGGCATAAATGCAATTGAAAATATATAGTCTATTTAAAATATAAGCGAAGCTTTTGTCGCGCAAGAGAAGAAACCATTTTCAAAGGTACTTCCTTTTGAAGAGGGATATCCTCGGAATTTGATGGACCCACTGATCCAACCTACCTTTAAAAATTGAAATTGAAGCTAAAGCGGGTTAACGTTTTTGCAACTACAACCACATTTTCAATATTTTATTTAAACTAAGATATTGTTTCTTTAATAAAAATCACTGGTCAAAATACAGATGCCAACTGATATACAAACACCTCATTTCTTGTCTTTCCAAATTTTCGTGAAATAATATTTGTTTAATTGTTTTCAAGTTTATATCAGTAAAATTTACAAAGTAAAAAAATTTGTTTTACTAAACCAATTAAAATTTTATATGCAGAATACATCACGTTGTTTCGTCAAAATATTTATGTCGACTAAATATCAATCAGCGAAAAATTGTGTAACAAATCTCCAAGCACACCATACCAAAATTAAAGCCATTACGAATCATAATAGAGATAGTTCTGTACACTCTTTTAAAATAATTTCGTTTCCAGAAACAAAAAATTTGGAACAATACGTATAAAAGAAAAACAGGACTGCTCTGAAATCCGATTTCTGAACCGAAATTAAATATGATAACGTTTGGTCTGTAACCTTATCGAGTTAAATCTGTCTTAGAATTATGAATTCAATGAGCTTAGTGTACCATATTTAGTTTTATCGGAAAATTCCGTCTGAATGATGTGTCTTATATTTATGGAAAACAACTCGGACATATCCAACGCTATTCGAGTGAAAGTCAAGCCGCAATTGCAAATAGTCAGCGTCAATAAAAGTATGTCAATGGCCAGAAACAGATAAAAGAAACAAATAAATACAAATGCATACATATTTGTTAATAAGGGAGAAATTTCGAGATAAATTGCACAAGAACGGAACTAGCGAATCGGCGCCAAAATGCTTTCAGAAAATGTTGGTGCCAAAAAGATATTTCGATGCTGCAAGTTTCAGGTCTCTTTTAATTTACTTTTTCCTTTGCATCCTGTAAGTGGGTGTATTTCCCTCACTATCATTGCAGTTGATCGTAAAGCGTTTAAAAATGAAAATTAAGAACATTTAAGCATAACCTAATAGCACATATTTTTACCCTAGGAGTTCCTATTATACCCTAAGACAATCGCTCACAGCAAAGAGCGCAGGTTTTAAATACTGAGATGAAGAAAATCGTGCACCCATTAAGAGAAGGTACACGTTGGTTCAGGGTATTTTTGAGACTACATTCGAGACCACGGGGTGAAGGAAGGAAGCAGTCATTTTCCACCGGCCCAAACGGAGCACGGTACGAAACTTAAACATCGATTCGAACCAAAAAATCTCATCCTGGTAATATTTATTGCGATATGCTGTTATTTTGAATAACATAGTGTTAAAAACTACAAACAAAAACTGTTAAGGAAAAGGTGGGCTGCAAAAAATATCTCGACGTCATATCACGTCGCCTATTACCACGGAAACTAATGCTAGTTTAAACGATGTTGAGAAATAAATGTGAATAACTAATTGCAAACAAGTTCTTAACTTTTCGTTCATTAATCTCAAATCTGACCTTCTCTTTAATTTTTACGTATATTCTGTTCTCTTCTTTTAAATTTTATACAAGAACAGCCAGTCTATTAATTCCCAATGATCTACAAATGTTAACAATGCAATAGGATTTATTTTTGTTCGACTTTTTCAATTTTTATAGAATAGTCGAACACCTTTATGATTTTGAGGCAAAAATCTAGATCGATGCGAAATTTATCCCGAAATCAACTTCATTACAGCCCTGAAATGTAAATGAAATGAATGAAAAGAAGTAATTAAGAATTTAAAACAATTTGAAGGAAAGCTTTGACTAACAAATATACGAAATTTATTTCATAACACCCGACTGTGTTTGTAAAGCAGCTAATGTAAATAATTATTCCTTCGGTGTAGAAAAACATAAAATAAAATTAATTTAGCAATTGGTTCTATTTGGAGATAAAGTTATATTAACCCGTTGCAGGGTAAATAATGGATTGATAAAGCTTACCGCAGGGCTCATACAAAAATAAATAAGTTTTAAGTGTGCCTTATTTATACAATACAATACTCACCCTTAACAGAATTAAGTGGCTTAGCATTGACTTCATAACAAAACTCTTGATAATAATGCATCTTAATAGGTATTTAGTAATTGTAGGGATAGCTTAGATAATTTGAAGGATAAATTTTGATACCATCTTGATGCAGCTTGAGCGAAGCTATTTTTTTTAGCAAACTTTTTTGCTGTGGTACTTTCGTTATTTAATTTTTAACAAATTATTTGTAATTGATTAATTGTTATCTTTCATGAAGTTAAAACTTGTTGCTCATTGTTGTTGTAGGCGAGAATGTCTTCCAAATTCTCAAATGAGGTGGAATACTCATACTAAAGATCGTTTTCGAGGCATGTTGTTGGGTTTATTTCACCAGAATGCGCTGCACATAACTAGGTATAGTACCTGAAAGAACATTATATTGTGTGGCTCACAGCTTACTTTAACAACCATGTAACTGTTTATTACGGCATGTACAATATATGCTTATAACTATAAACTGAGATAAAATATTTAAGCAAAATAATTCAATGTCATTTATCAATATTTCTACTTCATTTAATTAAATACACATGCATATTTAACAATCAAAAATTATATAAAATGTAAAAACACAGCTCACTTCAACCAAAATTTTAACATTTATGAAGGACTAGCTGTAATTGCAATGCTTCGCCGTCACAAATACTCATTGAATGTATGAAAAATTGTTAAATTTTTTCATTACTTTATCTACTCAATACTCGTCGGAATACAACATTTTCAGTCTCAACAATGACATTGGTCCACTTCCCAAATAGAAGAGTAGTTTTCCTCCTCATCTAAAAAAAACACCATTTATTCACCGAACTTCAAGGAAATGGAACCATAAATAAACTTTTATTTCGAATTGGAAAGTTCCAGGTCCACTTTCCGGAGAAAATGCAGTCTTCCTGTGAAACTAAGTAGAAGGCCACCTATGTACCGAATTACAAGTAAATCGAACCATAAATAAGATTTTTTTGAATTTGTCAGTCCCCGGTCCACTTTCTAGAGAAAAGCGTAGTCTTCCTGTTAATCTAAGCAAAAGGCCACCTATGTACCGAATTAGAAGAAAATCGAACCATAACTAAGATTTTTGTGAATGGGCCACTTTCCAGAGAGAAGTGTAGTCTTCCTATTCATTTCAGCAAAAATACACCTATGTACCGACTTTCAGGTAAATCGAACCATAAATAGGCAAGTCTCTGGTCCACTTCCCGGGGAGAAGACTCCTCCTTTTAATCTGGGTAAAGGGTCACCTATGTACCCAATTTCAAGTAAATCGAAAGATAAATACAATTTTCGGAATAGGTCAGTGCCATACCCACTTTCCGAAGAGGAGTGTAGTCTTCCAGTTAATCAAGTAAATTGAGCAATAAATACAATATTTTCGACTAGGTCAGTCTCTGGTCTACTTCCCGGGGGAAGAGGAGTCTTCCTGTCAATCTGCAAAATTCCACATATGTAGCGAATTGCAAATAAATCGCACCGTAAGTAAGATCTTTGAATAGGTCAGTCTCAGACCCACTTTCAGAAGAGAAGAAGAATCTTCCTGTCATTCAAAGCAGAAGGCTAATTATTTTCCAAATTTTAAGTAGATCGAGCAATAAATGCAATTTTTTCGAATAGGTCAGTCTCTTGTCCACTTCCCGGAGTAAAGAAAGGACGAAGCAAAAGGCCACCCATGAACCGAATTTCAAATAAATCGAACCATAAATAAGATTTTTTTGAATGGGTCAGTTCATGACACACTTTCCAGAGAAAAGGAAAGTATTCCTGTTTTCCAAAGAAAAAGCCACTTATGTGCCGAATTTAAAGTAAGTCCAGCTATAAATAAACTTTTCTCGAATAGGTCAGTGCCTGGTGCACATTCCGGAGAGAAATGCATGTAGTCTTCTTGTTAATTTAAGCACCTGTGTACCATTAATAGGATTTCTCCGAATCAGCCAATCCCTGGTCCACTTATCGAACAATTTTTTTTGTAAAAGCCTTCCCAGGTATCATAAAGTAGTCTGACGAAATTTTAAGTGTATCGGTCGGTAACTTTTGGAGAACACTCGTAACGAACGGACGTAAGAATTTTTTTTGAATAGGTCAGTCTCCGGTCTACTTCCTGAAGATGTTTTTTGGAAAAAACCTGCCCAGGGATTATAGAAATAACCTGACGAAATTTGAGTTAATCGGACCTTAACTTTTGGAGAACACTTGTCCCGCCGCGACATAAGAGTTTTTTTCGATCAGGAATCAAAGAAACAATCTGACGAAATTTCAGGTCAATCGGTCGGTAACTTTTGGAGATTTTTGAAGATTACTGGATTTTTGCATGCGGACATAAGATTTTTATGTTTGAGATGAAAATATGAATTGAACTTTCAGTGAATTGTATGATCCGCTTTCATATAACAATTACAGATCTCAATCTTTTTATCGAGTAAACAAGCTTCCTTCTTTTGCTCGGGGCTAGTCTATTTTTCCACTTCACTACCCGACTTTACAAGCACATTTTAATTTTCTCTTGCTATTTGCTGGTTTTTTGGCCGATAAATTAGCTTTAATTTTTTTTGCCTTTATTATCGACTTTTTTAAATTAGCAAACCAATAATTATGGGATGGTTGAAATAAGCGGTGAACCATTGTATACGAGTATGTATGTACATTGGAGTGTCCATCACTCTCCATGTTGGTTCTTTTCTTGCAGCACCACCTAATTTTTATGTTAAATAAAATAGTTCATTATGTTCTATATAAATTATTAGGGATGTTTTTCAATTTTAAACTTATCATATATTTTTCATGAAAAACTGAACGTTCAGGAATGAAAAGTACATATTTCTGTACAAAATTAAACGACATACAAAAAAATTCTAACTGATGAATTCGAAAAAATCACAGGATTTTTATAGAAGATATTTCGTAGCAGGTATGAAAGCTAAATTTAGTTTTAATTCTTGTTTTAGGTTATAAACATAAAAATTAGGAGCTGCTTCAAGAAAAAAGTCAATTTGGTAAATAACGCTCTCCCCAATATACATTAGTGTATATGCACTGAAAAATATATAACAATATTTTCTGTTCTATCATGAAATATGTTAGTTTATTTTTTATTGGATGATGTATAAATATCAGCCTTGCAACAGATTAGTATGCAAAGTGTATCACTCACTAGAATTATTTTCCATAAATTAGCACTTTGCGAACTGAGAATCTGATTACACAAATTCAACTTTTCATTTTGTAAGCAATTTGTAAACATTCTCAAGATCAAAAACAAATCACATTTTCTTTCATTTATTGCATATGTATCAATGTATGTAAATATCTGCACAGTTCTAAATGAGAGCAGGCATAAAAACTGCATATATATATATATAAACATACATATAATATAAAGTTCGTATTTATGAGTGTACATTAGAATACACTTATTATGATGGAGAATCAATGTGCCGCAAATTCTTTTTTTGGTTAAGTTTACACATATCCGTATTACACAATCAAATCATTTGTGACGAATTCATCTTCATTGGCAGCACAGGTATTTCTGCTTTATTATTAAATACATTTAAACGTATGTACGTTTTACTTTCGGTTACGAAGTAATTCACCTTCGTTCATCAAAAAATGACAACAAGAAGAAAAAGATTTATGTTTGCTAATAATTTCACGCAATTATGTTTTCTTAGTGAAAATAATATAAAAATAATAATTAATAATTTTGTTTTATTTAGATAAGATCTTTAATGAAAACCAAAACCGCATATATTACAATAATTTCACACTAACACTCCCTTTTGTTTGTCATTTAAAATCACCTTGTATTGAACTTTGCCAATATGCACATTACACAGTCGAATGTAAATTTAGAACTAAAAAAAGGAAGGTAGTCTTAGCGGCGACGGCGACAGCGGTGTTTTATATATAGAAGACAAGGAGGATATTTCCGTCGGGCAACCACGTCGCGCCGCCCACAATTTAATGTTGCAGACTGAATGCAAAAATGGCCAAAGGCTGAGAACTGTCTTCTACCAATTCATGCGACTACAAAGTAAATACATATGTATACAAAACATACATGTACATGCATATATGTATGCACGTGGGTATGTAAGTAAGCATACGAGTTCATATGTTTTTGCTTATCAAATATTTTTGCTCTTAAGGAGGAATAATAGAGTGTAGTACAAGTTTACTTCTGTAATGCTACTGCATATAATAATCAAACCCTTTTAGTTTTTTCTCAAAACGCCTACGAGTACATCTATTTGTTTTATTTATTTCTTTAAAAACTGTAACAGAACTCTAACCGAAGTACCAATAAACTCATCTCTATTTCTTTAAGAGATTTTCATTGCAGTGCACACGGTGTACGAGTACTAAACGTTTAGTACTTCTAAGTTAGTATTACTACTACCACCCTGCAAACGGCCAGGCTAGTAAGGAAAAGTTAGTGAAATACTGTTTTCCACCACCAGTAACGGGAAAAACAAGATATATCACCACCACGCCAACGGTACATACGTGTACACGTAGTTTAAGCTCTCGCTGCCATTCATGAGATCTACGGTTTAAATCCCGTTGTATGCAAATTAGTTTTTGCTTTTATTTCTGTGATGTAAAAAATTAACATTCATAAATAAACTGGTAATTAATTACTATGAAACGGGTAATTGACGTTAGTGCAAATATGTGAAAACGGGGAAAGATAAAGTAAATATAGATATTGTGAACTAGGTAGAGGTCATATTTGTATTAAATTCGATATCAAATGAAACCAGGTCGCTTTCCACCTGTTCCTTTGAACGGAGTGGATGTCTTCTTCTTCCAACAGCGGGTACAGCATCGAATACATTCAAAGCAGGAGCGTTTCATCCACTCGGACGATCTGACTAACTAACGTACTCGCTGACTCTCTATTCCCTGCCATGGTGCAAAGTACATGACTATCCATTTCAAAAATGAACGTACATAAAATGTTTCTCAAATAATTTCTATTTTCATGAAGATGTTTTCTTATTAAAAAGTTTGAACCTTGGCATTATATGTGAAACACTACATCATTCAAATGACCGTCTCGCGAATTTTTGCAAACTTTGATCCGAAAATTAGGTGGATGATATTTCAACAATAACCTGAAAAATATTATTTTTCAAGTGCTCAAGAGTTAAAAGTTTATCCACATAAACACGGTCTTTCGCGCCACCCACAAAAAAGCCCAACTGAGGAGTTTTTCAAGTGTATTCCTAGGCGTTAAAGGCAGCGCTCATGCATTGAGACTATCCGCTGAACTTTGTCCAAAGTTTACCTGTATGCAGCTTTGTCTAGTGGCGTCCACCAAGCAGTGACTCCGTTAAATAATCCGGGTCTTATTACCTCTTTTTATAGCCAGTAACCTGTTTGCAGTCTTATTCGTCATTTTTACCTATTGAAGTAGTCACTTACATCTTTGGGGCATTTTCCGATCGACTTGAGGGCATGTTGATAGTGTAGCTATCATAGCTTGCGAAGCAGCGTGTTAGCTGCGCAACACAAAAGGACTAGAGAGAATATTCCGCCCTGTGAGGAGCGTCTTTTGGTATACCTGGTACCCTTAGAGTAGGCATATTGGATCCCCAGAAGGCAGTTCGGAGATATCTCTTGTCTTTTATAGGCATCAAGCATTCATTCTAAGATTTTTAATAGAAAAGAAGTAATGGCCATTGGTAAAAGATGTTAAGGATTAATATGGTTCTTCCACCTTCTGGTATGAAGCTTAATTTTGCTTACATTCTACAAAATAAGGGGATGCCAGCTTATCGCAAAGGTATTAAGAGTTAGAAAGGTCTTATTGCCCATTCCACTCTGTTGCGGCTTATAATATTCATTGTGTCAGATTCAACTTTTGTGTGAAGTTCTGGAGAGCTACTTGGAAGACACTTCTCAGAACACCCAGCGAAGTGGGTGGTCATTGGAGTATATACGTGAAGAATTTCTCTGCAATACGTTTTTCATTCGCCACTCGACTTCTGGATATAGTTCAGACTAATGGAGCTCTTGGAAAGAACTTTCCTCAGTCTGTTTCCTTTTGAGTTACTTACTATATTAGCACCGAGGAGTTTCTAAGCCTTCCCGACAGCTTTCTTGAAAATTTTTAAGTAATTCTTATGGGGTTGCTAAGAACCAATTGTTTTCAAAAACTTTCTGCAACTTTTCCGAAGCTCTGAGATGTCTCTGTACCACCATTTGAGTTTCCTATTTCGTAATAAATAAAGGGCCTCAAAAGCAGCGTTATAAGCTTGGGTGGCAAAGTCCACTGTTTCATAAATTTTTGACGATGAGTCTTGTTCACCGCGAAAAACATATTTGAAGATAAAGTTGACCGTTTCATTAGCTATTAGCGATAACCCGAGTTACACTTGGTCCTTGAAGCGGCCTGCGTCTTGCATTACACTTCTAGAGCCTGAGTATTTTTGTACTCGTATAGTGACCATGTAAACCTTGCACAACTCCATCAATATTGATTTCCAGTTACCAGGGGAGATATCACCGTCCTAGTGGCCTCTCCCTTAGAGAGAGGTGTTGTCATCTCGGTGGAGTAGTTCGCCTCTCCGGCTTGTGCCTCTAGGAGCCAGGTGAGATATATATAATATTTAATTGGCGTTTTGTAACTGCTGCGATTTTTGGCCGAGCTCCTCCCCTAATTTGTGGTTTTTGCATTTTGATGTTTATCCAACAAATGGAGAGACCTACAGTGTATACGGCTGATGGTTTTTTTATGAAGAGCCTTTATTTCAACCCAGAAATACACTCAGAAGGGTTGATATTCCCTGCCGAAGGGCGACCGCAATTAGAAAATCTAACTTAGCTTTTCCTCCGAATGGAAGTACGCAAAGCTATTGCTTGAAGCGGGGAAAACAAAAATGTTTGAGAAGGTGGCCGTAGCAAGAGCGAATACTTCAAGTGTCAACGAACAAGTCATCGTTGGCAGGGACACTAAGCAGGGAACCTGTATATGGTTCATCGATAGTAGCGCCACATGCTGAGGCTGACACATATGAAGAAAGTATCGGTTTAGGCTGTACAAATGTTTTACATGTGCCCAAGATGACTAGATACGAAACTTACTCAAAATCATTCCAATTGCAGCTGAGAGCGTTCACCCATCTCACATTCCAATGTTGGCATCAGTGTCATATAAGGGAACATTCAACAAAATGCACCAGTACCACTAAGTTAATAAAAAAAAAATCCATTAATTTTGTTCCAAAAGCAATTTGCTTTGGCAGTGAGTATTTTGAGTATTAAAGAAGTTATTGTAATTTTATTATTTAGAATTAATATATTTAAAAATTTGATTTAGAGATTATATTAATTAATTAGGCTTAGCTGATCTGGTTTGGTTAGTGCAAACAAAACAAATTTATTCCACTTTTTCGCAACGTCTCGCTATATATTTTAGCATCTTCAGGAGCTCCTGTTTATTTAAATTGAATAAGAAAATATATATAAACACATTTTGGTATATGCATACATAGAAACTGAAAAGTTAGAAAAAAGCTGCAAGAATCAAAAAGCTGGAAATTATTTAAAAACCAATGTCATGACAATATCCATTATTACCATAATGTACGGTAGCTAAATTGATACTAAATATTTTACTTTTCTAAACATAACAAATATGCTGCTGCGATGTTGTCTGTGTCTTCTTTTTTGTTTACTGTATTGTTCCTCTTTTCCAAAATTCTTAGGCTCTCTAATGTATATCTCATATTCTCTCCTTTTTCCCTGTCCAAAATTGTTACGTTATGAAAGTCAACTGAGTGACCACTGCCCCTTTACATTTGATTTCGTACACAACGTTGCTTTGTTGTTGTGTGCTATTTTGTGTTATTGTTCTGGGTAAAATTTGTGCGAGTGATTGATTTGACTTGAATGCCAAGGTAATATTTTGTTCTTTCCTGGTTTCATATCTTAATTTTTCACTGAGCTTTGGTATGTATGTAACGCTGCAATATTTCTTAGGTATATTTGTTGTATCTAGTTTTGATGTTTTGTTATTATAATAATAAAACGTTGTCTTAATATTGTCTGCTATATTAATTCCCATATTAGGCTCTCAGGGTAATAGTTGTTTTTGAGTATAACATGTATTTTTTCTTGATATCATGAAATTTTTGGTGGCTTATATTCAATATTTTGCTTATTACATTTTTCGCTGTATTGATTTTGTATATCATTGCTTGAGAAGAAAGAAAATTTATCAGGCGTCTAGAAGATGTAGGTTTAGAGTACCAGTCAGGAATAATTTTGTTGTTGTCTCTATGCATTTTTGTGTCGAGAAATGCAATACTTCTGTTTTTTTTCCACTTCTATCGTGAACTTGAGTTTCCTATGATACTCGTTGAGAGAGTCAAGTATTGTTTTAGTGTCTTTGTATTTAATAATAGCAAAAATATCATATACGTATTTTGTTATGAATTTAAGGTCAATGTTGTGGTGCGTTTTCAGAACTGCAACCGTGTTCTCCAAAAAGTCGTCCATTATAATGTCAGCAATTGTTGGCGGCAGCGGTTCCCGACGCGTGGTGCATCTTTGACATCGAAGTTACCGGAACGGAACTTAGCAAACCACTTTTGTGCTATACGTTCATTTACAGTACCAGGCCCATAAACTAAATTAATTTTTTCAGCCGCTTTGGCTGCTTTTCCGCCTTGATCGAAGAAAAAATTTAAAATATAGCGAATTTTTATCTATGCTGGTGTCCATCTTTGACGAGCGCTCACAACGTACTGAGTCAATCAATCGAAAAACTGTCAAAGACAAACTTTTAGCGCGAATAAACACGTTTTCAGCGCCGTATAGTAGGACACGTAATACTAGCACTATGGACAATAACGCCATCTTTTAGATAAAAACCAAACGAAATTTTTACTTCACCTAATATTTGTAAAAAGTGACACAACATCTAATGTTAATATCGGTTAGTTTATCTTTTAATTCGGACGAATTTTTCACGTTGTATTTTTCGGAAATTTCAGCGTTTCTCCGATACTTAGACATTTTGTAACAGGGGACCATGATAGAGGAAGAGATGGGTCGTAAATGGGAGTGTTGTCTTTGTGTATTTTGGGTAATCCATAAAGTCTAGTTGCAGTTGCTACGGTGCAAGTGAGAAAGTGTTTCTCTCTTATGCTAAGAGATTTTGCCTTAAAAAGTTCGTCAATTATTTTGTTGGATTTCTTCTGTAGAATATTAGTTGGGTTCGTTCAAATTGTTTTGTATGTGGTTTTGTCCTCTAGTAGTGTGTGAATATTTTCTATATACTCTGTTTTGTACATTGCTACTGTTTTATTGCCTTTGTCTGCTTCTGTTAACACAATGTTGTTGCGGGATAAATCAATAAAGAAAAAATATTATAATATTATATATATATTATATATTTATTATACTCAAACACAACAATTACCCTAAGAACCTAATACGGGAATTAATATAGCAGACAATATTAAGACAACATTTTATTATTTTAATAACAAAACATAAAAGCTAGATACAACAAAACATACCTAAGAAATATTGCAGTGTTACATACATACCAAAGCTTTGTGAAAAATTAGGATATGAAACCAGGAAAGAACAAAATATTATATTGGCTTTCAAGTCAAATTAATCATTTGCACAAATATTCACCAGAACAAAAACACCAATCTACACACAAAAACAAAGCAACGTTGCGTACGAAATCAAATGAAAAGGGAAAACCAACGAAAATTGCGAGAAATTATACATAGGTACTACAAAATATGCTTTGGGAGTGCCCTTAGCAGAACATGAAGTCGACATAAGAAAACTAAAAAATAGCCCAGCGCTTTCACAACATTGATTGATGATAAGCAGTTGTCACTCAGTTGACTTTGATAATGTTACAATTTTGGACAGGGGAAAGGAGGGAATATGAGATATACATTAGAGGGCCTAAGAATTTTGGAAAAGAGGAACAAGACAGTAAACAAAAAAGAAGACACAGAAAACATCGCAGCAGCATATTTGTTATGTTTAGAAAAGTAAAATATTTAGTATAAATTTAGCTACCGTACATTATGGGAATAATAAATATGGCCATGACATTAGTTTTTAAATAATTTCCAGCTTTTTGATTCTTGTAAGTGTTTTCTAACTTTTCAGTTTGTATGTATGCATATACCAAAATGTGTATATATATAATGTATAGCGAAGCGTTGCGAAAAAGTGGAATAAATTAGTTTTACTTGCACTAACTAAACCAGATCAGCTAAGCCTAATTAATTAAGATAATCTCTAAATTATGAACTGCTCGCACAAATGTTAATAAATATTTGATTGTTAGTCACTGAAATATTTTAGTGGAATTATAATTAAAGACATCGTTGTTTGTAATAAAATACCCAATATATACCAAAAAACCCAAGGAAGATTTTTCCTATCACAGTGGCACTGTTCAGAAATGTTATAAAAAATGCGGATTTGTTAGCGCTCTGACGAAATAAAGATTTTCGTACATATTCATCTTTGGATTGTGACGTCAATTATAATGAATTTTTTGCCAGTGAGCAAAAATTAAATAGCTCTGGCGACAAATAAGCGAGGACAACTATATGTAAAAGCAAAGCGTGGAAACAATTTATATTTGCATTGCGAGAAAGATGTGATCGGCACGGTGCATACGTTAAATCAAACGCATGCAATTTTGTGACACCATCCATAGGTACGGCCACTTGAACTTTAAAACTTTAATAGAAATTTAAATTGATTGAAAAGCCAAGTTTGTGGTATGAATTCAAAGAGTATTGCAAAAAAAACCAAGTGTGGTGTGAAATACTTATGCTTATGAAGGATGTCAAAGTGGCTGTGAAATTGAAATTTTGCGTACTAATATTGGCAAAGAATATGTGAATAATAATTGTAATAAATATTTTCCGAGCGAACTTACCGAACCATAGTAGAAATCAGCAAAAATTTATAAACTCTTGCCCAGCTGGAGGAGTAATTTTGGGCAGGAGCAGTGCAAACTGCAGTATATTTGCGAAAATTATTTCCGACTCAAGCCTTGGTTACTCAACAATGAACTTACAGTAAACACCGATTCGATTTGAGCATTACAAACAGACAGATGTTCCAGTAAACGAACAAACAGGAAGCAGTGCAGCTGAAAATATGATCCAAAGCGATTCGAGAGGTTACTCCAAGATAAGGGGAAAGAGCTTGCTACTGCAAGTAATGGGGAAACCTAAATAATTAGGTAAATCACTTTTAAATAGTAAGTAATCTAAATTGTGTGGAAGATGTCCAGACACCACAAATGCCTAAAAAGTCTTTAGTCAAAAATATGCAAGCAATTGAAAGCAGAATACGACACACTTATAGCAAATGGATATATCAAACACGTAATTGAACAGGAAACTTCATGAAAATTTATTTATGAAGCAAACAGAGGGCTTGCAAGCAACATGATGAGAACCTGTTAAAAATAAAGATGGCGATTTACCGGATAAAGCTATACAGACATGCTTGGAATCGCACGTTAAATGCAGTTTTAAGCTTCACTGGCTTCAGGAAATGTAAGTACGAATCCTGGTTGTGCGTCAACGTTGATGACCGATCATCATGATTTCCAGTGATAATTAAATAGCGAGGGTGACACAGGTTCAGTTAATCTACACCTAAGGCACTTAAAATCAATTCTAGAATTTAGTATGCAAAATTGCCGAACAGTGACAACACTACTTGATCTTGGTTTTCAAGTTGGCTGCTATGACGAAAAATATGTCAAATGGTAAAGCATTTGTGTGAAAAAATGCAGTAAAGTAGTACGTGTTATCGTGCACTATATACATTGGTGTGAAATATCGTAAAACTAAGGAATATATTTCATTACATCTAGTTCTTTGCAAAGTATGGTTCAAGACCTAATAAAGGCGCAAAACCAAATGCTCCAAACCCTGTTGACCAAAAAAATGAGCAACCCACTCCTACTAATGGGCTTTATGTTTAAATTTAGTTTAAGATTTTATTACTTATTGTTACGCTTTAGATGTCGAAGCAGATTCAATAAATAAATATTTATGTTCCAAAAAAAAACATACAAAGTTGAAACCTTTCGGTAAATTAGTAATTTACCAAATATAAGTTATTTTCCTAAAGAAATAAATTGTCGTTTTACCCAAACTAAAAAAAAGCAAATAAGAAAGAAAAAAACACTAACTATAAACAAGAAGTTTATATTAGCAAAGAAGAAAATAAGCTATCTTGGAAATTAAAATTTGTTTTGAAGTAAAGTGCCTAAAGGTATGCTGGGGAAATTGGGCTTAAGCACACAAGTAATGGTGAACCCCGATCTTTGCACCTATTTTGCAATGGAATGTTGCATGGTCGCATGAAGAGCATACCGTGGCTGGGATTGTACCCGTTTTTGCTAGTTCGTCGGCTTTCCAATTTCCTGGGATGTCTTTGATTCCGAACTGTTACGTTTTCCCATTTATCTTTGTGATTTTTGTTGAGAAACATTGTCAAAACAGAAAACGGAAAAGGTATAGTTGACCTATTTCGCGAATGGTGAAAAATTCATTTAACTGTCGAGGTCCATTAGGAGAAAAATGAATGCTTTCCAAGGCAGTGCTCTTATAATGAGGCTATCCGCTGATTTTTTTCCAACTTTCACCTCTATGTAGCTTTGTCTAGTGGCGTCCCCCATGCAGTGACTCCGTAAAATAATATGGGTCTTGTATTGCCAGTAAACTATACTACAGCAGTAGTCACTTAAAACTTGGCGGTGTTTTCCTGTCAACTTGATGGCGATGTTGTGTTCTTTTCTGTCTGTTTGTTCATTTCCTTTGTTTTGCCTAATGTTCCTTTCACTCCAAGTGTTGGCAGTGGCATCTGTCGGAAAATAATTGTATAATTCAAAGCCATGATTTGTTGGCATGGTTGCACTCGGTGTGTGCCTACCCAGTGGTATAAGTCTCCAAAAGGAGGTGTTCGACAAAACGGTTCCTCCACTAACAAATATTAGGGAAACGGAATGCTATGCGCGGGTATTCCGTAAAAAGGGGTGTCGCCTTTCTTTTTATACGGCGAGGGGAAAATTATCCCAGTATACTTGGTGTGCCATGGTGGAGTGCCCCATATAACTCTGAACCTTTGGGTAATGGTGGCGGCGCCAAATGATTGGGCACCAATACACACTCGCCTGAGAATTCTGAAGGCCGACTCGTATCTTGCGGCCTGGCTCGTAAGTGCGTGCCGGAGCAGATTCTAATAATCTACAGAAGTGTGCACATCTTTTTGCGCGGACGTGCGATATATATTGGTAAAAAAAGATAAAAAAAATTTTATTTAAGATTTTTTTTTAATAGTGCCAGACGAGGCAGTTAATAGAAGAGGCAGTTGAAGCCTAGTTTTTTGTGTCAGGACAAATTAGGACAGTCGAAGCTCATAGTGGTAATTTATTGGTTTCGCGTTCTAGTGGCGGAACCGGAGTTTGACGGCATCATCGGAGGAGCACCAAGTTGGGTACTCACACCCGACCGGGAAACCGATAAGTATCATTTTGTTGATTTATTGTTTGTCCACTTTTTGTCGTGCCCACAGTGTTGCTTCCTTCGTTTTCCGCATACCCATCCTTTTAGCATCCCGCACCCAGAGCCCAGTCATACAGGCGGGTTTAAATTACCCTCGGCAGCGCGGGAGTAGTGCGAGTGGGTTCGTGACCAGCTTGTTTGGACCACACCTCGGGTGCACCCCAAAAACACATTTTGTTTACATATAGTTGATCTGTTGTTCAATTACTGTCGTTGCGTGATCTTGTTTTGGTAATAGCGTTGATCATTTCACTTGGTTTGTTTTTGCACATAGTTTTGTTATTGTACATAGATAGCAACCCACGCCGTCTTCACTAAGCTGGCCGGTCGCTATGTTAGTTTTGTCATCTCCTGTTTGTGCGGTAGTTTGTTTGGTTGACGTGTGTGGATGTACGTATGTACATACGCACATACATATTGTTAATAATAAGAAGTGGAGGTGACAAATTGGCGCCCAACGTGGGGCCCAATATATAAAGATATTTATCTTGTAAAATGTTGGTTTTTTCGTTACAAGAGGGAAAAGAGGTTGTGTTTACGAAAATTTTCTGTCTTTCGTATCGTTGAGTTTTGCTTTTATAATTATTTAATTATTATTAACAATTTCCTATTTTCTATTATTATTAGCAGGGCATTCCAGGAAGGAGTAAAGAAGAGATTGGGGGTCGAGTCCAGGCTCATCGGCAGATTGATTATAATATATTTAGTACAAAGGAATTTGGTCAGTCCGTTCCGTTTTGGTAAATTTGCAATTTGTTTGTTCGTTGCAGTATATTGTATTGGAGTGTTTTATACTAGTAGGAAAAATTGTATGTCGAGTGGGTAGAGACTGGTCCAGAAGTAACCAGTAGTCGGCTGTGTTAGCTGTAGTAGGTTGTGTTTTTTTGTTTTTTTTTATAATCAAGGATTTTGTTGTCTTTTTTATTGTTTTGATTAAAAATTTTTTTTTTTTTTTTAATTGATTTTTGGATAATTATTGTGTAGTCAACGTAGACAATATATTTGTTTTTTTTTATTATTAAATTTTTTTGTGTTTCTTGTGGTTAGGCTCTTTTGTTGTTTTCGTGTTAGGGTCTTTTGTTGAGCCAGTATAGGGCAACGAAGAAATTATATTAGGTTAATAGCTTTTTTTTAATTTTGATTATAATTGAACAAATTTTTTTTTAAATTAATATTTTCTTTTTGTTTTTTTTGTTTTGTTTTTCGAGTTTATTTTTTTTTATTTTAACATGGAAATAAATCGTTTAGCGTAGGATGTGCTCGTTTACGAGATGGAGGCACGCGGCCTTCCAGTCGGTACGGTCGAAGCCATGCGTAAGTCGCTTAGGGCATCGCGACTAATCGAGCGAAGAGTGTCGGCAAACCTCTTTCAGGACTACCCCTTCAGTTTCGACGAGGATAAGACGGCGGTCGAGTCGAAACTGGAGGAGGTGGAGAATTTAATCGCGTCGGCGATGGCGAAAATTGAATGGTGCTTGGCGCGACCGGGAAGCGACGTCCACTTCGACAGCGAAAAAGCGGGTATGTCGCTTTTCGCATTCTTGGAACGAATTGAGGAGTTGAGCGAAGCACGCGGTGTGACTCAAGCTCAACTTTTCAAAGGCGCGGTAGATTTGTTCGCAGGAAAGGCGTTATTATGGTTTAGGTCTGTTAGGAAGACTTTAGGTAGTTGGGAGGAACTGGTAAGAGAGTTGAAGTTGGAGCTTTTGCACCCCAACTACGACGATCTCTTACTAGATGAGATTAGGAGAAGGACTCAGGGAGCGAATGAGTCCATCAGAGTATATGTAGCGGGTATGAAGATAATGTTTGGTAGGCTTCAGGAGCCTTTATCTGAGAAAAGGATGTTAGGATTGATTAGGGTGAATCTTCTACCATTCTACCAGACCCAGTTGAGTCTGGTGACAATCGGGTCGATTACCGAACTAGTTGCTTTGGGTAGGCAGCTAGAGGCGGTTAAGTCATCGGTGGATGTGTTTGTCCCTCCTCCGAGTCATAAGGCCAAGGGGTTATTGGAACCTGACTTGGCTTATGTCTCGGCTGGTGTAGAGGTCGCGGCTGTAGCGGAGCCGGACCTCGTTGATAGCTTTAAGCCGGGGTCAAATACCCGATGCTTTTATTGTAGGAAGGGGATAAAGTGCTTCCCTTCAGGTCAGGGCCTGTGAGAGAGAGTAGGTCGGACGAAAGAATAGGGAATTCTCGGTCAAGCGATAGGGTTGTTAGGTCGGACAGCAGGACAGGCGGTCTAGTAGGGCGAGTTAGTGAACCTGCTAACTCCCAGCTGGCAAATGTAGGTGTCGAGGTTGAAGAGCTTAGGTTGGCGTTTTCGTTGGTGACAGACGGTTACGACGAACGCCCGTTTTTGGATATTAGGATCCGTGGTTTTGATTTTAGGGCTTTGTTGGATTCTGGTGCGACCAGAACAGTAATAGGTCAGCTAGGTTGGCAGAAATTGAGTTCGTATGGAATTAGGGTGAGTTCAGTTTCGAGTTTTTTGAGAGTGACTCTCGCGGATGGAGGTCATATCTCGGTGTTAGGTTTGGTTTTGTTGCCAATCGAGGTGGAGGGCAAGTCGGTTCTTCTAGAGTGTCTCGTGGTTCCAGAGTTACCTCAGGGCGTAATCCTTGGCATCGACTTTTGGTCCAAGGCGGGTATTATCCCGGATATAATGAGAATGAGGTGATTGTTTTATCGGCCGGTACTAGAACCGTTGGTGGCAATAGTGGACCACTCCGAGTTAGGTGATAGGGAATCTAGGGCATTAGGTCAACTAATAGCTGGGGCGTTCCAGGCTAGGCCGGACCCATTTGGTCGAGCATAAGATCAGGGTAAAAGCAGGAGTTGAACCTGTGAAGCAGCGTTATTACCCTTTGTCTACCGTCATACAGTCGCGTATGGACGAGGAGATTAAGGATATGTTCGACAAAGGGGTGATAGAGAAATCACATAGTCCTTGGGCGTCTCCAGTAGTTATGATCAGGAAAGACAGTACATATAGGTTTTGTGTAGATTATAGGGTTTTGAACAAATGTACCGAAAAGGATAGTTATCCCCTTCCATATGTGTCGGCGAACTTAGATAAGCTAAGGGATGCTAACTTTCTGTCCAGTCTGGATATTAAGTCCGCTTATTAGGAAATTTCGGTGGAGGAGCAGTCAAGGCCCTTCACAGCGTTCACGGTACTAGATGGAGGACTATTTCAGTTTAAGAGGATGCCATACGGTTTGCATAATGCACCGGCAACTTGGCAGAGATTTATAGATTCGGTCATAGGTTTAGAGTTAGAACCTCATGTTTTTGTGTATTTGGACGATTTTATTATCGTTACAAATAATTTTGAGAAGCATTTAGAGATTTTGAAGATTGTCTTAGATAGATTAGCTAGGACTTAGATTAAAGAGGGATAAATGTAATTTTTGTGGGTCTGAATTGAAATATTTGGGCTACGTGGTGGACAAGAACGTTCTACACGTAGATCCCGAGAAGGTAGAGGCAATGCTTCGGATTGAGGTACCGAAGAACGTAAAGCAAGTGCGGTCATTTATAGGAACAGTATCCTGGTACCACAGATTTATTAAAGATTTTGCAGAGTTAGTTAGGCCTCTCACCGATTTAACAAAGAAGAATCGAAAGTTCAATTGGACTGAAGATTGTGAAAGGAGTTTTAGAGAAGCGAAGGAACGCTTGGTGACAGCTCCGGTTTTGAGTTGCCCGGATTTTGAAGACCTTTCACAATCCAGACAGACGCGTCTGATTTCGGTGTAGGTGCGGTGTTAACTCAGATGTTTGATAACGGTGAGAGGGTGATAGCTTATTTGAGTAGGTCCTTGAACAAAGGAGAGCGAAATTACTCGACGACCGAAAAGGAGTATCTAGCGGTTCTGTATGCGGTTGAGAAACTGCGACCATATGTTGAGGGCGCTAAGTTTACGGTCGTCACAGATCATTATTCACTTATTTGGTTGAATAAGTTGAAGGATCCGTGTGGTAGGTTAGCTAGGTGGGATTTGAGGCTCCAGCAGTACGATTTTGATATAGTGCATCGGAAAGGCAAGGAACATGTGGTTCGGGATATGCTATACCGAAGTGTGCCAGCTATTGCTGAGGTGACTACTGCCGATCCTTGGTTGGTAGGGATGATTCAGTTAGTAGAGAAAAAGCCTTTGTCGTATCTAGCGTGGAGAGTTGAAGGTGGCAACCTCTACAAGTTTATTAGGTCGAGATTTCCTTCTGGTTACGGCGATTCAACAGAGTGGAAAATGGTAATAGGGCGTGATGGTAGAGGTGAGATTTTAAAACAATGTCACGACAATCCATTAGCGGGCCATATGGGTGTGAAAAAGAATTTGCGCGTATTTCACAAAAGTTCTACTGGCCAAGGATGAAGTCGGACATTGCAAAATATGTTAGGGCGTGTAAAATTTGTCAGCAGGTGAAACCTGAGAATTCACAGCCAGCTGGGGGTATGATAGAGAGGATCAAGGCAGTCGAGCTTTGGGAAATGATTTGTGTAGATCTGGTAGGGCCTTTAGTGAAGTCGTCACAGGGCTACCAGTATATTTTAACAGTAGTGGACTATTTCTTTAAATTTCCCCTCCTATTTCCTTTGCGTACTGCCACGGCAAAAAGCGTATGCAAACAATTGGAGGATAATGTATTTCTTTTGTTTGGAGATCCTCGGTCGGTTTTGTGTGACAATGGACCCCAATTGAGGAGTCGAGAGCTTCGGGGCCTCTGCGATGACTATGGCGCCCAACTCCGGTACACCGCACACTCTCACCCACAGGCTAAGCCGGCCGAGAGGATAAACCAAATAATTAAAACAAAACCTAGGGCTTATATATCAGAGAATCAGAGGACCAGGGGGCCAACAGTTAGCGAAGGTAGCATGCTGTATTAAGACAGCGCAACACGAAGTGTTAGGAGCTACACCATATTTCGTGAATTTTGGTAGGGTAATGGCGGTAGAAAGCAGTAGGGACTTTATTGACAGTTTAGGAGGTCAGGAGAAATTAAATTGTCAGGAACGAGCAAAGAGGCTCGATGAGATTAGGGCCAACATTAGAACTAGGTTAGACCAGGCGAGTGAGAAGCTTGCGAGACAGTACAATCTCAGACGACGAGATGTACAGTACATGCCTGGAGAGTTAGTGTGGAGGAAGAATATTATGCTGTCGGATGCAGCGAATTTTTATGCAGCGAAGTTAGCGCCAAAGTATGTAGGACCGTTTATTGTTAGGAAGAGAGTGTCACCGTGGACATACACACTGACAGATGACTTAGGCAAAGACAAAGGGACTTGGAACGTTAAGGAGTTGAGGCCATATGGGGATGGATAGGATACGGTAGGAGATTTCCGTTCCCTGACCAAAAGGAAGATTCCTTCCTTTTCGTTGAGGAAGGGGGGAGTTGTCGCGTACTGGCCGCAACAAATACTTCTTTTGTGTTTGTTTGTTCATTTCCTTTGTTTTGCCTAATATTCCTTTCACTCCAAGTGTTGGCAGTGGCATCTGTCGGCAAATAATTGTATAATTCAAAGCCATGAATTGTTGGCTTGTTGCACTCGGTGTGTGCCTACCCAGTGGTATAAGTCTCCAAAAGAAGGTGTTCGACAAAACGGTTCCTCCACTAACAAATATTAGGGAAACGGAATGCTATGCACGGGTATTCCGTAAAAAGGGGTGTCGCCTTTCTTTTTATACGGCGAGGGGAAAATTATCCCAGTATACTTGGTGTGCCATGGTGATTGGGCACCAATACACACTCGCCTGAGAATTCTGAAGGCCGACTCGTAGCTTGCGGCCTGGCTCGTAAGTGCGTGCCGGAGCAGATTCTAATAATCTACAGAAGTGTGCACATCTTTTTGCGCGGACGTGCGATATATATTGGTAAAAAAAGATAAAATAAGATTTTATTTAAGATTTCTTTTTAATAGTGCCAGACGAGGCAGTTAATAGAAGAAGCAGTTGAAGCCTAGTTTTTCGTGTCAGGACAAATTGGGGCAGTCGAAGCCCATAGTGGTAATTTATTGGTTTCGCGTTTTAGTGGCGGAACCGGAGTTTGGCGGCATCATCGGAGGAGCACCGAAGTTGGGTACTCACACCCGACCGGGAAGCCGATAAGTATCATTTTGTTGATTTATTGTTGACAGTGTTGCTTCCTTCGTTTTCCCCATCCCGCACCCAGAGCCCAGTCATACAGGCGGGTTAAAGTTACCCTCGGCAGCGCGGGAGTAGTGCGAGTGGGTTCGTAACCGGTTTGGTTGGACCACAACTGGCGTGCACCCCAAAAACATATTTTGTTTACATATAGTTGATCTTTTGTTCAATTACTGTCGTTGTGTGATCTTGTTTTGGTAATAGCGTTGATCATTTCACTTTTGTTATTGTACATAGATAGCGACCCACGCCGTCTTCACTAAGCTGGCCGGTCGCTTTGTTAGTTTTGTCATCTCCTTTTTGTGCGGTAGTTTGTTTGGTTGACGTGTGTGGTTGTTTGTAGGCACTTGACCAACAGCCCCTGTAGTACACACGCACATACTTATTGTTAATAATAAAAAGTGGAGGTGACAATATAATTGGCGCTTTGTAACCGCTTAAGCGATTTTCGGCCGAGCTCCTCCTCCAATTTGTGGTTTTGCGTCTTGATGTTTTTCCAACAAATGGAGGGATCTACAGTTTATACTAAGCTGCCTCCGAACGGCTGATGGTTTTTTTACGAGGAGCCTTTTATTTCATGTCCGAAATACACTCGGATTGGTGGACATTCCCTGCCGAGGGGCGACCGCAATTAGAAAATTTAACTGAATTTTTTATTTAAATTAATTTTACAAAACTTTTGGGTGTTGCTGGCACTGGGATATGAACCTGAGCCTTCCGAATGTCAGTACGCAATGCTAACCACTGGGCTATCGCGGCTATCGCGGATATAAAGCTAAAAAACGGTTGTTATATATTTACACACATATTTATTTAAGCCGTTTGGTTACTCGCATATACCCAGTAGGAAATTAAAACATTTAGGCTTCTGGACTTAACATACCGGCCCTTTATTTTAACTACCCGAATTAGCTGACTCAACGTTCGCCCTGTGCAATGGTTATTATATATATGGTATATAACTTAAACTAGATTTCCTTTCGTTCCTCGAAGACCCGTAAGGGCGTACATTCCGCTGCGTGGGACATCTATTTGAATAATGAACGATTAAAACTAATGAAAAGATAAATCAACTGAAAAAAAGGTCGGTTGAACTTAAACTAATTTGCACAATTTGTTGAAAGTAATTTTTCTTTAATAACTCGTGTAAATATGTCATTCAGTTTTTAGTTGCTATTTTTTCATTTTCGTTTTGAGACTTCCGAAGCGCAATGTAATTTAGTTTGAAAACTGTTTATTGGGACTTTGTCGAAGTGGTTGGAAAGGACGAGTTTCCAATCCACCAAATCGTCTGCATTTTTGTTGAACGGGTGGTCGAAAAGGACGTGTTTCCGAGCCTACCTGATGACGAATTGAAGATGACGGTCTAAAAGGACGAGTCTCAGAGCTGTTCTGTCTAGGTGGTCGGAAGGAACTAATTTCCAAGCCACGTTTGCTTATTCCGTGATGCGGAAGCGGTCGGAAAGAACGAGTTTCCGAGCAGCTGGGCACCGTTTCATTAAAAGGGGGTGTTACTGACACTTCCCCTTCTGCTTCAGCATGCTTTTTATCTTTATTCGATTTGTTTGCGTTAGCCCGGCCCGTGAGAATCCAACCAAATACTGTCTCTTTTGCTATCAACGTACCCAGGGTGTTTTTCCGTAGACCGCCAAGAATGATTTAAGGATATATGTCTCCTCCTAGGATAAGGTTCACATTCCTGTTCACGAAGAACCGGCTGTCCGCTAAATGAATATTTGGAAAGACCTGTTTCACTCTGGGATCACTATCGCATGTTAGAAGATTTCCAGTTAACTGAGGTAATACTAATGTCTCAGCTCGTATCGAAAACTCTGCGTTGATAGACGACTCAGTTATAATGGAGCATGCTTGGCTTCTTTGTGTTGAAAGCGTATCAATTCCGGAAACTTGCGCGTTAACTTTTTTAACCGGAAGTCGAATGCTCCGCCGAAGTCGATCGGTAATAAATGAACACTCGGAATCAGAATCTATAAGTGCTCTAGCTGAATATATCGATCCACGTTGTTTGATATTGACTCGGGCTGTTCCAAGTAAACTCCCCTTATTTGTGTTCGTAAAACACGACTTAATGTGCCTCATATCCTCTTCATGAAGTTTGGTAGCACTAATACCAGAAATGGGCCGTTTTGGGGTAGTTTCGGAGCTAATCGGATTGCTAGCAATAAATTTTTGTCTGAAGGCGCTTGCTGGACTGGGTGTGTATGTAGCATGGAATGGTGTCTAGAGTGACAAATCGAACAACTAAAAGCGCTAGTACATTTCGAAACCCCATGTCCGGCATTCAGTCAGTTTAGACAAAGTTTATATTTTCGAACTACATTGCATCGCTCAAAAGGAGACATTTTTTGAAAAAGTTGGCAGAAGCGTATATAATGTGCATGGCTTTTGCACAACTTGCATTGATATTTTACCGCATTCATTTGAAAAGCATTAAATTTTTTGCTATGGGAGTCTGCTTCCTTAAAATATTGTTCATTTGGTGCTTCTGATATGTGAGTACCTCTGGGTTCATATACTGTCTCCAAAGTCTGAAACCGACCTGTCAAGAATTTATCCATGTCTTCCCACTTTGGAATCTCAAACTTCTCTATACTTGATTACTCCCATAAACACAGTGAATTCTCAGGCAGTTTAGTTGAGCACAGATAAGTTAGGATCGCATCAATCACATTTGCAAGTGTGTCCATTAAGACAGTGATATGGCTCTGTTTAGAGTGGAAAATACTAATGTGAATGCTCCTTCAGTGAATAAAAATGATGAAATAACGCTCTACCAAATTGGTCGGTACATCAGCTCCGATGAAGGTGCTTGGCGTATCTTTGGTTTTCCAATTCATGAATGGGATCCAGCAGTCGTTCAGTTGGCCGTCCATCTTGATAACGGTCAGCGTGTATTTTTCACGAACGAGACAGCTATTGATCATGCAATAAATCCGCCTAAAACTACACTCACTGCATTTTTTGAATTGTGTAATCGTGCGGATGATTTTAGTGCCTTTGCACGAACATTACTCTATTCACAAGTAACACGCTATTTCACATGGACTCAAACAAAAACATGGATGCCCCGCAAGCAAGGCTCACCAGTTGCTGCTTGTCTCAATTTATTTAAATCAAACACCTTGGGGCGATTATTTACAGTCAATCCAAGACACACTGAGGGCCTTTATCTTCGACTGTTGTTGGTTAATGTTACCGGCCCATTATCATTTCAAGATATACGTAAAGTGAATGGGCAACACTATCCAACGTATAAAGATGCATGCCTTGCACTCGGCTTGCTGGAAGACGACAACCAGTGGAAATGCATGCTTGCTGAAGCTGCATTGTACTGCACAGCAATACACATTCGTCTACTATTCGCTATAGTGTTGACTACATGTTTCCCAGCCCGAGACAGATATTATGGGATAATCACAAAGATTCAATGACTGATGATATATTGCACCAACATCGTATACGGTGCCACGATCTAACCATAACATTCAGCGACGCAATGTACAATGAATCATTGATTGCTATTGAGGATCTTTGCATTGTCATTGCCAACTTACCACTTAGTAATTTCGGTATGAATTCGCCAATTCGAACTGCATCTGATTTAATGAATACTGATATGATTCATGAACTGCAGTTCAGTACTGTAGAAATGACAACGATTGTTGCCCGCAATGTCCCACTAACTAATGAGGAAGAACTATTTATGATCGCATTATGCTCGCAGTTTCAGCTGGACAAAGTGGGATCTTCTTTTTGCATGCACCGGGTGGAACTGGCAAAACATTCGTTATTTCGCTAATTCTTGCTGAAATACGATCAAATAATGGCATCGCATTGGCCGTTGCATCATTGGGCACTGCAGCAACTTTTTTGGATGAAGGTAGAACAGCTCATTCAGTATTTAAGCTGCCATTAAATATTCAGAATAACCCTGACGCAGTATGCAACATTAAGAAACAATCGTCCATAGCCACTGTGCTGAAACGGAGTAAAATTATTATATGGGATGAATGTACTATGGCACACAAACATTCGCTTGAAGCGTTGAACAGGACATTGAAAGATATTAAAAACAACGATAAACTATTTGGCGGAAATCTGTTGGTACTTTCAGGTGATTTCAGACAAACACTTCCAGTCATTCCATTGTGGCGTAATGTTGGAAAATTACAGCTAAAAGTAAATATGCGCGTTCAAATGCTCCAAGATCCATCCGCTGAAACATTTTCAAAACAACTCTTAGATATCGGTGATGGAAAAGTTGCCATAGATGAAACTGGATACGTAAAATTACCGACTGAATCTGCTGATTCGCAAGATACTCTCATTGAACAAATATTTCCCGAAGTACACACACAGTACATAAATCATGAGTGGCTTACAGAAAGAGCAATTTTAGTGGCAAAAAATGTAGACGTTGACAATTTAAATCTGAAGATACAAATGTTGTTGCCAGGGAACTTGGTATCATACACGTATAAATCTATTGATACAGTTTGCGACGACAGCGAAGCAGTAAATTTTCCCACAGAGTTTTTGAACTCACTGGGTTTGCCAGGCATGCCACCGCATAATTTACAATTAAAGGTTGGATCTCCGATTATCTTGCTTCGTAATTTGAACCCACCCCGGCTGTGCAACGGTACGCGATTAGTCATTCAAAAATTAATGAAAAACGTGATCGAAGCCAGCATTTTAAATGACAAGTTCATAGGTGAAAATATACTAATACCACGGGTTCCTATTATACCTACAGATGTGCCAATTCAATTCAAACGTACACGTATGCAGTTTCCGATTAGATTGGTATTTGCAATGACTATCAACAAATCCCAAGGTCAAACGATGTCTATCTGTGGCTTAGATTTGAGAACACCATGTTTTTCACACGGACAATTATACGTGGCATGCTCTTGAGTGGGTAAACCATCCAGTTTGTTTGTGTAAGCTAAAGATGGACTAACAAAAAATATTGTTCACGCTATAGCATTAAGAGATTGATATTGTTTGTTAGTGTTACTGTCGTAATTGTTTTATTAATGATATATAATATTAAGGAATAAATTATAATAACTTAAAAATAATGTTTGCCTTTTGTTATTTTTATATTCCCCATCGCTTACAGCGCTCCATGCTTATTTCACGCGTATACCACATTCTTACCTACATGCAATATACACTTTCTAACGTACCTACATACTTACAATAAGTAAGACATTTTTTGTCTACACTAGAAATTACTTGAAAGCTATTTATATGGCAAAAAAAAAGTTTGCCGGGTCAGCTAGTGTAATATATATATTTAATTAATTGTATAAGTGTATATACCATATATGTTCTTCAATCTAAATGTAAATTCATTAATATATATATATGTGTGTGTGTAACTTCTCTAGTTATTGTTGTTGTTGTTGCTGTGGAGGCTTCAAGGCCTTGGACTTGGGGTCTTCACAAAACGTGTAGTGTCTAATAGCACAATTGAATGCGAAACACCGGAAGTACAAGCCGCCCGATGGCGCAACGTCCATTGGAGATTCAAGTCTATGATCTAAAATTTCAAGTCCTGTAAATAAACACGAAAAGTTTAAAAGCGTAATGGAAAGTGTTTCAAGTTCAAAATTATGATATTTATACTTTGCCTCGCTGGCTTGTTTTAAAAAATAAAAGACTGGGTCTGTTTATTTCTGCATAAATTTTGCTGCGCTTGTCGCGTACTGGCCACAACAAAAACTTCTTTTGTGTTTGTTTGTTCATTTCCTATGTTTTGCCTAATCTTCCTTTCACTTCCAGCGTGGGTAGTGACCTCGGTCGGCAAATAATTGCACAATGGCACGGTTGTATTCGGTGTGTGCCTGCCCAGTGGTATAAATCTCCAAGATCAGGTTTTCATACAAAACTCTTCCTTCACTAACAAATATTAGGAAACGGAATGCTTTGCGCGAGTATTCCGTAAAAAGGGGCGACGAGAGGAAAATTATCCCAGTGTAGTTGGTGTACCATGGTGGCGTTCGCTATACAACTCGGTTCATTTGAGTAATGGGGGCGGCGCAAATGATTGGGCACCAATACACACTCGCCATAGAATTCTGAAGGCCGGCGTGTAGCTTGCGGCCTGGCTCCTAGGTGCGTGCCAGATGAAAGTATACACACCTAACTCGCGATGAGGATATGTTAATAAATAACATATCCAGAGATAATCGAACTATTAAAAAAAGAATTATAATAAAATAATATTGTAAAACAAAATAAACTGAAATCACAAAAAAAAAATATTTTTTTCTTTACACGTTAAAAAGTGAGAAAAAGTGAAATTTCCCTTGTGTGGGACACGAAGAAAAGGTAGTACAAATCTATAGTGCAGTTAAAATACACAAACAATTACTAAAACCTGTTCTAACTCCGTTTTGTATAAAAAAAAAAGAAATTCAATGAAATAATGACATTCATTTGAGCTTTAAATTACACAAACATTTATTATAAAGTGTTGTGGCTCAGAATGACTTTCATTTCAACTTGAAAAGGTGAGACATTAGTGATTCCAACAAACTTTATGAAAGAGAACAAAATTGAAGCAAAACAAGTATATATTAAGACAACTATCAATCAATCAACAACAATAACAGTAACTGTAAGAATGTCTTTAACATTATCTCAGAGTTTGTGCGAAGCGAGGAGTTTACCGGTTTTCACCGGAAGCGAGAAGTGTACGCTCAGCAACTACCTGAGAGACGTTCAGATTGATAGTTGACGCCTGAGGATCATTCAGGCAGTTTTGGGAATGATAATTATTTGAGATGTGAACATAATACGTATAATCCAGACAATTTTAAGAGTTTAAATAAAAATAGAAATTTTAGTAATATGCCAATTCCGATGGAAGTGGATGCTTTAAATGGAACTAAAAATTTTCATTTGCAGTCTCTGGAGCACAGTTACCGATAGTAGTTTTAACAATAAGCAATGTTAAGGCTAGGTGTTTCATTGATAGTGGATCTGCCACTACAATTGGAAATATTATAACTTGTCAAGTAAAAAGTTCATTCGGTTTTTATCTAAGAGATAAAAAAAAAATATCAGTCACGACAACGTCAAGCGAAATCGGTCGTGATCGAAACGCGGTGAGCTGGCGGAAACGGTGGCCAAGCCAGGATTGACGGCCAGGAAGGTTTTGCTGTGTGTTTGGTGGGATTGGCAAGGAATCATCTACTACGAGCTCAGAAGAGGCCATCTTTGATCAACAGAGGCCGAATTGTGTTCCATCAGGACAACGCCAGGCCACATACGTCTTTGGTGACGCGCCAGAAGCTTCAGGAGCTCGGATGGGAGGTCCTAATGCACCCACATTATAGTCCGGACCTGGCACCAAATGATTACCATTTTTTCCTGTCCATGGCGAACGCGCTTAATGGTGAGAAGTTGGCCTCAAGAGAGGCCTGTGAAAATTGGCTTTCCGAGTTTTTTGCCAATAGGAACGTAGCCGGGTATAATAAAGTTGGCATCTCGTTGACAACAAGTTTACGAATAAAATCGACTTAAATCGGTCAAATCTACACAAAGTTATCATAATTTTAAAAATCAATAAAAAAAAAACGACCGAACGAACAGATCATCAACCCTTAAAGTGGTTTTATTCATTAAAAGATCCAAACTCAAAGATAATTAGGTGGAAAATATTATTAGATGAGTTTCAATTCGATATTGAATTCCTTAATGAAAGGATAAACAAGTGGAAAAGCTTTTTAGAAAATATTAGATAATTTATGTTTCTGAAAAGGATATTTTGAATCATCACTATCTGAACGATCTATTTAAAAGAGAATTAAGAAAGGGTACTCGGGTTCAAATCCTGGTGCCATCAACATCCAAAAGTTAAGGAATATTAATTTAAATTAAAAATTAAATTAAATTTTCTAGTTGCGGTCGCCCCTCGGCAGGGGCGATTTTCGGCTGAGCTCCTCCTCCAATATGTGGTTTTGCGTCTTGATAACTTTTGGATGTTGGTCGCGCCAGGATTTGAACCCGGGCCTTCCGAATGGTTGTAAGCAATGCTAACCACTTGGCTACTGCGGGTGCCAGAATTTACACTTGTCAATGATCAACTTTTATTTGTTCCCTCTGTCAAAATGTAGTTCACCTATACTCCCGGTCGCTATCATTATATCATCCATTTGCATGCACTATTAACCGATTTGCTTTCACCATGTTACTAACGAAACGCTGGGACGTTGACTGTGGACTTTTACGCCCAACAACAAATGTTAAAACTCGTTTTGCCCAAACAGATCCATGAACGAGGAAATTTTCACTGATTCTGGGTGTATAACAATATGAAGAAACCGATATTTAAATATTTTTTAAATCTAACTTTGTAAACAACTCTTTTTCTGCTAACCTATATATTAAATCGCAAATTGAACAGATCGGTTTATTTTATAAGTGTTCGGTAATCGACGAACATTTTTATGTTACCGGCCTTCTTGCGTAATAGCACTATAAAAGAAAAAAATTCCGAAACGCTAGGTCTGATGAATTCTTCCTTTAAATACTCATCCACCAGCTTCTGTATGTTATTTTTCTCGATGTACGAGAAGCGCCTTATCGTATAATTCAACGATTTCACGTTATCTACAGTTAACTTCATTTCACAGCTAACATGAGGTTCAATAGACCTAGACCTTTCGTAAATATTATCAAACAATTTCAAAAGCTAAGACTTGCTAATTCGTGACATGCAATAGTAAAGATGGAATATCATTCAAATCGAATTCTGATGTTTGTTTTTTGTATATCTGAATCTACCGAGCTTTGTTTATGAGAATTGACTTCTATAAATTTGTTTAGATTAGTTTAGCTAATTCTCGAAAATTTTATGAGAAGATACCACGACTTACAGAAGGTTTCAAGACCAGAGCAGATTCCTGTAGGACACAAAGAGGTTATCTAGCCACCGATACCCAGAGCATATTAAATTTATAGAGGGAACACTTCTCCAGCCTGCTGGATAGCAGTGAAAACGGAGTAGCCGGAGATAGTGAACCCGAAACCTCAATCGACGACGATGGAAAAGACGTTCCACTACCTGACCATGAAGATGTTAGAATAGCAATCGCCCGCTTAAAAAACAACAAAGCGGCTGGAGCTGACGTAAATCGGCCTCAAAATCAATCGTTGATTCCGAAAAGAATAAATAAAAATCGAATTTGTTCACGCGAGGGTCCCTTCGTAAGCCTTCCGAAATTAAACCACTCGCGTATTAAATTTATTAATGTGCAATACAATGTAGACTTTTATTGAAGAAATGTTTGTTTTAGTTATAATAATTTACAAATTTTCTAATGTTATGTGGCAAAGTAATCTTTGTATAAATCTTTGTTAAAGTATTTACAAAATAGGTAATATATGAATGTTTTTATGTGATTTTGTTACATATGTGTATTTTTAATTTGATTTAACTTAAACATTTATCGCCCCGTGCGCGCTCGCCGATTACTTGATTAGAAATCTCGCTTGTTTGTTCGCCAAGCACGGCTTTTATAGCTGCAAGAGCTGGAGAAAGTCGCATTAGGGTGCGCACACAATATTAGGGTGGTGTCCTGTTAAGCGCACGCTTCAACATACTGGGCCACCCTGCACGAAGCGTTGAATTAAACACGTTTTCGTGGAGGCCGTGGATGGTGCTGGTTCCCCCTGTGGTTCCTTATATTATTTCTGTTGTTGCGCTTTTCTTCGGAACTACGACCGGTTCTCTTGGTATGAGAAATCGTGACCCGATTTGGCTGTCCGTTTCCTGGAAAGAAAAAGTCGGAGGTATACTGCGGAAAGTGCTTTTTCATAATTTTTCGATTATTATTATTTGGATGTCGCAGACATGAAAGAGTGTCATGCTGCCGATAGGAGTCTGTTCTACGGGACTTGTAGAACTTATTTGGAATGCGTCCTTGGTAAAACTCTGATCTAGGGGTGATCAGAGTATGCAATGCGCAAATCTTCTCATGAGGTGAGCAGTGCGATTGCGTGTTATTACTGCTGACCGATTGGGAATAATGATCTGGGGTGATCATCACAGCTTTTTGTGTACTTTGACTCGGAGAGGTCAAAGTTGTGCTTCTCTGTGTGTCTTGACTCGGGGTGGTCAAGAGTGCCTGTGTGTGTTTATTTTGACTCGGGGATGTCAAAGTTGTGTTTCTCAGTGGGTCTTGACTCGGGGTGGTCAAGTGTGCCTGGTTGGGTTTATTTTGACGCGGGGAGGTCAAGGGCACATTTCTTTTAGTTAGTCGGTCATATCCATGAGTTGAACTTATGTGCAAAAGAGAGTTATGCGTTTGATTGCAAGTCAAGCATGTGTTTTGTGATGTACACCATTTAAGGGTATGGTGCAACGCAAGACAATTTGTACGAATGTTGTTATTTTTTATAAATTTGTACCGTTGGGGTATGGGTAGTTTCTTGAATTGCTTGCAATGCTTGAGAGTGTGATTATTTTGGCACAATTTACATGATGGGTGGCTATTCCGTGGAGAAAGAATAGGCTTAGTTATGTTATGCGAAGTAGGGGATTTCGCGAGCTTGTGTTCTACGCATTCCTTAATTTCCAATTGCCATGTTGGGCACTGCTTTCGGGATGCGAGAGATTGCTCTCATTGCATTAGAGAATTTTCTGGTAATGCGGATGAGCATATATTCACCAGAATTGGGTCCCAGCTTTCAGTGGGTGTGCCGAGAGTTTCGAGCACTGATAAACAATTAATGATTGTTGAGTATAAATCAATAAGCTCTGGTTTCTTTTCGAACTTTGGGTAAGTTCAATAATGTTGTGATCTGATTGTCGATTAATTGGCGCTTGTTTTCATATCGGGAGTGGAGAGCATCCCAAGCCAATTGGAAATTGTCGTTGGTTAAATCGAACAGTTTAACAATATCTCCTGCTTGGCCTCTTGTCTTATACCGGAGATGGTATAACTTTTGAGCTGGAGAGAGTAGGGTGTGGTTTATATATACGGCAGTGAACATGTCTCGTAAAGACGGCCACTCATCGTATCCACCATAAAATGTTTCAGTGTCACAGGGCGGAAGCTGGAGGTACACTTCCTATTGTTCAGCCATTTTAGGAGTTTGTCCTATTTGGGATCTAGAACTTGGCTGATTCATTATTATTATTATTTTTAATTTTCAGGAGATTTTCTGAAAATTCCTCTATGGGGGAAGAGGTGAATCTGGCACAATATTTTATTAAGCGATCATTTGTTGCGTCAAATATTTGCGCACACGGGTAGTGTGGTTTGCTTTTAGCTGCTACATGAGGAAAAGCAGCATTAGTGGCGGGGTGTGCCTTAAGTTGCGTTGGAGATTTCTTTGGGGGTATCTTGGATGAGATACTTAGCCGTAGACTTTGATCTTTCGGCATTTGGAAATATTAAGTTATTTAAATTTATTTAAATCTTTTAATTTATATTTCTTGTTTTTAAACAAGTTTACACTTAGGCTCGGGGAACTAGTGTTGCAGGAAATTGGGTGTACAATAGTTGAGAACTACTTGAATATATAGTGACCCAGAAGTGTTTACTGCTGGGTTGGGATGCAGTTTATATGTGTGTATGTGTGTGCGTATGCTTGCAATGTTATGTTTCAATTGAAATAAGAGCGAGTTGATCAAAAATTTTTAATGCACTCAGCGGCTGTAGTATATGTGCGCTTGTGTGTTCGCTGTAATGCTTAAGCTGTGCTTGAGAAAGCACAAAGGAAAATAGAAAAACAGAGCAAAAGAGGGAATCTGTGCGTTAATGCTACTCTTTAAATGCCAGAAGAGAAAGATTATAGTCGAAAGTTGGTATTTGTAAGTATGTATGTATTTTAATGAAGTGATCGCGGGAGTGGATGCACTATTTTTGTTGAGAATGGACACAGGAGAGTGCCTATTTTTTTCTTGGGAACACTATTGCGAAAAGTGTTACTGTTTTAATTATCTGGCATATGTATGTAAGTATGTATAAATTGCAAAAACTCTACTTTGTAATTAAGGTCAACAACCTTCAAAATTGCGTTACAAAAATTCTTGTTATGGGAAAAAACAAATATTGGAAGATTTTTACTCTTGGAGATTTTTACATTTGTTGAGAAACCGAAAGTTATTTGCATACATATGTACGTATACAAAGTATAGCAATGTAATATCGCGGGTGGATTTTTATGGATTTCTGCTTTTGCATATATGGAAATATATGCTTGCAGATTTAAATGTTTGTTGTTTTTGGGTTCAACAAGTATGTATATATATATGCTTAAAACAATCTTACTACCCTTTTATTTGCTTCCAACGCTGAAGTTCCTTTGAATCTATACTTGGTGCCAAGGATGTTTCTCCAATCCTGCATTTGGGTGATGGAGTATGGGTGTTATGGTGTTGTTGTTGTTGTTGTCGTGGTGACGTTTTGCTGTGTTGTATGGTGGCAAGTTCCTGTAGTGTCTTCCTTCTCTTGACCTATATTGTTGTAACTTTTTGTATAAAAGTAACCTTTTTTTTCTTTTTTTTTTGTACTTTGTACAATTGTATGTATGTGTATTTTTTATATTTTTTCACTTGTCACCGTCACTGCTTCTTTATGTAAAATTTTTTGTTCTTATTTTCTTTTTATTTTTTGTGTTCAGTTCACACTTCACAAACTCTTCGCCTTTTAAATGTTTTCACTTTGATTTAAATAAATTGTCTAATTAAGGTGCCACTTCAAGGGTGGCTCGAAGGACCATGTTCACGCGAGGGTCCCTTCGTAAGCCTTCCGAAATTAAATCACTCGCGAATTCAATTTATTAATGTGCAATACAATGTAGACTTTTATTGAAGAAATGTTTGTTTTAGTTATAATAATTTACAAATTTTTTAATTTTATGTGGCAAAGTAATCTTTGTATAAATCTTTGTTAAAGTATTTACAAAATAGGTAATATATGAATGTTTTTATGTGATTTTGTTACATATGTGTATTTTTAATTTGATTTAACTTAAACATTTATCGCCCCGTGCGCGCTCGCCGATTACTTGATAAGAAATCTCGCTTGTTTGTTCGCCAAGCACGGCTTTTATAGCTGCAAGATCTGGAGAAAGTCGCATTAGGGTGCGCACACAATATTAGGGTGGTGTCCTGTTAAGCGCACGCTTCAACAGAATTGAATTAATTTGGTGTTTAATTATAAGTTTGTTTAAGCGAACAAATTGTTGTAACATTGGCGTGTGTATACATGTGTATATGTGTTGGAAACAATATTCTTTACTTACACTTTGTAAAGTTGGGCAATCGCTGTGTCAGCTCGGGGTATTTTCTTGAACTTGCAAATCGGAATTGAATTACGCGAATTGTAATATTGTAGGTCGAACCAATAAATTTCGGATATAAAGATAAAAAAACGGTTGCTATATATTTAGCAACATGTTTACTTAAGCCGTTTGGCTACTCGCATATACCCAGAAGGAAATTAGAACATTTAGGATTCTGGCCTAAACATAGCTGCCCACTTGCCGCGGCAATATATTTTAACTACCCGAATCAGCTGACTCAACGTTCGCCCTGTGCAATGGTTATTACATTTATTTACAATTGTCCACTTAAACAAGATTTTCTTTCGTTTCTCGAAGACCAGTAAGGGCGCACATTCCCCTGAAAATCAACTGAAGGAAGGGTCGTTAGTTTAAGTTTAATTTGCACAACTTGTTGAAAGTATTTTTTCTCAAAAAAATCCTGTAAATATGTCATTCAGTTTTTAGTTAGTATTTTTTCTTTTACGTTTTGTTGCTGGTCGCCTGCGTGATGAGACTTCCGAAATGCAATGTAATTTTGTCGAAAACTGTTTATTGGGACTTTGTCAAAGTGGTTGGCAAAGACGAGTTTCCAATCCACCACATCCTCTGCATTTTTGTTGAATGGGTGGTCGAAAAGAACTAGTTTCAAAGCCACGCTTGCTTATTCCGTGATGCGGAAGCGGTCGGAAAGAACGAGTTTCCGAGCAGCTGGGTACCGTTTCATTATATGGGGGTATTACTGACACATCCCTTTCTGCTTCAGCATGCCTTTTACAATATCTTTATTCGGTTTGTTTGCGCTAGCCCGGCCCGTGAAAATCCAACCGAATACTGTCTCTTTTGCTATTAACGCACCCAGGGCGTTTTTCCGTAGACCGCCAAGCATGATTTAATGATATATGTCTCCTCCTAGGATAAGGTCCACATTCCTGTTCACGAAGAACCGTCTGTCCGCTAAATGAATATCTGGAAAGACCTGTTTCACTCTGGGATCACTATCGCATGTTAGAAGATTTCCAGTTAACTGAGGTAATACTAATGTCTCAGCTCGTATCGAAAACTCTGCGTTGATAGACGACTCAGTTATAATGGAGCATGCTTGGCTTGTTTGTGTCGAAAGCGTATCAATTCCGGAAACTTGCGCGTTAACTTTTTTAACCGGAAGTCGTATGATCCGCCGAAGTCGATCGGTAATAAATGAACACTCGGAATCAGAATCTATAAGTGCTCTAGCTGAATATATCGATCCACGTTGTTTGATATTGACTCGGGCTGTTCCAAGTAAACTCCCCTTATTTGTGTTCGTAAAACACGACTTAATGTGCCTCATATCCTCTTCATGAAGTTTGGTAGCACTAATACCAGAAGTGGGCCGTTTTGGGGTAGTTTCGGAGCTAATCGGATTGCTAGCAATAAATTTTTGTCTGAAGGCGCTTGCTGGACTGGGTGTGTATGTAGCATGGAATGGTGTCTAGAGTGACAAATCGAACAACTAAAAGCGCTAGTACATTTCGAAACCCCATGTCCGGCATTCAGTCAGTTTAGACAAAGTTTATATTTTCGAACTACATTGCATCGCTCAAAAGGAGACATTTTTTGAAAAAGTTGGCAGAAGCGTATATAATGTGCATGGCTTTTGCACAACTTGCATTGATATTTTACCGCATTCATTTGAAAAGCATTAAATTTTTTGCTATGGGAGTCTGCTTCCTTAAAATATTGTTCATTTGGTGCTTCTGATATGTGAGTACCTCTGGGTTCA
The DNA here is from genome assembly GCA_037013455.1 of Ceratitis rosa. Lineage (NCBI taxonomy): Eukaryota > Metazoa > Arthropoda > Insecta > Diptera > Tephritidae > Ceratitis > Ceratitis rosa. Next base: position 656,687 of record JAWMAG010000097.1, on the reverse strand, counting down.
TATACTGTCTCCAAAGTCTGAAACCGACCTGTCAAGAATTTATCCATGTCTTCCCACTTTGGAATCTCAAACTTCTCTATACTTGATTGCTCCCATAAACACAGTGAATTCTCAGGCAGTTTAGTTGAGCACAGATAAGTTAGGATCGCATCTTAATTGGTTATGTCAATTTTATGAATCTGGAGTGCCAAAATGCAAATATTTATTTCTCGTTGAAGATGTTTAATTGCACTGCCAGATTCAGTTTCTACCGGGGAAAGATTGAAGAGAAATTTCAATTGGCTATTAACCAATATCCTTTAATTTTCATAGCGATCGCTTAGGTTTTGCCAAGCGGTTGCAAGAGCCTCATTTGTAGGCGGGGACTTACGAACGATTTCCCTCTGTCTTTTCTATCAGGTAATCCTGAAATGTTGACCAAGATAAATAATCCCCTTTGAAAGTGTTTATATCACACATTGGAAGACGAATGTCATGATCCATGACAGCGGACTTTTCTACTTTCTCCTTCTCGATTTCGGACAATTGGCTTGAGAACTCCCCGATTGCTGACATGCATCTTAAATATGCTTTAAAATTTTAGTTTGAAATTTATGAGAATCTGAGCGAATTTTATTTGCACGTAAGCCCAACTAAAATATGTATATATGTCCAATTTTACAAAATATCGAACTTGAAAAGTTGTCCAACTTTGAAAACTTTCGGAAAATTAATATAAGAACCCCATAAAGTGATAGTAATTTATTTATTAATATTTAGGAAAACAAAACTTTACTCAAACTTGTAGAAGTAAGTTGCGTAACTTCTTCTTCAACTGACTATTAAACAATATCCTTTTTTTCTGGCCACCCAACACTGTGCGAATTCGCCGCAGTCTTTTATATATTTTGTTTTGTGTTTCTATTTTTTCTATTACTCGCGCTTTGATATTTTTAATAATTTGCTCGCGAATAGCAACTAATTTTTTTTAAGAAAAGTGGAAAAAATGTGTTTACCACAATTTACTTTATTTTGTAAGTGAGTATACTTATGTGTATGCATATGGTAAGTTCGGTAATTCTTACATGTGCTATAACAATGTGTTGTTATTGTTAATGCGCCTGTGTTAAAGTTTAAAACTGATGAAAAATTGCAATTTCCAATTTTTGTTATTAGATCTGAAGAATAAAGAAGAAAATATGAAGAAAATATGTGAAAATTATTTCGGAATGTTGGACTATTGCCGAAAAGAAAATTTAACACAAAAAGTGAGTAGAGAAATGCACTAACAACATACACGTATATACCTACACTATTACCGAAAGCGTTTACCATTAAATGCACTTCAATCGAATTAGTTCTTTCGCAATGCTAATTATCTTTTATAATAATAATCAATGAACAGAAAAGAACTCCCGACTTTTGTATATACGCCGCACTTAAAAATATATATATAAAAAATATATATAAAGTATATCTTTACGAGTACCTGGTGAATTCTTTTTGTGCATTTGTTGTTTGGGCGAATGTAGCGCCTGTAATTTATTTTTCAAGTGTTTTCCTGGGTGGCGCAAGTGAAATATGTTCCAACGTTGGCGATTTTCTTCTTTACATCTAACGTAGTTGAGACCTCTTCAAATATCCGGCTCGAAGGACCATATCAACGACTGACGTAAATCGACCTCAAAATCAGTCGTTGATTCCGAAAAGAATAAATAAAATATCGAATTGAATTAATTTAGTGTTAAATTATGAATTTGTTTAACCGAACAAATTATTGTAACATTATCATGTATATTCATATGTATATGTGTTGGAAACAATACCTTCTGCTCAAATATAAACGAGACTTTATCCATAACTCGACAAGGACAAGACATATGGCCATACTTTTTTTTGCTTAGTTTGGCAGGACTGTTATATGTTTACATGTCAAATTTGAGCACGATCTGTCACATAGTTTTTTTTAACGGCACTATAAACAAGTCAACCTCGAGTGTGTTTTTCGAATTTTACTATGGAAATTAACGTTGAGCAAAGATGTTTGTTTGAAATTTTGTTATTCCAATGGAATAAGTGCGACGGACGCAATGAAAATGTTGAAGAAGGCATATGAGGAGTCTTGCCTATCACGTGCACGTATTTTTGATTGGTATAAGTCGTTCAAGGACGGCCGTACATCGCTGTAGAACTTGCCCCATGATCTTCGTCCAGCAACGTCAATAAACGAAGAAAACGTCGAAAAAGTAAAGAAAATTGTGTTGGAAAATCGTCGTGTGACTGAAAGAGAGATAGCTCGTGAGCTCAACATATCAAATGGATCCGCTCATAGCATTATTCACGATGTTTTGGGCATGAGACGTGTGTCTGCTCGACTTGTTCCAAAATTGTTGCTCAAACGTCTCGTCTTGTACGCGATTATTTGACCAAAAACAACGTAAATATTGTTCCGCAAGCACCGTATTCACCCGACATGGCACCGTGTGACTTTTTTCTTTTCCCTAAACTCAAATTGCCGCTTCGTGGAAAGCATTTTCAGTCGATTGAAGTCGTAAAAGAGAATTCGAAGAAGGAACTGAAAGCCATACCTAAAGCGGCCTACCAGAAGTGTTATGAAGATAGGAAAAAAAGGTGACATATGTGTATCGCCTTTAATGGTGACTATTTTGAAGGGGATAAATTAAATATTGAAGAATTATTCTTTTTTTTTTTTTGTTTTATTGAGCCAGTCTCGTTTATATTTGAGCAAAAGGTATTCTTTACTTACATCTTGGTAGATTTGTTTCGCATATTATAACCAACTGCCCTGGTTGTAGCGGCTTAACATATTCCCTCCATTTTTGTCGGCACATTAGAGTTGGCAAGTACTCCTTAGCCCAAATTCGATCTTTTAGGGCCTACGAAATTCTCCACTGCTTTTTCATACATAACCATACATAACCCTTCGTCAAGACTATGAGTTTGCGATGAATTTGGGCACCTCAAAAAAAAAATGGGTTGGAGTTATCGGTTCTTCGTCGTGAGGTGAGACTGATCGAAAAGTTTCTAGACGAGGGGCCTCTTCCTGTAAAATTCGTTGTAAGAGTCGTTTTATGCACTGCACCAACCTTTCTCAGCATCCAACAGCTGACGCGTTTGCAGGGCAATTAAATACCCATTCTATGCCTCGCTGTGCGCAGTCCTGTTCAATATGCTTAAAATTGAATAGTCTGCCTTAAATACAACCAACAAAGTTGGTTCCGTTGTCACTTCGGATTCGTATAGGTATGCCTCGACTATTAATAAAATTTCTAAGGCAAACTATAAACGCATCAGTCGATAGGTCCTCGGCTATCTCCAGATGAATGGCTCTGATGGTTAAACATGTAAATAACGCACCCAGTATAGCTGAACGGGCGAACGTAAGGCGTGAGACGATCGACAGGTAACTGACCCATCATTGACGTACTTGGCTTGACTGTCTTAATGATGCATACTATACAACGTTTTTTGACCGACGCGAGAAAAGCACGGATATTTGGTATCCAGAACTTTTGTCGAATCTCATTAATCGTGAGGTTATCATTTAGGTGATGAAATTTTTTGCGCCAATATGAAACTATGGGGTGAGACACATGGTATTGTTGCGGCATATTGATTGGCCGACGTGCCGATAAAGGAAGGCAATATGCCGCATCGATGCGGCCGTTTACTTTCATCATTCCATCGATATAAAAAAACCGGTGTAAATGTATATAGAGGGTTCGATTCTCGCACTTTTTGTTTTGTACATAGCTCTTCTAATTCATCAGAAAAGGCTTCTTTCTGAACGCGACGACATATGACTCTTTCAGCATCAGTACTCTCATACGTTGTAATATCTCCAGAACGACGAATATCATTTTTAGCTTTGTAGAAGAATCGTTACGGCCAACTTTTTACCCTAAGCAGTTTGAAAAAATACGAAAATTTTTAAAAGTTAATAACCTATTCATCTGGTTTTGAGGTAAGATGCACGGTTTTCTTCTCTTCAGCAGCACACTTTGTTGACGTAATTAGGACCTCCTCTTATGGCGACTCGGACTCGGGATACTGCAAAAAGTTAGGACCTTTGAGCCAGCGGCTGACTGAATCGGGCTCTCTCATGGGTGTAGCGCCTTCAGAAGCATTTAATGACGTGGGCAACCACCTCAACTGGGACGGCTTTGTGGTTGAAATGATTTCGGCAATTCTACCAGCAACGAATTGTTTGTATCCTCTTGTTGTCGAATGGATCCAAAGCAACACTGTCTTCAAATCACTCCATAACACGACGCGATGTACAATATGTTGTACTCGCGATATTCCACCATGGATTTCTGAAGACGACTGCCAAGCACTGCAGGTTGAAGTTCTAATCGAGGAATCGTCATACATTTCAAAGGTGCACAACCCGATTTAGCAGCTACAAATGCGACATCGACGGCTCCTCCCTTGCGTATGCGTAAATAATAGACGGCTACATAAGCGCTGGAGCTGGCGTCCACGAATACATGTAACTGAACATCATCTGCTGTTGGAAGCATTGAAAAATAGCAACGTGGGATGGAAAGACTTGTTACCTTTTGAAAGTTCTTCCACCATGACTTCCATTGCGCTACGAGTTTGTGTGGGTTTGAGTCATCTCTTTCAGTCTGTCGTTGCCATAAAGACTGTAGAAGAATCTTCATGTATTTGGTGACGTTGACTAAAAACCCGAAATGGCCGTCACGATACCAAAAAGCTCCTGCTTTGTCGGCTGATTTACGCAAACGAGAGTGTCAGATGCAATCTTATGGACCTTATGGATGATGAGGGTATTCCAATACAAATCTAGCACCTTGTCGACTGTAGACTTTCTTTCCATGTATATTACGTTGTTTGAGAAATTATGGTCACCGTTCAACTTCGCTTGAAAGGTTTTGTTGTTCGATATAAAGATGTGTAATTTGAACCCTGAGGCAGCGTTAATGGCTATCGCTTCTTTGGAGACTTCCTCGGCTTCTTTAACGCTAGTGAAACTGATGACTAAATCGCCCACATACATATTGTTATTGTCCATGTGGATTTGAAACTTCAAAGCGTTCTGATTATTCACATATTCTGCACAGCAAGGCGAGCATATACCAAAGCTCTGAAAATCATTGAGGACGTAACGTAGGTCTGTACCGGCTTGGAGGGACTTCCATCTTCCCATAGGAAGCATTGCTAGTTCTGGTCATTAGGTTTGATTGCTACCTGCGAGAACATTTCTTGGACATTAGCAGCAACGGATAAAACCCTTTGACGAAACTTAAAAACTATTGTTATCAAAGATTGAGCATGTTCAGGACCCTTGAGTAATTCTGAGTTCAGCGAAACGATCGATGTAGGCGGCGTAAAAAAATACCACGAAGCTTGTCCGATGTGTGCGGGTTGATCACTCCAAAATGTGGTAGATACCAAGTAAAAGAAGTCATCATACTTAATACTTTTGTATCTCACGTTTATAGTTAGTTATAGTTAGTGGCATAATTGTCATCTTCCAGCATGCGACTTCCCAACTTCTGCAAGCGTTTGAGTGCCATGTCGTAGCTAGGAGTAAGCTTTACATCATCATTCCTCCTTAGCAAACCAACTTCATACCTGTGGCCAAGAACTTCGTTGAATTCTCTAAGATTATTCTTGCTCGACGATTTTCATCCGACTCTAACACGACATCGATGCTACGGACAATAAAACTCTCCACTGAAAAGTATTCGTTTATCAATTTATGCAAGATCTGAAGCGACTGTGATTTATATTCGTGAATATGCATAACACTAGGCTGACTGGCGGTATTTTGAGAAAGCGCACCATAGGCTACCCACACGAGACGGGTTTCGACAGCTATTGGCTGCTTTGGTGCTGCATCGAATACGTCTTGCGCAACACCGAGATAACTGTTGTCTATCCCTATCAGAATGACAGGCTTGGCGGTCACATAACTGACAACCGGCAACGATAGCAAATGTGAAAATTTACTTTTGTCAAACGTTTGTTACGGCAGGTTTAATGACTTTACTGTGTGGAAGTTTCTTATATTGAATTCGACAGAATTACCTCTAGTGTTGATAGAAACCTTACGAGATTTTTCTTTATATGTACTTTCACCATACCATTGTGATGTTAGTGGCACGTTTGGACTACGTAGACCTATTTTTATGGCTACATTCTGATCAAGAAGTGTTGTAGACGACCCTTCGTCAAACATGGCATTAACAAATATGCTTCAATTAGGTCCTGACAATGTAATTGGCAAAATCTTAAACAAAACTGCCTGATTTTCAAATAAACAATTAAGCATGCGTTCGACGTTCTGGGTGTTTGGCGTTCTTACACCCTGATGCAGAAATGTGTGGTGCATACGTTTGCACCCGTTGACTGAGCATATCTTACTTTGACGGCGGTTTGAAAGGCTATGCCCTTGGCGCAAGCACCTAAAACAAAAAATGATTGCTTTTCATGAAACTCCATTTAATTGAATATCGCGCGAAGAAAATTTAGAACATTCGAACAGCTTGTGTGCCTGGCCACACTATAAGCAATTTGTCTTTTGCTCCGACTGTACACCATGATTTTAAAGAGCTCGACGAGTTGATTGCGTTGCTGCGCTGCTGACGTTGACTGTGTTATACTCGCTTGGATGTTGCGCAACGATAAATCAGAAACACCGGGCAATAGTGATACAAACTTCGCGATATCACTTAACAACTCACCAAAATATTCCACTGTTGGAAATGACATTATATTGAAGGCATGCTTGCTCCAGTCGTACTATTCTAAACTTCCTAATAGCGCGGGGTTCATCAAATGATGTCCACACCTTATATGTATAATTGGCGCTTTGTAACCGCAAAAGCGATTTTCGGCCGAGCTGCTCCTCCAATTTGGATAGACATTCCCTGCCGAGGGGTGTCCGCAAATAGAAAATTTAACTTAGTTTTTTAATTAAATTAATTTTCCAAAACTTTTGGATGTTGGTGGCACCGGGATTTGAACCCGAGCCTTCCGAATGTCAGTACGCAATGCTAACCACTCGGCTACCGCGGCCGCCAGACTTAAAAAAGGCGACGATGTTTTTTAATCTTTTGGAAAAGTCTAGAAGCATAAAATTTTGTCTATGGCTGTATAGAAATTTATTCGTGGTGCCCCTATAATTAGCCAAAAATAACAGCCTCTCTTCCGAATTCCCATCGAAGGATGGCAATGAAAACAATTTTGCGACAGAACTATCCATAAAAGTCAAGGCGGCTGCATTGATTGCCGGCGTTTACATCATACGTGGCGGCATTTGTGTCGATGTAAACTGTGGATGTAGTTCCGTTGGCGCAGGCGCTTGCGTTGACGTTCGCATAGGCGGCTCGGCAGCGTTGACAGAGCTGTCGATAACTTGTGGCCCACTACGCAAAGCGGTATTTCGCAAGTCAGCTACGCATTCTCGAAGTGCAGTTATGCTTGCAATCAGGAGACTAATCTGATCACCTGGTACAGCTACTTGTTGCGTTGTGGTTGAATCTCCTTCCATGTCGTTTACCATTGAGCTATAGTGCGATTCATCCTTGACCTGCCGCTTCCTCAACAGAATCCTTGTTGTTTCCGATTATCTTGGCTTCGGCTATTGTCAGCATTGAGTGCAATTAACTTACTCAGGAATTCAGTATTTTAAACGAAAATGTTAGAAAAATCAAAAGGCGGCTGTTACTGTTTTAACTTCTAATTAGACGTATATTTCTAAGAATTTCATACAAATTTCACTTAAAACTTTCGGGGATATTAAAATATTGATTTGAACCCTCGGCGATTAATAATTCCATCACTCGAATTTTGAGAATAGTTATTCGAAAAGATAACACATATATAAACATGAGAAAAATGAGAGGATTCGAAAACAAAGTCACAAACTAATACATATCACGAAATGAGCATAATAAGAGGATTCGAAGTGAGCTATGTTCACTGAACAAAATTCGAACATTTATTTTCTTAAAGCTTGATCAACTGTTGCTGGTTGTTGATGGCGGTTTTCATAAACTGCTAGATGACATATCTCGCCTACAGTTTGGTTATGCGAAGTAGGAGATTTCACGAGTTTGCACTCAACGCATTCTTTAATTTCAAATTGCCTGTATAGGAATTCTTTCATTCGTCGCCAAGTTGGGCATTGCTTTCGGGATGCGAAAAATTGCTCCCAATTGTTCAAGTTTCTGGTAAAGCGGATGTGCAGACATTCACCAGAATCGGGTCCCTGCTATCAGTAGGTGTGCCGAATGTTTCGAGTACTGATAAACAAACTATGATTGCATAGTACAAATCAGTAAACTCTTCACTCGTTTCCTTTCGAACTTTGGGTAAGTTCAATGATGCTGTGACTAATTGGCATTAGGTTTCATACCTGGAATGGAGAGCTTTCCAAGCCAATTGGAAGCTAGCATTAGTTAAAGCGAGTTGTTTAACTCTATCTCCTGCTTAGCCCCTTGCCTTATAACGTAGGTACAATATCGCATTAATCCGTCATTTTCAATTTCAAGTTTTTGCGCACATGGGTATATGCTTTGCGTTTGGCTTGATGTGTGATTTTGGTTTGAGTTGCTTCATGAGGGGAAGCAGTCTTAGTGAGGGATTGGGCATATGTTTAACAGGAGATTTCTTTGGAGGTATCTTGGATAAGATGCTTAGCCGTGAACTTTGATCTTTCGGCATTTTGATACATTATGCAATTTTAATTTATTTAAGTCTTTTTTAATTAAAATTTCTTGTTTTTAAACAAGTAAGCGCTTTTTAGTGAAGAAGTAGCATTACGTACGTATTGGTGTAGTAGTGTATTATTTCATATGCAGTGACACCGGAATGTTTACTACTAGGTTGGTATATATGTATGTAAATATATTTGTGTATATTCTTCAATGTTCAATGTTTGTTCGCTGTCTCCCAGGGTTTGTGCTTGAGAAAGCACAAACAGAATATTGAAAGGTAGAGCGCGATAATTAATGCTGCTCATGAAATGCATACAAAGTAAGGTGAACTTTGAATTTACAAATGTATTGGGTTACCCAAAAAGTAATTGCGGATTTTTTAAAAGAAAGTAAATGCATTTTTAATAAAACTTAGAATGAACTTTAATCAAATATATAATTGCCATTTTGTTCCATAACCTTTTGCCATCTTCCCGGCAAATTTAGTATTCCACGCTCATAGAACTTCTGGCCTTTATCTGCAAAAAACTGAACCAAGTGCGATTTTATACCCTCATCATTGCCGAAAGTTTTACCATTTAAGGAGCTCTGCAAAGATCGAAATAAATGGTAGTCTGATGGTGCAAGGTCAGGGCTATATGGTGGATGCATCAAAAGTTCCCAGCCAAGCTCATTTAGTTTTTGGCGAGTGACCAAAGATGTGTGTGGTCTGGCGTTGTCATGATGGAATACGACACCTTTACGATTGACCAATTCTGGTCGCTTCTCCTTGATGGTTGTATTCAATTTGTCCACTTGTTGACAGTAAACATCCGAATTAATCGTTTGGTTCCTTGGAAGCAGCTCAAAATATACCACACTCTTCCAATCCCACCAAACAGACAGCATAACCTTCTTTTGGTGGATATCAGCTTTTGAAGTGGTTTGAGCTGGTTCACCATGCTTGGACCATGATCGTTTTCGATTGACGTTATTGTAAACAATCCATTTTTCATCTCCAGTTATGATTCGTTTTAAAAACGGATCGAATTCATTGCGTTTAAGGTGCATATCACAAGCGTTGATTCGGTTTGTTAAATGAAATTCTTTCAATTCATGTGGTACCCAAATATCAAGTTTTTTTACGAGTCCAAGACTTTTTATGTGATAATGAACGGTTGACTTTGGTATATTTAATTTCTCTCCTATCTCACGCTCAGTTACATGACGATCCGATTCGATTAAAGCCTTGATATCGTCATCGTCAACTTCACTTGGCCGACCTGAACGTGGCTCATCTTTAAGTGAAAAATCTCCAGAACGGAATTTGCGAAACCAATTTTGACACTGTCTTTCTTTTAAGGCTTTATCACCATACACATCTCGTAACTTTTTAGCAACCTGCTCCGCGTTTTTTCCTTTACGGAAATAATAAAGTAAAATATGACGAAAATGCTCTTTTGTGGGCTCCATATTAAAATTGACGCCAAACAAACAAATGTAAACAAAATTTCGCGCACTTTTTTTCTAAAGTAAGCTAAAAGTAACAGCTAATAACTGACAAAAGAAAGAATGCAATTACAGAGTCACCGCCGTTCAAAAAAATTGTCAAAGCCGACTATATGAAAAATCCGCAATTACTTTTTGGGCAACCCAATATATTGTAAATATAATAAAGGGTGGTTAAATTTTCAAGGGCCGATGTTGATTTTGAATAAAACACAAACTATTTAGGAAATTATTGAAATTTTATTTTATTATGATATATTGGTATTACTCAATTATGTATGTAACAAAATATCGGCCAAATTAGCGCCGCGACCTCGGCGGCACACCTCCATACGATGGTCCAAATTTTCGATGACGCTGAGGCATAATGGAGTTTCTATGCCGTTAATGTGCCGAATTATCTCATCCTTTAGCTCTTGAATTGTTGCTGGCTTATCGACGTACACCTTTTCTTTCAAATAACCCCAGAGAAAAAAGTCCAACGGTGTCAAATCACATGATCTTGGGGGCCAATTGACATCGCCATTACGTGAGATAACACGGCCATTGAATTTGTTGCGCAAAAGAGCCATTGTTTCGTTAGCTGTGTGGCAAGTGGCACCGTCCTGCTGAAACCACATATCTTCCAATTGTGGCCATAAAAAATTCGTTATCATCTTACGATAGCGAACACCATTCACAATAACTGCCTGACCGGCCTCATTTTGGAAAAAATACGGCCCGATGATGCCGCCAGCCCATAAACCGCACCAAACAGTCACTCTTTGTGGGTGCATTGGTTTTTCGACAATCACTCTTGGATTCTCATTCGCCCAAATGTGCCTCATCACTGAAGATGATTTTCTTCGAAAATTTTCATAATAAGTCTGGATAACTTTAACACGTTGTTGGATTGTGTATCTCTCCATGGTTCAAATTGAGTAAGTCTGAAATAGAGAAATGTCAAATTGAATTCGGAAAAAAACTTGGCGTTTAGGTGTGGTTCACATTCAACATCGGCCCTTACAATTTAACCACCCTTTATATCCATTATTGGATAATTATTTGTTCAAAGTAAAAGAAGAAATCACAACGGAGTTTGATACTTTTTTAAATACGCTATGGATACAAGCCGAATTTGATAAGTGGGAACACTATTGAGGTAGTACATAAATAGATCAGTGTGAGTATTCAAATTTGGAATTTTTTTTTATTTGAGGATAGGGTTAGATAAGAACTTACTGTGATAATACCATGAATATTTCCATGATAATTTTTAAACGTATATATGTATTTATATATGATACTCTGATTGGGCCAAAATAAATAGATTTTTGGGTATCCGTTTTTAGAGATTTACATAAATATTTATATATGATCAAGCCGTTAAGGACTTGAGGGAAATAAGGGGGTGCCGGCTGTCGAGCGGGCCCAAGTTTAAATGAAAATCCCTTTAATTAAAAGGTTTAACTAAATTTCACAATTGGTATATTTTTCACTTCGTTTGCCTTAATATCAAGATTCACTAATTTAACTTAATTTAAGCACAAAGGTAGTGTCCGCGTTTTAGATGCTGCCGTGCGCGTGCGCGAGCGAGGGCTGTAGGTTTTATATTGAGTTTTCGTTAGCTCGAACGGCCGCAGCTAAGCTGTCGATCGGCTAACGAAATTCAAGGCAAAGGATAGAGGAATTGGCGCGTAATGGGACACCCGGAAATAGTGGGAATGGACGGGTAATTCCACGCGCACGGCAGTTACAATAAATGTTTACGTTGGTTTAAGCGGGCGCTTAAACATGCTCCCCGCCCTGCAGGGATGCGTTGTCCAACGCATTCTGTAGTGTTTGCAGGGCCCGGATAGCGTCTCCAATTGCGCCTCTTGCTTGCTGTCGTCGCTGCCGCTTTACGTTGCATAGCCTTGCTGCGCCTTTTCTTGGTGGGAGGCGCACGCTGTTTTGCGCGCTGAACGGCCGGTGATGGCATGCGATTAGGGCGCGCTGTTTTTGCGCGCGTCGTTGCTGCTCCTTTCTTCTTTGCCACTACCTGGCGCTTTGTAGTTGGCGACGGCGTCTTGCGCGGTGTGGATACACCTTGTTGCATCAAGGTGTGATGCGCTTTATGGCAGCGTTTGCAGCTGCTCGATGAATCACACTCGCCCGTCGTGTGTGTCAGCGCCATACAATTCATGCAGTGGCCTTGCGCCCTGGCTACTATTAGTCGTTGTGGCGGCTTCATTGCCCGGAATGCGCCACACATGCGCAGAGGGTGGTACCTGTGGCAGAGCCTACATTGGAGGCAGTTTTCCGTTTCTGCCGTAGGGGCCAAGGGTACTGCCGTTTTTGTTGCCATTTCCTGGAACGAGAAGATGAAAAGAATTGTTCGGACAGTATTAGGGGAAACTGGATATACATATAGTTTTGTCCTGAAACAAATGGAAGTTTTTGTTTTATTGGTTGTTATGCTATCCGGTGAGCTAAGAGTTCTCACTAGGAGAGAAGCATAACTTGACAAGTGGGCGCGTGATAACCCCGTTTTGGGTGCGTACATCCAAAACTCGAATGTAGTTATCCGGTCCACGGCGAACATCTTCAATTCGACCGAGTCGCCACTCGGTGGGTGGTAGTGGGTCTTCTTTGACTACTACCAAGTCGCCTGGTTGAAGATCTCGCTGTGGATTCTTCCACTTGTATCTCTTCTGAAGATCTTTGAGATATTCCTCCTTCCAGCGTCGACTGAATTCGTGGTGAAGGATTTTAATCTTCTCCCATCGATTGGTCAATGAAAGGTCTATTGCGTTTGGCTCGGGGATGGCCATTAGCGGTGCACCTTGGATAAAATGACCAGGAGTGAGTGCAGTGAGGTCAGCGGTGTCTTGCGAAATAGCTGACAGAGGTCTCGAGTTGAGAACTGCCTCAATTCGCACTAATAATGTAGCAAATTCCTCAAACGTAAACTTATGAGATGCAGCGGTTTTTTTGAGATGTAATTTAAAGCTTTTGACTGCTGATTCCCATAAGCCACCCATGTGGGGTGCGCTGGAAAGAATGTAGTGCCAATTTATGCCTTGAGGAGCATATTTTTGGACTATGTCGGCAGAGCATTCGTAAGGAATTTAACGAAGTCGCGTTGTATAGCGCGGTGTGTGCCGATAAACGTTTTGCCGTTGTCGCTCATAATTTGGATGGAAATCCTCGTCGGCCGACGATACGCGCAAACGCTGCTCGAAATGCCTCAGTTGGCAGATCTGAACATAGCTCAAGATGCACGGCCTACGTTGCAAAGCAGACGAAGACTGCAACGTAGCCTTTGAAATAAGTGTTCGACCTCAAGACTGAAGCTTTTATTTGAAATGGCCCTGCAAAGTTTACTCCCGTTGTAGAAAATGGGAGTGTGAATGTGCAATGCTCAGGGGGTAGAGCGGCCATGATTTGCGTGCGTGTCTTTTGCTTGTAAAGCAAACATTGAAAAATGCACTCTTTAATCAGAGGCTTGAGCTTCGGAATGAAGAACTCTTGTCTGACCATTTGAAGCATCAAACGTGTCTCTGCGTGTAGAAGCAGTTCATGCATAAATTTCAAATATAGTTGGCAGAACCTCGATTTAGTTGGGATAATGGTTGGGTGTCTTTCATTGTAACTCAGCGTGGAATGTGCCAATCTACCATCCATACGAAGCAGTCCATCTTTATCCAAGAATGGATTCAGAACGGGTAGTGAACTCTTTTTGTTGATAGCTGTTTTAGCTCGTAAAGCATCTTTTTCGCTAGGAAAATAGCGCTTTTAGGAAATGTCGATGATGTGCTTCTTTGCAGCTTGGCATTCACTATGTGTTGGGTGTGGCAAGGTGAGTAATGGTTGCCCCTTGAACTTATTTCGAACGTTGTCCACGAAACGGAACATGTATGCAGTCTTGCGAATCGCTCGAGAGTATAAGGAAAACCGGTCTAGATAGTTGGGCACATCTTCAAGCGCGTGATATGCTTCTATCTTACGCCTTTCTGGAGGAGAAGCGCTGCGGGCCTTTGCATTTGGCCAGGAATCTGCGTGGCAGGAGAGCCACTTCGGTCCATGCCACCAAAGTGAATTGGCAGCTAAGTCCTGCGGCTTGCAGCTGCGTGTACCAAGATCTGCGGGATTATCTCCGCTTGCAACATGACGCCATGTACCGCTTGGAACATATTCTTGGATTTGAGAGGTGCGGTTTGATACATAGGTCTTCCATGTGCATGGTGGCTTCTCAAGCCATGCCAATACGATCTCGGAATCTGACCATAGAAATATGTTGCACGCTTGTAAACTGAGTTGTTTTTGAATGGTTGCAACCAGTTTTGCTAATAGTAATGCGCCACACAGCTCTAGGCGTGGTAAGCTTACTGTTTTCAACGATGCTACCTTTCCTTTTGCAACCAGCAGGGTGGACGTAATTTCATTGTTAGCATGTGTGCGGATGTAAATTGTTGCACAATATGCTTTTTCCGAAGCATCGCAAAACCCGTGGATTTGGGTGTCCTGCCCCGGAGCGAAATTAACCCAGCGTGGTATTTCAATTGCGCAAATGGCAGGCAGATTTTCTGCAAAGGTGTGCCATTTTGACAATGCTGTGGGCTTAGCACATTCATCCCAATCAGTGCCGTCTAGCCAGAGTTCTTGCAACAGAATTTTTGCTTGAATCATAACTGGCGACAGCCATCCTGCCGGGTCAAAAAGTTTTGCAACCGACTATAAAATTTGTCGCTTAGTGACCGCATTTGCTGAAGTAGCTGGCAGAATTGTATATGTAAACTTGTCTGTTAGAGCGTTCCATTGGATACCCAGAGTTTTGGTTTTAGAAGCACTCTCGAATTTCAGAAAGTTTGAATCGAGCAGATCCTGTTCGGGATATTGTTGCAGTATAGTAGCGTTATTTGCCGTTAATTTTTTAAGTACGAAACCAGCAGATTTCAGAGCGTTGACCACTTGAAAAAGTGATTCAGAAGCACTGTCTATGTCATGACTTCCAGATGGAATGTCATCGACATATGTTTGGTCTCGTATTATTGGTGCAGCCAGTGGATATATTGCCTCGGTATCCGTTGCAAGTTGATGCAACGTACGGATGGCAAGGTATGGTGCACAATTGACCCCAAATGTTACAGTTTTCAGGCAGTAATCGGTGACAGGAGATTCAGCCGATTTACGAATATATAATTCGCTGAAACTGTTTATCACCGTCGTGAATTAATATCTGACGATACATTTTTTCGATATCTCCGTTGAATACAAACTTATACATACGCCATTGAAGAAAGAGCAGCATGAGGTCTGGTTGGAGAGTAGGACCAGTATACAAAACATCGTTGAGTGAGTTGCCTGAGCTCGATTTTCTCGAGGCGTTAAATACTACTCGAACTTTAGTGGTCACTTTGTCCGGTTTTACAACGGGATGATTTGGCAAGTAGAATGAGTGATAGTTGCCACTGGAGATTATTTCACGCGGGTAGGTGAACTCCATGTGGTCGAGGTCAAGATATTCTTGCAACACATTGTTGTACATTATATTTAACTCTCCTTTTCTCTTAAGCGTGCGCTCCATACTGAAAAATTGTTGAAGCGCTGCAGACCGAGAATGTCCTAAAGAGAGTTTTGCGGGGAAATCTTCCTTGAATGGAAGCCGCACAATGTACCAACCGTTTGGGGCACGAGTCGTGGTTTGCTTGTATATGTTTTCGCAAGCTTGATCCTCATTTGAAATTTGTGGAATTGGAGGAATTTCTTCCTCTTCCCAGAACTTTCTCAATTGATCACCAAGTGTATCAGTTGAGATTTCTTCTACTTGTGTCGAGAATGACACCACTTTTTCGGTTACAGGACCGCTAAGGATCCAACCAAATATTGTGTTTTGCGCAAGTACTGTGTCGCAAATTGTTTGTACACCTTCCACGAGAATTTGTGAAAGTATGTCACTGCCGATTACCATGTCGGTTTGAGCTGGTATATGGCAATTTGGGTCAGCAAGTTCAAGGATTTTGAACTGTTGCCAGGTATTACGACTTAAGGTAAAAGTTGGCAAATGCCTCGTTAGCTTTTGTAGCACGATGGCTTGGGCATTGATCCGTTGCTTGGTTTTGGATGATACCAGAGTCAAGGAACAAAGTTTGGATGAGTTTTGGACGATATGTCCACCCATTCCGGAAATTTCGAACTTGGAATGTTCGACTGGAAGTCGCAACCTTTTCTGAACTTTCGAGGAAATGAAAGTTCTTTGTGAGCCTTGGTCAACTAAGGCTCTGAGTTGGAACAATTATCCTTGGTGTTCCACTGCGACAATGGCAGTTGGAAGGAGAGTTCTGTTATCGTGTCCCGCGTGTAATGATTGTATGTGTGGTTGCATAGAGCAGCACGGTTGCTCGCTTGGATTGGAGCTTGTATGCGCTTGTCGAACTGGAGAAGTTGACTTGGCAGTTGGGTGTTGCACAGTAGAGTTAAGAGAACTGCTGCTGGCGGCTTGAGCATTAGGTTTTACATTTATGTGCAGCAAGGAATGATGTCGTAACTGACAATGTGCACATGCAAACCTGCTGCGATGACCTCGTGATAAGCGGTTTTTGCAGAGTTGATTCTGCTTCGCAAAATGTATTCGGTTTGATACCGACATTTTTTTGAAATTATGGCATTGGGGAATTGCAACACGGACATGTGTTATCCCTTTTTTGTTCCGCCACAAATGATTGTGTCATGTTAAAGGATCTATTATGAGCGATGTTTTGAGTGGCGACTGGTTTTGGTTTGTTTTGGCTTGGAAGAAGCCGGTTTAGACGCTCCACCACTTCATATCTAGGAGTGAGGAAATCGTTCATTTGCGACCATGATGGCAGCTCTTTTCGAGATGCCAGAGATTGTTCCCACAAGGATAATGTGGTTTTAGGCAGTTTCGAGGAGCATATATAGACTAACATTGGATCCCAACTATCTGTCGATACGCCTTGGGAATATAAGGCGGACAGACAGTCATTTATTGTCGTTTGTAGTCTTTGTAATTGCTCGCTATTTTCGGTCTGTACGTTGGACAGCGAGAGTAGGACTTTTACTTGATTGTCCACTAGAATACGTTTGTTTTCGTATTTTGCCCGTAATGCCTCCCATGCTAGCTCGAAATTATCATCGCTCAATGGATATTGTTTGACAATTGAGCCAGCTTTGCCTTCCGTTTTGTACCGGAGATGATACAATTTTTGCGCACGGGAGAGCTTAGGGTGGTTTATGTAGACCGCCGTGAACATATCACGAAACGCTGGCCATTCTTCATAACCCCCATAGAATGTCTCTGTGTCGCAGGCTGGGACTTTAAGGCATATATTCGAAGAGGAAGCTTCTTCTGAATTTCGTTCCACACGGGAAGGTGGACTCGGCTGAGTAGCTGCTCGAATTAATTCGAACTGGTCCGCTATCTTTATCTTCGTCAATTCATACGTGTCATGGCACGTGAAGTATTTATTGTCTGCTGAAATTCTGAAGTTTACGGGCAGACATTCGTCGGGCTTTGAACAAACCTCTCTATAGACCGTTTTAAATTCTTGCCAACATTCATCTAGTGATTTGTCTTTGATTTTGAGATACGTCTCCGTGTGATCCTGAATAGGGGAATCACTGAATCGAGAACAGTATCGAATCACATTGTCACTTAATGAAATTAAAAGTTGCGCGGAAGGATCGATCTGTTTAGATCTGCGCGTTTGTGACGATTCTCTTTTTGTGCTAAGGGCTTCGAGTGAAGTTCCCTTTCTTGTATCGGAATCAGACATTTTGGGTTCCTTAGTACCTTTGGTAGGACTATGACCAATTGGCATTTAAAAGAAAAAAAATGTATTTAAATAGTCGCAAGAAAAACCGTGAAACTCGAATAGAGTTTACATGAATATCGAATGTTCGCACTTCGTGCTTTATTGTAGGAAAACAATGCACTTTATGCCACAGAAAAATTTGAAAAAAAAAATTTGTGGCTGTGTTTGTGTTTTTTTTTTTTTTTGAAATCACAACTTTTCGTTAAGTTAATTTAATGTAATTGTAAAATTAAATCACTGGAAGAAAATTTTCCGAATAGCAATTAAAAAAAATCACAAACACTTTCACTTTTATAAACGTGGGTTATATACGTATTAATAAAAGTAAAATGTAATAAATATGTTATTAAATAATTTATATAAAATTTGTAAAAAGAAATTAAAATTATTGAATTATTAATTATTTAACACGTTCACGCCGGCGTGTACCACCGGTGGCTCGCACATGTCTGCCTGATCGGGCGGCGCGTACCACCGGTGGCTCGCACAGAATTGTCTCATCGGGCGGCGCGTACCACCGGTGGCTCGCATATGATTGTACTACCAATCAGTGTGCATCACCAAACATAACTAATTCAATGGTACTAATAACAAAAACATAAGTAAATATTTCAATGATATAACATAAACATTATTATTTAAGTTTTGTTAGACCGTTTTCCCGTGCGATAATCTTTTGTTGAAACATTAGCTCGGCGCCGCCTGATAGAACAAAAAGCTTTCAGCGCACCCGCCTATGGGCGCGAGACATGAATTGCAGCGCCGGCGTGAACGTGTTAATTATTATATCGAAAAGATATATTTCGTTTAAAAATAGCGGACAGAAAAATTCCCTATTGGGTTATTAAACGATCTTGTATCTTGTCAAAAATTTAGCATGAACATGTAAATATGTATGTATGCATATGCCAATGTAAACAGATACAACAGCTGTTTGAATTATGATATATACGTATGTGTGTATATATGTGTCAACATATATTTTGACCTCAGCTGCTCGCGCTACGAAGAGAGCTCATAAAACAATAATATGTTGAAAAACAATATGAGCAGATCAAAGAGTAATTAGATGCGCGTGTGTGCCCAATGTTTAGAAGATAAACATACACACAACATATGCTTCTCTTGTAATGTCGAGAGCGAATATCGCACAAAGCGGAAATTGGAAAAATGCAGTGAGTCGATCACGTGCACTAATATTAGCTCTTTAAAGCTGCGCTCTTTTAGCAAATTGGTGAATATTTATTAATTTTTTTCTCTTGTGTCTTTATGCTGTATTTTATGGGTCATTGAACCATAGATGACAGCTGACAATGCAAATGATTTGACCTATTAATGCAAGCAGGTTAATAAGGCAATGACCTTAGAGTCTGCAATAGGGAAATTGCTAAGAGCCGTAACTAGGCAAATTAAAGAAACTGCAATTAGATTTAGTTTTGTTATGTATGTATGTACATAAACGGAATGTATACAGTAGGAATGCTGTATTTGCGTTTATGTATTGTAATTAGCGGTCAAGGAGATTGATCGCTTACCCCTTCTTTTGCGGGAGTTTAAAACTGGAAATTATTTATTTGTAATAAAATATTACAAGCCGTAATTTTAAACGGATTTTTGGAACCGCAATTTTTTTTTTTTTGTTTTTATTATTTAAAATTGGTTTTGGCGGGAAGAAAGTCCGCTGTTAAATACATATATGTATATGTATGAATTTCTACTAATTGCAGTATACAATTAATAATTCTTTTTAAGGAAATTAAAAAGATTGCCTACTTACTAATGTGTAGTGCTATTTTGCTGTGTTGTTGTGCTGTGATGAAGCGGTGGGTGCAAGGCTCGTTGTGGCACGTTCCTTTGGTGTAGACTTCCTTCTGAATGTCCTTGTGTGTTGTGTGTTGATATATTGATGCCGCTTTTTCGCACTTTGTTAGATGTGCACTTTTGGTATATGTACATACATATGTATATATCTTGATTTTAAGATTATTATTTTGTGTTTTGTGTTTGTTTGTAAACTTTATTATACTCGTATGTACATATGAACACTCTTAACACACACACACTCCTTGCTTGTATAATAAATTTTTGTAAAAGCTTTTTTTTTAACATATATGTATGCATGTATGTGTTTGTACACTTCAATTTTTTTTTTGATATAGGTATTTTTGTATTCTAATAAATTTTTTGTGTAACTATATATGTATTTCTACACTTTTTTGATATGTAAATATATAAAATATATATATGTGTATTTTTTTTTTGTTTTTAACACTTGTTTGTTTGTAAATGTTAAATTTTTGCACCACCATTTTATATTTATTTGCACAACTTAGTTTTTTTTTCGATCGTACGGGGGTACATAGATTTTTTTAATTTTTAAATTTTAAACAATTTTAAAGTTTTTTTTTTTTTTTGAAGTGGCTATGCACCGAAGGTTGGCTCTATTTTAGCCTCGAAGGACCAATGATCAAGCCGTTAAGGACTTGAGGGAAATAAGGGGGTGCCGGCTGTCGAGCGTGCCCAAGTTTAAATGAAAATCACTTTAATTAAAAGGTTAAACTAAATTTCACAATTGGTTTATTTTTCACTTCGTTTGCCTTAATATCAAGATTCACTAATTTAACTTAATTTAAGCACAAAGGTAGTGTTCGCGTTTTAGATGCTGCCGTGCGCGTGCGCGAGCGAGGGCTGCAGGTTTTATATTGATTTTTCGTTAGCTCGAACGGCCGCAGCTAAGCTGTCGATCGGCTATCGAAATTCAAGGCAAAGGATAGAGGAATTGGCGCGTCATGGGACACCCGGAAATAGTGGGAATGGACGGGTAATTCCACGCGCACGGCAGTTACAATAAATGTTTACGTTGGTTTAAGCGGGCGCTTAAACAATATATAAACTAAACTTATTTTTATAAATACGTAGGTGCAAGTAAGATTAGTGGACCCGTTTCAAGTTCCTCTGTAGGTTGCTTGTCTGAGCTTTTTGGACGTCGCTCCTGGCAGTGATGTTGCAGTTCCCAGAGATGAAAACGTCCATTCTGCTGAGTAGTGATGATTTTGATTTTGCACCCCCTGCTCTATAACGAATGCTTGAAGCTTTTATTACAAGCCCCTTTTGTTCCCCAACTGCTATTGTTTTCCGTTTACTTTCTTGTTTCAGCTTAAAATGTTTTTTTTTTTCGTTTCTGTCTTTAATTATCTTATATCTTCTTCTTTATTGGCGTTGGCACCGCTTACGCGATTATAGCCGAAGCAATTACAGCGCGCCATTCATCTTTTCTTTTCGCTGTTTGGCGCCAGTTGGAAATGCCAAGTGCACCCAGGTCACTCTCTACTTGATCTTTCCAACGGAGTGGAGGTCTTCCTCTTCCTCTGCTTCCACCAGCGGGTACTGCATCAAATATTTTCAAAGCTGGAGTGTTTTCATCCATTCGGACGACATGGCCTAGCCAGCGTAGCCGCTGTCTCTTCATTCGCTGAACTATGTCAATATCGTCGTATAGCTCGTACAGCTCATCGTTCCATCGTCTGCGGTATTCGCCGTTGCTAATGCGCAAAGGACCATAAATCGTTCGCAGAACTTTCCTCTCGAAGACTCCTAGAGCCGACTCATCAGATGTTGACATCGTCCACGCTTCTGCGCCATATATTAGGACCGGTATAATGAGCGACTTGTAGAGCTTGATTTTCGTTCGTCGAGAGAGGGCTTTACTTTTCAATTGCCTACTCAGCCCAAAGTAGCACCTGTTGGCAAGAGTGATTCTGCGCTGGATTTCAAGGCTGACATTGTTGTTGGTATTAATGCTGGTTCCTAGATAGACGAAATTATCTACGACTTCGAAGTTATGACTGTCAACAGTGACGTGGGAGCCTAGTCGCGAATGCGATGACTGTTTGTTTGATGACAGGAGATATTTCGTCTTGCCCTCATTCACTACCAGACCCATTCGTTTCGCTTCTTTATCAAGTCTGGAGAAAGCAGAACTCACGGCGCGGTTGTTGAGGCCAATAATGTCGATATCATCGGCGTACGCCAGCAGCTGTACACTCTTATAGAAGATTGTACCTTCTCTATTTAGTTCTGCAGCTCGTATTATTTTCTCCAGCATTAAATTAAAAAAGTCACACGATAAGGAATCACCCTGTCTGAAACCTCGTTTGGTATCGAACGGCTCGGAGAGGTCCTTCCCGATCCTGACGGAGCTTTTAGTGTTGCTTAACGTCAGTTTACTTAGCCGGGGATTCCAAATTCAGACATAGCGGCATAAAGGCAGCTCCTATTCGTGCTGTCGAAGGCGGCTTTAAAATCGACGAAAAGGTGGTGGGTGTCGATTCTCTTTTCACGGGTCTTTTCCAAGATTTGGCGTATGGTGAATATCTGGTCAATGGTTGACTTACCAGGCCTAAAGCCACACTGATAAGGTCCAATCAGTTTGTTGACTATCTTATATACAATACAAAATTTTATGACCGCTTGGAAAAAGCCAGTAATCTCCAGAAGTTACCGACCGGTTGAGATTTCGTGATTTTGTTTCTATGATTCCTGAAAAGGTCTACGAAAGTGGACCAGGGACTGACTTATTCGAAAAACACTCTTATGTTCCTACGGAACAAAAAAAAGTTACGGACCAAAAAAAAACTTTTGGGAAATGGACCGGAGACTGACCCATTCCAAAAAAATTTGATTCTTCGTTTGTAACAAGTAGTCTCTAAAATTTACCGACCCATTGACCTGATATTTCGTCAGATTGCTTCTATGATACTTGGGAAGGTTTTTACAAAAAAAAATTTTCGAAAAGTAAACCAGGGACGCACCTCTCCGAAGAGATCTTATTTAAGAAGGATCGATTTACTTGAAATTCGGTACATAAGAGTACATATGTAACCTTTTGCTTAGATTAACAGGAAGACTCGTCTTCCTTGCGGAATTGACTTATTTGAAAAAAAGTTTATTTATAAATAGCTGGATTTATTTGAAAATCAGTACATAGCTGACCTTTTGCGTAGAATAACTGGAAAACCCTTCTTCTCTCCGGGAATCGGACCAGCAGCTGACCCATTCAAAAAAATCTTATTTATTTCTCGATTTACATGAAATTTGGTACTTAATTGGCTTCTTGCTTAGATCAACAGGAATATACTTCTTCCCCCGGAAAGTAGACCAGAGATTTACTTAATTAATAGTAAAACGAAACTTCTCTTCGAAAGTGGACAAGGCACTTACCTATTCTAAAAATCTTATTTATGGTTCGAATTTTTTGAAATTCGGTACATTGGTGGGCTTTTGCTTAGATGAGCAGGAAAACTGCTTTCTTTCCGAAAAGTAGACCAGGGACTGACCTATTGCATAAAGTTTGCTTGTAGCTGGATTTATTTGAAATTCGGTACATAGGTGACTTTTTGCCTAGATTGACACCACAACTCTTTTTCGCTCCCGGATGTGGACAAGGGACTGATTTATTCAAAAAAATCTTATTTAATGCTCGATTTACTTGAAATTGGGTACATAATTAACTTTTTACTAGATTAGCAAAAATATTATTATTCTTTCCGGAAAGTGGAACAGGCTAGAATGCCAAATACCGTGATACGCCCTAAAGTCGCCCAAAACCAAATGGTTTTCGCATCTGATTAGCGCACTTATATCAGGGCTATATCCAGCTGGGCAACTTGTAACAGGAGGAATGTATGTATTGAATATTTCGAGCTCGACATCGCCTAACCGGATAGCTATGCCCTGACATTCTAGGGTAGTATCTCTGCGGTCCATTTCGCCGTTGATGAGATGATAATGGACGGTATTGTGTAAGTTGAACGCTAAGCCTCCATCATGGTCTTGCTCGCGGTCCTTGCTGATGATGTGGTAACCGGCCCGGCTCAGTAGATCCGATCGGACGGTCAGCGTAATTTCCTGGAAGTCCGTTGCAGTTAAATTGGAGTAACTGATTCTGTCTCGGGGGAACGTTCGTTATACGGAGGGTGAGAAAGTAATGAGTGGATGTATGGTATTGCTACTGTAATACCCGTTGGATTGGGTGCCGCACGTTGATGTTGGCGGAGGCAGACTCCTACAGCATGGGGCAACGTACGCATCAGTCCACACACGAGTGGAGCACAGGCCAGTGCACGTCCGAAAATGGCACCAGCCAGAGCAGGAGTTTCATCTGATTGATGTAATGTTTCGACGCACTGTGGCCTGGTGGTGATTGGTGGATGTCATGCTGCGGCGAGCTCCGTAATACCGTAGAGGTCTGTGGGTGGTAGCCCAAAATGGGTTAAGATGTTGAAAGCACTGCCTTGGATGCTGGTGCAGCATTTGAGTGCTGGCAGCATCGGGCCACGTAACGTGTGGACCACTTCCTATGTGTCTTAAGACCTGAGCAGACCAGAGACTCCAGTCGTTGCGCTGGTTTCATTTAACCGAATGAAAGAAGTGGAGCCTTTTGTGTTCCGATTAGAAGCATTTCGAGCAGCCCAGCTGCGAGGTGTTGCTCCATTGGCGACCTTAGACTAATGCTACCTGTTGACCTAAACAGTGTTAGATCGCTGAAAGGATGGCAGCCTTTGGGCAGATAAAATCCAGGTCAACTCCGGTGCGTAGAGTCGGCTGTCGTGAGAGTTGGTATGCCCGCAGTGACACTCTCTTCCTAACAACAAACGGCTTTACATACTTTAGAGCTAATTACGCTGCATAAAAACCCGCAGCATTCGACAGCATTTTTCCTCCAAACTAACTCTCCAGGTATGTATTATACATCTCGTCGATGGAGATTGTACTGCCTTGCGGGTTTCTCGCTGTACAGCTCTAAACTAATTGTACTATTGGTCGTAATCTCATCGAGCCTCTTTGCTCGCTCCTGACAAATTAGTTTCTAGTTTAGTTATCCTAAACTGTCTATATATCCTTACTGCCTTCTAATGCCATTTTCCTACCGAAATTCACAAAGTATGGCGTCGTTCCTAATACCTCGTGCTGCGCTCTCCTGCATTGTCAGACACAGCCGACCGAGGAAGTCCAATCAAAAGAAATGCATTGTCCTCCAATAGTTTGCATACGCTTTTTGCTGTTGCAGTACGCAAAGGAAAAAGGAGGGGTAACTTGGAAAAGTAGTCCACCACTGTTAAAATATACTGGTAGCTTTGTGACGACTTCACTGAAGGCCCTACCAGATCTACACAAATCATCTGCCAAGGCTCGACTGCCTACTGACAAGTGAACTTTTGTGAAACGCGCGCTAAAGTCTTCTTTACACCCATATAACCTGCCAACGGGTTGTCATGACTTTGTTTTAAAATTTTATTTTTCCTATCACGCCCCATTACTTTTTTCAACTCTGGTGAATCACCTTAAACAGAAGAAAATTCCGGCTTTTATGAGGAGACTTTATTAATTATATAATTACATACAAATATGCCTACAGTGATTGTTGGTCAAAGGAGGTAATGACAACAATATTTAACAAAGCGACCGGCCAGCTAAGTGGAGACGGCATAGAACATAGGCTTAACACAAGAACTAAGCTGTAAGCAAAAAAAAAGCACCCACTGAAATTTACCAACGATATGTGACAAAGAAATGCAAACCAAACGACAACAATGGTTACGCAACAGAATAACTAACGAAATAAAAAAAGGTTTTGGAGTGCACCCGAGGTGTGGTTGCTCGGTCAGGCGGGCGTCCGACTTCGGTTGCTCCTCCGGTGGTGTGGTCCAAACATTGGTTCCGCCCCTGGAAATTTCCTTCAACATTTTTAGCGGTCTTTCCTCTCTTTTTTATTCAACAGCCACAGCAACAACATCTTTGAGGAGTCCGCATTTATTCACTAATTCTTATTTTCAATTATTATATACACGTATGAACATATACATCTTCATACATCTTTTAATAAATTGTCTTGAACAATTTAATCTTTAAAAGACTCTGCCTTGTTTTATTTGAGAAAGTGTAGGGCATTTTTTACAGCTTCCTGAAGGACCGGTGCCTCCCCCGATCCCCGTTGCCGAAAAAGACCGAAAATTGTGATAAATTGAAAAAAGGCCAAAAATAGCTAAAAATTTAATAAAGGCAAAAAATTTGATACATTGAAAAAAAGGCCAAAATTAGTGTAAAATTGAAAACAGGCCTAAGAAATAGAAAAAGTAAAAAAAAAAACAAAAAAACAAAATCAGAATATTGTAAAGAAGAGAAGTTTAAAATATTGAAAAAGTTCGAAAAATGGAAAAGGGCCACAAGAGCTAAAACTGAAAAAAGAAAAAGTGAATAAAAAGTTAAGTGAAAAAGTGGGCGCGCAGGCCTTTGAAACAGCCAATAAGCAAAGCGCCTCTACTATAAAGTGTAGTGTTTTCGGGCCTGCAAGAGGCAAGGCGCTACAGCGAAGTGGATAAGCGCCGGCAGCAAGGGCCAAAAAGCAAGGCGCTTAGTAAAGTGAAGTGCAGTGAGTGACCCGAGGTTGATGCTGGCCGTAGGGCCAAAATGTGGAGGCGCGAGTACTGAACGCCGGCACTAGGTGCCACACAATCAAGCGTCAGTGCGAAAGTAGGACATAGAATATTAACTTTTTAAATCCAGAGCGCTGGCCGGAGGGTCTCGAAACAAGTCGTGAGTGCTGCACGCGTGGGTTTTAAAGCAACACATGTATGTTGATGACGTCCTCGAAGGTGCACAAGGTTGCGAGACAGATACTCCCACACAAAATGAACTGGTCGAGGCACTCAAAGGTGCAGGATTTCCCTACGAAAGTGGACCTCAAACTCTAAGGATATTTTAGTCGGCATACCAAAGGAGCATCTTCTCAAGAAAAATTTCTTGGAGATTAACGACATAAGCGAGGCAAGGATGTTAAGCATTAGATGTAATGCTATACAATATAGGTTCCATTTCAACGTCCAGGAGATGCACGTAAAGCCAGGTTATACAAAGAGAGAGGTATTATCGTATGTAGCAAAACTGTCCGATCCCGCTGGTTAGCTAGGCCAAATTGTCATCGAGGTAAAAATCGTAATGCAGGATATTTGGCTGACTAAGGTAGACTGGGATGACAATATACCAAGAAGTATTTACTTATTTAGGTATACCCCATGGAATTAAATTGAATTTGCGGCATTATATGTAAGAAGTAAGAACAGGAACGAATTCAAATATCGTTCCAAACGTAAATCTGTTGGTAAGCAAGACCAAAGTAGCGCCAGTAAAAACAATATCTCTAGCGTGGTTAGAGTTATGTGGGGCATTATTTCTGGTAGAATCAATTAACGCTTTACTTCGATAGTTCGATGTTACTCAACCAGTGGTATACAAATGGACAGACTCCACTATTGTGCTCTCATGGCTGCAGAAGCCCTCGTGCTGCTGGACTACCTTCGTGGCAAATAGAGTCTCGAAGATCGAGGAACTCGTCGGATCGACTGGTTAAAATCTCATGGATTCAAAGGAAAATCCAACAGATCTTGGTAGCCGCGTCGTATCCTCCAGAGTGAGACACTGGAAACGGAACTGGAGCAAAAAAGCATTAAGACTCACGCAGCAAGAATCATAGATAGATAAGATATCTTGGAACGGTTCTCCGATTTTTCATGCTCGTTGAGGGTACTTGCGCGAATTTTCCAATTTTATCGGAAAATACATCCGGTATTCAAATTATTAAATCAAAACGTGTCAGCGGAAATTACAGCAGATGAAATTCGAGACGTAAAAACGCGATTAATTCTATTGACCCAAAAGCGTTATCTTGCGGATGAATACGATGCACTAGCTTCAGCAAACTCAGTGAGCGCTAAGAGCTCACTCTCCATCCATTTTGTGATAAGAATGGAACCATGAGAGTAGGCGGTAGACTAGCGCTAGCAGACTCATGAGGTCACAATATTGGGTAGTACGGTTAAAAAATTTAATAAAATAGGTTATTAATAAATGTAAAGTTTATCTCATTCATAGAAAAAAAAACGAGAGCAACTCATGGCTGCACTTCCACCGGAAAGAACGGCTGCATCCAGGCCTGGCGTGGATTTCAAGGGTCCGTTTGAAATTAAAAACTACACAGGCCGAGCATGCCTAACAACAAAAGGATACATCTGCGTATTTGTGTGTTTCGCCAAGTTTGTAGCGAGACGTGGTTGTCCGCTTCACATGTGGTTGTCCGCTTCACATGTACTCGGACAATCCTGGAAATCTTTAAAAGACCGTTTTTACCGGTCTTCCCTCTCCTTTTTATTCAACAGCCGCAGCAGTAACATCTTTGCTGAGTCCGTATTTATTCATTAATTCTTATTTTCAACTATTATTGGGTTGCCCAAAAAGTAATTGCGGATTTTTTAAAAGAAAGTAAATGCATTTTTAATAAAACTTAGAATGAACTTTAATCAAATATATAATTGCCATTTTGTTCGATAACCTTTTGCCATCTTCCCGGCAAATTTAGTATTCCACGCTCATAGAACTTCTGGCCTTTATCTGCAAAAAAGTGAACCAAGTGCGATTTTATACCCTCATCATTGCCGAAAGTTTTACCATTTAAGGAGTTCTGCAAAGATCGAAATAAATGGTAGTCTGATGGTACAAGCAGACCATTAAAAGCGTTACAGGTGAAGCCATCTAGGTCCTGTAAGAGCCGTCAAAAGCGTTAGCCAGAGCACCCTGCAAGGTGGGCAGGATTTTTAAGCGCTCACCATAAAACAGTTATGAATTCCGTACGCGTCGAACTTTCGGGATTCTATTCCTCTTGCGTTTCCTTCTATAATCCCTTGGTTCTTTTTTTCGTCGGTCGTTAGCCGAACAACAGTTTAACAGCGCGCGGGCGCGGATGTTTTAACAAAGGAAAAAATGGGTCTTCCCAAGAAAAAAGTGGAAGTTAAAACGGCTACATCGGCCTTTTATGCATTCCACAGAAGGGGGAATATGCAACAGGACGGAAGTTAACAGGACCCTTCCCAGAGAACAGAGATGAGTCATTATATTTTTACTAACAGCAGCACATCTCCAGGTAGAGATTTTGGCTTCTGGGTTGCAAGCTCAAAAAGTGAGTGTCATTACAATTTTATGAATGAGCCGTAGAGAAAACATGGAAATAACATATTGTCAAAAAACGAAAACTAGTGTTGGTTTGCGCTAAGGAAAATAATAGAATGATTGAGTGTTGTAATGCGAACAGAGAAGATAAATATATGAATCCATTACAATCCAAATTTAAATTAGCAAAACTAAAATAATGTTTTGTTAGAGGCCTGGTGCGGTAGGAATGAAGGCGGGCTTGCGACTGTCGGTTTCAACGCATTTGCCTTCCATTTCTAGTGTAAAGTAGCACTTCGGTGTTCAATTCAGAACTCTGCAGGCAAACACCTACAAACATTAAGCGATATACTCTAAAACGCTCTATTTATAGTTGAGAGATGGTGCAGGGATAGCGGGCTGGATGTCAACGCTGATACAACAGAAATGGGTTTATTTACCTGGAGGTGCAAGCCGCATGCCTTTAAACCAAACAAACTAAAGGGCGTAGAGATTATCCTCTCTTACTTACTTACTTACTTACTTTACTGGCGCAGACACCGCTTACGCGATTATAGCCGAGTTTACACCATTGCACCATTCATTTCTTCTTTTTGCTGTTTGGCGCCAAATGGAAATACCAAGTACAGCCAGGTCCTTCCATACCTGGTCCTTACAATGAAGTGGAGGTCTTTCTCTTCTTCTACTTCCACCGGTGGGCACTGCATCGAAACCTTCCAAAGTTGCAGTATTTATATCCATTCGGATCCCATGGCCTAGCCAGCGTAGCCACTGCTTCTTAATTCGCTGAACTATGCCAATGTCGCCGTATAACTCGTTCAGCTCATCGTTCCATCGTCTGCCATATTCGCCGCTGCCAATTTGTAGAGGACCACAAATCTTACCCAAAACTTTTCTCTCGAAAACTCCTAACGCCGACTCATCAGATGTTGTCATCGTTCATGCTTCCGCACCATATAGCAGGACGGGAACGATGAGGGACTTGTAGAATTTGGTTTTCGTTCGTCGGGAGAAGTCTAAACTTTTCATTTGACTACTTAGTCCAAAGCAGCACCTGTCGGCAAGTGTGATTCTACGCTGGATTTCAAGTCTGGCATTATTATTGGTGTTGATTCTGGTTCCTTAATAGACTAAATTATCTACGACCTCGAAGTTATGATTCTCAACAATAATGGGGGAGCCAAGTCGCCAATGCGATTCGCTTCCTTATCCAGTCTGGAGAAAGCAGAACTCACGGCGCGGTTGTTGAGGCTAATAATGTCGATGGTATGGTATAAACAAAATTTCTGAAAGCAGAATGTAAAACACTTGTGAAGTGAAAAGCGCTATCCTCCACATTTCCATTATACATTGGTCAGGAAATTGCATACATCGCATTTCTAGGATTAATATAATCTTACATTTAAATAAAAAACGTTTCGTTGGGTTTTTCGATTTTGAAGTAGATATTGAAAGTTATTATGGACAAAATTTCTTTGAAAAAGATCCAGATCAGAAATCTAATTTAGGAAACTGTCATTAATATTTCCTGCCACATGTTTTAGTAATAGAAAATGATAATTTTAACATTGACGAACGGAGAGAGTAAGTGGAAAAATAAGAGTTTGGCGGGATGTAACTGGCGACAATATATACATATATTCTTATTAATTTAAAAGTAGTTTCACAAGATTGTTTCTAGTATTTCTATGCTTTAATTTAAACTCTCGAACAAAGGCACCATTCGGCAAAATGATGAGCTTAAGAGTAGGCCAAGGCAATCAGCCGAACGATCTATTTTGAAGGAAGCCATAGATCTTTCATAATATTGAACCTCCAAATATCCAAACTGGCTGGATCTAATTTGGCTGGTATATAGGTACGGATCATCCACGGTTATACAATATCTTTCGAGAACCGTGACACAAATACGCACTACCTTTTCCGGACCACAACTAGCTCTTTTCGATTCAATCTTGTTGCGGTTGAGGTAAGGAAGATGTTGAAGGAAGTAAACTTTCCGGCGCCCCAACTATTTCAATATGCATTGATGTAGTCGAAATAGTAATAGGTGTCTTTGCGATAGCCCTTGTTACGCATGGCAAGGGGAATAAAATTTCATCAAGTCTTTATTTATATTTGGACTGCTTAAAGATTTTTAGGAGCGTTTGAAGCGACAGCAACTGAATTTATAGCTATCATTTCGTTACTATGTTTTCGCTTACCCTAGCATATTTTCGGGAAATCAGAGGAAGAAATGAATTTAAAAGATTTAAATGGATCCTCATATTTTTCAATTTTTTTTTTTTGTTTAAAAAAAGTAATACAAATAAATATATAACAGGAGCATAACTAAAAAGTTACATATCCACTGTAAAAATTAAGTTAAACAAGCTTAGAAACAAATGAATTAGTTTAAAAGGCAATGTAATAAAGCTACGATCAGCTGATTGTTGTTAAGCGAAAATAATGAGAGAGAGAGGAAGTAATAAGCGAACTGTAACATTCTCTCTTCTAAATAATATACATATATGTATGTATGTAAGCAAAACAAATAAATTTAATCAAAAGAAAATGTAAGCACTACTTAATCGCGAAATATGCACAAAAAATCAAAAGATTTTAACAGAATACAAGGCGTGTTTGTTGAAGTGTGCCGGTTTAAAAGCCATGGGAAAGATCCAGAAGTATGGAAAATGGGTGCCACACCAGCTGAACGAGAGACAAATGTAAAATCGAAAAACCGTTTGTGAAATGTTGCTTCAACGATTCAAAAGGTCACGGGGGACTAAAAATGGATTTATTTTGAGAACCCGAACGAAAAAAATTATGACTTTCTCCTGGTGAAGCTGGCCCATCGGCTGCAAGGCCAAATCGCTTTGGCCCTAAGACAATGCTCTGTGTTTGGTGGGACCAGTGTGGTGTGGTGTACTACGAGTTGTTAAAACCTGGTGGAACGGTGAACACGGGTCGCTACCGACAACAAATGATCAATTTGAATCATGTGTTGATCGAAAAACGGTCGGAATGGGCCCGAAGATATGGCAAAGTTATCTTGCAACATGACAACGCGCCGTCTCATACCGCTGAACTGGCGAAAAACCCTTAATTGGGAAATATTATCGCACCCGCCGTACTCTCCAGACCTCGCCCCGTCCGACTATCACCTTTTCGCATAGATGGGAGAGTCCCATGCAGAGCAGGGCTTCGCTTATTTTGAAGAAGTTGAAAAATGGCTCGTCGAATGGTTTGCCTCGAAAGAGAAAAAGTTTTTTTGTAATGGTATCCATAATTTGCCTGAGAGATGGGCGAAATGTGTAGAAACCAATGGTCAATACTTTGAATAAAAAAATTTTGAGATTCCTCTGAAAATTAAGTGTTTTCTTTATCGAAAAAATCGGCAAATTTCAACTACCTGGTATAGAGCCACGGCGATAGGGTAATGTTTAAAGTCAGCTTTTGAGTTACGTATGTATTTAAGTTTATGGCACTTTAATTATATTTTTTTAATAGAAATTAAAAGCAAATATTTAGACAACCGCACGGCACGAACGCTCGAACGTTGCAGCGCAAATTCGCACCCGCCCTTATGTACCAAAGAATACCAGTCAACAAACCCAAGAAAGGTTTGAGGTTGAAAAGCTGCATCTACAACAGGGTGCGGAGCGATTTTCTACTCGATTAGCACTCCTGCTCTTTGACAGCACTTATCAGCAACTCGGTATAAGGGAAATGTGAGACGGCATTTTATGCTCCCTACGTACAACTGCAAATGAACCTATTAGATTTCGGAAAGGTCGCAAAAACAGCTGGTATGATGAGAGCTGCCGTGGGGCAGTGGAAAGAAAACAGGCTGCCTACTTCGCAACCTTGCCATCGATCACAACACGTTCGGGATATACATTGAGAGTATAAAAGGGAAGCAAGAAGCATTTGCCGAAAAAGAAGGCGGAAATTCGTGAGTGTGAAGAGCTTGAGAAGCTGGAAGCTGGGAAAGCAAGGAAGTTCTATGAAAAAACGCAGTGACTTATCGAAGGTTTTAAGACCGAAGCATACTAATGTAGGGCTCAATGTGGAAATCTAGCTATTGCCCGTTTTGAGAACACATAAGCGGATGAAGCTGACGGCATACCGACAGAGCTATTCAAACATGGCAGTGATGAGCTGTCAAGGTGCATCGATCAGCTACTTTGCAAAAAAATCGTCGGACGAAAGCAAGCCCGACGATTGTATTTTAAGTGTGCTCTGCACAATCCATAAAAAACGGGAACCCACGGTCAGCACTAATTACCTTTGGGATGAGACTCCTTATTATCGCATGTAAGGTCCTATCAAGCGTATTGTCTGAAAGACTAAAGCCTACCGTCAACAAGCTACTTAGAAGTGTGCGCCAAATATTTGGAAACATCCGTGAAATGAAGATCGACACCGTAAGACTTATACGACTATGTAAACTAACCTTAGCAACACTAAAAGCTCCATCAGGATTGGGAAGGACCTCTCCGAGCCATTCGATACCAAACGAGGTTTCAGACAGGGCGATTCTTTATCATGTGACTTCCCTAATTTATTGTTGAAGAAAATATAAAGAGCTGCTTAGCTGAGTAGGGAAGGTAGAATCTTCTTTGAAAAGACCAGGTAGAGAAGGGCCTGGCTGCACTTGGTATCTCCTACTGGCGCCAAATAGCAAAAAGGCTACACCCAAACTTCCAACCTTTACATCGAATTTCGAAACTAAAAACCCACTGCTCACACCCGGCAAAAAAGACTGTTCCCGTGCAAGTTGTACAACTCTCATCGCTTATTGATGAAATGCGCAAACTTCCAGGTGCTATCCGTCCCCGATCGGACTAAGTTCGCCCGGAAAAATATTTATTACACGAATTGTTTGACAGATTACAGAAGCAACTTCATAAGCTTATATTGCAAAAAGGGCCACCGCTATCTTCTCTACACGAGAAAACTCCAAAGATGAATGGATCCAACCGACAAAGAAATAATATAATATTCCAAGTTCCTTTATCTGCCTTTAGCTAAGGACTTTTACGAAATTTTTGGAATTGTCGGGATGCCAGGAGGAAACTCAGATGAAATATCCACTTTCAAGATATGCTTACACGACCTTAAGAAATAAGTGGTTAACTGGAGTGGAATGGGGTATAGTCAAGCTTTTGGGTATGCTATTACAATCGTGGTACTATACTCAATTCTTACTCTAATGTTCACGTCACTCACACTGGAAACGTGAGCAACCCTTGTGTAACCCGTGTGGAGCCTTCGGTCACGGCTAATGAGAAAGGAAGCTTCAGTGGAGCCGCTTCGACTTACTCGGGCGTCGGTGTTGAAGCAATTGGCTCGATATATAAATGTGTACAAACTTTAAATTCACTCGCCAATCGTAAGAATAAAGGCTAACATCACCGTCGTCCAAGAAGTGCGATAGACGGGACAAAGACGAAAATAAGAAGGTCCTTGTGACATTTACTACAGCGGCCATATATTGGAGCGCAAATTTGGTGTCGGATTTGTGGTGGGAGAGGTATTCCGTCGACGAGTACTGGCATTCATCCCGGTGGAAGAACGTCTCGCCACAATCCGCATCAAAGCAGAATATTTTAACATTGCGCCCACACCCCGACGGAAGAGAAGGACGATTTGGCCAAAGTGAAAATCGTGCTTGGCGATTTTAATGCCAGAGTGGGCAAATAAGGTATCTTTGGTACAACTTCAACAATTCAGCCTCCATCACGAAACATTCCTTATAGGATTGAGGCTGATCGACTTCGCCGGGGCCTGAAATATAGTTGCTTGTGGTACTAAATTCCAACACAAGAAAATTCACAAAGCTTCCTGACTGTCCCCTGAAAGAAAAACACATAACTAGATCGATCATGTTGTGATAGACGGAAGATATATCTCCAGTGTTCTTGACGTCTCAAGTCGGACCACTATCTTGTTGCAGCGAAGATACGCACCAACCTCTGTATATCAAGGAACGCCCGTCAACAAACACAAGGAAAGTTCGACTGACTGCCGATTTGCTACTCGATTTGCACTCCTGCTCTCTGAGAACACTCATCAGCAGCGACTTATGGAAGGTTTCAAGAACGGAGCAAACTCTTGTAGGATCCAGAGGGATAATCTAATGACGGATACACAGAGCATACTCAATTTTTGGAGGGAGCACTTCTCCAGCCTGCTGAATGGCAGTGAAAATGAAACACCCGGACATGGTGTGCCCGAAACCATAATCGATGACGATGGAAAGGACGTTTCATTACCTGACAAAGAAGAAGTTCGAATAGTAATCGCCCGCTTAAAAAACAACAAAGCGGCTGGAGCTGACGGCCTACCGGCAGAGTTATTCAAACATGGCTGTGGTGAGCTGCCTATGTACATGCATCAGCTATTTTGCAACGAAAGTATACCCGACGATTAGAATTTAAGTGTGCTCTGTCAAATCCATATAAAACGGGACGCTGCTATGTCTGAATTTGGTATCCTTAACCGACACTAAAAATACCAACAGGATCGGGTAGGATCTTTCCGAGCCGTTCGATACCGAACGAATTTCAGACGGAATGACTCCTTTTTGGTGTGACTTTATTGCTGAATAAAACAATAAGAGCGGCAAAGCTGAACAGAGAAGGTATAGTCTACTATTAGACATACGCCAGAGATATTGGCATTATTGACCAAAACAACATCGCCGTGAGTTTTACTTTCTCCAGACTGGATAAGGAAGTGAAGGATATGGGGCTAGTAGTGAACGAGGGCAAGACGAATCTCCTGTCATCAACTTTGAATTCGCATATATCTTCGTCTAACTTGGCACCAGTATTGACACCAACAACGATGTCAGCCTAAAAATCCGACGCAGAATTACTCATGCCAACAGGTGCTACTTCACACTGAATAGGCAATTGAAAAGTAAGTAAGTAAAGTCGGTGTTAGGAGTTTTCAAGTGAAATGTTTTGCGTAAGATTTATAGTAGCTACTTAATAGACCAAAACTCCATCTTTGGGCGAATATTAAGCGGCTCAATAGGACAAGAAACTAACCAGTGACTCACTCCACCTTCTAATCACTCGGATACAGGAACTCCAAGATCCGTCTTGGCGCGATGACTATCGGCCACGATCCTCAAAAGTTCCAACTTATCAGCACTGAATACGAAAACCTGCTCGCGATCTCAAACACAACTCAATAAGAAAACGAGAACTTATTAATTTCGAGACTGCAACTTTTCTCAAAAAATGTTCATCCGTCGTGACTACAACTCAGCCGAACAGAACTTCCCATGGAGTCAGGAAAGAAAAATGATACCGATCTAACTCCTCACATAATAGTGTGGTTCAGTATCCTATCCATCGAATTAGCAAATTTGGAGCAATTTCAATGAATACGAAGAAGACTAGAATGAAGACGGACGCTTGAAATTTATCATAGCTGCAACAGCTTCACACACCGCACAAGTACCTCCGCATTTAGGGAACTCATACATAAGCAAGGACATCCCAGATCCTCAAAAATAGTAAAAATAAGCTATCACTCGCATCTAGATCCAAATACTCGATCATTCCAGGTTCACAGAGTAGTGGCAACCAAATATCGCTCACTTTGGTGGAAAAATCCAGGAGGGCTATCCAAGCCATCTGAGTTCCGAGCTAAATTAATGGCCCTGTACTCCCAATGAAGAACATACTCAATATGCGAGTGAAGGATTTGAACCTGCGCAGCTTTGACAAAAGTCAATTGATGAAAGCCATTGCGGCACTGTTCACATTGAAATTTCGTTAGCATAATTGGTGTTTATTTAGATCGCTGACAATAGTATTGACATAATCTCGAATACTATTCAAAATCTCGGGTAGATATTTGGCTGGTGGACTTGCTTTTTTACTGTTGATTTCGTTCTTTCATCTTCGCCGTATTCTCTTTGCGCCATCTGCGGTTCACCTTCTCTTTACGCTGTAGTGTTATTTCCGACTGTCGTAAAAACGCCTCCGTTATGTTGTTCCGCTTTCTCTCTCTGTACGTCTGCTTGGTCGGTCTGTCGTTTCGGCAAACTGCCTTTTTGGTGACGATGTTGGACGCCTTTGGCATCTTCCCAAACCTCTCTAGGTTGGCCACTGTCGGCCTCGTTGTATACTTTGATGGTGGGAAGATTGGACTCGGACTTACTGTGGTCGTGCGATGCTCCAATTCTTCAGCTAGCATGGTTGTACATTTGAATCCGCGTTTGAATTCTTGCCTTCGCTAAGTAGTCCATTCTGATCACTATCTCGTCAACCAGCTCTGGTCCACACGAACAACTTGTTCTTGTTTACTTCATCTCCCGGTTTCACTTCTGCTTCTACGGCTAAACAGTAAAATCCGTTCTCGTTCCGCCATCACCCATCACGACTCGTACCTTTACTTGCTTTGTTCTTCCTCCAAGTCTTCTCGCCATCTCACTACTCACAAGACTCGTCGTTGCTCCTGTGTCAATCGTTGCTGCCACGGCACCACCATTCACGGTTACTCTGGCTAGAACCCGGCCCTGCGTTTGCCTAAGTGCTGTTGATGTCATAGAGGTGTTCTGAACTCCACCTCTTAGGTCCCTGATTGTACCTCTCCGGCTTCTGGCAGCAATCACTCGCGTGTATGCTACAACGTCCGCATCTTTAAAATCTTTATTCTAGCGCTGCGACAGCCGTGCGCGAAATATCCGTCTTTTCCACACCGTCTGCATGCTGTTCGGTGGTTTACATATTTGTCTTGTGACCTCAGCGGAAGCTCTGCCATTCGTTGCTCTGATTGGAGTTCTGCCCTCATCACCATGCCTCGGTTCTGGTACGCGCGTAGGCATTGATAGCGCACTTCCTCCTCTCGATATACGTGGGGTCCTACTATTGCTTTTATCTCCTCACCTCTCCCCGTCCTTCGGTATTATGAGAGTACCTGTAACCTGCCTGCCGCTCGTCTGCGCTAATAAACTGGTAACGTTCTTCTTCTCGTCAGGGTACAAGCGGTCTAACTGTTGTGTCCGACTTCCTCGGCTCGATTCGTCTCTCTTCTATATGTATCACGATCTTCTCGTTTTCGTGCAAACGGCTTTAACGACCGGCCGCTTAGTTCGCGTGACGCATAAGTCATTGTAGTGCCAGGACGTAATCCTTAAAACGTTCACCTGATCGTTGGACGCGTCGTTGTATCTCGTCGTCCAGTTGTTCAAAATACCGCAAACTCAGGAAGAACTTCAGGAAGTCCCATTTGAACGCATCCTATTCCTGCCAGTGCCGATTGTTGTTCCGGAACCCAAATTCTTCCACATACCTTAATAGCTCTTCTCAATTGAGGTAGTATACTCATGTCACCTTGTCGTTTGCAGAAAGAAACATAACGACTTCATGAAAGTCTTTTTCATAGCGTACTTGTATTTTTGTCTCGTCTACGAGTATGTTTCCTTTTTTAAGAGGTACAATGTGAAAATTATTGGTACCTATTATCTTGCCTATTTTCGTAACGAGTAAATTAGAGCTGCGCTCTCGCAAGTAGATTGGTGGAGGTTTAGTATGGACGACTGTGGAAATAACCTTTGGGTCTGCTACAGGCTCTTCCTCATTTAACGGGGCAAATCTGCTCCCTTTTAGTGCATTACCATCAGCATCGATAGTGGAGCCCACGGTATTATACTTCTTAGCATTAATCAGGACAAGACGAAATATCTCCTGTCATCAAACAAACAGTCATCGCATTCGCGACTCGGCTCCCACGTCACTGTTGACAGTCATAACTTCGAGGTCATAGACAATTTCGTCTATCTAGGAACCAGCATTAATACCAACAACAATACCAAAGTTCTGCGAACGATTTATGGTCCTTTGCGCATTAGCAACGGCGAATGAAGAGACAGCGGCTACGCTGGCTAGGCCATGTCGTCCGAATGGATGAAAACACTCCAGCTTTGAAAGTATTTGATGCAGTACCCGCTGGTGGAAGCAGAGAAAGAGGAAGACCTCCACTCCGTTGGATAGATCAAGTGGAGAGGGACATGGGTGCACTTGTCATTTCCAACTGGCGCCAGGCAGCTAAAAGAAGAGAAGAATGGCGCTCTTATATTGATTCGGCTATAATCGCGTAAGCGGTGCCAACGCCAATAAAGAAGAAGAAGCATTAATCACTTTTCTGTTTACCACATGTAGCGATCACTGCCTATCTGCGCTGCCGACCCTTTTTTCATTTTGGCTGTTACGGAGCCGATCAAAAAACACTAAAATAGTTGAAACATGATGGCAATAGTTGGGTCTAAGCTGCAGATCGTTCTGATCCGAAGATATATTTCTTGACTGCTACTGTATAAGTTGCAATTCGTTCATTAATAGCGTGCTTGCCTTTAAGGCATAGCAGGCAGCCCGTTTGTCCCCCAACTTTGACCTCTTCCAGTCGAAGATTTCTGGCTAGGTTTTCGGCGAAAATGCTTGTCGAAACTCATACGTCGATATTAAATGTAGGCGCCCTCCGGTTTCAATTTTATTAACTGCCATAGGATCGCTCGGCTGAACAGAAGTCTTTCCTCAGGCAAGTTCGACCTGCTAACGGTATACGGCCTCATTGGATGCTTGCCACCGCTTTGTAGAGGGCTATTTTTAAATTGATAGTTTTTAAAACATTATAGCATTTTGTTTGTATGTATTTTTGGCCGATGTACGGGTCAAAGAGACTTGCCACCCAAGTCTTGAAAGACGAATTAGACAGAGAAGAAAAAAAATTGTGAGCAATTGCAAAGAGCAGGTAAAAACGGTTAAATATACTGTAACTCTATATACAGAGGTACTTAATTAATATTTTTTAAAAAATGTGAATTTTCAAAAGTGGAATCATTACCCAGAATTTGATGGAATATTCCCTACAAAATTACAAAATTAATGGGAAAGAACATTTTCAGTTGAAGTAGACAAATTTCAGGTCGATACAATAGATAAATTAAAGCCAGCCTTTTTTTATGTCAGCAACACACTAGGAGGGGTTAACATTTCGTGTATGCGAAGATTTCTCAGATACATGATTTCACTGAAATCACGTTCTGGTCTCACCACCATTTATACTAAGCTTTCTGGATGTGTATACGCGTATTCTATGGGTATATATTATCCCTGGCATCACGCTCAGTGGACGGGAAAGCTCGAATTTTCTGGATGCGTATTCGAGTATTCAGTGGGTAGATTACTAAATGGTACACTGCCGTAAAAACATTGGTACGTAAATTCTTACGTATATTTTGATCCAAATAATTAAATTTTTTAAATTTTAGAACCTCGTACTCAAGGTACGATCTGATGTACTCCGTGCGAGATGGTGGTGTCAGTAAAGTTGTCGATATGTGTTTTTGATTTAATTTAAACATATATTTTAGTTATAGGAACAAAATTAGTTATGGTATCGTATTTTTATACATCGCGGTACATTCCTGGCCAGTGGCCTACGGCCGCGTCATTCTTGAGTGGTAATCGGGAGTGTGCATCTGCAACTACATTCAGCGCTCCCTTCCGGTACTCAATGTCGAAGTTATACTGCTGCAGTTCGAGTGCCCACCTGGCTAGTCATCCGGATTAGTTCTGCAACGAGTCTTGCCATTTGAGCGAGTGATGGTCCCTGATTACGGTGAAGCGGTAGCCTTCCACGTATGACCTCATTTTCCTTACGCTCCACAAAACTGCTAGGCACTCCTGTTCTGGTGTGGAGTAACGTTTCTCTAGGTCGGTGAGACTACGGCTTGCGTATGCTACAACATTCTCTTGGTCGGAGTGGCGCCAGAATAGTACTACTCTGAGGCCTTCCCCGCTGGCGTCGATTTGAAGGATGAATGGGCCCTCAAAGTCTGGGCAGCAGAGCACTGGCGCACTGGTAAGTTTTCCTTTCAGTGTTACGAATGCATCTTCCTGTGGCTTGCTCCAGCTCCATGCTTTGCCCTTTGATTGAGTGGTGCTGCGAGCGTCGAGAAGTCGGCGACGAAGCGGCGATACCATGAGGGGAGGTCAAGAAAGCGGCGTAGTTCTCAGACGTTCTGTGGAGCTGGCATGTCTCGTACCGCTGCTGTCTTAGCGGGGCCTGTGTGGATGCCCTCGGAGCTGACAATGTGACTCAAGTAGTGCAGCTTTTGTTGTACGAAACTGCATTTGTCAAAATTCACCTGCAATTTGTTCTTCTGAAGTCGGTCAAACACTTCGTGTTGGTTGTTTAGGGTGTTCTTCAAACGTGTCTCCCAGGACGATAATGCCGTCAAGATATGCGAATTCTTTTGGTTGGAGCTCAGCGCCGAGTATTGCGTCAAGAGCACATTGAAAATCGGGCGGTGCGGAGTGCAGTGACCTTCCATTGGAAGAGTCCTCACCCTGGAACGGTGAATGTGTATGTCGCTTTCTGGAGTTGGTCCAGCTCCCTTGCTTTTTGCGGACTAGTATGATCGGTGGGCTGTATGCGCTCCTTGATGGTTCGATTCGGTTGGCTGCCAACAGTTCGTGGACTTCGGCGATGATTATATGTTGCATGGCGGGGTTGCGTGGGTAGTATCTTTGCTTCAATGGCCGGTTGTGCTTCAACCTGATTTCATGTTCGGTGGCGAGGCTGGGTCCCTTGATTCCACCAAAGACTTCCAGGTGGTGTGTTAGAAAATTCGTCAGCGTCTTGTTCTGCACCGTTCTCAGGCGCTCCCTCTCCGTAAGCGCGCTTTCTTTCAGGAAGTCCATTCCAAGTATCAAGCGCTCGACGAGATTCGGGATTACTAGCACTAGTGTGTTGGTGATTCGTTCGCCGTTCGTTATCCTCGCAGAGTAGGTAGCTGAACTAGAGACGCAAGTCTGGTCGGTGAGTTGTATGTTGCGGCAGTTAGGTTGCGGTTGGATGTTCTTCCTCTCAAGACGCTGGCGTACCATTTCGTCGATGTACGTAGAGTCGTTCGTTTCCCCTTTTCCAGCTCGGACTTGGGATTTGCTGGCGGATAGTGGGTTTTTCTTTGTTGATGTCCAGCGCAGTCCCTGGAAAGAATATTACCTTTGCCGCAGCGGGAGCAAAACAGCCTGCTGATTCCTCGGCAGGGGAAGCGACGGTGTCCGCGCTGTTTGCATCTCCAACATGACTTCTCGTCCAGAGTGTAGAGGCTATGTGCTGCCTGCTTGCCCTGCCTGGCTTCTTCGCCTTTTAACACCTCGTATTCATCCGTGTGTTCCATCAGCTCCTCAATTGTTGTAAAAATAGGCGGTATTCCATGCGTAGGCCAGCATAGATGCGCTCGAGATGGTCTTGCAGGCTCATTGGCGGATGTTGTCGTTTCAGTGTTTGTAGGGCCAGGATGTAGTCTTTTGCCCTTTCCTACTACAAGTAATGATGGTGTATGAGAATACAGACTTAGAGTTCAGTGAATAGAAATTAATCTCTGAAAATATAATTTCCAAAAAAAAAGATTTAAAAGCTTCTAGAATCGTAATGGAAGTGAAAAGAAATTTCTTCGGCTCGGTTTGACCGTTTGTTATAAATATTTTACACGAGTTTGGCATTAGATGTGCATATATGTGATAAATGCATTAAGGTCACCACACATTAGGGTGGTCCTTTATATTTAGACCGTTGGCCTAAACATGCCGGCCCCCTTGCGG
The DNA here is from genome assembly GCA_037013455.1 of Ceratitis rosa. Taxonomy (NCBI): domain Eukaryota; kingdom Metazoa; phylum Arthropoda; class Insecta; order Diptera; family Tephritidae; genus Ceratitis; species Ceratitis rosa. The sequence continues at coordinate 614,096 of JAWMAG010000097.1, read as the reverse complement.
CGAACAATATATAATTTAAACTTTACCAACCATCGGGCCAATTTAAGTTATCTAGCTTATGCAAATTTATAATTTGCTGAAAAGCTATGAAAGAGACAAATTCACAAAAAATTAAAAATAAAAGTGGTTATTATTCAATGCACCTTTTATTCTGTATGTGATTTATATTTTTTATATTTACCGGGTTTGTTTGTTGAAGTGTGCCGGTTTTACTAGTAGCAATACGTACAAATTTCCATGATTTGGCATGTAAGTAATTTTTTTCTATTGAGATTAGCCTACAAAAATACGCAAGTCACATTCCGCCAAAATAATAGCGTCATATTTGTTTACCTCAGTGAATATGTCGAGTTTCGTTCCGAGTAAATCGCATTTGCGGCATTCGTTGCTTTCTTATTTCATTAAAAGAAAAAAGCAGCTGAAGCCGGTTGCTGGTAGAAACTTATGGTGAACATGCTCTAGTGATTAGAACATGTGAGACATGGTTTCGTCAATTTAAAAGTGGAGATTTCGATTTGACAGACAATGAACATTCTGATGCAGCGAAAAAGTTTAAAGGCGAGGAATTGCATGTTGATCCAACCCAATCGCAACGAAAATTGGTAGAAACACTACATTTGACTCGAAGAGCAAATGGCCAACGTTTAAAAGCAATGGGAAAGATCCAGAAGTATGGAAAATGGGTGCCACACCAGCAATACGATAGACAAATGGAAAATCGAAAAACCGTTTGTGAAATGCTGCTTCAACGATTCGAAAAGAAATCTTTTGTGCATCGAATTGTCACGGGGGACGAAAAATGGATTTATTTTGAGAACCCGAACGAAAAAAATTATGACTTTCCCCTGGTGAAGCTGGCCCATCGGCTGCAAAGCCAAATCGCTTAGGCCCTAAGACAATGCTCTGTGTTTGGTGGGACCAGTGTGGTGTACTACGAGTTGTTAAAACCTGGTGAAACGGTGAACACGGATCGCTACCGACAACAAATGATCAATTTGAATCATGCGTTGATCGAAATACGGTCGGAATGGGTCCGATGACATGGCAAAGTTATCTTGCAACATGACAACGCGCCGTGTCATACCGCTGAACTGGTGAGAGACACATTAAAACACTTAATTGGAAAATATTATCGCACCCGCTGTACTCTCCAGACCTTGCCCCGTCCGACTATCACCTTTTCGCATCGATGGGACACTCCCTTGCAGAGCAGTGCTTCGCTTATTTTGAAGAAGTTGAAAAATGGCTCGTCGAATGGTTTGCCTCGAAAGAGAAAAAGTTTTTTTGTAATGGTATCCATAATTTGCCTGAGAGATGGGCGAAATGTGTAGAAACCAATGGTCAATACTTTGAATAAAAAAATTTTGAGATTCCTCTGAAAATTAAGTGTTTTCTTTATCGAAAAAACCGGCAAATTTCAACTAATGCATCTGGTATATATACAGGGTCCGCCATCTAACATTTTTTTTTTTGAACTAGTGGTTATTTTGAGTGTGGTAACACTGATGTTACATCTGATTTGACAGAATGTTAGTTTTACACTTCCGCTGAACGAAAATGGTTGTGTATACGATTGAGGAACGCGTTAAAATAGTGCAGTTTTACTTTGAAAATTTTACCAAAAAATCATCTTTTCCGACGAAGCTCATTTCCATCTTGGCGGCTACGTCAATAAAAAAATTATCGTATTTGGGGGACGGAAAACCCGCACGTGATCGAAGAGAAGCCAATGCATCCTCAGAGAGTTACTGTTTGGTGCGGATTTTGGGCCGGCGGCATCATTGGCCCATTTTTCTTCGGTCAATGGCGAACGCTACCGCGCCATGTTAACGGATTGGTTCTTCCTGGAAATCGAAGAGGTGGACTTGGACAACATTTGGTTCCAGCAAGACGGCGCTCCGCGCCACACAGCCAACGTTACGATCGATCTTGTGCGTATTGTTTAAAAAAAAAAAATTACGTGGCGGACCCTGTACATATATATTATATATATTAGAAAATAGTAATGAACACATTTTTTTTACGTTTGGGCGGCCCCAGAAATTACGAGACCGAGGATTGATGGTTGCCACATTGAGTCATCGACGGTGGAAGGGGGCGTATTCCCAACCATGGTTTGGGCGTATACATCGGCGCCGAGTGTTAGCCTGATCGGGGAGCAATGATGAAAAGTAATGTCCGCTAGCCTCATGAATTGAAACTGTGTTATCACAGCCGAGCGAGATTCGTGGCGGGACTCAAGCGGCTGTAGCGGGCGACCATTTTAGCTTGTGTGGTAACTCGATGAGTCACCCCATATTTTCCACGTATTATTATTGAACAGCACGTTTGGTGTCTCTCCAATTTAAGTTCTCTCGCTAGATCCCCGTCGATAGTACTGGTTGGCGCACAAGGATCGATAAGGGCGTGGACAAGGTGAACAAGGCCGCTTGCTTCGATGGGCACTATAGCCGTTGACGGTATGACGACAAACGATCGTATTATTAGTGGGGGTGCCGCCCTTCTATTTATACGGCCTGACCTGAATCCTTCTGATGAAAGACGTTGAATAGTAAGGACAGACGATTTTTGGCGTTTATATGACTTAGTGATAGGCGGAATGGACGAGTTTCCGCGCCATTGTCGGTGATAATAATTTGTTCATGTCGCAGGAGTGATCGAAATTGGCGTGCATCTGTACATCCAGCGCTAGATGATGGGTTTTCCACCACCCGCTCTTCCCCTTCTTCTTCCTCTACTAGTTGAGCCCACGATTTGTTGTAGTTAGTGATGTCGATCGATAGTGTACTGTTATCGCTGCAATGTTCATCGTGAGCTTCAACCGATGTATGATTTGGAGTTTCCTCCGCCATATGCAGCGTGGAATAGTGCTTCTCATGGCACTTTTGACACCTGTCCTTGCTGATACAAATTTCGATCTTATGGAGCGGACTTAGGCAATTTGGGCAATATTTATGAATCAAAACAGCTCGAAGCCTTTCCTCGGCCGATTTTGCCCGGTATATGGAGCACAGTCGAACCCCATGATTCTTGCCACACAGGTGACAGGAAACCGTAAATTTTTCCGCGCGATGTTCAGTTTTTTCGCGGGTGGCCGTGAAGCGGGGCATTCTGCAAGAGGACGGATGTAAAACACCCTTTTTGTGTTGTAATGTTTTGCTGGGTGGCTAATGAAATTTAGGGCTTTGAAATAATCTGTCATCATTATTTAAATTTTTGGAGAATTCATACACTCCATGCACCATCGACATAATAATATGTTGTGTATATTCAATTGTATAATACATATGTTTATATTCTGCGATATATTTTGAAGGTGTCCAATGCAGTGAGTTCAGTGAATCAAAAACTGGGCTTGCCGTTCCAAAATAATTGATTAGCGCTTATAAAAATAACGTGCAATTGTTTACAAAAAATTTTGAAATGTATAGTACAAAAAAGAACTTTCTAGAGATGCGTGCTAAAATATTATGGGTAGGGTTGTTTGATGAGGGGCTTAATGGTCGTGAGTTGAGACAAGAGTCAACTCGACATAGAAGAGTGCTGAACTCTTCAAACGTAAATTTATAGTCCGTTGCGATTTTCCTAAAATGACTTTTAAAGCTTTTTACCCCTGCTTCCCACAAACCACCCATGCGAGGAGTTGCAGTAGGTATGAAATGCCAATTAAAAGCCTGATTTTATTATTATGATAAGGCACTACTACGTGCATCAGCTATGAAGGCTTTAAGTTGGTTCCATTATCCGAATAGACATTTTTTGGACATTCACACCTCGCTATGAACCTAGCCAAGGCTGCTAAAAATAAAGCAGTACTAAGGTCACTGGTGGCTTCTAGATGGATAGCTTTTGTTGAGAAGCAAACGAATAAGCAGAGGTAACCTTTGGAGATTCGACAACCTCTGCCGCGGTAGGACTTACTATCGAAAAGTCCAGCAAAATCACCTCCAGTATTAGTGAACCCTCTGGAAAAGGTATTGTGTTCTTCTGGAAGGATTCTCATAAGTTGGGTTTGCGACTTTTTCTTGTAGATTGTGCAGACCTTGCAGTTATGTATGACGGATCAGATCATGTTTTTGACCCATGGTATCCAGAACTGTGATCGGATGAGCAGCAGCATCAGCTTATTTTCCCCATAGATGGATACGTGGTGGACAAACTGAACGTAAAGACGGGATAACCTCGAGTTATAAGAAAGAATAATAGGAAGGCGTTCGTTATAAGATAGATCACAGGATGCGCTAAGATGACCACCAGCTGTCATAATGCCACCTTTATCGATGAATGTGGTTAAGAAGCAGGACTTCGCTTTTCACCCTGGTGGATTTTCCGGACTTCAAGACTTTCTATTCTTCGCTATAATATCGGTTTTGGCAAATATTTACTTAATCTTAATCTTGATTTCATCGGGCGAAATTAAGATGGACTCGATCTTAAAAGAAGGCCTTGTTTTCGGATGTGTTCTCTGATAGAATCTCTTTATATAGGAGATAACTCTCAAAGCTCGCGAATATTTCGAAAATCTGTTCAGAATATCTTGGGAATGGCTTACTACCGATATTGTATGAGTATGCACTCTTCTTTCCTCAATCGTTGTTTGGAAGTTGAAATCGTTCGCTGATCATTTAGTACTGTCTTCTTGTAACCAAGAAGGTCCCTGCCACCACAAGAAGTTCTTGACTAATTCACTGGCGGATGATCCTTTGCAGGCAAGAACGGCTGCCATTGTTTCTGTGAGGAGTACAGTACCGTTCAATTCCAGTCGAGGTAGAGATACGGTTTTAACTGGGGCTACTCGTGTTTTTGCCATAAGCAGATTAACATTAACTTTGCCCTTACTTATGACTCCTAGAAAACCCGTTGCTGCATACGCTTTTTCCGATGCGTCGCAGAAATCGTGTAGCTCAGCAACATCTTGATATACGGATGTTGTTAATGTTCGTATACCCATTCATAAAGGTTTGCCATCGTTCCATTGTAGAGTGAGAAACCGGCTCATGCCATTCTTTTCCTTCCAGCCATATGTTTTGCTTCAGGATCTTGGCAACAATTATGACTGATGCAAGCTAACCGAGTGGGTCGATTGGGTCGCTGATAGGATCGCTCGTTTTGTCAATAGGTTTCGCGACAAAGTAAAAAATAGTCGGAGCGAGCATTCTACTTGATTCCAAGAGCCTTCACTGTGCTGGTGTCTTCGAACTCCAGAAAGTCTGCACTTAGAAGGCGAGACTTTGCTATGCCATCTAAATTTTTTTATTATTTGACGTCCATTTTTGCAGTGGGAAACCAGACAAGTATAAAACTTCTATTATTTGATCCCGAGCACGTCGAGAAGAAGTTCTTGACATCCTGTAAGTACCTATGTCATTGACATACATACAGTACAGTTTCGAAGAATGTTCTACGCTATCGGCTCAACATCATCGGCTAGCAGATGGAGTGTCCTAATGGCTAAGTAAGGAGCACAGTTAATGCCAAAGTAACCGTTTTTATATCGTACAAGTTAATAGGCTCCTGAGGGCTTGCACGACAAACTAAGCGTTGGTATTTCGTATGGTCACAATTTACCATAACCTGATACATTTTCACGACATCGCTGTTAAATCTTATTCTTTTTCTTTATTGGCGTTGGCACCGCTTACGCGTTATAGCCGAGTCAATTATAGTGCGCCATTCATCTCTTCTTTTCGCTGTTTGGCGCCAGTTGGAAATGCCAAGTGCACCCAGGTCACTCTCCACTTGATCCTTCCTACGGAGTGGAGGTCTTCCTCTTCCTCTGCTTCCACCGGCAGGTACTGCATCAAAAACTTTCATAGCTGGAGCGTTTTCATCCATTCGTACGACATGGCCTAGCCAGCGTTGCCGCTGGCTCTTCGTTCGCCGTTGCTAATGCGCAAAGGACCATAAATCGTTCGCAGAACTTTTCTCTCGAAGACTCCTAGAGCCGACTCATCAGATGTTGACATCGTCCACGCTTCTGCGCCATATAGTAGGACCGGTATGAAGAGCGACTTATAGAGTTTGGTATTGTTGTTGGTATTAATGCTGGTTCCTAGATAAACGAAATTATCTACGGCCTCGAAGTTATGACTGTCAACAGTGACGTAGGAGCCGAGTCGCGAATGCGATAACTGTTTGTTTGATGACAGGAGATATTTCGTCTTGCCCTCATTCCCTACCAGATCCATTCGTTTCGCTTCTTTATCAAGTCTGGAGAAAGCAGAACTCACGGCGCGGTTGTTGAGGCCAATAATGTCGATATCATCGGCGTACGCCAGCAGCTGTACATTCTTATAGAAGATTGCACCTTCTCCATTTAGCTCTGCAGCTCGTATTATTTTCTCCAGCATTAAATTAAAAAAGTCACACGATAAGGAAACACCCTGTCTGAAACCTCGTTTGGTATCGAACGGCTCGGAGAGGTCCTTCCCGATCCTGACGGAGCTTTTAGTGTTGCTTAACGTCAGTTTACTTAGCCGTATAAGTTTTGCGGGGATTCCAAATTCAGACATAGCGGCGGAAAGGCAGCTCCTATTCGTGCTGTCGAAGGCGGCTTTAAAATCGACGAAAAGGTGGTGGGTGTCGATTCTTTTTTCACGGGTCTTTACCAAGATTTGGCGCATGGTGAATATCTGGTCGATGGTTGACTTACCAGGTCTAAAGCCACACTGATAAGGTCCAATCAGTTTGTTGACGGTGGGCTTTAGTCTTTCACACAATACGCTTGACAGGACCTTATATGCGATATTAAGAAGGGTTATTCCACGGTAATTGGCGCAGACTGTGGAATCGCCTTTTTTGTGGATCGGACAGAGCACACTTAAATTCCAATCGTTGGGCATGATTTCATCCGACCATATTTTGCAAAGAAGCTGATGCATGCATCTGATCAGTTCTTCGCCGCCGTATTTGAATAGCTCGGCCGGTAAACCATCGGTAGGCATTCTGTTTTCTCTCCACTGCGACACGGCAGTCCTCATCGTATCAGCTGTTTTTGCGACCTTTCCGAAATCCAATGGTTTCGTTTGCAGCTGCACGCAGGGAGTTTGCAATGCCGTCCCACAGTTCCCTTATACCGGGCTGCTGATGAATGCTCTCAGAGAGCAGGTGTGCAAGTCGAGTAGAAAACCGCTCGGCAGTCTGTTGTGGTTGCAGCTTTTCAACGTCGAGCCTTCCTTGTGTTTGTTGAGGGGCGTTCTTCGAAACACAGAGGCGCGTGCGTATATTCGCTGCAACAAGATAGTGATCCGAGTCAATGTTGGGACCTCGGAACGTACGCATATCTAAAACACTGGATACATGTCTTCCGTCTATCACAAAATGATCGATCTGGTTGGAAGTTTTCCGATCTGGAGACAGCCAAGTAGCTTGGTGCATTTTTTTGTGCTGGAATCTAGAGCTACAGACAACCATATTTCGGGCCCCGGCGAAGTCGATCAACCTCAGCCCGTTTGGAGATGTTTCGTCATGGAGACTGAATTTTCCGACAGTCGTACCAAAGATACCTTCTTTGTCCACCCTAGCGTTGAAGTCGCCAAGCACAATTTTGACGTCGTGGCAGGGCAGCGCTCATAATTGTATTCAAAAGGCATCTTTGGTCAAGTCATCCTTCTCTTCCATCGGGGCGTGGGCGCAAATTAGGGTGGTGTTGAAAAATTTTGTCTTGATGCGAATTGTGGCTAGACGTTCATACACCGGAGTGAATGCCAGTACTCGGCGACGGAGTCTCTCTCCCACCATGAATCCGACACCAAATTTGCGCTCCTTTATATAGCCGTTGTAGTAAATTTCACAAGGATCCACCTTCTTCCGTCCTTGTCCCGTCCATCGCAATTCTTGGACGGCCTTTAACTTTATGAGGACATCAACCAGCTGGGCAGCGGCACCTTCCCAATTAAGGGACCGGACATTCCAGGTGATTGCCCTAAAATCGTAATCCTTAAAACATTTGCGGGGGTCGTCATCAAAAGGGGGGTATCTCATCCGAGGCTTAAATTGGTTTTTCATTGGGTTGTTTTTTCATGTGGTGGGTTCCAAGCCCTACGCACAACCGCATGGGATTCGCCTTCTCACTTTAGCTCGCCTCCAAACGGATGTTCGTAGGCTACCCAGGGGATACGTGGTCTAAGACCGGACGTCGTGAGCAGCTTGAACCATATGCAAAAGAATCGTTTCTGGCCACTCCCAGGTGAATGGCAGTCAAAAACTTTTCTCACTTGCTTGAACTTCTGCACATGGCCCCAGCCAGCGAAGTATCAAAATCGGTTAGTCGGCCTGCAGAATTGGGCCAGGATAGAGGACGTAATTTAAGCTCGTGCAGTAGGGCATGAGGCATTGAATACCACTCTATCTTTAGTGGTGATGCTTTCCTCCTTCAAAACAGCGTGATGAGGTAGGAAGTAGCAGTCGGTGGAGTCTGCCTGTACGTTTTACGGAATTTTTGACATATGGCCCAATGTTTCGTATTCGTTTAGGACTCTGCTATATTCCGCCTGCAGGTCGGGCTTTTTTTTGCCAAACGCGTTTTATTTCGGTAGAACTGAGCACATACTGCTTTCAGCGATGGTCCCAAGGAAATGCTACGAGGATAATACTGTTGGAAGGGTAAAGAGACAACATATTTTCCATCAGCATTATTTTCAGTTGTTGCCTTAAATAATGTTTCTCAGTATTTGTCATCCTCATCCTCGGCGGCCGCGATAGCCGAGTGGTTAGCATTGCGTACTGGCATTCGGAAGGCTCGGGTTCATATCCCAGTGCCAGCAACATCCAAAAGTTATGGAAAATTAATTTAAATAAAAAATTAAATTAAATTTTCTAATTGCGGTCACCCCTCCGAGTGTATTTCGGACATGAAATAAAGGCTCCTCGTAAAAAGAACCATCAGCCGTTCGGAGGCGGCTTAGTATAAACTGTAGGTCCCTCCATTTGTTGGGAAAACATCAAGACGCAAAACCACAAATTGGAGGAGGAGCTCGGCCGAAAATCGCTTCAGCGGTTACAAAGTGCCATTTATATATATATATACATTTATGCTTTTTTCTTTGCAATATCTGCAACTCCCAAAAGGCGGTTACTTGCTAATCCAAATTTACTTCATTATAAAATGAGAGGATATAGCTGGCTGGATTTAACGCTTCTGAACTGGCGGTAATAATCCGAACACTGTTTCCTGGGCAAGAAGTGTATTTAATACGTTCTGTTTTATTCCTCCTAGTATTATCTGACGGTATATGTCTTCTAAAACGATGTCAGCTGGTCCATTCACGATGAACCTCTTGTGTGCCAATACGATTTCTGGGAATGCCTGTCGCGTCATTGCGTTAACTTGGCAAGTAGGCAAATCCCCTGTCCATTTGGTAAAAACTAACGCAATCGCTTCTAAGTTTATTAAAGGATCAATGGGTAAACTATAACTTGTGTTCGGCACATTTTACATATATGATTATTGACACTAGCGTGAAAAGTGCCAAGTAAAGAAAGGGGTGCGCCTCTAAGAGATGCTGTGTGCTCTGCGGCTTAGGCGACCTACCCTGTTTTTTGTCTTTGAGATCACAAACGGGTTTTAGCGTTTGAAGCCGATTGGATAGCAATTTATCCATATCCTTCCATTTTGAAATCTCAGTTTTATTTTCTATGGTTTGTTCCCATAGAGCCAATGTACTTTCTGGCAGCTTTGTTAAAATAACATGCGGCTGCGGTAGCCGAGTGGTTAGCATTGCGTACTGACATTCGGAAGGCTCGGGTTCAAATTGGTCACCGAATTAATTTAAATAAAAAATTAAGTTAAATTTTCTAATTGCGGTTGCTCCTCGGTAGGAAATATCCACCCCTCCGAGTGTATTTCGGACATGAAAAGGCTCCTCGTAAAAAAACCATCAGCCGTTCGGAGGCGGCTTACTATAAACTGTAGGTCCCTCCATTTGTTGGAAAAACATCAAGACGCAAAACCACAAACTGGAGGAGGAGCCCGGCCGAAATCGCTTTAGCGGTTACAAAGCGCCAATTATGTATGAATGTAAAATAGCATCCGAATTAGAAATATAAATTTTATGACATTGTAATGACGAGTTGCAATTATTAATATCCCGTTGCAATTTTTAATGGAGCTACCGCATTTACTCTCTACTGTCTTCAAATTGAATTCAATTTTTAACTGAGTTTTGACCAAGATACACTTATTTTCGTATCTCTCAACTAAGCTTTTCCAAACAATATCAAAACCATCATTGGTTAATGGATACCTTCGTACAATCTCTTTTGCCCCTCCTTGTGTTTACTGGTTGAGAGTATATAATTTCTCAACTAGGAAGGGCGTTGATTGAGAATGTATATGGCCGTAAACCTATCTTTGAATGACGGCCATGAAAAGTAATCCTTTGAAAATTTCAGTGTCGCATGGAAGCAGATGAATATTATGCTCCCGGATGGACACATTCTCTTTTTGATTTCCACCTTTCTCCAAATAATATTTAAAATAAAAATAACAAAAATATTTTTAAAATTGTCTCGAAATATGTGAAAATGAAAGTATCGCAAAGTGGGAAAAAGACCAAATTTCAAAATATTAGAATTACACGAATTTATGGTATATGCGAAAAACGATTGTTGAAAAATCAAATGTGGCACGTTGAGCGTTGTTGATTGTAGTAGATTATTGTGGACTGTAGGCGCTTGCTGTTGATAAAAATTTGTAAAGGGGTTATATACAGTTATGATTTTCAAAAAATCGATTTTTTTTTATTTTTTTTTCTGTATCTACATATATTTAAGAATACACACAAGAAATTTCTAATCGATCCGGCAAATATTTTCGAAGTTACGAGTACACGCAAATTTGTAAAGACGTTTCGGAGCGCTTGGAAGTATAAGTATAACTTTGAACGCGTTTTTCTCAGAATGGTGTTTTCAAAGTCGGTGACCACTATAACTCGAAAACGGCTGACCCGATTTGTCTAAAATTTTAACACAAGCTTCTTGAATATATTTTTCAGTAACTAATCTAAGGTTTTATTTTTCCGACAAATACTGTTTTTTTATAAACAATTTAAAATCGAAATTTTGCTGAAAAATCGACTTTTTTCTTTGAGAAGGCGCCATTTTGACAAAAAATTTTTTTTTGCTTATTCCTTCGTGATTAATCACTACATTTAACATTACTTTAGTGAAATCTGTTTGGCTTTTTAATTTCAGATGATCCAGATCAGAGATAGAGTGGTCACCGCAAGATGTCTTTTTTCAGAGGACCTCCTGGAGATCAGCTGTAGCTCTTCTCCAGAGAAATATTTTTACTAGTTATAAGGATTAAAATATTGTTGAATAACACCATAATAAGTATGTAAACTTTTTGAATCAATAAATTCTAGACTTCTCAAAAAATTTTTTTAAAAATTCGCTTGTTTTTGGCCCATTAACTGTATATAACCCCTTAAAGGTAAACCAATAAAAAATAAAAAAAGAAAATTTAATTAATTTATAATATGTAATAATGACATGTATTTTCTGTAATACATAACATACAAACGACCGTTGCTGGTGCTGTCCAGCATATGCGTATATACCTATACACGTATGTAGGTGTTCTCCATTTGTGTATCGTGTATATTGGCGATTTGTATGTCGCGGCCGCGGTAGCCGAGTGGTTAGCATTGCGAACTGACATTCGAAAGGCTCGGGTACAAATCCCGGTGCCTTCAACATCCATCGCCCCTCGGCAGGGAATGTCAACCCTTCCGAGTGTATTTTTGGCATGAAATAAAGGCTCTTCGTAAAAAAACCATCAGCCGTTCGGAGACGTTATAAACTGTAGGTCTCTCCATTTGTTGGAAAAACATCAAGACGCAAAACCACAAATTCGAGGAGGAGCTCGGCCGAAAATCTCTTCATCGGTTACACAGTACCAATTATATATATGTATGTCATTAGTATGGTGTGCTATTGTAGGATAGTGAATGCTACGTTACATTCTTGTAATAAAAAGATTGTACCTCACGATAAAGAGTTACACTGTCCGAAACCACGTTTGGTATCGAACGGCTCGGAGAGGTGTTTCCCAATTCTGACATAGCAGGGTATAAGTGGCTCCTTTTCGTGCTGTCGAAGGCTGCTATAAAAATGTAGAAGAGGTGGTGTGTGTAGATCCTGTTTTCAGGGGTCTTTACCAAGATTGGGCGCATGGTGAATGTTTGGTCAATGGTTGACCAGGTTTGAGATAACGGACCGTAGTTCCCTTTTATCAAGTTTTTGATGAGTGCTCTCAGAAAGAAAGTATTCAAGCCGGGTAGAAAACCTTTCGGCTGCTTGTAACAGCAATTTTTCGACGTCGAACCTTCTTATGTTTGTTGACGGGCGTTCTTTGGTATACAGAGGCGCGTGCATATATTCGCTGCAACAAGATAGTGATCAATGGTACGTATCCACAAGTATTCCGTCTATCACAACAATACCGATCTGGTTGAGAGTTTTTCGATCTGGAGACAGCCAAATAGCTTGGTGAATTTTCTTCTGCTGGAACCTAGTGCTAGAGACAACCATATTTCGAGGCCCGATCATCCTCAATCTGAAGATGTTTCGTCATTGAAGCTGAATTTGGCGGCAGTTGAGTCGAAAATACCTTCATTGCCCACCCTGGCTTTGAAGTCGCCAATCACAACTTTGACATCGTGGCGGGCATATCACTCATAAGTATGCTCGTGGCGCTCGTAAAGGCATCCTTGGTCACATCGTCTTTCTCTTCCATCGGGATGTGGGCGCAAATCAGGGTAGTGTAAAATGTTTGGTTTTATCTATTAAAACTGGTGTTACGATCAGTGGACGGGAAGGCTCGAGAACTTTTTCACTGAATTTACTGGATGCTTATGTGAGTATTCCGTGGGTAGATTACTGAATGGTGCACTGCCGTAAAAATATTGGTTTGCCTTAAATAATTTGTTTAAATTTTAGAGCCTCGTATTTAAGGTACGATCTGATGTACTCCGTGCGGGATAGTGGTGTCAGTAAGATTGTCGATACGTGTTTTTAATTTAATTAAAACTGAACATATAGTTTAGTTATGGGAACATAGTTATGGTTCCGTATTTTTATAGGTTCAAAGTTTTCAAATCCACTAAAGAAAGGTGCTACCGGCAAACATGGAACTGGTGAGTCTTATATTAAGTTAATCACATATCGAAGTGATTAGGAATGGAATAGGTATGGATTTTTTTTGAAGTGGAATAGGAGATAAAATCTTAGAAGTGAAGTAGGTATTAATGATTCTGTTTCGAATAGGAGATATTAATTAATATCGAGAGTTAAAAAAATTCAAACAGAGAGTCTGTTTCTGCCTCCTCTGATGAGAGTAAAACCAATTTAAGAAGCAGTTATGTAACGGTTTTCTGAACCTGGGTATAGATTGATCACTTCATCAAGCCTCCATTCGTTTGGTGGTAAATTTTATTCTTTAATAACGACTAGGTCTCCAACTTTTATATTTGGTTGTGAGTATCTCCATTTCAAACGTTTTTGCATTTGATTGAGATACTATGTTTTCCATCTTCTGTAGAACATTTGGTGGAGGGCTTTTATCTTCTGCCACTGATTGATTACTGAGGCAGGAGTTTTGTTGATGTCTGGTTCTGGTGGGGCTAATAAGTGTCCTCCGACTAGAAAATGGCCTCGGGTTAGTGTTTCCCAATCTATCGGGTGGTTTGTACAATAGATGATGAATTTGGTCGCGAGTTGACGCAGGACTCAACCCGGGACAAAGAAAAATCAATTCTTCCATCGTGTGTCTATAACCGAATGCTACTTTTTGATGTGGGTATTAAAACTTTTAAACCACAGCTTCCAAGAGTCCTCTCATGTGAGAGCCGGCAGCAGGTATGCAATGCTAATTAACTATTTGGCTTGCACATTTTGATAGGGACACGGACTTTAAGTGCCGTGAAGACCACACGAAATTTGTACCGTTGTCGGAACAGAGGTTTTTCGGTCAACCCCTTGTGGAGACAAATCTGCCAAACGCTGCCAAGACAAATGGAGTACTAAGATCCTTAGTAGCTTCTAGATTTAAAGCTTTTGTAGTAAAAGGGAGGAATAAGCATGCATAAACTTTTGATATGCGACACCCTCTACCTCGGAAACTTTTTAAATGGTCCAGCGAAATATACACCCGGGAGAATGTGGTTCGTTTCGGGTAAGATCCCCGTAAGTTACATCTGAGGCTTTGTGTAAATTTTAAAATTAAAAATTGTGACTTTCACTTTTCCTTATAACAATTGTGCATATTTGTACGTATATACGTATGTAAGCGACCGGCCAGCCAAGTGAAGATGGCGTAAATCAACACCAAGTGAAAAAGCAAAAACTGGACAACAATTAATCAACCATATGAGGCAAAGTAAGCAATATACATTTTGGGGTGCACCCGAGGTGTGGTCCAACCAAACCCAATCGCACTACTCCCATACTGCAGGGGGTAACTTTTAACCGTTGTGCTACGAAAGTAGACCATGAACATGGGCATTTGGGTATCCATGCGAGTGCTATCGTTGAGTCAGTCTATAGATGTAGTTCAAATGCCCGATTTTAAGATTTTTAATGTTGTGATATATAATTTCTGGTAATAATACTGCTCCGCAGAGTTCTAAACGAAGCAATGATATGGTGTTTACGGGAGCTACTCTAGTTTTTACCATTAGTGGACTAACCATTACTTCATTACCTCTTCTTCTTTTTCTTTATTGGCATTGGCACCGCTTACGTGATTATAGCCGAATCAATTATAGCGCACCACTCATCCCTTCGTTGCGCTGTTTGGCGCCAGTTGGAAATGCCAAGTGAAACCAAGTCACTGTCTACCGGATCCTTCCAATGGAGTGGAGGTCTACCTCTTCCGCTTCCTCTGCTTCCACCTGCGGCTACTGCATCGAATACTTTCAAAGTTAAGGTGCATTCATCCATTCGGTCCACTTGACCTAACCAGCGTAGCCGCTGCCTCTTCATTCGCTGAACTACGTCAATATCATCGTACAACTCGTACAGCTTATCGTTACACCGGCTGCGGTTTTCGCCGTTGCCAATGCACAAAGGACCATAAATCGTTCGCAAAACTTTCTCTCGAGGGCCGACTCACCAGATGTTGACATATCATGCTTCTGCTTCCCTATTGAAGGACGGGTATGATGAGCGACTTGTAGAGTTTGATTTTCGTGCGTCGATAGAGGACTTTACTACTCAATTGGTTACTCAGTCCAAAGTAGTAACTGTTGGCAAGAATGATTCTGTGTTGGATTTCAAAGCTGATATTACCAGAGAATGTTAATACATTGAGAAGGTGCAAATGTTAATTGACATCGGATCGCTGAGCACATGCAGAACCCAATTGGGAACTCATCGGAATTGAATACGCGACCCAAAATGGGAAATGGCAAAAACGCAATATCGCACTCAATTTGCAAGAGGGAAATGCTCAACTTGCATAGAGTGTCGTATTTAGCCTTTATGCTTTTATGTATATATATAATAAATGTACAGGTGACCTAACAATGTTATTCATTCAAATTGGGTAAAATTATTGAAAAAAAAAAATGAAAAAAAAAATTAAAAATAATTGTCAAAAAAATCTGAATAGGTGGGTATCGACTAGGTCCAACCATTTCCTTCAAAAACATTGTTGTTATTTTTTTTGTCATTTTGATCACCTGCGATCACTGGGTTTGAGAATATTTAAAAATTTGAGAAAAAACCCCAAGGAATATACAAAAATTTAATTGAAGATTTATAAATATGAATTACAAAAAAAATGGTTAAAAAAAAAAAATATCACCCTTCGAGTTGGACTTGAACTCGAGCCATACGAATATCTTCAATGGCAAATTATTGCGAGTTATGCCTGCGCCTATACCAACTCCACCTTAAGAAAGCAAGTTTTCGCGACGTTTAAGACATGATCATATACGGAATATGGTATAATTTAGTAATTTCAGCTGAAGTCTTAAATGCGTCAAATATTTGCGCACACGGGTAGTGTGGTTTGCTTTCAGCTACTACATGAGGAGAAGCAGCATTAGTGGCGGGGTGTGCCTTAAGTTGCATTGGAGATTTCTTAGGGGGTATCTTGGATGAGATACTTAGCCGTGGACTTTGATCTCTCGGCATTTTGAAATATTATGTAATTTAAATTTATTTGAATATTTTTACTTAAAATTTATTGTTTTTAAACAAGTTAGCACTTTGCCCCGGGGAACTAGTGAAATTGGGCGTAGTCGAGAACTACTTGTATATAAAGAGCCTCAGAAGTGCTTACTGCTGGGTTGGAATTCCGTTTGTATGTATGTATGTATGTTTGTAAGTATACTTGCAATGTTATGCTTCAGTTGAAATGAGAGCAAGTTAGATCAATATCTTTCAATGCACTGAGCGGCTGCAGTATATGTGCGCTTGTGTGTTCGCTGTTATGCTGAAGCTGGGCTTGAGAAAGCACAAAAGAAAATAGAAAAGCAGAGCACAAGAAGGAATTTGTGCGCTTACGCTACTCTTTAAATATCAGAAGAGAAAAATTATCGTCGAAATTTGGTATTTGTAAGTATGTACGTATTTTAATGAAGTGATCGCGGGAATGGATGGAATAATTTTTTTTTTTTTTGAACAATTGTTTTTGGCTGAGAAATGACACAGGAGAGTGTCTATTTTCAAATCTGTGAACATGGGAACACTATTGTTGTAATAAATTCTCTTGGATATGTATGTATGTACATATGTTTAATTTGCAAATACTTAAATACGAAATTGATGTCAAAAACTTTCTAGATCGCGTTACTGAAATTCTTGTTACTGAAAAAAACAAGTATTTTGGGTTTTCGTTTAAATGGAACTGTTTCAGACCAAGTATTTATTTGGAAATAGTGAAAAAATTACAACAATAGTTTTGGACGGTAGAAGTTATAGCTGCTATTTCGGAAACCACCACGTTTCCTCATCAGATTTCTTTTTCCAGACACCTTTTGTTCGAATGGAATTCGAACTTGGGATGCCCACAGCATTGGCCACGGCAAGGCTCTTCCGTAATTCCTAGATGCTTTTTCAGGTCATTTTTATGTTGAATTGTTTTGGGTTTTCGTTTAAATGGAACTGTTTCAGACCAAGTATTTATTTGGAAATAGTGAAAAAATTACAACAATAGTTTTGGACGGCGAATGAAATTTTCCAATAATAAAAAAAGGCGTTACTTTAAAATATTTGTTGATAAATTCTTCGCAAAAACAACTACATCGCGCCAAGTTTACAGCTACAGAATATCTGAGCACTTGATCGTGGATATGTAGGTAAAACGAAAAAAGTGAAAAACAACAATATGTGAAAGCGGCACACATTTAGCTTAATGGGATAACCATTGGCTCGTGCTGTGGGCATCCCAAGTTCGAATTCCATTCCAACAAAAGGTGTCTGGAAAAAGAAGTCTGATGAGGAAACGTGGTGGTTTCCGGAATAGCAGCTATAACTTCTACCGTCCAAAACTATTGTTGTAATTTTTTCACTATTTCCAAATAAATACTTGGTCTGAAACAGTTCCATTTAAACGAAAACCCAAAACAATTCAACATAAAAATGACCTGAAAAAGCATCTAAAAACAAGTATATTTTTTAAAATTGCAGATTTTACTTTTGTTGAGAAAACAAAAGTTATTTGCATACATACACGTATGTACGTATACAAAGTATTGCAATGTAATATCGCGGGGAGAATTTTCTGGATTTCTGCTTCTGCATATATGAAAATGTATGCTTGCAGATTTGAATGTTTGTTGTTTTTTTGTTCAACAAGTATGTATACACAAGTGCTTAAAACAACCTTACTGTCCTTTTATTTGCTTCCAACGCTGAAGTTCCTTTAAATCTTTACTTGGCGCCAGCGATGTTTCTGAAATCCTGCATCTGGGTGATGGAGTATGGATGTTATGGTGTTGTTGTTGTGGGGACAACCTCTTGCTGCAAGTTCGTGTTCCTTTTTCCAACATGAGCAATATGCATATATTTAGTTGTCTTTGTTGTAAATTTTGATTGCATTTTTTTTGTAAATTGTACATATTATTAATGTTTTCTTGTTTCTTTTTTTTTCGTTCTAATTCGTACGTTTAAGTTTGTTTACTCTTTTTTTTTTTGTATGTCAACTGTTAATTGTGTAATGTTTATATGCACATCTTGATTCACTTGTGAATTGTATTTAATATTTTTTTTCGTTAATGGTGGCTGTACACCATAAGTAGGCTCAATTTCCAAATGCTAAATTGCCATGTGTTTGTTTCGGTAATTTAACAGAAAATGTTATGTTAACAGTCGATGCTGTCACTACTAGTGTAAACATTTCGGACGTTTCGGTATATTTCTTGCCAGAGTCGTGTATTTTCGGATTTAATTAGGGGACAGACTTTTATTTTGAGTGGTGAAATTTTTTCTGCAAAAGTTTCTTTTTTGCATTAATATTGACATAAAAGCATATATTAAGTAATTGGCGAAGATAATGCTTCTCTTCTTTAAAAAAAAAATAAAATAAAAATAAAAAACAAACAAAAAGCAATTGTGGAATACAAAACGATCCCCTCAACATAAAAATATACCCGACTCTGGCTACTATCAGCTGATAGCTCAAAACAAATAATTATGTATGTATATATAATTGGCGCAAAACAAATATTTATGTATCTATGGTATAATGTGCGCTTTGTAACTGGTTGGCAGTTGTAAGCATGCAAAAAGCAGTTTCCTTTCAGCAGCGTCTGTCCGTGCAGCAATAATCTGCACTTGCAAATCATAATATTGTATAAATAGCAAAATAAAATGGATGCAGTCTCTTGAATTCATGATTTTAATATTTGTGACAAATTTTGCAAACTGCAAATGTAAACAAAAATCAGCTGTTTGAGTTAACTCACTTTCGGTGGAAACGTTTGACATTTCATTCACTTAACAGAGGCCTTAAATGCATTTAAGTGCTTGGTGGAAATAGGCTATTAGCCTCGAAGGACCATGTTCACGCGAGGTACCTTCTTCGAAGTTGTTTGAAATAAAAGTCACTCGCGTTTTCAATTTAAATTGTACAATGTTTTAATGGATTTATTAATTACAAGGAAATATATTATTATATTTATATATCACAAATATTGTAGAATTAACTAAGTCTAATTTGTTTGTATTATATCAACACGTGCGCGCTTGCCGATATGTTGAATAAAAATCTCGTATTTCGCTTGACAAGCACGACTTATATAATATTTGCTGCAGCAGGTACATTAGGGTGCGCACAAAGGAGGTGGTGTTATTTTTTTAAGCACATGCTTAAAAATTATTTACTGAAATTTATTTATATTAATTTAATTTTTCAATTAATTTTTCTCTTATATTTTAAATTGTTATTTTTTTTTTAATTTTATAATATGATTTTATTTCATTTTATTTTACTTTATTTTATTTTTTATTCGATTTTATTCATTTAGTTTTTTTTCTTATTTTATTTCATTTTATTATTTATTTTTTAGTTTATTTAGTTTTACTTAATTGATTTCAATTTACTTTATTTTACCGGAGTTTGAGCCAGTTGTGCATTGTGCCAGTGCATTAAAACAAAATAATAAAAAAATTAATAATAAAATATTAAATAAAATAAAATAATTAATACAAATATAAAAAAACATGTAAAAAACTTCAAAATGAAACCGAAAAAACTAAACTCAGTAGGGAACTAGAAAACTGTCTACAATAAACATAGGTACATAATATCCAATTCATTTCGTTTTTTACACGATATTTAATCAAAATGCTGATATAAGGCTCTGTTAATTATTTTAATACAGGAAGCAAATTTTTAAATACATCCCATAAAAATCAATTCGAATGAAAAAAAATATTCTTGGCGCCCGCCTGTGCCTAGTGTGGGAATCGAGCCAGGGTCAATAGCAAAAACACAATATCTCCCGCGTCACCTAAAGCATCAAGGCCACAACATGTAATATATTTCGGGGTCTATTTGCTATTAAATATTATTACCAAGTACTGAGAAATTCTATAGAAATGCTAAAGTGAACTTCAGCTTCAACTTGAATTGTGGTTTTTATTAGACTATGCCATGATCGTCAAGAAGAATCCGCTTGTGGGTGATGTTGGAATGTGAAGGGAGGAAGGTAGGAGGGCATGCATGTGAGCGTTGTTGTTGTCTTTGCATATACCGAGTTGGGTTATGTGGAAAGCATATGCGGTGATATATGGGAATATGCATGGAATAGTGAATGAAAACATGTAATTAATGAATGAAGTCCCCTTTTACTATGCATGTGGATTTTACTATTTTCAGAACACATACACATTCATACAAATTAATATAATAAAATATAACATATTACATATGAATGTGTATGAAATAAAATAAGAAGAAAAAACTAAATGAATAAAAAATAAAATAAAGTAAAATAAAATGAAATAAAATCATATTATAAAATTTACAAAAAAAAAAAAAAAACAATTTAAAACATAAGAGAAAAATTAATTGAAAAATAAATAAATAAATAAATAAATAAATTAAATAAATTTCAGTAAATAAAATTGTAATAAAAAATTATAGTTAAATTAGATAAAATAAATTATTAGGCAAGCGAAATAAATACGCTCATATGTATGTATATGTAAATATATATATGTATGTATATGTAAGTATATGAAAATATACTTTTCTAGTTTGAGTTTGTTAAAACCTCCCATTTTTAAGACTTCAGCTGAAATTACTGAATTATACCATATTCCGTATATGATCATGTATTAAACGCCGCGAGAACTCGCTTTTTTGTGGTGGAGTTGGTATATGCGCAGGCATAACTCGCAATAATTTGCCATTGAAGGTAAAAATATTCGTATAAACTCGAATGATAATTTTTTTTTAAAACCATTTTTTTATTATTCTTAATTATAAATATTTAATTAAATTTTTGTATATTCCTTAGAGTTTTTACTCAAATTTTTAAATTTTCTCAAATCTAGTGATCGCAGGTGATCAAAATGACAAAAATAATAACAACAATATGTTTGAAGGAAATGGTTGGCCCCAGTTCGATACCCACCCATTCAGATTTTTTTGACAATTATTCTTTTTTTATTCATTTTTTATTTTTTTAATAATTTTACGTTATTTGGATGAATAACATTGTTAGGCCATCTGTACATACATTATATACATATATAAAACCACATGCATAAACGCTAAATACGGCACTCTATTTAGCGTTTCCCTCTTGCAAATTATTTTTTTAAACACAATTCAATTATTTACTGGATCTGCTTTAATATAAGCCTAACAGTAAGTGTACAAATCTTAAAAACTAAATTACAAACATGATAGCTCGAGTTATGTTACTCTGAGCCCTTTTCAAACTACGGCGCTCTTCTTAGAAGGCGGGAACATCTCTTCGCTGCAGGCGGGAATTTCTTGTTGGGTTGCATAAAGCATTAGCTAGAGGATTTGGATGGTTTCTCAGCTTTGTAAAGTACTTCGCCCTGCTTCTTTGAATTTCAGGCTTAACGAGTAAAATACCAAGGTCTTTGTGAATATTTACGTTACGAACGTATCATGGTGCGCCCGTTAGTGCTTTTAAAATTTTGGTCTGGAACCTCTGTATTTTATCAATGTTAGTTGCACAAGTCGTACCCAACAGTTGAATACCATACATCCAAATTGGTTTTAATACTGCGTTGTAAACAAGGACTTTGTAGTCTAGTTTTAGAGCGGTGTTTTTATTAAAAAGCCAATTTAAACTAGCTGCTTTTAATTTCATGTGTAGTATTTTTGCCTCTATGTGTATCTTCCAAGTGAGACGTCTATCTAAGTGTATACCGAGATATGTAACATCAAGTACTTGGGGAATGTTTGTATCGTTTAAGCCAATTGCAGGACATGATTGCGGTCTTAAAGAAAATGTAACGAGTTTACACTTTTGTTCATTAACTTTAATTCTCCAGTTTTCTAACCATTCTTCGATGAGGAGTAAATGATCACTAATCGTGTTTTCTGCTCTTTTAGAGCATTTATGCCGGCATAAAACAGCTGTGTTATCCGCAAAGGTAGATGTCTGCACTTTTCTGTTTAATGGGATGTCTGCAGTGTATATAATATATAAAATAGGCCCAAGGACACTACCCTGCGGAACACCAGCTTTTACCGGATACTCCTCACTGATAAATTCAGATTGTTTAATGCTAAATTGTCTGTTAGTCAGATATGACTTAAGTATCATATAAAATTGAACAAGCAAAGCTTTATGTATTTGGTACAGTAAACCTTTATGCCAGACTTTGTCGAACGCTTGTGCTAAGTCAAGAAAGATTGCACAGTAATACTCTTTGAGCTCGAATGTCTTCCTGATTTCATTAGTTATTCGGTTAACTTGTTAATAGTACTATGCTTTTCACGAAAGCCGAATTGGTGATCTGGTATCACATTGTTACGGTGGAGAAAAGGAGATATTTTTGATAGCAGAATTTTTTCAAATAATTTGGAAAGACTAGGTAGTATGCTTATTGGTCTGTAAGAAGACGCCTGTGTATGGTCTTCGCCTAGTTTGGCTATCATTAATATCTGCGACTTTTTCCACGCGTTTGGAAAGTAATTTAGTTTTAGAATGGTATTAAGGAGTTCAGAGAGCAATGCTTGTGCAACTCTTGGTAGCTCTTTAAGAATGTTTGGTGTAATAAGGTCGTGGCCTGGATATTTCTTTGGATTCAGTTTCTGTATCGCGTTTACCACTTCTAGCCTTGATATTTTAATCGCCACCTGATTTTCCTGGTCGTTAACAACAACTTCCGGCAAAATAAAATTATTAGTTGCGTAATTCGGCTGGAATACATTACTTAAATTCTTTGCAAAGCAATTTGCCTTTTCTTCGTTACTACGTGTCCAGTTACCATTTGGGTCCCTGATTGGCATATTCACTTCTATTGGAGGCTTAAATTTCTTTTGTGCTTTCTTGAGTGAGTATTTTTTGGCAGAATTTGGCGCTAGTTTTTCTATGTATACCGTAACATTGCGGCTGGAGAGCGATATTATTGCCATTCTCTCCGCAAACGGCGCTTATTCTTTACTAATTCTTCTATTTCTGTATTTGTTAGGATTTTTGGGCACGTAATAGGCTTTTTACTTTTTGGAGTTGCTATGGTTGCCGCAGAAACAAGGACATTAGTGAGCTCATTAATGTAGTGATCAATATCGTTTTCACAATTCAATATTGGGTTGATGTTAATATGACTACTACTATATTTTTTGTATTTTAGCCAGTTTGTTTCTCTGTTTGTTAGTCTTGATTCTTGTGCAACTATCTTCGGGCGCTCGTAAATTTTTATGAGAACTGGTGAGTGGTCTGAAGACAACTCAGCAACTGTCACAGCTGACACAAGTTGCCGGTCGGTAGGCCAGTATGTTGGTTGACCTGGGGAAATACAATCTAAATTGTTACGCTTGTTTATAATGGTATTGTATAGCTGACGGCCTTTGGGGTTTATTAGACGGGATCCCCAGAATACCTACATGCTTTGCATTGTTGTCTCCTCCTGCTATAAATCTATCACCAAGATTATCAAAAAAATCCTTAAATTGATTTTCTGTGATCTTAAATTTTGGAGGGCAATAAATGGCTGAGAGATTTAGCTCTTTGCCATATATATTCAAAGTTACAGAGGAAGCTTGGTGGCGTAAGGTTGTAAGACACAGTGTTTAAGGCGGTTTCTTAGAAGTATTCCAGAGCCGCCGTGCGCATTGCCATCAGGATGGTTAGTGGGGTAGAATATGAACCCAGGTATATAAAAGTTATATTTATCCGTCAAGTGCGTTTCAGACAATAGCATTACGACTATAGCATACTCTGTTAAAAATCGTGCCAATTCTAATTTATGTTGGTTCACACAGTTTGCATTCCAAAAACAAATGTTTAGCACGCTCATTTTTTTTGCATGAAGATTTGTAGCATGTTATTCTGGGCTTTAATCAAGTCTTGGATCATTCTTTCCATAGTCGACATGATCTGTGTCATGCACTGCGTAAGGTTTAAAATCATCGATTCTATACCTCCGTTAGATTGGTTCTGTGGAATATTATCTGAATCATTCTTCAGTACATTCGCATAAGATAATTTATTTGGATTCATATTATGCACGTTTGGAACAGTTTTATCCGTAGCTTTTTCTACAAATTGGATTTGAGGTGTATTTACCATTTGACTTTGGTGAGTCTGCATAATTTTTAGATCTTTATATACACGACGGACACTCGGCTTTGATGTACTCCAGCTTAAAACTAAAATCGACTTAGAAAACTCCACAATTCATATGTATGGACGGCATTCTTTATAAATTTGTAAGTAGTAATTTGATAATTACTTTTTAGATTCAAAACAATAATGTTAATGATAATAATTTTAGACTTGAACAGTTAAACTCGGAAGAGTTACACAAATGACAAAAACTCTTGTGTAAATTTAAAAACATTTATTGAAAAGAAGGCGACAAACGTATAAAACAAACGAATAATGTATAAAGAGACGCTAAATCTGATAGGTATCCGGGAATTCATAAAATAGAAGTAAACGGACAAATAGAAGAGATGATTAAAAACGAATAATTTCCCAGAGCGATTCTCCATATTCAGCACCAATTTGGGTGGTACCAAACAAAGATTGACTCCTCAGGGAAAGAGAAATGGAGAATCGTGCACGACTACCGTAAGCTAAATACAATTACCATAGATGACCGGTATTCTTTCCCAAACATGGAAGAAATTCTTGAAAAATTGGGTAGTTGTATGTATTTTTCCGCGATTGATGAAGTCCAAGCAATTTTAAATTATCCTATTCCTAAAACGGAGAAGGAAATAAAGCAATTCCTCGGTTTAGCTGGATTTTATCAGAAATTCATCCAAAACTTTTACTAATTACTAAACCATTAACTAACTGCCTAAAAATAGCAATAAAATAAATAGCTCAGATAAAACGTAGAAGCTATGAACATTATAAAAGTTTTGATTACAAGTGACCCGATGCTAGCATACCCGAATTATGAGAAGTCATTTACATTGACCACTGATGCTCAAATGTGGCACTGTGGGCAGTTCTAAGTCAACAAGGACATCCTATTTGCTTTGCTAGTCGCACCCTCAACAAACATGCGTTGCACTACTCAGCTACCGAAAAAGATCTTCTGGCTATGGTATGGGTCACAAAACATTTAAGGCCTTATTTATATGGAAGAAAATTTTTAATAAATAGTGTTTATAGACCACTGCAGTGGCTCCAAATTTAATGGAACCAAATTCTAAACTGCAAAGATGGAAGATTCGACTTAATGAATGTGGGAAATGGCATACGATATAACACATTCGCCCACAGTAGAGACGCTGGGTAACGAGACGACAAAACGCAACACTGTATACATACAGAACGAACAGCACTGAACATACCTGACAGATGACCAGAGAATGACGTTCGAAAGGACGGATTATTATTGTATTCTAAACCCCCTTCAAGCGAGCACCTACTTCTAAAATTAAACTGAGTAATAAGTATAACGTAAATTATATATGTACATCTAAGGCAAAGTGAATTAAATAAACTGAATTCTAAACAATAAAGACGTTTTCATTTTAAATGCACTACAATTGGTGTCGGAAAGTTGCATGAGCCTTGTGCCTGTGGAAATTTTGTACATGTATAAATTCGCGCGTGTGCACAATTCACGTAATAAAATCCCGTTGTAAAATATTCTGTCGCACATACGTACATATTTACAACTGCGCATATAAGCAAGCGCACTGTATAGCAGCTTAGTAACAATTCGAGAGATTGCGCGGCAGAACAGCAGAGTGAAGCAGCGACAACAAAGTGGAGCAGCGACAACCGCAGCAGTACTGGCGACAGCGAAGAGCCGACCAAGCAGGATAACCAAGATTGTTGTGGACAACAACAACAACATCAGTACAGCAGCTAAGTGCATATACATTTTTGTGTGCTCGAATAGCGGTGGGCACGTGCTTATAAAGGGTGGTTAAATTTTCAAGGGCCGATGTTGATTTTGAATAAAACACAAACTATTTAGGAAATTATTGAAATTTTATTTTATTATGATATATTGGTATTACTCAATTATGTATGTAACAAAATATCGGCCAAATGAGCGCCGCGACCTCGGCGGCACACCTCCATACGATGGTCCAAATTTTCGATGACGCTGAGGCATAATGGAGTTTCTATGCCGTTAATGTGCCGAATTATCTCATCCTTTAGCTCTTGAATTGTTGCTGGCTTATCGACGTACACCTTTTCTTTCAAATAACCCCAGAGAAAAAAGTCCAACGGTGTCAAATCACATGATCTTGGGGGCCAATTGACATCGCCATTACGTGAGATAACACGGCCATTGAATTTGTTGCGCAAAAGAGCCATTGTTTCGTTAGCTGTGTGGCAAGTGGCACCGTCCTGCTGAAACCACATATCGTCCACATCCATATCTTCCAATTGTGGCCATAAAAAATTCGTTATCATCTCACGATAGCGAACACCATTCACAGTAACTGCCTGACCGGCCTCATTTTGGAAAAAATACGGCCCGATGATGCCGCCAGCCCATAAACCGCACCAAACAGTCACTCTTTGTGCATTGGTTTTTCGACAATCACTCTTGGATTCTCATTCGCCCAAATGCGGCAATTCTGTTTATTGACGAATCCAGTGAGGTGAAAATGTGCCTCATCACTGAAGATGATTTTCTTCGAAAATTTTCATAATAAGTCTGGATAACTTTAACACGTTGGATTGTGTATCTCTCCATGGTTCAAATTGAGTAAGTCTGAAATAGAGAAATGTCAAATTAAATTCGGAAAAAAACTTGGCGTTTAGGTGTGGTTCACATTCAACATCGGCCCTTACAATTTAACCACCCTTTACATACATATATACATATAATTTTACTTCAATAAATGGTTACGTTATGCAAATACAGTAGCGTGTAAAGGAATAGTGCAGTTGTATTAACAGTTTGTACAACAGTTTGTAAAACACTTTATAGTAATATAAGTGAACCGCTACTTTGTTAAATATAATAGTACAGTTTTGTAAAACCTTTTAGCACAAGTAAAGTAATAACTATTTTTGATTTAATACTTTGATTTTCATACCTTGCAAATAATTTTGTTTAATCGAGATTAAGTAAATCGCCACTTATTTAAATAACAATATTTTTTATTAAATAATTATATATTTACTATAACACTTTTGTAAGACATGAACAAGGACGACAATTTAGCCTTGACAGTGGACGGACTTAAATAACAACTGGAGGGTTTGGGGTTAGAGACGACTGGACGAAAAGCGACATTGAGGGACCGACTCATGCAACACTTCGGCTTGAATGTGAGCGATGGCGAAGATGATGACTTCGACGATGCAGTGAGTAGGCGTAGGCCCGTGAGCGAACGTCCAACATTTACTCTAAGGGACATTGAGGGTTCCCTATCTAAATTCAGTGGTTCTGGTCAGCCAACGTTTGAGCAGTGGTTGGAAGATTTTGAGGACAATGCGATGGTTGTACATTGGAGTGATCTCCAAAAGTTTATTTACGCCAAGCAATTGTTGAAAGGGGGAGCGAAAATATTTGTACGAAGTCAAACGGGGATTTGCAGCTGGGATTCTTTAAAATCTGCTCTGAGGTCTGAGTTTGGCATAAGCATGTCATCGGAAGAAATACACAATCTTCTTCGTAAACGGCGACAACGACATGGCGAAGATCTCCGCAAGTATCTCTACGCGATTATGTAAATAGGCAAACCAATAAACTTGGATGACTCAAGCGTAATAGAGTATTTTATAGAAGGCATTGCGGACAGCCGGAACAACAAAAGCAACCTTTACCAGGCAAAAACAATGAAAGAGCAAGAGCAAATTTAAATTTACGAGAGGATTCGAGCTAACAAACCTATAGTTTCTGTTCCCAGGCAGACGCAAGAGATTTCGACCAAAGTTGTATTACGTCCTATGCATACCGATAGAAAATGTTTCCGTTGCGGCGGTAAATCACACCTCGCCCAAAATTGTCCAGGTAATCGGACGGGTTCTTTCACGTCCCGGTAGAAGCAGATCCAAGGAAGTACACAATTCGCCTGCAGGTTTTTCCAGAATTGTGTTCGCAGTTCTCTCCGAGCTTATACGAGACTAAACGGTAGTGGTTCGCGGAGATCGCGGAGAAAAGTGGATTGCGTATAAAGTAGAACAAGTGTTAATTCCTAAGGAGACAAGTTGATTTCCTCGGATGTATAATAACCGGCAATACAGTATGACCATCAGAAGCAAAGACATCCGCAATTAAAAACTTTCCTTTACCGAATGATAAGAAATCACTTCAGAGATTCCTCGGCCTTACGTCGTACAGGAGGTTCGTATACAATTTTGCCATCATTACCAAACCATTGTCAGATTTACTGAGGAAGGAGGTAAAGTTTGAACTGGGAGAAGAGCAGTTAGTATCGTTTCAGGAGCTCAAACTGTCGTTGACATGTGCTCCAGCCTTGAGACTGTACAACCCGCGAGCGGCGACTGAAGTTCATACTCGAATGATGACTTCTACGTAAAGCACGACATCTTATGCAAAGATCCCGTCAAGGAACTCATAGTCGTACCATCAGCGATGGAGGAGGAGTTCATTCGCATAGCGCACATCTTCAGTGCGGAAGACTCAAGAGAGAAGACCTTACTTTTCAATTACCTACTCAGTCCATAGTAGCACCTGTTGGCAATAGTGATTCTGCGCTGGATTTTAACGCTGACATTATTAATGTTGTTGATGCTGGTTTCTAGATAGACGAAATTGTCTACTGTTCACAGAAACGTGGGAGCCGAGTCGTGAATGCCTGTTTGACTGTTTGAGTGATGACAGGAGATATTTCGTCTTGCCAGTCAGAAAGAAGAACTCAATGCGCGGCTTATTCTCTCGAGCACTAAGTTAAGTTAAGTCTTACGATAAGGAATCACACAGTCTGAAACCTTGTTTGGTATCGAATGGCGCAGAGAGATTCTTCCCGATCCTAACGGGGCTTTTAGTGTTGCTTAACGTCAGTTTATATAACCGTATAAGTTTTTCGGGGATATGAAATTCAGACATTTGTGCTGCCGAAGGTGGCTTAAAATCGACGAAAAAGTGGTGGGTGTCGATCGTCTTTTCACATGTCCTTTCTCAGATTTGGCGCATGATTAATATCTGGTCAATGGTTGACTTACCAGGTCTAAAGCCACATTGATACGGTCCTATCAGTTTGTTGCCGGTGAGCTTTATTCTTTCACACAATACGCTCGACAGGATCTTATATGCGATATTAAAGAGGCTTATCTTACGATAATTGGCACAGACTGTGGGATCGCCTTTTTTGTGGATTGGCCAGAGCACACTTAGGTTCCAATCGTCGGGCATGCTTTCATCCGACCATATTTTGCAAAAAAGCTGATGCATGCACCTGATCAGTTCTTCACCGCCGTATTTGAATAGCTCGGCCGGTAATCCATCGGTTCCTGCCGCTTTGTTGTTTTTTAAGCGGACGATTGCTATTCAGACTTCTTCATAGTTGGGTAATGGAAAAATTTTTCCATCGTCATCAATTCGAGTTTCAGGTTCACCATCTCCGGGTGTTTCATTTCCACTGCTATTCAGCTGGCTGGAGAAGCGTTCCCTCCATAGATTCAGTATACTCTGAGTATAAGAGAGCAGGTGTGCAAGTCGAGTAAAAAACCGCTCGGCATTCTGTTGTGATTGCAGCTTTTTGTGTTTTTTGACGGGCGTTTTTCGATACACAAAGGTGGGTGCGTATCTTCGCTGCGACGAAATAGTGATCAGAGTCGATATTAGGACCTGGGAACGTACGCACGTCTAAAACACTAGATACATGTCTTCCGTCAATCACAACCTGATTGATTTGGTTTAGTGTTTTTCGATCTGGAAACAGCCAAGTAGCTTGGTGAATTTTTTTGTGCTGGAATTTAGTGCTACAGACAATCATATTTCGGGCTTCGGCGAAGTCGATCAGCCTCAGCCCATTTGGGAATATTTCATCGTGGAGGCTGAATTTTCCGACTGTTGTTCTAAAAATACCTTCTTTGCCCACCCTGGCGTTGACGTCGTGCCGCGGGCAGCGCTCATAAGTGCGTTTGAGGCGCTCGTAAAATGTATCATTGGTCACATCGTCCTTCTCTTCCATCGGGGCGTGGACGTAACTCAGCGTGGTGTTAACAAATTTCGTTTAGATGCGGATTGTGGCGAGACGTTCATCCACCGGAGTTAACGCCAGTACTCGGCGGCAGAGTCTCTCTCCCACCACGAACCCGATACCAAATTTGCGCTCCACTATATGGCCGGTGTAGTAAATTTCACAAGGACCCTCTTGTCCGGTCCATCGCATCTCTTGGACAACAGTGATGTCAGTCTTAAATGACAGTCTATTGGTAGCGGATAATGTGGAATTCACGCCTATTCAACTAAATACTGCCCTTCTCGCAGTAGCAATACAAGTTAAATCCCAGATAAAATTTATCTTAATAAATATTCACCACGAAACGAACAATAAGCTGAGGACAAATTACATGAACTCATATCAAGCATCAATTTTTGGATCTCCAAGATTCAATAAGAAGGGTGAAATAGTAACGAAATTTATTTAAAACAGTAATTTTACAGTCTTAAATGATAAAATTCCAAATCACTGGTCATCCAACCGGAAAGTAAGTAACGAGCTAAACAGTAGCGGCGACATCCCAATCCACTTAACGCTATTCAACTCCCTGTAGGCGAGTGGTTAGCTTTGCGTACTGCCATTCGGAAGGCTCGGATTCAAATCCTGGTGTCGTACTAACATGCATAAAGTTATAAAAAATTAATTTAAATAAAAAATTAAGCTAAATTTTCGAATTGCAGTCGCCCCTCGGCAAGGAATATCAACCCCTCCGAGTGTATTTCTGACATGAAATAAAGCTCCTCAAAAAAAAACCATCAGCCGTTTGGAGGCGGCTTAGTATAAACTAGAGCTCTAGATACCCGGTATTGAGCACTGTGGGTAGCTCGATACTCGTTCCTTGGTCAACTGCTCAAATTATAGTTTGAAATTTTTCAAATTTCAATTTTGCTTGTCAAAATTTCTTTAGTATTGCAATGAATTTTACACTTTGCATAAATATAATAAAATGAAAATTATAGAAGAAAGTTCTTAGGAAAAAGTCAAATTTTTTATTCAAAACGCTCGAAAAAGCTCGAATTGCTCCAGCTTAAGTTCGGGAACTTTCAAGCAATGAGCAATGAACGAGTGTGCGAGTATTTGTTGCCCAAATGCTCGAGCAGCTCGAATATGTTCGAACAAAATCCTGAGCTCTAGTATAAACTGTACGTCCCTCCATTTGTTGGAAAAACATCCAGATGCAAAACCTTAAATTTGAGAAGGAGCTTGGCCGAAAATCGCTTCAGCGGTTACAGATCCCCAATTATATATATATAATGCGCATACAAAACTATACCCATATCACTGCCAAAAGGCAAAAGGAGATACGCTGTATATTGGTGGAGCGACACATTGACTGAACTTAGGAAACAACATCCCACCAACGAAAATGTACTAAGCAACAACACACCATCAAAAGCTCTATGGGACAAAGTAAATATAATTTGTGGACATCGACCACAATACCTTATTCACTCCATTGAAAGAGAAGATAAATTATCTACCTCCAATCATCTGGAAAATCCAACTTTTCGGAACCGTTTGTAGAACACAAAAATCACTTCAAAAATGACATAAATTTATTATACCCACTTAATAAAAAAGCTTATGAAATAGAAGGGGACTTCTCAATAGAAGAACTCGAAGGATGTCGCAGAACCAAGCTGCGTGAACTATATATTCTAATTTTCGACGCACATATACCGCAAAAAGGAAAATTGCCCTTACTGTACCCATATCGAAACCAAATAAATCAAAAAACTTGACCGAAGGATATAGGCCTATATATCTCATCTCCTGCTTGTCAAAAGCTATGAAAAACTCGTTATCGCAGAAACTTATGTGATATCTACAAACGAAACAGGTACTTCCAAATAACCAAACTGCCTTTGAGTCCGGGAGTAACACCATGGACGTATTACTTCGCTTAGACGAGCATATTGCAAACACTATATCGAGCAGAAACCACATGTCTCTCATATCCGTAGATATGGGGAAGGCATTCGATAGAGTTGGCTTGCATTTCGTTTTGGACCAGCTTTCGGCTTGGAAGTTGGGCCTTAAAATATTAAATTACATTAGAAATTTTCTTCTTAATCGAAAAGTCAGTGTAAGAGCCAACCACACCTTAACAGACTGTTGGTCATTGGAAAACGGTATACCTCAAGGCTCGTCATTATCAGTCACTATCTTTTTAATCGCTTACCATAGGCTTAGTCAAAAAATTAATGGTCATAAATACTTTAGTCATGTTTAAATATAATATATAAAATAAATATATATAATTGCAGCTAATTTTAACAGCCTCTTTGTTTGCACATAGGCAACAAACAATCTTGTGAAAACTTTGAAATTAGTAGGGGTTATATACAGTTATGATTTTCAAAAAATCGATTTTTTTTATTTTATTTTCTATGTCTACATATATTTAAGAATACACACAAGAAATTTCAAATCGATCCGGCAAATATTTTCGAAGTTACGAGTAAACGCACATTTGTAAAGACGTTTCGGAGCGCTTGGAAGTATAAGTATAACTTTAAACGCGTTTTTCTCAGAATGGTGTTTTCAAAGTCTGTGACCACTATAACTCGAAAACGGCTGACCCGATTTGTCTGAAATTTTAACACAAGCTTCTTGAATATATTTTTCAGTGATCAATCTAAGGTTTTATTTTTCCGATAAATACTTTTTTTTTATAAACAATTTAAAATCGAAATTTTGCTGAAAAATCGACTTTTTTCTTTGAAAAGGCGCCACTTTGACAAAAAAAAATTTTTTGCTTATTCCTTTGTGATTAATCACTAGATTTAACATTATTTTAATGAAATCTGTTTGGTTTTTTAATTGCAGATGATCCAGTTCAGAGATAGAGTGGTCACCGCAAGACGTCTTTTTTCAGAGGACCTCCTGGAGATCAGATGTAGCTCTTCTCCAGAGAAATATTTTTAATAGTTATAAGGACTAAAATATTGTTGAATAATACCATAATAAGTATGTAAACTTTTTGAATCAATAAATTCTAAAGACTTCTCAAAAAAATTCTTAAAAATTCGCTGGTTTTTGGCCCATTAACTGTATATAACCCCTTAGTGCACTCAGCGGCTGTAGTATATGTGCGGTTGAGTGTTCGCTGTTATGCTGAAGCTGTGCTTGAGAAAGCACAATATAAAATAGACAAGCAGAGCACAAGAAGGAATTTGTGCGTTTACGCTACTCTTTAAATACCAGAAGAGAAAGATTATCGTCGAAATTTGGTATTTGTAAGTATGCACGTATTTTAATGAAGTGATCGCCGGAATGGATGCACTATTTTTTTTTGGGACAATTGTTTTTGCCGAGAAATGACACAGAAAAGTGTGAATTTGGGAACACTATTGTTGTAATAAATTCCCTTTGATATGTTGTCGCGTACTGGCCGCAACAAAAACTTCTTTTGTGTTTGTTTGTTCATTTCCTTTGTTTTGCCTAATATTCCTTTCACTCCAAGCGTTGGCAGTGGCATCTGTCGGCAAATAATTGCCTAATTCAAAGCCATGAATTGTTGGCACGGTTGCACTCGGTGTGTGCCTACCCAGTGGTATAAGTCTCCAAAAGGAGATGTTCGTCAAAACGGTTCCTCCACTAACAAATATTAGGGAAACGGAATGCTTTGCGCGAGTATTCCGTAAAAAGGGGTGTCGCCTTTCTTTTTATACGGCGAGGGGAAAATTATCCCAGTGTACTTGGTGTGCCATGGTGGCGTGCGCTATATAACTCTGTCCCTTTGGGTAATGGGGGCGGCGCCAAGTAATTGGGCACCAATACACACTCGCCTGAGAATTCTGAAGGCCAACGCGTAGCTTGCGGCCTGGCTCGTAAGTGCGTGCCGGATCAGATTCTAGCAATCTACGAAAGCGCCAACACCTTTTTTGACGCAGACGTGCGAGTGTTTTGAAAAAAAAAGATAAAAACAAGATTTTATTTAAGATTTTTTTTGATAGTGCCAGTCGAGGCAAATATTTGTTGGCAGTTGAAGCCAAGTAAGGGCAGTCGAAGCCCATAGTGTTATATAGTTATTCGCGGAATAGTGTTGTTTTTAGTGGTTTCGAGTGGCGGAACCGAAGTTTGGCGGCATCACCGGAGGAGCACCGAAGTTGGGCACTCACACCCGACTGAAACCGATAAGTATCATTTTGCCTGTTTATTGTTTTCGTACGTTGTTTTTGTCGTGCCGACAGTGCCGTTCCCTCCGTTCGTCCATACCCATCCTTTTAGCATCCCGCACCCAGAGCCCAGTCATACAGGCGGGTAAAAGTTATCCCCGGCAGCACAGGAGTAGTGCGAGTGGGTTCGTAACCAGTTTGGTTGGACCACACCTCGGGTGCACCCCAAAAATATATTTTGTTTATTTTGCTTTATATCGTTGCTTAATTGTTGTCGTGCATTTGTTTATACCAGCGTCGATCTTTTCATAGTTTTGTTAGTGTACATAGCTAGCGACCCACGCCGTCTTCACTAAGCTGGCCGGTCGCTTTGTTAGTTTTGTCATCTCCTTTTTGTGCGGTAGTTTGTTTTGTTAGTGTGTGTGGTTGTTGGTAGGCGCTTGACCAACAGCCGCTGTAGGTATACATATGTATGTACATATGTACATACGCACATACATATGGTTAATAATAAAAAGTGGAGGTGACAATGTATGTATGTATGTATGTAAGTTTAATTTGCAAATACTTTAAGATTGCGTTACTGAAATTCTTGTTATTGGAAACGCAAGTATATTTTGTAAACTTAGAGATTTGTACTTTTGTTGAGAAAACAAAAGCTTTTTGCATACAAATACAACTGGAACGATCACACTATTTACAGAAATCAATACAAAACAAGCAAAACATCACAAAGTGCTTGAGCAACATCAAAATAGAAAGCAATACAAATTCTCTCCTGAATATCGTGAAAGCTATTATCCTTGCAAAAATTGATTATGGTCTGCTAGGGTACCCACAGCAAGCTTTTCCAAAATATCAACTACATATTACTCTGCAGTTTGTTTGGCTCTAGGTGCCTTTCACACTACTCACACTACTACCGCAACGGGATTACCCCTACTCAAAGATAGGATTAACTACATATCAGGTCGAATGGCTATCAAACTAACCCAAAACGATGAAAAAACTCTAAAATCAATAGTAAAATATATGCTGAAACAAAAACGAAAACCACGGAAAAAAACCAGCAATAGGAAAATTAATTGAGATAGCAAAAAACTTTGACATGCCGCTGGAAGATGGCATCACCGTCAGACTCCAAAATCCACCATGGACATTGCCTACGGACTGCATGTTATTGCAATTACCAAATACAAGGAAGAAGACCCTCCGTGCAGAACCTCCAGCGAATACGCAACCAATACATATAATGGTCCACGCTATATACGGCTCCAAACATCAAGAAATACCAAAAGTGCTTTCAGTGTCGTTAACGAACACCAAACCCAAATTGTTGCTATACTACCACACTACGCATCAGTATATATGGTACTGGAGAAGCAACTGCAACTCTTTATGAATTATGAAGAAAAATGGCTTAGCTTTAGCGACTAACTTTCTACCCTAACATTTATTAGAAATATAAACAACAACGATACCTTGGTATCCCAAATCAGAGATTTACTCGTATCGAATTCAAACAAAATAAAATTTGGCGTGGATTCCCAGTAACATCGGAAATCTTGGTAATGGCCTAGCAGACGTTACGCAGTTCAAAAGGAATGACCTAAAAAACGAAATCAAGTTAATCGGCAGCTCATGTCTCAACACTGGCTATATAAAAATTATCAACCTTTTCCAAAACAACAATATGCGCAACAGGGCATGCCAATTATGTAACGAAGAAATCCTTACCAGAAAGTCTAACCGTAGTAAACGAAGAAAACATAAAGAAATTTATATCATTTATAATAAAAACTAATTTCTACTTGGAAATTTAATGTAAACTTATTGATGATAACATGAAAAGCCGATGGCCTAGTTGCTAGTGCTTTATTATTTTTTTTTGTGATTGTAATTTATTACTTTTTAAATTTTTAATAAAAAAAATCGCATTAAATCTTTTTGAGCCACTTTTTGAAATTGTTTTTATACTTATGGTTTTGTTTGTAAGTTCTTTTTTTGTTTTTTAGTTTATCTTTTGTATTTTCATAAAATGTGTTCTCACCATTATTATAACCTTAAACATAATAGCATATAAATTATAAATTTTTCTCAATGTTTTATATCGGGAATAAAGCGAAATACAATTATATATTTCTACTATTTCCTTGTATGAATTATCAGGAAAATGGCAATATTTCTTGTGTAAGCCATTGGGTGAATATACGTGTATGAACGGCTCGGATAAACATGATCGCCATTCATTTCTTATAGAATAAAAAAATCATCAATTAAATCGTTATATTTATATTTGAGAAAAACAGTTAGAATAAATCCATCAACTCTCAACCAACTTAGACGTCATAAAGATATAGTTTGTCATATTTGTGGAATGGAACTTTTATTAAGTGATAGGGTAGCAGACCATTGTCATTTAACTGGGGAATGTAGAGGTCCGTCACATAAAAAATGTAATTTGGAATATCAGATAGGAAGTTTGTCTCAATGAAACATTCGTTTACATTTCTTTAATAAATTATCGAATGAGTCATGTAGTATCAATGATTATCAGCAATCTCAAAATGTTTGGACAACATTTAATTGTTTCAATTTATGAGACTATTTATTAGTATATTTAAAAGTAGATGTGCTATTCCTCAGTGACATTTTTGAAAATTTTAGAAAATTATGTAAAGGAATTAATCGATTAGACCCATGTCAATAATACATACACGTATATACGTACATCTCCAGGATTATCTTGGGGCACAATACATAAAATAACTAGAATAAAATTAGTATTGTTGACTGATGAAAAGAACATAATTTTATTTTGTCGGGGATTAGGGGAGGTGTTGTTCAATGTTGTAAACTATATTCAATTAGATTATCCCAAAACCACTCACAGTATTCATAATGACTTACCATTTGGTTTTGAAAATAAATAAGTTGGTTCAATGAAACACTCCAAGTTGATTGGTAATTTGGGACCCAAAATAAAATATATTATTCATTATAAAAATTTACAACAATGTATTAAAAATGGGCTAATATTAAAGAAAATTCATAGGATTCTACAATTTAATCAATCGGATTGGTTAAAAAAATATATTGATTTAAATAATTATAATAGAACATTAGCTGCAATTAATTTTGAAGAAAATTTCTTTAAATTATTAAATAATGCGGTGTATGGAAAACTATGGAGAATGTAGATAAAAGAGTAAATGTTAAACTAGTACAAGATTTTGAAAATACTAATCTTGAGAGAAGAGGCATGAAAAAATTAGGTGCTAGAGCCTTAATAGCAAAACCAAATTTCCACAGTCTAATTTTTGATAATTTAATAGAGATTCAAATGAAGCAAAAGTATAGTGTACGTATATAGTTTCCATTATGATTATAGCAAAGACAAATATAAAAATAATATTGCTTTGAATTATATGGATACTGATTCATTCATATTATTCAAACTGACGACTTTTATAAAGATATTTGCGTTGACATTTCAAAATTTTCCGATTCTTCTTTATATTTAATAGAAAATATTTTTAATTTTCCTCAGTTGAATAAGAAGGTTCTAGGTATGATGAAGGATGAATATAATGGAAAGTTAATAAAATATTCTATTGGTTTAAGAGGTAAAATCTGTTCATTTAGAATTGAGTGATATAAATGAAACTAAGAAAATTAAGGGAATATAAAAGTGTGTTACTTCTACATTGAGTTTAAGTGATTTTAGAAAATGTCTGTTGGAAAATAAA
Organism: Ceratitis rosa; assembly: GCA_037013455.1. Lineage (NCBI taxonomy): Eukaryota > Metazoa > Arthropoda > Insecta > Diptera > Tephritidae > Ceratitis > Ceratitis rosa. Next base: position 575,946 of record JAWMAG010000097.1, on the reverse strand, counting down.
TTGTATATTGCATCAATGTATACATTTAGATCTAAATTACATACAGTATATACTCAAAATATTTATAAAGAAACTCAATATAGATGATAAGCGACTTGTACGAGAAAATCATATTGATACATATGCTTATGGTCATTTTAAAAAAAATTTTAGTAGTACTCTACAAGTCCCTCATCATACCGGTCCTACTATATGGCGCAGAAGCGTGGATGATGTCAACATCTGATGTGTCGGCTCCAGAAGTCTTCGAGAGAAAAGTTTTGCGAACGAATTATGGTCCTTTGCGAATTAGCATCGGCGAATACCGCAGACGATGGAACGATGAGCTGTACGAGCTATACGATGATATTGACATAGTTCAGCGTATGAAGAGACATCGGCAACGCTGGCTAGGCCATGCCGTCCGAATGGATGAAATCACTCCAGCTTTGAAAGTATTCGGTGCAGTACCCTCTGGTGGAAGCAGAGGAAGAGGAAGACTTCCACTCCGTAGGAAGGATCAGGTGGAGAGTGACCAGGGTTCACTTGGCTTTTTGAACTGGCGCCAGGCAGCGATAAAAAGAGAAGAATGGCGCTCTTATATTGAATCGGCTATAATCGCGTAAGCGGTGCCAACTCCAATGAAGAAGAAGTAGTACTTAGTTATTGTAAAATAAAAAATAATTAAATAATTTATATTTTACATTAATTATTTGTATTAAATTAAAATTTTAAACATAATTGACCACATATTACTGTGTTATATTTTTGTTACTGTTCATAATTGTAATATATTGGTGGCTTCAGGTAATTAATCAGTTCTACCGGTGGCTGTAAATTTCCAGAACTATCAAAATATTTTTTATAATTTTTGTTTTTATAGTATGCTGCCCAGGACCATCAGCATCATCTAAATTAAGAATTCCACATTCATGAGATTTCGGCTTATTCGGTAAAGAATTTCGCATAAAAATTCCCCTGAAATTTTTAAGATGTTTACAATATTTCATTAAATCTACATCTGTTAATGGTCTTTTGGGTAGCTTTTTAATTAGTTTTTTGGATAGGGGCGTGAGTATAAACCATATCCCTTTTTATATGGCTTGAGGAGTAAACCCCTCCCCATAGCGATTGATTCCATATATCTATTATGACGGCTAGCCTCAGCCAATTGCTCCTTTCCATTCCTAACATCATTCAAAACTTTTGCTATAACTGATCCACCAGATGCTATACCACCAAGTGCACCCAACGCCGTTAAAAAAGGAAGTAGTGGTAAAATTTCACCAGCCACGAGTCTATACTCAACTCCTACTCTTGCGTCTACGTCGGGCACCCTGGAAACATGAGCAACCCTTCTGCAAGATGCGGTAGCCAACCCGTGTGGAGTTTTGGGTTACGGCTAATGAGAGAGGAAGCCTCAGTGGAGCCACTCCGACTTATTCGGTTTAAGGGTCCGCTGAAGTCTAATTGCAGCGTCTGTTCACCAGAGGTGCGGCTGCAAGCGGGCATCGGTCTTGAAGCAATTGGCTCGCTATGTAAATGTGTAAAATCTTTAAACTTCCTCGTCTAGCGGGGTTGTGCGCTGGGTTTGTGACCCGCCACGTAGAAACCTGCTCCAATGAAAAATTTAGCAACGCCTCGGATGAGATACCTCCTTTCTGTTGACGACCCTCGCAAACGAATTAAGGATCACCATTTGAGGGAATGCACCTGGAATGTCCGGTCCCTTAATTGGGAAGGTGCCGCTGCCCAGCTAGTTGATGTCCTCGTAAGAATAAAGGCTGACATCGCCATCGTCCAAGAAGTGCGATGGACGGGACAAGGACGAAAGCGAGTAGGTTATTGTGAAATTTACTACAGCGGCCATATAAAGGAGCGTAAATTTGGTGTCGGATTTGTGGTGGGAGAGAGACTCCGTCGTCGAGTACTGGCATTCACCCTGCTGGATGAGCGTGTCGCCACAATCCGCATCAAAGCAAAATTTTTCAATTTATCGTTGATTTGCGACCACGCCCCGACTGAAGAGAAGGACGATTTGGCCAAAGATGACTTTTATGAGCGCCTAGATCATACTTATGAGCGCTGCGCCCGACACGATGTGAAAAGAAGCAAAGAAGGTATCTTTGGTGCGACAGTTGTAAAATTTAGCCTTCACAACGAAATATCCCCTAATGGGTTGAGGCAGATCGACTTCACCGGGGACCGAAATATGGTTGTCTGTAGTACTAGATTCCAGTACAAAAAAATACATCAAGCCACTTGGCTGTCCCCTGATCGAAAAACACAAAACCAGATCGATCATGTCTAAAGTGTTCTTGACGCGCGTACACTCCGAGGACCCAACATCGACTCGCACCACTATCTTGTTGCAGCGAAGATACGCACGCGCCTCTGTGTTTCGAAGAACGCCCGTCAACAAACACAAGGAAAGTTCGACGTCCATGAGCTGCAATCACAACAGACTGCGGAACGATTTTCTACTCGACTTGCACGCCTGTTCTCTGAGAGCACTCATCAGCAACTCAGTATACGGGAACTATGGGACGGCATTTCAAACTCCCTACGTACAGCTGCAAACGAAACTATTGGATTTCGTAAAGGTCGCAAAAACAACTGGTACGATGAAGGCTGCAATGTCGCAGTTGAGAGGAAACAGACTGCCCACAACGCAACGTTGCGATCGACCACAATACGAGCGGGATGGAATAGATTCCGAGAACTGAAGAGGAAAGCAAGACGCATCTGTAGACAAAAAAGAAGATGGCCGATATGCGCAGTATGGAGAGCTTGAGAAGCTGGCCGACAAGGGTAATGCTCCAAAATTCTATGAGAAGATACGACGACTTACAGAAGGTTTCAAGACCGGAGCAGACTCCTGTAGGGCACAAAGAAGTGATCTAGTCACCGATGCCCAGAGCATATTAAATTTATGGAGGGAACACTTCTCCATCCTGCTGAATAGCAGTGAAAACGAAGTAACCGGAGATGGTGAACCTGACGACGACGATGGAAAAGACGTTCCACTACCTGACCATGAAGAAGTTAGAATAGCAATCGCTCGCTTAAAAAACAACAAAGCGGCTGGAACTGACGGCCTACCAAAAGAACATGACGGTAAAGAGCTGACAAGGTGCATACATCAGCTGCTTTGCAGAATTTGATCAGAAGAAAGCATGCCCGACGATTGCAATTTAAGTGTGCTCTGCCCAATCCATAAAAAAAGGGACTCCAGGGTCTGCGCCAATTATCGTTGGATAAGCCTCCTTAATATCGCCTATAAGTTCTGCCGAGCGTATTATGTGAAAGACTAAAGCCCACCGTCAACAAACTGATTGGAATTTATTAGTGTGGCCTTAGACCTGGTAAGTCAACCATTGACCAGATAATCACCATGCGCCAAATCTTGGAAAAGACCCGTGAAAAGAGAATCGACATGCACCACCTCTTCGTCGATTTTAAAGCCGCCTTTGATAACACGAATAGCAGCTGCCTTTACGCCGCTATGAATTTGATAACCCCGCAAGACTTATACGGCTATATAAACTAACGTTAAGCAACATTAAAAGCTCCGTCAGAATCGCGAAGGACCTCTTCGAGCCGTACGATACCAAACGAGGTTTCAGACAAGGTGACTCTTTATCGTGTGACTTTTTTAATTTAATGCTGGAGAAAATAGTACGAGCAGCAGGGCTGAATAGAGAAGGTACAATCTTCTATAAGAGTGTATAGCTGATGTCGTACGCCGATGATATCGACATTATTGGCCTCAACAACCGCGCCGTGAATTCTGCTTTCTCCAGACTGGATAAGGAAGCGAAGGGTATGGGTCTAGTAGGGAACGAGGGCAAGACGAAATATCTCCTGTCATCCAACAAAAAGTCATCGCATTATGTTGATACTTTTTTTAACTGCCATCAAAAAAAATTGCGTTTTTCATGTTTTTACGTTTTTTACATTTAGATGTATTTCTTTTCTTATTTTTAATACCCATTCCCAATTTGAGTTTTGCTTTCATTGCATTTGTAACGAAAGCGTTCGTTCGTTCTTTGAAATCACTGTCCTTGATGTAGCACGCTGCCAGGCTTTCTCAGATAAAACTTTATACGTATCAGCTTGGTGTCTGATATTTATATATTTTGCTTGAGAATATGCAATATCATGTTCTCTGCAGGCTGCGTAAAAAGGATTTATACCCTTCTCTCCTCTTTTTAACCGTTGCGGGAGTTTTGTCCAAGAGTACAAAATTGATAACCAGGTAAATAAAGTTCAATAGGAAAAGAATTAATCAAATTATTTACAAAACTCTGTAATCTTTTTATGTATTAGTCCCGTTAGGTGATTTTTAATTAAATAAACTCCTTCTTATAAAAGTGATGTTTCTATATTGCTTTAAATCTAGCAAACAACTTGAAAGTAGTTAAACAACGTCTCCAACTTAAGGTTAATAATGCCGACAATTATATATTGAATTGAAAGCCCAAATGGGCTTAATTTCTGAAATATATACATTTATTCAAAATCATTATGTCTGCCGAAATACATCTATTTAAAAAGGGTTGTTGATCCGGACTCAATTTTTATATTCGATGATGAAATATGTAGAAAACCAAGTCAAATACGAGATTATTTTTGTATAGGTCGTCGTAAAAACATTGGTTCTTTTTATTTATGACAAACTTATTCAAAAATTGCTAAACACTTAATTCGTGATAATGCAAACATGATTATTGTGTTTAAGCTAGATGGAATGAATATATGGTAAGCATATCTATAATGATCATGTTATTGAAGATATGTTATACAAAACATATTTAAAAATTTGTGCCGATTCTTGGAAAAATAAATACGGCTTTGTTGTTATAAGTAAAGATGATCCTATAAACAATGGTGTGTATAGAAAGGGTTTTGATAATTTTATACAATTATAAACATCTATAAAAACATATACCAGACCAGATTCTTATCAGAAATACAACTGGTAGGTAGCAGATTTTTTACTCACTCGATAAAGATCAAGTTAAATAATCAGATGACTGTATTAGCAAATATTGCTAAGATTTAAATATATCTCATTTCAAAACCATTAAATGAATTAGTTGATAATTTTAAGAGCTCGAATAAAAACAATGTTACTAATTATAATGGTAACGATGAAATTTGGTAGGGGTATAGTGAAGACATCCGTTGAAAATTATACGAATATTAATGATCTAGATTTAGAATATTCTGCAGATAGTTCTCGGAAACAAAATGTTAAAAAACGAGAAGCTCTTGATATCATTAATGAACAATGCTTTGATAAAAAACAAAAATTAGATAAGGTTGTTAGCGTTAAACAAAAAACAAAATATATGAATAATTGTGAACGACCAGAACCATATATTCCTAGTAAACCAAATGATGAACAATTACTCAAAAATGATGTAGAAAAGCTGAAAATGATATTTTAAGAAGAATCGAATAAGATCCTGATCTATGGGAAAGACATAAATTTGTAAAACGTCAGTCTGATAAGCAACTAAATTAGACTTTATACGGTTTAAGCTTACTCCATTACAAAACATAAAATTGCTTAAAGATCTGAAAATGCTTGATACATTGTATGGTCAGAATAGAGATTCAAATGGTCGATGGCAATTTTGACTCAAACCATTAAAAATTAATTCTAAAGATGTTAAACAGATCGGAAAGGATAAATGGAAAATGACACCAGATTTGTTTGAGTTAATATTTCATAAAATCAACATTATAAAAAGTGTGATTTGAAGACCTACCGACAGATTTTATTAGGAATCATCTACTACGAGCTGCTCCCCTATGGCCAAACGTTCAATTCGGCCCTCTACTGTCAACAACTGGACCGGTTGAAGGCAGCACTCATCCAGAAGAGGCCATCTTTGATCAACAGAGGCCGAATTGTGTTCCATCAGGACAACGCCAGGCCACACACGTTTTTGGTGACGCACCAGAAGCTCCAGGAGCTCGGATGGGAGGTCCTAATGCACCCACCTTATAGTCCGGACCTGGCACCAAGTGATTACCATCTTTTCTTGTCCATGGCGAGCGCGCTTAATGGTGAGAAGTTGGCCTCAAGGGAGGCCTGTGAAAATTTGGCTCTCCGAATTTTTTGCCAATAGGGACGCAGCCTTCTACGAGAGGAGTATAATAAAGTTGGCAACAATTTGGCGCATATTTGACTTAAATTGGACAAATGTATGATACACAAAGTTATCATATTTTGAAAAATCATTGAAAAACCGAACGAATTGATTACTTGACCCAATATTATCAGGAAATTGTTCAATTATAATCTACACTCGTTATAAGTGGTAGAGGTTTATTGAAACCAATCGATCGCCCCAAAAATATTTATCAATATTGGGATAACCCTAATGAGTTGGTGGATAGATTGGGAATTATTGTATCTTCAACAAGTGGCGGACATAGCAACCATCAAAGCTAGATTATATCAATTATTGAAGAGTTGCGAGAAGCAAATATTATTAATTAATACGAGTATAAATAAATTTGGGCAAAAGCGAAAACAATTCTAGACTGGAACAAAATTCTTAATTTAGACAAGAAAATATTAATTAATCTTGCTGCTCCTATAGAAGAAGCTGATGCGATTTCGAAAGTATTCCATTTAGAAATGTTAAATAAGATGAAAAACAAATTAGAATATCAAATCAAAGAAATAAATGTAATCCTGAATAATAGTATTAAAAATGATGTATCAATTCTAGAGGATCTAAAATACCAACGAATAAAAGGTGCATATGGGGAAGAATTACATAATATAAACAACTATGGCTGCTTTCGTAAAAGCAAAATGCAAAGCATTTTTTATACCCATGCCCATGCCATGCAAAGCATTTATGCATTACAACCCTGCTTTGTATTTATTTGACGTTTATGAATGGCCTTGTGCATTGTCCTGAAACCTGTTAAAGAGTTAAAGCTTAACGTGTTTAAAACATTGATAATTTAAAATAATTTTAAGAATAAAGTGATTTATCAATTAAATTTGAATAAGCAATATATATTTTGATATAAATAACTTACTTCAACGGCGATGCAATGCATGTAAAGCAAAACTCATGCGCATTTTGACAGCTCTTGCGCAAGAAATTAGGCTGTAATGCGTTTATGAATTTAATACTTTGTCTAAACATATGCAGTGTTCATTCCGCCAACATTTATTGGACACCGCATACAACAATTAAAAAGTTTTTCATACACCAAAATTTAAAATAAATGATGAGGCTAGAATAAGTAAATATAAATATCTATTTGAAAATCTAATATTTGGTACAGTTTACTTGAAAATCGGTACATAAGAAGCTTTTCGGGAATTGGGAGGGACTGCCCTATTTCAAAAATCTTGAACTTCGGTACATAGAAAGCTTTGTGCTTTGATTAACAGGAAAGATACAATTCTCTCCGGAAAGAGGACCAGGGACAGACTACACTTCTCTTCAGAAAGTGGACCAGGGGCTAACCTATTGGAGAGAAGGTTATAAATGGCTGAATATACTTGGAATTCGGTACATGTGTGGCTTTTTGCTTAGATTAATAGGAAGACTACACTTCCTTTAGAAAGTGGATCAGGAGCTTATATCTTGGAAAGAAGGTTATTTATGGCTGTATTTCCTTGAAATGAGGTACCAAGGTGGCCTTTTGCTTAAATTAACAGGAAGACTTCCCTTCTTTTCGCAAAAATAACCAGGGACTGACCTTTTCGAAAAATTTATTATGGGGAAGACATTTCTTCTCTCCGTTAAGTGGGCCAGAGAGTGGTCTATTCAAAAAATTTTTTTCCGGTCCGGTTTACTTAAAATCCGGTACATAGGAAGCTGTTTGCTTAGATTAACAATAAGGATACACTTCTCTCCTCAAAGTGGACCAGGGACTGACCTATTCGAAAAAAATTTATTTAAGGTTAACAGGAAGGCTCAGCTTCTCTCCGGGAATTGGGATGGACTGACCTATTCAAAATTCTTGAAATTCGATCCATAGGTGGCCTTTTGCTGAGATTACCAGGAAGTCTACACTTCTTTCCGGAAAGTGGACCAGGAGCTAACATATTGGAAAAAAGGTTATTTATGGCTAAATTTACTTGGAATTCGGTATATGTGTGACTTTTTGCTTAGATTAACTGGAAGGATACACTTCTCTACGGAAAGTGAACCAGGGACTGGACTACTCTAAAAGTCTTAATTCTGGTATGGTTTAATAAAAATCCGATACATAGGAAGCTTTTTGCTTAGATTAACGGGAAGACTTTTCTTTTCTCCGTTATGTGGGGCAGAGACTGGCCTATTCAAAAATCTTATATCTGGTGCGGTGTACTTGAAATTCGGTACATAGGAATTTTTTTGCTTAAATTAACAAGAAGGATACAATTCTCTCCGGAAAGTGGACCAGGGACCGACCTATTGGAAAAATTTATTCATGGCTGGGTTTACATGAAATTCGATATATAGTCATATATTGACATATCCTATTAACTCTAGCCGTCAAATATTTCATAATCGCTGACGAATATAACTAACATATGTACATATATTCCTCGCGATAATAAAAAATAGAAGTATCGCTCACTACGGAATGCAAGCAAACAAATAAATACATAAGAGTCAGCTTATTCCATGTAATGTATGTAAACAAATACTCATAGTCATACATTCATAAGCGTATCTTATTTCATAGAATTTAAGAATAAATAAGAAGTTAATAAAGAAAACAGTTCAGTTCAGAATAAGTACTTAGTAAAGAAGCTTTTATTTTTTCTGCTACTCCATATCGGTTGAGGTTCCCTTTAGAAAAAGATTTCTGAAGCCCTCAAAGTGTACGATAACTCGTACACACCGAAAACTGGCGACGAGGAAATTCCATATAAACGTGAAGAATTTTGAAAGAAATTTTTTGAAATTATCACACATCTTTCCAAAAGATATAAATGAAATCTTATATTTGTTAAATTAACAAAATATTAAAATTATAAATTCGTAAAGCAGTTTCGAAACTTAGCGTAAGCAGCAAAAAGTCGTCTATAAATAAAAGGCGCAAAGAACGTAGTGAAAAGTTAGTTACTGAAATTCCACAAAGTGTCATCAAGTGCGGCGAGAAAAACTGTTTTTAAGAAAAGAAAATTAACAAAAAAAAAAAAAAAAAAATACTATTCGTAAAAAAGCGAAAACCGTGATAAAAGCGAACACTTGGATTATCGCTCACGGTGCAGCTGCGAAAGAAAGAAGTTTTTGGTGAAGAAATAATTAAAAAAAAAAAAAAAAACAAAAAAAAAAAAAATTAACTAAAAAATTTGTGAAAATTTTGTCAAACACAAAAATACTGTGAAAATATATATGTGTATTTTCTCGACACTAAAAAGTGATTTTACAAAAAAAAATATCTTGGAAAGAATGCTTCAATGTGAAAAACTGCTGTGCATTTAAAGCAACATTAAGAAAGCATAAATGCCACTAAATCAAAGAAATTATTAAAAACCCCACTGTGTCACGGGAAATACGTTCCAAAATCGAATTGTATTTGAAAACTATGAAAAAGAAATTATAAATCAATCAGATTGTAATTAGTGTGATTTGCATGTGTCTGCATGTGCGTGGAAATATCTTGAAGAAATCAAACAAAATAAATTGCATGACAATTGATTTTTAATGTGGAAGCGCTGCTGTTGCTCGAGAATTAGAAAAGCAATGGAACGCCGCTTATAAAACTCAACGCAACTCAACTTACATACATACATACATACATTGTACTCGTGCATAGTAGTACACTACGCGTGTCGTGCAACAACAACAACAATAATCTGTGGAAGAATTACCAAAAGCAGTCGATTGACGACTGTGTCATAACAACAACAACAAAAACAGGAGCAACAAAAAGACAAGAACAACAAAAAACAAGAACAACAAAAGCACGAGCAAGCAAAAGCAGCCACAAAAACAGTAAGCCGAAAAATGAATTGAACATTTTTTTTTATACATATATTTATATTTTGTTCATATTTAATTGGCAAGTCATATTGACATACAATAAGATATAATTTACTAATTATTCTGTGTTATAAAAAGATATAGCATATATATACAACAGCATAAAGAAAAGCATACGTATAAAAGTCAAGTAAAATAAATATCTCTTATTGTCATTTCCTTTTCAAAACTGCAAGTGCACAGGGTAGATAAATATAAAGATTTGAAATAAATTATTTTATTTAAAAATGGAGGCAAATGTCATATCACACTTTCAACTTACCCTAAACTGCATTAATGGAATTGCAGAATTTGACGGACGCGACCCAAACCAATTGACGGACTTTATTAGACAGGTCGAAGACATACTACCCACAATAACAATCTTCGATGAAAACAATCAAAGAATATTGTTTAATTACTTGAAAGGAAGATGCGTAGGAAAAACCAGGGAAATTATTCATAGATACGGACAAATGACTGGGAAACACTGAAACCAATACTTTTGAGCAATTGCGGGGAAAAGAGGAGTTCAACGGAACTCATGGACGAGCTGAAGACCACCAGACTCGATTCCACAATAGAAAATTACCACTTTAGAATTAACAAAATTAGGAACAAACTACATGATAGAATATTGGCGCATAATGACTTGAGCTTTTCAACGGAAGAAGTCAACAGAATAGCGCTACAAGCATTCAAAGAACATCTTCCAGAGCCTACAAAAACAATGATTATAGCAAGAAACCCTGATAATCTAGATAAAGCATACAAAATCATCTTAGAAGCTCGACATCAAACCTTTACAGCACTTGGGCAAACAAGGAAAGATCCAAACCCAAATAGCTACCGTAGGACTAATTGTAGCGATAACACGAATAATAGGACATCGTTTGGATCCAATCAATATATAAATAACAATAACAATTATAACAGGAACAGATTTAACAATAATATGCCACACAACAGATATGACGGCGGCTACGTTCCAATGAATATGAACAATAATAATAATAATAAATACAACAATAATGGCAACAGATCAAATCAAACTAGAATGTCGTATCAGACAACATACACGAGTCAAAACCAACCGGGAAATTCTAACCCACAGAGAAATTTTAACCAACAGGGAAATGGATATCAAAGGAGAAACTTTAATCAATCAGGAAATTATAATCGGTCAGGAGTATCTAATGGTAATAGACCAGAGCCAATGGATATTGGAAACACAGCATTAAATTTTCGCAGGGATATAAGAAACAACTACCCTATATAGTAATAAACACACATGTACGCAAACTATATTTCATCATCGACACAGGAGCAGAGTTCAATGAGCACGTTTGGGATCCGAAATGGAAGAGCGAAATAAATGTACAAGTCACAGCACTGGGAAGAACAATGCAAGTTAAGAAACTTTGCAGATTCCCAATTTTCAAAGAATTCAATGAAAAAGATTTCATATGTGAATTTCTTGAATGTAACTTCAACAAAAACTTCGACGGACTCATAGGTAGCAATATTTTAACGAAATTTAACTGCATAATAGACTACCCGAACAGAATTTTAAAAACAAATAAAGCAACAATAAATTTCTATCTAACAGAAGAAGAAGAAATATACAACAGAATAAGTTATAAAGAAAATGAAGTGGAAATCTTCAATAACGATGTAAGAGATAAATGTGTCACAGAATTCGTTGACACTAATCACCTTAACGGTATAGACAAAAATAAACTCAGAAATATTCTTATGACCAAGAATGACATTCCGGTTTACTCTAAAATTTACCCATATCCAGAAATCCCAAACCGGAAATAGAAAAGCAAATAGACCAAATGTTAACTCAAGGCATAATCAGAGCATCCTCTAGTCCTTACAACAGCCCTATTTGGCTGGTTCCAAAGAAGCTGGACGCAACTAATGAACAAAAATGGCGTCTTGTAATCGACTATAGGAAGTTGAACAGCGTAACTACGGAGGACAGATTTCCAATTCCAAATATAGACGATATATTTGACAAATTGGGAAGATGCCAATATTTCTCAACTCTCGATTTAGCTAAAGGTTTCCATCAAATTGAAATGGACGAGCGCGACATATACAAGACGGCGTTCTCCACTGCAAACGGACATTACGAATTTTTAAGAATGCCCTTTGGATTACGAAATGCACCAGCAACATTCCAAAGGCTAATGAACGAAGTTTTAAAAGATTATATTGGAAAAATTTGCATCGTATACATGGATGACATCCTAATATTTTCTACAAGTATAGAAGAACATTTGGAATCACTGAATAAAATTCTAATTAGATTAAAAGAGAAGAATCTAAAAATACAAATAAATAAATGCAATTTTCTAAGGCAAGAGACAAAGTTCCTAGGCCACATGTTTACAAAAGAAGAAATTAAACCGAACCCGGAGAAAGTGGAAGCAATAGAAAAGATACTACTTCCGAAAAACGTTAAGGAGATTAAAGCATTTTTAGGAATTACGGGATATTACAGGAGATTTATTAAAGATTACTCGAAAGTGGCGTATCACATTATCAAATATTTAAATAAAGATATGAAAATAAATCATAATGATAAAGACTATATAAAAGCATTTAATAAACTAAAAGAGCTAACAAAAGCAGATCCAATTTTAATCCACCCAGACTTCAATAAAGCTTTCACACTAGTGACACATGCCAGCAACTTTGCTTTAGGAGCAGCATTACTGCAAACAGATAAAGTTATCTCTTATGCAAATAGATCACTAAACGGACATGAAAAAAACTATAGTACAATAGAAAAAGAGTTACTCGCAATAGTTTGGGCAACGAAATATTTTCGTCCTTACTTATTTGGCCGACATTTCACTATCAAAACGGACCATAGACCATTAATTTGGCTGAGCAACTTAAAAGAACCAAATGCTAAACTCCAAAGATGGAAAATTAAGTTAAATGAGTTCGATTTCGATATCAACTATATAAAGGGAAAAGAAAATGTAATTGCGGATGGCCTAAGCAGACTAAACTATGAAAATAATAACACGGCGGAAGTAAATATAAATGAAATGTTCAATGATGACGACATAGATACGGTACACAGTGCAGAAACTGACAATACGTATTACATAAAAATAACGGAAAACGCAATTAACATATTTAAAAACCAACTCATACTTCAAAGAGTGCAAAGACAAACAATAACAAAAAGAATATTATATAAGAAGAAAATAAGAAATACAATAAATGTGACACCTGAAAGCGACATCTTAAAATTAATGCGAGAAAATTTACCTGAAAAAGGACTAGTAGTAGTTTATTGCCCAGATGACAAATTATTTTTACAATTTCAAGAGTTATATATAAAATTTTTCGCAAATAATGCTAAACTAAAAATAATGAAATCAAACATAATTTTAAGAGACATAACAGACAAAGGAGAATTTTTAACATTTATTGAAGATAAACACTTGGAAAATGTAATAAGGCGAAATTCGACAGAAACCCCATCAAACATAGTTTAAATATTACAGACACTCCCAAGAAACATAACGAATTTGTTCATTTCGATATTTGGTATCCACAAAGAGGCGTAATGTACCTCACAAACATTGATAAATTAACAAAATACGCAACAGCTAAATCATTAAAAGACAGAACTTGGATATCAATTATAAACGCCATAAAAGAAAGAATCCAATATTTAGGCAAACCAGAAACTCTAGTAACAGACAATGAATTGGATACAGTCTTAATAAAACAATTCTTAAAAGATAATAAAATAAACCTACATTTAACAACCACTTATAATAAAACAGGAAATTCAGATGTCGAAAGATTACACTCTACACTAAACGAACACTTAAGGATTTTTAATGCTGATGGAAATATTTAACAATGACAATCTGAAGGAGAAAGTATTCAAAGCAATAACCGCTTATAATAACACTATACATTCTACGATAAAAAAGAGACCAATTGATCTCATAAATAACCTTCTCCCGGAACAAGAATTGACAAAATTTGCGGAAAATCTACAAAAGCAGAAAGAAGATATAATAAATAATATTAATAGGAAGGAAAATAGAGTAGACATTCAAGATTTCCAGAATAAATATATAAAGAATTATAGAGTTAGCAAAACACAACCCATATATAAGAAAATAAGTAATTATAATAGAGAAGGAAACCATTTAATATCAAAAGATGATAAATTCAGGAAAGCTTACAAAAATCAAATTAAACGAAAATTTAAATTTCAGGACCATAATGGCGAAAATCACGATAATTCTAGCAATTATAACGACAATTAACGCACTCCTGCAAATAAACAAACTAGAGAATGAGACGGGATACGCAAAAATAAGGATCAGAGAAGTAGAGATAGTAACCCAAACGACAACAGTTATACATATAATACACCCTAAAGAATTCGAAGAAATTGTAAATAAAATTGAAAATAACTTAGAAACTAATTTTAAAATATATGACAGGAATGACAGGGAAATGTTATATGAGGAAATAAAAATTATAAAAGCGAAAATAAATACATTAATGCCAATAGAAGAGAAAAGGAAACGTAGAGGACTAATTAATATTATAGGGACCACACATAAATGGCTTTTCGGGACAATGGACAACGAAGACAGGGAAAACATATTACAACACTTAGAAATAATAGAAAAAACAACCACAACATAATAGGAGCGGTAAATCAACAAATATATATAAACGACAATTTTAATAAATCAATTAATACACTCAAAAGAACCATAGAAAATGATAGAATAGAGCTTCTAAAAACTTTTGAAAAAAATAATCGGATCAAATGAAAAAATTATGAAACACATGCTCTATTCCGATCAAATGTTTAAACTTAAACATTTAGAAAACAAAATTGAACAAATTCAGGATAATATAGCTTCAGCAAGACATAACATATTACATCCTAGCATACTATCAACAAAGGAAATCGAAAGATTCAATATTGACATCTATAAATTAAAACACATAGAGACAGGGCTACTCTCATATAAAGATGACTCACTACTCTTAGCTATAAAAATACCTATAACACATATTAAGGCACAATTAACACTAATAACCCCACTACCTAATAGTCAACATTTTTAAATTATAGGAGAACAAAAATATGCTATTACAATAGGAAGCAAAATATATAAATACAAAGAAGGGGCACATTTCAAAAATTTAAAAGAATTTGACATATGTTCATCCAAGCAATGCAAATTTGAATATAACAATAAAACAACAATTGAAGAAATCGAAGACTAATAATCTTAATAAAAAATGCATACAAAACGGAAATGAAACAAAATTGCGATAATAGAGAAATTATACTCGAAAAGAACGCGTTAATAAACTTTTATAATTGTAAAATTGAGGTAATAAATAAATCTTTCCAAAATACAAAAGTTATAGTAGAAGAAAAATATATTTACCCCGAAAAAGAAAATAACGCATTGCATTTTGAAAGGAAAATTAACTTCTCAGAAATAATATTAACCCAAGAAAATAACGTAAATAAGCTTGAAGAACTAAAAGTTCATAAAAATATAAATTATGGAATAAATATACTAACAATATTGTTATTAATAATAGGAATCCTAGCGATATATATAATATACAAGAAGAAAAGTAAGAAAAATGAGACCACAAATGTAAACTTAGAATTATCAATACAACATGCCTTAAATGATAAACAAAAAACAGAGAGAATAGGTCCATTGCTAGGTCCAAAGCAGACAATAATGTAAGCGAAAATTAAATTTATTTCTATGAACTTATTTATAATCAATAAATATTTTATAAATTAATTGCAGCATACCAGAGTGAACTTTGAGAAATTTAATTAATTATTCAATGGAGACCATTGAACTTAGGGGCGGAGGAGTCATATATTGACATATCCTATTAACTTTAGCCGTCAAATATTTCAGAATCGCTGAGGAATATAATTAACATATGTACATATATTCCTCGCGATAATAAAAATAAACAAAAATAGAATTATCACTCACTCCGGAATGCAAGCAAGCAAATAAATACATAAGAGCACGTTTTATTCCATGGAATGTATGTAAACAAATACTCATAGTCATACATTCATAAGCGTATCTTATTTCATAGAATTTAAGAATAAATAAGAAGCTAATAAAGAAAACAGAGTCAGTTCAGAATAAGTACTTAGCAAAGAAGCTTTGAATTTTTTATTTCTGCAACTCCATATCGGTTGAGGTTCCTTTTAGAAAAAGATTTCTGAAGCCCTCAAAGTGTACGATAACACGTACAAACCTAAAACTATATCCGTATGATGATCTTAATATTAAATTTGAACGAAATCGGTATGCTCTATTATATGACATGTATTTGAAATTTCAACAGATTATTAGGGACGCACTCCCCAACTACTTTTATCGCCTATTCAAAATGTAAAACCTCAAAATGAATCTATAAAAAACGGACCCATCGATATTCGGATTGAGCTACATTTTAATAAATCCGTCCATGCCAACATCGTTGCTTATTTTATACTTATCCATGATAAAATGTATGAATATATTCCATTTACAAATGTTGTTAAAAATGAGTGAGAATTTTATGAAACCATCCACATTGTTATTTATGGAGGGTGCAATAACATTCTCTTTAAATTTAAAAATTATTTTTATTTAAAGAGGTGTTTTTTGTTTACAAAAAAATTAAGTATTTTTTAGATGGGATTTATTTACAATGTTTACAGTGAAATTGGCTATAAATTTTAGTATAAGTGTCCAAAATGATGTAGGCTTCCATATTAGAATTCGACCAACTACAGTCTGCGTAATATTCACAGAAATTATTCTTTATTTTACTTAATTTACCTCTGTACTTGATATTTGATCGGAGTAAGTTGGTCTAAAATATCCCCAAGGGCTCTGAGTTATTGTTGTTGTTGTTTTTAATAATGGTGAATTCGACTTAGGAAAATTTCTATCTGTCAATTGAATTGTTACATTTATTTTTAAATGAAAAGAAGTGTTTGGAATATTGTATTCAAAACTAGCCTGTATACTATTTTCAAAATTTCTAAAACTGCTTATATTTTGATTTTGTTTCATAAACTGATTATAGTTGAAGCTTGCTCCATATGTTTGTATGGCGACCGCGATAGCCGAGTGGTTAGCAATGCGTACTGACATTCGGAAGGCTCGGGTTCATATCCCAGTGCCAGCAACATCCAAAAAAAGTTATGGAAAATTAATTTAAATAAAAAATTAAGTTAAATTTTGTAATTGCGTTAGCCCCTCAGCAGGGAATGTCCACCCCTCCGAGTGTATTTCGGACATGAAATACAAGGCTCCTCGTAAAAAAACGTAAGCCGTTCGGAGGCGGCTTAGTAAATATAAACTGTAGGTCCCTCCATTTGTTGGAAAAATATCAAGACGTAAAACCACAAATTGGAGGAGGAACTCGGCCGAAAAATCGCTTCAGCGGTTACAAAGCGCCAATTATATATATATATATAGTTTTTAACATCAATCATTTCTACATTTGGTATTTTATATGAATTATCCTGAACAAGAACCTTTTCAATGTCACCATTACTTAGAATTCGTTCAGCTTCAATTTCACGATATTCACAGCACTTGATGCACAACAGTTTGTCAATGTACGTGTATCTACTATCATAAATACAACGAATCGGTATATCAAAATTATCATATTCCAATTTGAAATGTCTATAAAATGCTTGTTTTGCCTCAATGATTTCTCCAATACCAGATTCCTTTTCAATAATCTCTATAAGAAATGCCTCTATAGCTGCATCTATAGTAAAAATTTGTATAGGTTTCCCTTCAGTTGTAAAGGCAACTGTAGGCGATGGTGTGATTGTTGTAGATGGTTGAGTTATTTTGTCAGGGGTAGAGATTGTTATGTTATCTCTACAATGGGGATCGATGACGACAACGACGATGATGACGTTGTTGACAATACTTCAATTTCTTCGTTTTAACGCGTTAAAAGAGGCTCACTTTGTTTAAGTAATAATAATGAAATATTTATTTGTAAAATATTATTACTATTCGGTAATGTTAAATTAAATTGAATACTTTTCGAGTTTTGGTTAACTGCAAGCTCTTTATTATCTAATTTTTCACAAACTGGTGCCTAGGAGGCAGCTTTGAAAATAACGTCAGCTTTGCAGGGATACCAAATTCAGACATAGCGGCGTAGAGGCATCTCCTTTTCGTACTGTTGAAGTCTGCCTTTAAGTCGACTAAGAGGTGATGAGTGTCGATCCTCTTTTCACGGGTCTTTTCCAATATTTGGCGCATAGTGAATATCTGGTCAATGGTTGACTTACCAGGTCTCAAACCACACTGTCAAGGTCCCATCAGTTGGTTGACGGTGGGTATTATTGTAGTCTCTCACACGATACGCTCGACAGGACCTTGTATGCGATATTAAGTAGGCTTATCCTCTCTGGATTGGGCAGAGCGCACTTAGATTCCATGCTTTCATCCGACCATATTTTGCAAAGAAGCTGACGCATGCTCCTTATTAGTTCTTCACCGCCGTATTTGAATAGGTCTGCCGGTAATCCATCGGTCCCCGATTCTTTGTTGTTTTGGAAGCGAGCGATTGCTACGCGAGCTTCTTCATATTCGGATAACGAAATGTTATATAATTTTGTATCTAAAATGAAAGTGTAAATAAAAATGGAAATATGGGAAACAATTTGTGAAAAATTGTCAATAGAAAAAGATAACTTTTTACCAAAAGTTTAAAATCTTTAAATAAAGCTATAAAAGTCAAACGAGAAACTAGCAAAATACTTACGGACATTCTTCGATGCACTTGAAGCCATAATAATACGACGAGTTCTAAAACGTCAGCTGCAAAGCAACCATACATTGTTACACATTCCTAAATGCAACTGTGCAAACTTTGACGATGTATCATGTTACCAAATGTATCAGAAAAGTTATTGCGTAAACAAAAGCTAACAGCGCGTCGCTAAGGTTTGTGATGCTTTATTTTATTAGAAATTCTTAACAACAATGACCGATGTCGGAGAGTAAGTTCTATGCGCTAATTCTTATTTTAAAAACTATGGGTGAGTTCAAAACGTTGCGCAACCGCATCATAACAATGCAACGCTGCATTCTATAAACGTACAAAGTAACAATAATTTGCAAACTCTGACATTTCGGGAGGCTTCCGAATAGACAAAGGCAACACTAACATTAATTTTCACTTATCACAGAAGACTTTCCCTCGGAAACTGATAGAATTAACCACAGCTGTCAATAACAGAGAAAATACTTTGCTTATAGATACCACACTACATTCAAATGATACTTTCGAAATACCGCCTAGGACAGATAGATATTTTCGATAAATTTAAAAATAAAAGAAGACAGCGTTACCTTAAATAAAGAAATACAACAAAGAGTATTTCTGGCAAACTTAATAACTTCTGCAAAAAGAAACCGCCATATCAAAATTATTAATGCCAATGACGAAACTGCAAAAATCAAACAAATGAAACTTATTAACAAAAAATTAACTGAATACAATATTATGGCTACGTACAACAACTCTCGTTTTAAAATTTTAATAGCAGAACTAAAACTAGAAAACCTATACAAAAATACAGAATCCGAATTACACGATATATTTAATAAATATCAATAAATATTCCACCTTGAAGGTGACAGCCTTTCGACTTATTCCATACATATTCAATACACAAAAACTATAGACTTCCGCAAACACAACAAGAAGAAATACAAAACCAAGTACGCAACTTAATTGACGAGCACATGATTGAACCATATGTTGGCCACTGGTCCTAGTCCCCAAGAAAAGTGAAAATGGTACTAAAAAATGGCGACTAGTAGTAGAATACAGAAAACTTAACGACAAAATTATAAATAACAAATTTTCCTTGCTTGCCAAGTAAAAGGCGAGATTTCGTATCAACACATCGGCATGCGCACACGGGGTTGAAATATTTAAAATTTATTTTGTTTGCTTAAAAATACATGCATATGTACATAGAGACATTTATATAACGAAAAATTTGAAATGCACAAATAGAAAACAAAACTACAAAGACTTTTGTTATTAATAATAAAATAAACATTTTTAATAAATAAACATTTGTTAAACTTAAAACGAATACGCGAGTGGTTTTATTTCGAAGGTAGAAGAAGGTACCTCGCGTAAACATGGTCCTTCCAGCCGAAAATTGAGCCTACTTATGGTGTACTGCCACCTTAACAAAACAAAATTAGAACATTAACATTTGAAAACAATACATCAAATAAAGTGAAGATTTTGTGCAGTGCAAAACTATATAAAAAATACTAAAAACAAAATAAAACTTCAATAAAAAAGAACAACGTTCTCCTAAGTGAAAATATAAAGGAAGAACACGTAAAAAAGTCAACAAAAGTTCCACCAACGAAAACTGCAACATCAGCATCAACAACATCAAACAACAACAACATTCTCTGCAACAACAGCTGTATCAACGGTTCCAAATATAAAAACTACAGTAACTATAAGGTCTGAAATCAACGAAACGTTGGAGTTTTAGCCAGTTCCATTAAAAAAGTGATCAACTACTGTCAAGAGGACTCACGTTCACCAAAAGCACGCATAAGGACCCTAAGGACTTTTTCCAATGCAATAAGAGGAACGTAAGATCCATAAACAATAGATTTCACTAAGAATTCAAATTTATTGTATGCCAATAATATACAGTCAACTACCTGTTCTGTATATTTATACAAATGCTCTTGTTTTATTAACATAAGCAGAAATATACTTGCTTTTCCAACAGCAATAAATTTTAACAACGCGATCTTGAAGGTTGTTGACCTCAATTTCGAATTTGCAAGCATACTCGTACATACATATCCAAGAAAATTTATTACAACACTTTTCCCAATAGTGTTCCCAAGTTCACAGATTTCAAAATAGACACTCTCCTGTGCCATTTCTCAGCAAAAACAAGTGTTCCAAAAAAAAAAACAGTGCATCCTATCTCGCGATCACTTCATTAAAATGCGTGCATACTTACAAATACCAAAATTTCGACGAAAAACTTTCTCCTCTGGTATTTAAAGAGTAGCGTAAACGCACAAATTCCTTCTTGTGCACTGCTTGTCTATTTTATTTTGTGCTTTCTCAAGCCCAGCTTCAGCTTAACAGCGAACACTCAACCGCACATATACTGCAGCCGCTGAGTGCATTAAATACCAATTGATCTACTTCGCTCTTCCTAAGCTGAAGCATAACATTGGTAATATATGTACAAACATACACACATATAAACTACATCCCAATCAGCAGTAAACACTTCTGGGTCACTATATATTCATGTAGTTCTCAACTACACCCAATTTCCTGCAACACTAGTTCCCGGAGGCTAAGTGTAAACTTGTTTAAAAATAAGAATTGTAAATTAAAAGATTTAAATAAATTTAAATAACTTAATATTTTAAAATGCCGAAAGATCAAAGTCCACGGCTAAGTATCTCAGCCAAGATACCCCCAATGAAACCTCCAATGCAACTTAAAGCACAACCCGCCACTAATGCTGCTTCTCCTCATGTAGCAGCTAAAAGCAAACCAGACTACCCGTGTGCGCAAGTATTACAAATGACGGCATAATAAGGTATTGTGCCAGATTTACCTCTTCCCCCATAGAGGAATTTTCAGAAAATCTCCTGAAAATTAAAAGTAATTCTCTTGACTCTTGGTGTAAACGTGTTCAAGACGCATACGATGTCCTATTCCAAAAAGACAAAGAAGACCTCCCCGCGAATTTTCTTGCGCTGGCGGAAGGAAAGTATCAATTTAGCATTGATACTTATGAAAACACTAATGCCAAAATTGCTGAGCAACTCAAGTTAATTAGTCCAGTGAATCAGCCAAGTTCTAGATCCCAAATAGGACAAACTCCTAAAATGGCTGAACAATCGGAAGTATATCTTCAACTTCCGCCCTGTGACACTGAAACATTTTATGGTGGATACGATGAGTGGCCGTCTTTTCGAGACATGTTCACTGCCGTATATATAAACCACCCCCTGCTCTCTCCAGCTCAAAAGTTATACCATCTTCCGTGTAAGACAAGAGGCCAAGCAGGAGATATAGTTAAACGACTCGCTTTAACTAACGACAATTTCCAATTGGCTTGGGATGCTCTCCACTCCCGATATGAAAACAAGCGCCAATTAGTCGACAATCAGGTCACAACATTATTGAACTTACCCGAGGTTCGAAAAGACATTAGTGAAGAGTTTATTGATTTGTATTCCACAATCACAAATTCTTTATTAGTGCTAGAAACTCTCGCCACACCCACTGATAGCTGGGATCCAATTCTGGTGTATATATGCTCATCCGCGTTACCAGAAAATTCTCTAATGCTATGGGAGCAATCTCTCGCATCCCGAAAGCAGTGCCCAACATGGCAACAAATGAAAGAAATCCTCTACAGGCAATTGGAAATTAAAGAATGCTTTGAACACAAGCTCGCGAAATCCCCTACTTCGCATAACACAACTAAGCCTATTCTTTCTCCACAGAATAGCCACCACTCGTGTAAATTGTGCCAAAAGAATCACACTCTCAAGCATTGCAAGCAATTCAAGAAACTTCCGATACCCCAACGGTACAAATTTATAAAAAATAGCAACATTTGTACAAATTGTCTTGCGTTGCATCATACCCTTAAACGGTGTACATCACAAAACACATGCTTGACTTGCAAACAAAGGCATAACTCTCTTTTGCACATAAGCCCAACTCATGGTTATGACCGACTAAATAAAAAAAATGTGCCCTTGATCTCATCGTGTCAAAATAAACACAAACAGGCACACTTGAGCACTCCGAGCCAAGACACTGAGAAACACAACTTTGACCTCCCCGAGTCAAAGTACACAAAAAGCTGTGATGATCACCCCAGATCATAATTCCCAATCGGTCAGCAGAAATAACATGCAATCGCACTGCTCACCTGATGAGAAGATTTGCTCATTGCATACTCTAATCACCCCTAGATCAGAGTTTTTCCAAGGACGCATTACAAATAAGTTCTACAAGTCCCGTAGAACAGGCTCCTATCGGCAGCATGACACTCATTCATGTCTGCGTCATCCAAATAATAATAAACGAAAAATTAAGAAAAAGCACTTTCCGCGGCAGTATACTTCCGACTTTTTCTTTCCAGGAAACGGACAGCCAAATCGGGTCATGGGTTTTCAGGAAACCACAGAGTGAACCAGCACTATACACGGCCTCCACGAAATCTTTGTTTCCATCGCACCCAACGGATTAATTTCAGCACTTCGTGCAGGGTGGCCCCGTATGATTAAGCGTGCATTTAATCAGGACACCACCCTAATTTTGTGCGCACCCTAGCGAACCTTCTTCAAAGTATGCAGCTATATAAGCCTTGCTTGCCAAGCAAAAGGCGAGATTTCGTATCAACACATCGGCATGCGCGCACGGGGCGACATATTTAAAATTAAATTAAATTTAATATATGTATTTGTACATATATATGTGTTGAGGACATGGACGGCAACGCCGCGATGTGCTGCCCAATGTCGCCCAATGTTGCTAACGTTCCGCACCAGCAACCGTTTGAATTAACTAACAGGCTAAAGTAGCCAACAGCGACACATTCAGTTTTAATCGGTTTTCAACCCCCAACGAATCGACATCGCGACCACGGACCACTCTTCGTCATTTGCATTTCAATCTTATATTTACTTATATCTTTAATTGTAATTTCAAATAATTTTTAAAGACCCAACGTCGGGTTGTAATCTTGTAATAATTAAATGGTCTCAAAGACACTAAGACAATTTGTGTCTAAAAACCTATACAACGAATTATAAATCTAAATTATTATTATTTTTTTCATTAATCCATCCTATAACGGAAGAAATTGAATAAACCTGAATTGATACCGTTTACCCATTTTTTACCCCACTCAACATTATACAATATGGTACAAAGAAACATTTATATGAAAGAAACACCTTGTAATACACAAATAGAAAATAAAACTATCCTAAACCTTTAATTATTAATAATTAATAAAACATTGTACAATTTAAATTGAAAACGCGAGTGACTTTTATTTCAAATAACTTGAAGAATGTACCTCGCGAGAACAATGCTCGTAGCATTTTGCAATTATTATCCGATTTTGCACTTATTGCCAAATGCCTAAACACACTATTAAGAAAAGGACAACCATTCATATGGTCAGAAGAATGCGAAAAAGCCTTCAATTACTAAAAGAAAAATTAATTAATCCTCCAATTTTGCAATACCCAGGTTTTGACAAACCCTTTATACTCACGACGGACCCATCCGACTTTGCCCTTGGAGCAATTTTATCACAAGGTGAAATAGGACATAACTTACCAATTGCATATGCAAATAAAGCTTTCAAAAAACATGATATAAACAAACCTATATTGGAAAAAAAATTATTAGGAATTCATTGGGGAATTAACTTATTTAGAACATACCTATACGGTAGAAAACTCATAGTAGGGACCGAAATGAAAACAAGCAAATTTCGATTTGGGCATCGATGTGGCAGCGTTTGACACACAAATTACGTTTGCCAATATGTTGGTAAATTTCTGTCGTTTGCCGCGTGAACAGCTGATAAAAGTGAATACATATGTACAAGTAAAATTAAAGACAACTAATTAAGTTTTTATTATAAATTTATTGTTTTATCTTAGCACAATGGTACAATTTTACAACTGTGTCTTTTGTCTGGTGAGCTACTACTAAAAACAAGTCTCTCCGACATTGACAGAGAGTTGAACTCAATGCTTAAATCTTTTATATTAGGTCAAGTAAAAAGTTCAATCGGTTTTTTTATTGATTTTTCCAAATATGATAACTTTGTGTACATTTGTCCGATTTAAGTTAAATATGCACCGTTTTGTTCGTAAACTTATTGCCAACGAGATGCCAAAATCATTATAACCCTCTCGTAGAAAAAAATTCGGAGAGCCAATTTTCATAGGCCTCTCTTGAGGCCAACTTCTCACCATTAAGCGCGATCGCCATGGACAGGAAAAGATGGTAATCACTTAGTGCCAGGTCCGGACTATAAGGTGGGTGCATTAGGGCCTCCTATCCGAGCTCCTGGAGCTTCTGGCGCGTCACCAAAAACGTGTGTGGCCTGGCGTCGTCCTGATGAAACACAATTCGGCCTCTGTTGATCAAAGATGGCCTCTTCTGGATGAGTGCTGCCTTCGAGCGGTCCAGTTGTTGACAGTAGAGGGCCGAATTGACCGTTTGGCCACAGGGGAGCAGCTCGTCGGAGATGATTCCTTGCCAATCCCACCAAACACACAGCAAAACCTTCCTGGCCGTCAATCCTGCCTTAGCCACCGTTTCCGCCGGCTCACCGCGTCTCGACCACAACCGATTTCGGTTGACGTTGTCGTAAGTGATCCACTTTTCATCGCCAGTCACCAAACGCTTCAGAAAGGTGTCGATTTTGTTGCGATTCAGCAGCGATTAGCAGATGGAAATTCAGTCCATCATGTTTTTTTGCGTTAGTTCGTATGGCACTCAAACATCGAGCTTCTTTTTGAATCCAAGGTTATGCAAATGGTTACAAACGGTTTTCTGGCTTATCTTTAGTTCCTCAGCAATTGAATAAGTGCTCACGTGACGGTCTGTTTCCACTATTTCCCTGATTTTACCACAATTTTCGACGACAGGCCTCCCTACGGGTGGTGCATCTTTGATATCGAAATTACTGGAACGGAACTTTGCAAACCACTTTTGTGCTACACGTTTGTTTACAGTATCGCCTTAATCGAAGAAAAATTTTAAAATATAGCGAATTTTCTCTTTGCTGGTGTCCATCTTTGACGAGCACTCACGACGTACTGAGTCAATCAATCGAAAAACCGTCGAAGATAAACTTTTAGCGCGAATAAACACGTTTTCAGCGCCGTATAGTATGACATGATGCGACACGTAATACTAGTACTATGGACAATAACGCCATATCTTAGATAAAAATCGAACGAACTTTTTACTTGGCCTAATATATGTATGTAAGTATGTATATATTTTCCTTTCACCAACTGGGGTAGGACCGGACTGACGTCAGCATATGAGGAGTTCTGTGAACGATTTATGGACCTTTCCGCATTGGCATTGGCGAATATCGCAGACGATAGAACGATGAGTTGTAAGAGCTGTACGATGATATTGACATACCTAGTTCAGCGATTGAAGAGACAGCGTCTACGCTAGCTGGATCATGTCGTCGGAATGGATGAAAACACTCGAGCTTTGAAAGTATTTGATCCAGTACGTGATGGTGGAGTAGGTGGAAAGCGACCTGGTTTCACTTGGTATTTCCAACTGGCGCCAAACAGCGAAAATTAGAGGATGAATGGCGCACTATAGTAGGCTCGGCGGTGCCAACACCTATAAAGAAGAAGAAGACACCTAATTTGAATCTTAGAAAATTTTTTTTAAGAACTTACGCTGATAGAAAATGGCGAGACCTGTGAATAGAAGTTGTTAGGCTCGCAAGCGCCATTACTTCCTTTTGAAGGATAAGTGGTAATATTCTAAGAGTTTAATTTTATATCATTTTCGTTATCGCTTCAGCTGAAATATAAAAATAAAAAAGGTGTGAATAATTTTTCACATCTACTATGACCTTATTATGACCCAAGGACAAATTGAAGCTAAAATCTGTTGTGAAGCACAATCACTTTCCGTCTGCTTTCGTATGTTAGAATCCCATTCCGTTCATACTTTGAACGTACTACGTCGTTTTCTTTAGTTCAATCTCCGATACGTTCATGGATGTTGTAATTCTACCCCTGGCTCCAATAACAACTATTAAATATTTTAAAGTAAATTGAAAAATGCAAACGCTATCCTGTTCTACGCATCGGAGTTGATTCGGAATTTATCCGAGTAAAAGCTGTGACTTTTTCGGCGATCTAACCACGCTTATATCAACAGATAAATTAAGTCTAATACCTTGTTTGGTTCGACATCGAAAACATATTTTCGTAGCAAAAATTGCTTTCAAATCTTTCAACAACATATTGATTTATAGCACTGCAGCCTTACGTTACAAGCCAAATTTTTTTATTTTAAGTTGTTGTTGTTCAATTTTACGAAACTTCTGTACCTTCCGAAAAATTTACTCCCGAATTTGCGAATGTGATCTCGTACGTTTTTATGTCAAATGCACTTGACAACGCTTTTTACAAATAAAAACTCTTTTTACTGTTTTTCATAGTTTTGCCAGTATACAGTATATACGTTAAGGTAAAATTCCAATAATTATTAAATAATCAAAATGTAAACATTTTCCCACTTGATTTTCCAAATGTACTACAATTATGTAATACAACTATACATACGTGTATTTGTTTATTTATTTTTCCTTTATTCTAAAAGAATTAATGTTAGCAAAAACAGCTGATTTCTGTTCACATTTCATTGTTCTCCACACGTGTGGGGAAAAGCAAACCAACCTGAAGCTTTATGTTTTATCAAGATTGACACAGAAGAAATATTACAGAAATCAATACTAAAGTTAAAACTTTTGGTCGCTTGGCGTTTTCGCTCAACATCTGGTGACCCCGACGTGATAATATGCGTTTAATTGCTCAGTTTCGAACATATATTGAAATTTTGATTCTTGGGAATTTTGTCGTCATAGCGTTTTGCATAAAAGTCTGTGGAGTGTTTTTGAAACAGTTATAACTATTTCAACTGCGATTTGTCGCGTTTTTACATCACACGCTTCTGCTAGTTGAATACATCATGCCAAACAGCTGACCTAATGGTACTTCAGATACCGAAGATGCTGTACAATCAAATGAATACATGGTCGCAGGCTGAGTTAATTTTTTAAAAGTAAAGACAAGATTAACTGTAAACACGCATTAGAACTTTTACGCAATCGTTTTGATAATAAGCGCACATTAAAAAGCTTCGGACTGAACAAAGCTGTCGGACCAGTAAGGACGCTACGGGAACTAATAGTCAACGCTCACAAACGTGCACTCCAACCGATTAGGTCAAAGTCGCGGGCTACAGAATTCTTGGCAACGATTACAGTTGTTGTAGCACAAAATCATTCATGAATGAATACATTAATCTAAACCACATGTCCTTAGTTCCCAGTAAGGATATTCATATTTGTAAATTTTTCTTCCCACATCATTGTGTTATAAAGGATGACAGCACTTCCCCAAAGCTGGGAGTTGTCTTCGATGGATCAGCAGTCACCAAATCTGGATCTCTTAATGATCTGTCCATGGCTGGAACAACAATTCAATCGAAACTTTTGAACATTCTCATTCGATTCCGCTCGTTTCCCGTGGCACTAACCTGAAACTTTTGCAAAATGTAATGCGCGATCGTAATCCAGACGATATGCTCAGTGTATAATCTGGCGCGACTCTCCACAAGATGATTTATGTTTGTTCAAGCTGAATACATGGAACCAAGCTTGCATTATGTAGGCTATGGTCTATGCATCAGCTCACCCTCGATGAATCATCAGTATATCCCCTTTGACTCCCAAGCTATTCTGATTGGAGGAGGTGCGAAACATTATGCAACAAACATCAAATCTGATGATCTTGATGGTATTCCAAAAGCAGAAAGAGAAGTCTTTCTCAAATTTAATGATGGTAGTGATATCACCAGGGCTCTGGGATTAGCCTGGCACCCGTTCAAAGCCTTTATGCTGTTTTCGTTTTCACCACAGTCGAAATCTATTAAAAATACCAATTCTCATTCTAGTTTATTAAATTTTCTCTTTATATACAATTTCTTAAATTTATCCTTATTGACTAATTACATTGGTTTGTGTGAGGAACATTTTTGACACTCAAGTGCTTAATTTATGTGTATAATTTATGTGCCTAACTCATGTACATACAATGAGTTTAGATAACATAAACCTAATATACATATATGTGTGTATGTGTGTATGTGTATGCACTTGAGTGCATTTTTATGTTTATATTGTATTTATATTTTTATATTTTAATCAGTTTTCCCTATCAGCTTACAAATAAACATGTTCAAAGATACTTGAACATATTGCCGAGGGAAAAGAAAATAATATTTAGTGGACTGTAATAAAATATGTTCAAATTGTTTTACAGTTGAACATCTTGCAGACGACTATTATTTATAGGTGATTCAAAGTGAATTTTTACATTTGGTTCTTTCTTTCGAATGAATTTAATGTATAATATTAAAAAAATAATTATGATTAATATGCTTAATATTAAAGATGTATGACCTGTCACATGATGGAAGTCTAATCCTCTTAAATTTAGTCGTTGCTTTTTGAATTCATCTAAGTTTTGTTACAAATTGCGGAGTTCTTGTTGATGGTTGATTGTTGAGGAGTGGAAAGGCTTGATATTTTCATCTTTTATGACATCAATGGTTGTTATCCAAGCTGTTTGTGGGTCGAAGAAGGTTTCAGATGTCGTGATTGATGAAGATGTTAGAAACCCTCCATTGTATCTCAAACTGCAAACGGATTCATAGAAAGAATGCCTTGAGGTGCTAAATTTATCCACTTCGCTATGGATTGTTCACAGCTCACGCTGACTCTCCCTATATTGTTCAGCTTAAATATCCATGTATTGGGCTTATGCATTTCGACCCAAAATTCGCCGTTTTGAATTTGTTGAAACTTGCAATTGGCGGTGTTCGTATGTTTAATAGCAGATACTTCGCACGAGTTGTCGGTAGCTGAGGTCCAGGGCCATTCTCCATAGCAAATGTAATGGTCGTAATTGGTTTTTTGACATCTATTTAATTGCGCTTGATTAAATAAAAGGTAAGCATCAAATTCGAAATTAAATTTTATCAACTCGGATTTAAGTTTAGCAACTACAGTCATATTTCCTTTATTTAGTGGTACCGCGATTAGTCTGAAGACTTCTGACATTTGGGCTTGTAGTAAGGGTATTTCGGTGTTAATTACTAACTTGTTCTCTACAATTATTCCTTTTGCAGTCATAGTTTTTAATACTTCTTTCAATTCATTTTCTCCTTCGCCAGGTAATTTCAATTTCGATGGAAGTTTAAGCTTTATATTTTGAATTTCTTTAACAAGCTGAGAAGGTTTAATTAGGGATGGATTTATTCGCTGGTGATTAACATCAATCAGCATATTTATTACTGCTGTCTGTGTATTCTCACATTCATTTAGTATTGTTTGTAGTTGCATTGTGATTAATTGAAATGTCGTGGAGAATCTGAAGACGTCAATAGCATTTGTCATTAATTTTTGGATGCTATTTATTTGATTATCAATTTTAATAAATTGGTTATTGACATCTGTTGTAGTTTTTCTGAGCACGTTGAGTGTACCGTCGATGAGTGATGTTTGTTTTTTTAATCATGCTTTCAATGTCATTTTGGTTTTCAAGTAAGTTTTTCATGTTCAGTTCCATCATTTCTCTATCATCACTGTCCATTAGTCCAAATAGTAAGTGATAAAGTGAGCCTATCATTTCTAACGGCGCTCTTTTAGTTCTTTTTGTGTACACAAGAAGTTGATTATTGAATTTTAATAGCTCATATTTATTATTTAGATTTTTTGTTATTATCTCACATTGTTCTGAAAAGTAAATCATTTTTGGACATAAGTCCTTCATTTGTTTTAAGTAAATTGGTATACTTTCAATTTCTCTGAAGTAAGGTTCCAGATTATAATATATTATTAAGTTCCAACGAGACGCTACGATATCTACTCTTCCGTAGGAGTCCAAGTACATAGCTGTATTATTTGAAAGGGTGGTTTGCGAAATATAATTTTTACTTGCTGATGCTTCTCCTTTTATAATAATTATTTTTGCTATAATTATCAATAATAGCAGTAATATTTAAACTGTTGGCCGAGTAGGTCTATTTAAATCATTAGTGCAGGATTTGATGAAAGTATAGTTGGCTCTAACTTTTTCATTTTCAGTATCATCTTCGACATCTTGAATACAATGTAATGGACACAACTTGTGTATTGATCTTTTCACAGTTCCATCACTTGTTTTTATTGTAGCAACGCGAACTTTATCATCCGTACCTTTGTGTACTTGTATTACTTTGGCCAAAGGCCATCTTGATGGGGGTGTGTTTTCATATTTTGTAATCACTATTTGGCCTTCTTTTATATTTAAATATTCGACTTTCCATTTATTTCGTCTTTGTAATGTAACAAGATATTCATCCTTCCATTTATTCCAGAAGTCTCTCTTTAACTTTTGAATAAATTTCCAACGGTCTAAAGTCCCTACCTGTTCCATGTCTTGTGTAACTTCTGGGATATCTAATAGCAGTCTTCCAATAAGAAAATGTCCAGGTGTCAGCACATTGTTATATTCTATTTCTGATCCTAGTGTATACAATGGTCGTGAATTCAGTACTGCTTCTATTTGGTATAATAACGTGGACATTTCTTCGAAAGTCAGTTTGGTTTCACCAATGACTCTTTTTAGGTGGTATTTTACTGATTTTACCCCTGCTTCCCAAATACCTCCGAAGTGAGGACTTGCTGGCGGAATAAAATGCCATTCAATCTTTTCGGTTGCTAATATTGGGACTAGAGAGCAATTATTTTTGAGAGCGTTTTTAAATTGAGATTCTATACTTCGATTTGCTCCAATGAAATTTGTACCATTATCTGAATACATATGTGAACTTTTTCCTCTTCTAGCAAAAAATCTTCTTAATGCTGCTAAGAAGGCTTCTGTCGTTAGATCTGACACAGCTTCTAGATGTATAGCTTTAGTTGCCAAACACACAAATATTGCAATGTATCCTTTGTGAGCTTTGATACCTCTATTTTTGGAGCACTTTATAAGTAATGGTCCAGCGTAGTCGACACCGGTATGTGTAAAAGGTGAAGACTGTGCAACTCGCATCTCAGGTAAATTTCCCATTTTTTGTTGCGAAGTTTCTTGTCGATATCTTATGCATTTTACGCAATGTCGAATACATTTTTTAACTCCTTTTTTAAGATTTATTACCCAGTACTTTCTTCTTATTGTTGCTTTCATTAATTGATTGCCACCATGTAATGTTTTATTATGTGCATCCATAACAATTAACCATGATAAGTGAGATTTGTTAATAATTGCTGGATGTTTTTGCTCATATGAGATGTTTGAGTTCTTCAGCCTACCACCTACTCGCAACACACCTTCGCTATCGATGAATGGATACAAGTTTGCTAACTTACTATGTTGCTTTAAATTTGCCTTTTTTAACAATTTTTCAAATTCATTTTCAAACTCTTTGTGTTGATGTCGCTTGATAATTTCTATTTCTGCTGCTTTTAATTCTCGTGATGTTAAATATTGCGGATAGAATTTAAGTTTTTGCAATTTATTTTTAAATCGCAATACATATGCAAAAATTCTAATTAGTTTTTGAAAACTGGAATATTTTTCTGTAAGCGAATCTAAAGGATGATCTTTATTAATTTTACTCACTCCAGTTACCGCACATGTTGTCTTCTCGCTGGTTGATTGTGGCCACTTGTCTTCTGATGCTCTCAACCAGTCTGGACCATTCCACCACAATTTTTGCATTTGTAGTTCATTGGGTGAAATTCCTCTTGATGCTATGTCTGCTGGATTTTCTTTAGAAACCACATGATTCCATTTTGCACTTGGAATCAAATCTTTAATGTCGTTGACTCTAGTTCGAATAAATTTGTCTTTACTTTTGTTGTTTTCTATCCAACATAAAGTGATCGTAGAATCACTCCACGTGTACACTTTCGCTCTTTGCTTTATCGTGATTAATATTCGATGTATTAATTTTGACAATAGGTGAGCTGCGCAAAGCTCTAGTTTTGGCAAGGTTTTTCTATTTTTCATCGGATTAACTTTGCTTTTTGCTGCCACTATGTTTATTTGTTCATCATATTTAATATACACCACTGCCGCGTATGCTTTTTCTGATGCGTCTGCAAAACCATGCAGCTCTATTTTTATCATTTTGAAAGTTTGCATCCATCTAGGGATTTGTATATTATGTAGTGCACTTATATTTTTTGTAAATTTAAACCATTCCGTTTTCAAATCATCTGATAATTCTTCATCCCAAGTTAGCTTCTGTGTCCAAAGATTTTGCACAAATAGTTTTAAGACAATAGTTATTGGAGATAGCCACCCAAGTGGATCGAATATAGTGGCTAAATTAGACAATATTTGTCGTTTTGTGATTTTCTGATTATCTTTTAAGTCAATATCGAACTTAAATTCATCTCTTTTGGGATCCCATTTAAGTCCTAACGTTTTCACGGTTTCATCACTATTTATTATGTAATTTTCTTCACTGCACTGTTGCACATTATCTTTAAGTATTGAAGAATTATTTGTGAGCCACTTTCTTAAATGAAAACCAAACTTCGTTAAATGTTGTTCGATTTTTTGTTTAATTTCACTACACTCTTGTACACTATCTGCTCCGGTCATGAGGTCATCCATATAAAAATCTTCCTCAATAACTTTTTTTATTAATTCTTCGTTGCAGTCTTCAGCGATCTTAAATAGGCTTCGAACTGCTAAAAATGGTGCTGATGCCGTTCCATAAGTTACTGTATTAAGCCTGAACACTGTTAATGGCTTTTTGCTGTCATTGCGCCACAGTATGTTTTGGTACTGTTGATCTTCTTTGTGTACTTTAATTTGACAGAACATTTTTTCGACGTCTGCTGTCACCACAAATTTCCATAATCTCCATTTTAAGATTATGTCAAATATATCCCTTTGCAATTTAGGCCCCGTGTACATCACGTCGTTAAGACTTCTTCCATTCGATGTTTTGGCTGATGCGTCGAATACTACTCTCAGTTTCGTTGTCGTACTGCTTTCACGAATAACAGCTTGATGGGGAAGATAGTATTTGCAATCTTGTTCATTAAATACTCTTACCATATGTCCCAGCTTTTGGTATTCGTCAATGAATTTGACATATTCATTTTTCAAGTTAACGTTTTGTGCCATCCTTTTTTCCAATGAGAGAAAACGTGCCACAGCCTGCTTTCTGGATTCTCCTAGTTCGCAGTCTTCTTTGAAAGGTATCTTAACAGTTATCCTTCCGCCTTCGTCTAATTTAGTAGTGTCTTCGTAAATTTTTAGACACAACTCGTCTTCGGTGGATGATTCCGTTTCAGTTGGGACTTCTTCCAGTTCCCAAAACTTCTCTAATCTTGTTACTGTTGAGAAAATTTGTTTATTACCAGCGGTTGCTGTCACAGCTCCTGAAAGTATCCAGCATAGTTTCGTTGATTGTCCTAGAATGCCTCCTTTTTTTACAACGCCTTCTTCTAAGATGTCACCAAATATGTCGCTGCCAATTACGACATCTATTCTGTCTGACTTGTTGTACAAAGGGTCGGCTAAAACATAGTTCTTCCATTCTTCGATATCTTGGTTGAACGATCTTTCTGGCTGTACACTTGTTAACGATGGCAAAATCAAGGCTTCCGCTGTCACTGAGTAGTCGCTTATAAATCTTGGCTGTATCTGTATTTTTATCTTATTCTGAGAAACGCCAACTCTCTCTCTCCAAGACCGTATATTTCAGTTTTTGATTTCATTCGAGGTAGATTAAGTAGCTAACTAGCTTCTTCGGAAATCGTTGTCTTTTGTGATCCCTGATCAACAAGAGCTCGAAGTAAAATATGTTCGTCAGTAGCTGACTTTATCCTTACTTGAGCTGTAGCTAAAAGCACTGCTGGTGATTTTCGACTTGATACCAGTGTTTTCGATTTTTCGATTTCTTTCGGTTTATATTCATCATGCAACAAAAAGTGGTGTTTAAAACCACATTTAACGCACTTTTTTCAGGAATGTTGCACTTTGAGCTATAATAGTGCTCCATACAAACGAAACATAGTTTGGCTTTTGTTACAAATTCTCGTCTTTGTGTCGTTGTTAGAAATTTGAATTTTTTGCAGTATGTAATTTTGTGTCCTGGTATTTTACAATACGCGCAGGATACTTGCTCAACATTTCTTGTGCTATTGACATAGTTGTTTGTAAAACTTTTTTCTCTTTTTTGGAATTTATTTCCACTTAAAGTTTTACCAGAGACAGCTTCTAAAGCAAGATATTGCTGCTCTAAAAAGTTGAAGACATCTTCAAGAGTTTGAAATTCTCTAGTCTTCTTTACGCTTTGCTCATATAAGCGTAGCCCCTCTTTATCAAGCTTTCTTACTATAATTTTTGCTAAAAAAGGTTCAGCTTCAGAAAGATTGATTCCTAAGCCTTTTATTGCAAAAATGCACTCTCTTGAATTATCTAGACAGCCTTTCAGGCTCGTTGCTGATTCACTATTTATCGTTGGCAAATCTAAGATTTTGTCAAACTGAGACGTAAACAGTAATCTACGATTTTCGTATCTGTTGTTTAAGATTTCTCATGCTGCTAGATAATTCTCATTAGTAACCGTCAGATGTTGTATTAGCCGTCCAGCTTCATCTTTAAGGTATGATTTTAGTCGATACATTTTTTCGACTTTAGAAAATTGAGAGTTTTCATGTATGAGACTATTGAATATGTCCTTAAACGTAGGCCATTGTGACAAGTCGACATAAAATGGCGAAATTTTTATATCCTCTACTTTAAGGTTACAAAAAGCACTTGGCGTCTGTGACTGTTTTCTGTTATGTTTAGAAACTGTCATTCTTATGTGGTGCATTTCGCCTTCACATTCATCCATTTAGTATTGCATGTCTCTGCTTGTTGATGAATATTCTTCATATATCTTTTCAAGGGATTTGTATTCCTTTTCTAAAGTTTGAAGAAATATTTCTGGCACTTCGTTCTTAATTTCTTCTTTACTTCTTGAAGCGTACTTTTTGAATCGTGATATTTGATCTTCAAGTTCTTTTTTTATAATCTGATGACCTTCTGTCATATTATTATTTTTTGAAGTGCTAGCTTCTGCGACTTCTTCGCATTCTGTGTTATATTTTTCTAGGCTGACGTCAATTTTGCGCATCCAGTCATTAAAATAATTTGAAGTAAAATATGACTCATTCTCCACACCCAGCTTTATTAATTGGTGATGGTTTGAGATAAACTTTTCTCTAATGCTCGTAATATTTTTCTTCGCTTCTTCTGTTGCACGTGTTTTTCGGTCAGTTTTAATTTTATCAGCCACGTGTTGAACTGCTCTGCCAAATTTTTCTGTTCTTCTAACAGTTTTTGTTTTGTAGCCATTTTAAAAAATTGTATATTGTTTTTATTTAATTTAATATAAATTGATTTACTTCTCCAAAAGAACCGTTGGAGGAAATTGATTTGGTCGCCTGGTTGACCTTGCTGTGCCTCGACTCACAGCTGTTGATTATTCTTTTGGATTACAATTTATTATTTTGTGCGTATAGTTTTCACTAATACGGCTTATTTTATTGTTTTAATGCGAACAGACTTACTCTCTCGACTTATATAAATTAATTTTGTTTGGTAATGCTCTTTTTCTTTAGAGACTTATAATACCTTTGCTGAGTTCTTTTAAGGCTCGTATGGACCAAAAAATGTAATGCCACAAAGTAGTGTCTAAAATTCCTTACCGCTGGTGGGGGGAATTCAAAGATTTGCTTTGTGGGAGAATCAATTCATTCTCATTCTAGTTTATTAAATTTTCTCTTTATAAACAATTTCTTAAATTTATCCTTATTGACTAATTACATTGGTTTGTGTGAGGAACATTTTTGACACTCAAGTGCTTAATTTATGTGTATAATTTATGTGCCTAACTCATGTGCATACAATGAGTTTAGATAACATAAACCTAATATACATATATGTATGTATGTGTGTATGTGTATGCACTTGAGTGCATTTTTATGTTTATATTGTATTTATATTTTTATATTTTAACCAGTTTTCCCTATCAGCTTACAAATAAACATGTTCAAAGATACTTGAACAGTATTAACAAATCACAAAAGACTTTTAGGTTAACGACTGAACATATTCGTCATGGAACTAAGTTATTGGTTGTCTTATTCAAAGATCCCAGCTCTGGTCAGACTACATCCTTTCTTTTCCTTTACTGGCGTGGACACCGCTTACGCAATTATAGTCGAGTTTGCAACATTGCACCATTCATTTCTTTCGCTATTTGGCACTAATTGGAGATACCAGGTAGAGCCAGGTACTTCTCTACCTGGCCTTTGCAACGGAGTGAAGGTCTTCCTCTTCCTCTGCCTACACCGGCGGGTACTGCATCGTAAACTTTCAAATCTGGACTTGTTCATCCCGACCACATGACCTAGCAAGCGTAGCCGCTGTTTCCTTATTCGACGGTCTATATCTCATACTTCAGAATCGTCGAAGAGGTGGTGTGGGGTTCGATCGTCTGTTCACGGGTCTCTTCTAAGATTTGGCGCATGGTGAATATCTGGTCAGTGGTTGACCTACCAGGTCTAAAACCACACTGATTAGGTCCAATCACACAATATGCTCGACAGGATCTTATATACAATATTAAGGAAGCTCATCCCACGGTAATTGGCGCAATTTTTAAGTTTTTATCTGTTTATTAAAATTATTAATAATAAAAATTTACAAATGTACGTTTTTGATCTTAAAAGTTACAGTTCTTTTAACAAATAATAACATGAAAATTAATTGCACATTCATTTGCATTACTTAATACACAATGTACTACAATTTTGAGTTTTCGTGTAATTAAAATAGTAAAATACGGCTGCTGCGGAGGAAGCTCACTCCGGAAAGACCATGAAATAGAAAATTATTATTATGTATTATATTGAATATTTATCTATTAAAAAGCATTTTATCTTTATTGCTAACATCTAAGATCAGTTAAAATAATATAACGGATATAAAGAAAATTGAATTAATTTCCTTTTGGTTTTCATTTTGATTAACAGCAATTAAAGGATTGGAAAACTGGCTTTACCAAGAAAATTACTATTTGGCACGAATGCATATAAGTATAAAGTTTTCACAAAAAAATAAAATTTTTAAATATAAATTTCCATAGACTAAAAGATAACTAAATAAATTTTCTTCAAAATTCATTTAAACAAATTTAAGTTAAATGTTTAAACAAAAAAGAGCTTGTGGTACAACATGGCTTTTTGCTACACCCGCTTGTATGTACCATATGTATGTATGGCTGGCACAAGCAACGTAAAGGTCAAAATTTTTACAATATATATATATATATATAATATATAATATATAATATATGTTAACGCACTAGGCTTAAAGATTATTGTAAAAAATTGGGCAATATTTGTGCCTGCTGATTATGGTTCTTGTCTCCACTGATGACGGAATTATTTGACATTCTCTATGCATGTTATTTGTTATTTGTTCTCATGATATGCATGGGGAATTTAATATTGTTTCGCCTTGACCTTTGCTGAAGTTCATTTTCATAGCGAATTAAAGCTTAAAGCAATTGTATTAATTCGCCTAGATTATTTGCGTTCGGTAGCTAAGAACGCTTCTGCATCCGTCTCAAACTTTCTTTACATTTTGATCGTTGGTGGAGAAGGCAGCATAATCTAGCAGGCACAAATGTAAGTAAGCTCATATATATATATAATTGTTGAACTTGCTAATTATGAATTCAGATTTTAGCAACTTCGTCCAGCTGTAACTTATTTAATAAAGATTTGGAATATCGCTCAAAATACGTGCGCGAAAAAGCTGTTTTATTTCTCCAGTCAACATTCTAAAATATTTGTGCGATAACTACATAGTGAACTGGCAGTCAATATGAGCCACGCGGAGAATACTACTTCTGATGCAGGCATCATACCGCTATCCAGCGCATCGGCCATAACCAGTGTAACAGCATCACCTTTCGCTCTTCCTACAGTTCAGGAACTTGAGACTACTGAAGCACCTTCACATAATTTGGCATCCGCGTTCACCGGCGCTGCATCCATGACGCATGATGTATTTTCAGCTGCTATATTGTCAGATATCGCAAATATAGTAACTCGTTTACCGTTGGCCAACGCCACCGCATCTTGTACGTTTTCAGATACAGTTGTAACGGCATCTTCTACCTATACTATGTTCGGCGGTTCCGTTAACTCACCATCTACGTTTACGACTTTAAACTCCTAATACGGCACAGTACCGTACCTTTTCCAAGCACCGTTGATGACGTGCGTAGAGTCTGGTCCGCCATCTGAACATACACAAGTCAGTAGACCCCTGGCTATAGAACCAGGTCATTCCATTGGGATGTATAATGGGGTTAATAATTTTGGCGGTTGCCAACCATCCGCAAATTCAACGTTTGTTCAGTCACTTAATGGACAGGTTCCACATATAAATGAGCACAGGTATTTAAGCGGTGCACATGTTCAAGCACCATATCCTCTGCCATGTACTACGCAAGGATGGGCATCTAACCAATTTCAATCAAATTCTTTTATGCCATCTGCCCCGTAATGCCGAGCGCAATAGAGCAATCAATGCCAAATAAAACTTTCGTGGCTACGCTGTCGCCTTCGCAGGTAGCGGCTAGACAAGCGATAACTAAAGATTTACCCTCCTTTGCAGGCAAGCCCGAAGAATGGCCATTATTTATTATGAACTATATGCAGTCTACAGAGCGCTGCGGAAAACTTCCTTCGTCTGCAGAAGTGTCTGAAAGGCACTGCACTTGAGGCAGTTCGCGGCAAATTAAAGATGCCCTCTACAGTAAATCTAGCTATCGAGACTCTTCGTATGTTATTTGGTCGTCCTGACGTCATTCACGAAACACTACAACGTAAGCTACGTGAGGTACCAGCTGTTAGAATCGAAAGGCTCGAACCGTTGATCGATCTTGCTCTAGCGTTTCAAAATTATAGGGCGACAATGCAAGCTATGGGCCTCGATGGTTATTTGAACGATCCTATGCTGCTCTACGAACTTCTTAGCAAACTACCAGGAGACATGAAGCTGGAAGGGGGCAGACGTCGCTTAGGTCTTATGCGAGTTGACATAACTATATCTGATGAATGGCTCTTTGGGTTGGCATCTTGTGCAAGTCAGGTTACTCCTGTCAACAACACGGTGTCGGAGATGAAAGTAGGTCATAAAAGCCGTGGAGAGCGTCTACTTGTTCACGATGCTTCCTCAACTTCTAACAATCGATCCCCGCAGCCTTCCTGCGTTAAATGCGCAGGAGCTCATTATCTAGCTGAATGCGGCGATTTCAAGGCGCTAAGCAGACAACTTCGTTGGCAATTAAATAAGGAAAAGCGCCTTTGCATGCGGTGCTTTAAGAATCACCTGGTTCGTAGATGCAACTCTAACAAGGTCTGCGGCGTCGATGGATGTCACTTGGCTCATAAACCGCTTCTACACGGTCAACGACTCCAAAACGGAGGTAATAATACGCAGACTGATAATTCTGTAGTATGCTTGCATCGAAAACAATACGACAAAGCATTTTTCAGATACGTCCCTCTAACTCTACACGCTAATGGTATTACTGTGGAAACAGTT
This sequence comes from Ceratitis rosa, assembly GCA_037013455.1. Classification (NCBI taxonomy): domain Eukaryota; kingdom Metazoa; phylum Arthropoda; class Insecta; order Diptera; family Tephritidae; genus Ceratitis; species Ceratitis rosa. The sequence goes on along the minus strand of JAWMAG010000097.1, from coordinate 535,382 downwards.
GCGCTTCTCAACGAAGGCGCATCTTGTACATTGTTGGACGATAGCTTGGCCCAAGAACTTAAGCTTACTGGTCCCAGCGAAGAACTTTGCCTCAGATGGACGGGGAATTTTATTCAACAAGATAATAATTCTCGAGTAGTTTCCTTAGAAATTTCATCAAAAAACAAAAACAGTAGAAAATATAGTCTGCGCGGCGTATGAACAATTGTGAATTTAGAGTTACTGCGGCAGTGTCTACGAGTCAACGACATTCTAAAACGTGATCATCTTAAATCATTACCTTTAGTATCATACGACTCTGTCAAGGCGGGACTTCTGGTCGGCTTAGACAATATAAAACTTTGTGTGCCCTTAGAGATTCATCAAAGCCGCGATGATGGACTGGTAGCAGCACGATGTCGATTAGGGTGGTCTGTCTATGGTCGCGATAAGCACAACGAGTCTTCTACAGAAAGTTTGATGCACATTTGTGAGTGAACTAATAGTGGAACCCTTGATATGTTGATGCGATCATTCTTTTCTGTCGAGTCACTTGGAATAAGTCCGGCGGTCAAGCCTGTAATGTCAAATGACGATGAGCGTGCATTGCAGACAATGGAAAAAACGACAAGGTACATTGAGAATGAAAAACGCTGGGAAACTGGGCTGCTATGGAAATTTGATCACATTAACTTACCGCAGTCGTACAGTATGGCGCTTAAATGACTTGAGTGTTTAGAGCGAAAAATGAATAAAGATCCAGATATCAAACAATTTATGAGAGAACGCATCCAAGACTATCTACGCAAAGGTTATGTGCGAAAGTTAAGAGCTGACGAAACTTCTAAAACAGGAACGGCGTGGTTCATTCCTATCTTCTCAGTCCTCAGCATCAATAAAGGCAAGAGACGTTTGGTTTGGGATGCAGCCGCCAAAGTTGAAGGGACCGCATTAAATGATGTTTTGCTGAAAGGCTCCGATCTGTTTAAATCGTTGGCCGGTGTTTTGATTCGCTTTCGAGAAAAACCAGTTGCGTTGTGTGGTGACATTCGTGAGATGTTTCACCAGTTGCGACTCATTAAAGAAGACCAAGTAGCGCAACAATTTCTTTGGCGCGACGGTGATAACACGCGAGAGCCAGACGTTTTCGCCATGGTCGTTATGACATTCGGCGCCTCTTGCTCGCCTTCCTTGGCAAATTATATAAAAAACAAAAATGCCCAACAGTTTGAAGAGGAGTTTCCTACCGCAGTTTCAGCCATTGTGCAAAATACGTTTGTTGACGACTGGCTTCAGAGTTCGATCAGAGATTCGGAAGACGAAATGATCCTGCTTGCAAATGAAGTGAAACACATTCATAGTGAAGGCGGCTTTGAAATGCGCAATTGGCTTTCAAATTCGAAGCGAGTTCTGCATGCCATATCAGGGCAATCCGAACTAAGCGACAAGTGCCTAGAAGAGCCGGCGGATGGTATTGAAAAGGTCCTTGGCATGTGGTGGCGACCGTATACCGACGAGCTGATGTTTGTACAGAAATTCAAGGAACAGTTCTTTTACGAATCAAACCGTCCGACTAAGCGGGAAATATTACGTGCGGTAATGATGATTTGTGATCCTTTGGGACTACTCGGTTTTTTCGTCGTAAAAGCTAAAATGATACTGCAAGACATATGGAAGTCAGGAATTTCCTGGGATGAACCCATAAATGAAAAGGAACGCATCGCGTGATGGCAGTGGGTACGCAAACTTAAATTACTTAATCAAGTGCATATTCCAAGATGCTACATGAACATAAGGAACCGCGAAAATCTTGAGCTTCATGTTTTTGTTGATTCGAGTATACTCGCATACGCAGCAGTAGCCTACTTGCGGACAGAGATTCGGGGAGAATTCTACTGTAGTCTTGTGATGTCCAAAACCCGCGTAGCACCCTTGAAGCCAATATCGATACCGCGGTTGGAGTTGATGGCGGCCATCTTAGGATTGCGACTAGCAAGATTCGTTCAGGATGAACTTTCTGTTGGAATTGTACGTCGAGTATTTTGGTCAGATTCAAAAGATGTGCTGTACTGGATACGATCCGATGCAAGAAAATATAATCAATTCGTGGCGCGGTGCGTATCGGTGAAATACTACAAGATTCAGATATTAATGAATGGCGCTGGGTTTCGTCCAAAAACAACGTCGCAGATGAGGGCACCAAATGGAGCGATAATTTGGTTCTAGACAGTAGTTCGCGATGGTTTACTAGACCAGACTTCCTCCGAGCGCCAGAGAACTGTTGGCCGCAGTCTGATTTTATTAAGCCTTGTGAGGAGGGGCTCGAAGCAATCTACCACGTAAATGTAGAAAACAATTATTTGAACAATTACACTCCGGACCCAAAGCGCTTTAGTAAGTGGGAAAGACTTCGTGCAGCTCAGATGTGCATTTTGCGTTTTCTTCGACATATCAAGAAATGGGAAACGAAAAATCCAGTAACAGAGAAGCTGCTACAAGATCGAACGTGTGAGGGTGCCGAAATCCTGATTTTTCGAGAATGTCAATCTGAATGCTTTGCTGAGGAGTTGCACCAGCTTAACACTCCTGATGCTCGGGTAAGCCGAAAGAGTAGAATATTTATATTTTCTCCTTACATGGACCAGAATGGACTCCTACGAGTAAAAGGCAGAATAGATGCAGCCAGTGTAGTGCCAGAAGAAGTGAAACGGCCAATTATTCTTCCCCGTAATCATCAAGTGACATATTTGTTAACCGATTTCTATCACCGAAAAACACACCACCAACATTGTGAGATTGTGGTCAACGAAATAAGGCAGCGGTTTTGCATACATGGTCTCAGAGCTCTCGTTAGAGCATCAGCAAAGAAGTGTCAGCTGTGTCGTAATCGAAGAGTGTTACCAGTAGTACCAGAAATGGGTCCACTTCCTGCGGAGCGGGGCGCTGCATTAACGCGCCCATTCACTTACACGGGTGTCGATTACTTCGGCCCATTTGACGTTGTTATTGGCAAGCGACATGAAAAGCGTTGGGGTGTGCTCTTCACCTGCAGTACCGTGAGAGCTGTTCATGTAGAAGTAGCTACATCACTATCTACTGATTCGTTTCTTCTTGTTCTACGACAATTTATATGCAGACGTGGTGTACCGCGAGGTATAATATCAGACAATGGTACAAACTTTAGAGGCGCAAGTCGAGTGCTGGCACAAGAAATTGAGAAGATAGAATTTAGCCTGATGGAACAAAAGTATCCAAAAATCGAGTGGGTTTTCATACCTCCCGCTGCTCCGCACATGGGAGGAGTGTGGGAGCGCATGGTGCGTATCATCAAATCAGTCTTGATGAGTATTTTAGCGGATAATTGTATTCGAGAAGAAGTCCTTCGGGCAGCGATAATAGAGGCAGAAAGCACGGTTAATATGCGGCCGCTGACATACATTCCGATTGAATCGCCAGATTACGAAGCCTTAACGCCAAATCATTTTATACTTGGCAACTCAAGTGGTATCCGCGAGAAAGGTGAATGTGAAGTTGTTGTAACACAGCTGACTAAGAACTTCCGCGTTGCCGGCCAAATAGCTGACCAGTTTTGGAAACGATTGGTTCGAGAATATCTGCTCTGTTTAACCAGACGTTCAAAATGGTACGAATCAAAGTCACCCATCCAAACAGATGATGTTGTCGTTATTGTAGACAAAAATGCGAAACGTAATAAAGGGTGGTTAAATTGTAAGGGCCGATGTTGAATGTGAACCACATCTAAACGCCAAGTTTTTTTCCGAATTCAATTTGACATTTCTCTATTTCAGACTTACTCAATTTGAACCATGGAGAGATACACAATCCAACAACGTGTTAAAGTTATCCAGACTTATTATGAAAATTTTCGAAGAAAATCATCTTCAGTGATGAGGCACATTTTCACCTCAGTGGATTCGTCAATAAACAGAATTGCCGCATTTGGGCGAATGAGAATCCATGAGTGATTGTCGAAAAACCAATGCACCCACAAAGAGTGACTGTTTGGTGCGGTTTATGGGCTGGCGGCATCATCGGGCCGTATTTTTTCCAAAATGAGGCCGGTCAGGCAGTTACTGTGAATGGTGTTCGCTATCGTGAGATGATAACGAATTTTTTATGGCCACAATTGGAAGATATGGATGTGGACGATATGTGGTTTCAGCAGGACGGTGCCACTTGCCACACAGGTAACGAAACAATGGCTCTTTTGCGCAACAAATTCAATGGCCGTGTTATCTCACGTAATGGCGATGTCAATTGGCCCCCAAGATCATGTGATTTGACACCGTTGGACTTTTTTCTCTGGGGTTATTTGAAAGAAAAGGTGTACGTCGATAAGCCAGCAACAATTCAAGAGCTAAAGGATGAGATAATTCGGCACATTAACGGCATAGAAACTCCATTATGCCTCAGCGTCATCGAAAATTTGGACCATCGTATGGAGGTGTGCCGCCGAGGTCGCGGCGCTCATTTGGCCGATATTTTGTTACATACATAATTGAGTAATACCAATATATCATAATAAAATAAAATTTCAATAATTTCCTAAATAGTTTGTGTTTTATTCAAAATCAACATCGGCCCTTGAAAATTTAACCACCCTTTACTTGGACTCGAGGTCAAATATTCGACGTTATAAGAGGTGTTGACGGGAACGTCAGAAGCGCTGTGGTAAATACATCAAGCGGCTTGTTGACAAGGGCTGTTGTGAAGCTGGCGCAACTTGACGTTGAAGTAGCAAACCCCATTGCACAGCAAGGAGTTTGCAAGGAGGGGTGTTAACGCACTAGGCTTAAAGATTATTGTAAAATATTGGGCAATATTTGTGCCTGCTGATTATGGTTCTTGTCTCCACTGATGGCGAAATTATTTGACATTCTCTATGCATGTTATTTGTTATTTGTTATTTGTTCTCATGATATGCATGGGGAATTTAATATCGTTTCGCCTTGACCTTTGCTGAAGTTCATTTTCATAGCGAATTAAAGCTTAAAGCAATTGTATTAATTCGCCTAGATTATTTGCGTTCGGTAGATAAGTACGCTTCTGCATCCGTCTCAAACTTTCTTTACATTTTGATCGTTGGTGGAGAAGGCAGCATAATCTAGCAGGCACAAATGTAAGTAAGCTCATACCTATATATATATATAATTGTTGAATTTGCTAATTATGAATTCAGATTTTAGCAACTCCGTCCAGTTGTAACTTATTTAATAAAGATTTGGAATATCGCTCAAAATACGTGCGCGAAAACGCTGTTTTATTTCTCCAATCAACAATATAATATATACCATACTTAGAGCCTTATTATGTATTGCGAACGAAAGGTCTGACGAACGAATCGTCTCCCCTATATTGTTCGTCAACCCTTACGTTGCCTACGTAACAAAGAAATGCGAGAAGGAATCATTTGTCAAATAACATGTTGCCATATGTCATTTATATAATAATTAAAATAAAAACACTGTTTTTTCGAATTTCTGTCTATTTAAAGTTACATTTTAAAAATCTGACAGTGCTCATTTGCTCATTCCTTCTTTATATTCTCGTTCGTTGACATTTGAATTTGTTTGTTACAATACGGTGTTTTTAAATTTTCAAAAAATATGTATACAAAATCAAAATGTATGCAGCAATTGTATACTTATTGAATGAACATTCTGATGAAGTAAAATTGAGCATCCAAAGGCGAAATGTAAGGGATGCAACAAATGTGCTGGAACTGCCGGAGACTGAGTAAGTATTTTGTGAATTTATTCCAGATAAAAGTGTTTACTTTTTTAATATACACATACGTAGGTTTGTGACGAATTTTCGGATGGGCAAAGAAGTGTTTTCTTACCTTTTCCAAGAAACAAAAATCCATATGAAGCACACATTCCGAAATACTCACCTGCCACCCCAATTGAAGTTGGCTACTTTTCTCAGGTTTCTTGCCACCGGAAGCTATCAGAAATCAGTTGGAAACGAAAATATTTCAGCGATGAGCCAATCAACAGTAGCAAAAGTAATCTCGGAGTGCTTGGGTATTTTCGAAAGCAAATTTTGCAACAAATGGGTGCGCTTCGCAAGAACTCAGGAAGAAGAAAGCAGCGTCAAAGAACACTTCTTCACCAAGTTTGGCTTACCGGGTGTCATAGGATGTGTCGACGGTACACATGTGCGAATTAAATCGCCCGGTTTAAACTGCAGGCATTTATACCATAACCGGAAGGGATTTTATAGTATAAATGTTATGGCAGTAAGTATATACATAAGTACATTCATATGTATTTGTGTTGAGTAATTTCCACATACATATTTAACTAAGAACAGCAATTATACGACTTATAACACATCTTCTTTTCTTCTTTGTTATTAACAGATTTGTGATCACAACATGGTTAATACTTACGTTGACGCGAGACATGCTGGGGCCAACCACGATCTTTTTATATGGAAGCACAGTACAGCAGAACAAATGCTAAATTCGGATTTTAATAATGGCAAAATCAATACATGGCTTCTTGGTGAGAAATTTGCATTACAAATGACTAAACATTTAAACATATTATATATTTCTCAACAGGTGACTCTGGATACCCACTGTAGCCATATTTGATGACACCGTTCCGTTTGCCCGGTGACGAAATCCAGAGGCGCTTTAATGACAGACATTGAACGTTGTTTCGGCGTATTGAAAAATCGGTTCCGGTGCATAATAGGCTCACGGGGACTCCATTATTCCGCCGAAAAAGCTTCAAAAATTATAAATGCATGTTGCGCATTACATAATGTGTGTATTTCTTTTAATGACCAGTTACATTTCATTCAACTGAATCAAGATGTAATAAATGAAACAGAAATTGAAGAATCACACTCAATTGCAGCAAATATACGATTGGAAATTGCACAAAATTTGCAATAAACACAATTTGATTTTTTAAATTTTAAACAAGGGAAAAAGTAAAACTACCATTCAAACAAATTTTATGATTTCTTAATAGTTTTATTTGTTTTTTAAAATTTCAATTAAATTCTCAATTGCAGCAACCTGTCTTGATGAAATTGCAGTAATTTCGCGTAAACTTTCCGCAATAGATCTTGCTGCCTCAGCCTGCATTACTGAAGCTTCAGCAAAATTTCTCGAAGACTCGGCTTGAATTTTATTTGCTTCAGTCTGCTCTTTCGCTGATTTGGCAATTGAATCTTGAAAACTACGTTTTCTACGATTCTGCAAAATAGGCCTTTGAGGTGAATTTATAATGGGAGTGATGTGTACTGTCGGTGCTTCTGTTGGTAAGGGAGCTGTTATTGTTGATGGTGATTGGCTCAATACTGGCGGTGTCGTAGTGGGTGATAATGCTGTAATTGTTGGTTGTATCGCAGGTGTGGCTATTCCTAGTACCTGTCCACTTGGGGCAGCTGCCGTTGACATCAAAAGTATACGATCAATTGATTTCTCCATTTCTGTCAATGCTGAGAAGTGGAATGGACCGCCGCCCGTGGTTTTCGGCTATCTTTCGCTTTGTCCGACTTTTAAGATCAGCCCAAATCTATGTAGAGAATTGTGTAAAGAATATTATGTTTACATTTTTAAACAAACTATGTATATCGAATTCGCCTAACGGCTTTTCCATATATTTTGTATTTTAAACTGTAATTCCAATCCACGCTCAACTTTTTCCATTCCACCACACTTCTCTGCGGAGGTCCATTGGCGTTCAATTTATCCGCAACTTTCCTCCACTGGGCATCGAAAGAAATTCTATCAGCCCCAAATACAGGAGCGCCTCTTGCCAAGTCTACCTTAGCCTCCAATTCTTTAATAAGTATCTCAAACTGGATGCTAGTAGTTTTCTTAACGCTGAAATAAGTTTAATATGTTATTTCAAATCAAGAATTGATTGAATTAGTTAATATTACCTTTTTTTAGATGACTGGTCCATTTTGAATTTAACGCAACGATACCAAAATAGTTTTCGTTTGAATTTGACATGTCTCTTCGTTGTTTTGCATACTATTCGTAATAGAGAATGCACATTTCAATAACATATCACGTAAGAATCAGCTGTTATCGTTTGGCTTTGTGTTCGAAATACGTAATACAAATATGCGAACGATTCGTGTCTGACACGAAACGAACGTTCGCTTCGCAATACATAATAAGGCTGTTAGTCTGGATACGAAGCTAAGTAGTAAAGGTTGATGCACACTCGATGTAAAAACTAATATTGATGCAAAGATGTAAATTTTGAATGACAATTGTTCTTTAAAAATTTTTTGAACAATTACTCCAGCATATAAAGGGTGGTTAAATTGTAAGGGCCGATGTTGAATGTGAACCACACCTAAACGCCAAGTTTTTTTCCGAACTTAATTTGACATTTCTCTATTTCAGACTTACTCAATTTGGACCATAGAGAGATACACAATCCAACAACGTGTTAAAGTTATCCAGACTTATTATGAAAATTTTCGAAGAAAATCATCTTCAGTGATGAGGCACATTTTCACCTCAGTGGATTCGTCAATAAACAGAATTGCCGCATTTGGGCGAATGAGAATCCAAGAGTGATTATCGAAAAACCAATGCACCAGTTACTGTGAATGGTGTTCGCTATCGTGAGATGATAACGAATTTTTTATGGCCACAATTGGAAGATATGGATGTGGACGATATGTGGTTTCAGCAGGACGGTGCCACTTGCCACACAGCTAACGAAACAATGGCTCTTTTGCGCAACAAATTCAATGGCCGTGTTATCTCACGTAATGGCGATGTCAATTGGCCCCCAAGATCATGTGATTTGACACCGTTGGACTTTTTTCTCTGGGGTTATTTGAAAGAAAAGGTGTACGTCGATAAGCCAGCAATAATTCAAGAGCTAAAGGATGAGATAATTCGGCACATTAACGGCATAGAAACTCCATTATGCCTCAGCGTCATGATCCGCCCCGAAAAAAAGAATAAACTTGAGTCCACTGTGTAATAAAGTATTGTAATTTGTATATAACTATTAAAAATTGATGCTCTTCAAATTTTTATTTGTATAATTTTTTCCAGGTTTGAAAAATTATTGTAATTTGAATTTGTATATACATAATATAGTCTGTTATGTTTGGGGTATCGGTCGGTGGTTAACTGAGTTCGATAGTTGCTTGACATCCGTTGCTAGTAAATTCAAACTGTAGGAGATTCTCAAACTTTTGTTTGAGAGGGCACTTTGCACTATGTTGCTGGAGACCTAAACAAATAAAAAATTAATTTGTGATATTCAATTTGATACACAAGTATGTGTACGTGTCTATGCATATTGCCAGTTAATGGGAACTTACCTCTGCTTTCGGCATTGCTATTTATTTTTTTGTATAATACTTGGAGCAGCGATGTGTCCAGTGAGTTGTCCCATCTCCTTCACTTCTTTATTTAATTATTTTTATTTTATTTAAAATCTTTTTTTTTTTTGCACAAAAACCACTTCAGCCATTTTAATGGTACCGCAAACTTTCTCGAATGATCTCGAGTTTCGACTCGTTTGACAACAAAACACATAAACAAATGCACAGATCCACTACTAAGTACAAAAAATTATCACAGTTGTTAGCATTTTAAATAAAAAATAGTTGCACGGATGTTAGAGAAGTAATTAAAAACACCGCTTCCGCGATTATAACTGAATTTAAAACATTGCGCTATTCGTTTCTTTTTATCGCTGTTTGGCGCTTCCACCGGCGGGTACTGCAAAGAACGTTTTTAAAGCTGGGGTATTCTTATCCATCCGGACCACATGACTAAGCCAGCGTAGCCGCTGATTCGCTGAAAGTGCCATAAATCTTACGCAAAGCTTTTCTTTCGAAAACTCCTAACGCTGATGAGTCGATCTATGGTCTTCCTCCATGCCTCCCCGCCATATAGCTGGACAGGAACCATAAGCGATTTGTAGAGGTTGATTTTCGTTCGTCGGGAGAGGACTTTACTTTTTAATTGCTTAATCAGTCCGAAGTAGCACCTGTTGGCAAGAATTATTCTACGTTGAATTTCCAGGCTGACATTGTTGTTGGTGTTAATACTGGTTCCAGGGTAGACGAAGTTATCTACGACTTCAAAGTTATGACTGTCAACAGTCCGTGGGAGCCGAATCGCGAATGCGATGACTATTTGTTTCATGCCAAGAGATATTTCGTCTTACCCTCGTTCACTACCAGACCCATATCCTTCGCTTCCTTATCCAGTCTGGAGAAAGCAGAACTCACGGCGCGGTTGTTGAGGCCAATAATGTCAATGTCATGGGCGTACGCGAGCAGCTGTACACTCTAATAAAAGATTGTACCTTCTCTATTTAGCTCTGCAGCTCGTATTATTTTCTCCAGCATTAAATTAAAAAAGTCACACGATAAGGAATCACCCTGTCTGAAACCTCGTTTGGTATCGAACGGCTCGGATAGGTCCTTCCCGATTCTGACGGAGCTCTTAGTACTGCTTAAGGTCAGTTTACATAGCCGTATAAATTTTGCGGGTATACCAAATTCAGACATAGCGGCATATAGACTGCTTCTATTCGTGATGTCGAAGGAAGTTTTAAAATCGACGAAGAGGTGTTCAAGGGTTTTTCCAAGATTTTGCGCATTGTGAATATCTGGCCAGTGGTTGATTAATCAGGTCTAAAGCCACACTTGTTAGGTCCAATCTATTTGTTGACGTTGGGCTTTGGTCTTTCACACAGTACGCTGGACAGGACCTAATATGCGGTATTAATGAGGCTCATCCCACGGTAATTGGCATAGTCTGTGGGGTTTCCTTTTTATAAATTATGCAGAGGACACTTAAAGCATGATTTCGTCCGACCATATTTTGCAAAGTAGCTGATGCAGGCATATCGCCAGCTCTTTACCGGCATGTTTGAATAGCTCATCGGTAGGCCGTCAGCCGTTTGTTTTTTTTTAAAGCGGTCGATTGCTATTCGAACTTCTTTATTGTCAGATAATGGAACGTCTTTTCCATCGTCATCGATTGGGGTTTTAGGTTCACCAGCTATGGATGTTCCATTTTCACTGCTATTAAGCAGGCCGGAGATTGTTTCCTCCATAAATTCAATATACTCAGGGACTCGGTTACTATTTAGATCCCCTCTTGTTGTTCTTCAAGAGTCTGCTCCGGTCCTGAAACTTTCTGTAAGCCCTGGTATCTTCTCATAAAATTTTCGAGCAATACTTTTGTCAGCCAGCTTCTTAAGCTTTTCGTCTGCAGATGCGACTTGCTTCCCTTTTTAATTCTCGGTATCTATCCCATACCGCACGTATAGTGGTGGATCGCAACGTTGCGAGGTAGGCAGTCTGCTTTCTCCCCACTTCGACAAGGCGGCCCTCATCGTACTAGCTGTTTTTGCGACTTTTCTGAATTCCAATAGTTTCGTAGGAAGCTTGAAATGCCTTATACCGAGTTGCTCTCAGAGAGCAGGTGTGCAAACCGCCGTGGAAAACCGCTCGACAATCTGTTGTGATTGCAGCTTTTCGACATCGAATTTTCCATGGGTTTGTTGACGGGCGTTCTTTGAGACACAGAGGCGGGTGCGTATCTTCGCTGCAACAAGATAGTGGTCCGAGTCGATGTTTGGTCCTCGGAGTGTACGTACGTCAAGAACACTGGATACATGTTTTCCGTCTATCACAACGTGATCGATCTGGTTTTGTGTGTTTCGACTAGTGGACAGCCAAGTAGCTTAATATTTAATTATTAATAATAATTAATTTTTTTCTGCTGGATTCTAGTGCAACAGACAACCATACTTCGGGCCCCAGCGAAGTCGATCTGTCTTAACCCATTAGGGGATGTTTAGCTGTGGAGGGTGAATTTAGCGAGACGTTGACGCTAGAGTAGGAATTGAGTATAGCCCCGGGACTGTAACAGCATACCCAGAAGCTTGACTAAACGCCATGACATGAATCACCTGAATTAAAGATTATTAAAAAAAAATAATAAAAAAACGATATCGCCAAGTCTTAGTTAGTAGTTAAGAATATATGGAGGCCGATTGTATAGGCAGAGTCAAATTTTTAGCACATACACTAAGCCTCCTCTAAGGAATATGTAAGACGTTGGCTGACATACCATATGAGGAAACTCTACTTCGCAAAGATATCCTTATCGTGGTATATGCCAATATGCTTCCAATTCCTGTCTCCCAGTTCATACATAGCGTTTCCTATGAGGTTCAGGAAGACGCATTTCGCATGTTTTGCTGCCAGGTTGGGATTGTAATTCTCTAATTGCGTACTTTGCTTGAAATTTTTACCATTTTACTCCTTTCATGAAATAGCCTCAGCTATTTTATTACCTGATTTCTAATTGTTTGTCGCTTGTTGTCTTAATCTCACAACCCATGTCCTTTAAAATGCCCAGTGGCATTACCTTGGGGAGAATAAAATGCGATTTTAGGTGACATACCTTCTTCTCAAGTATAAACGAGACTTCAAAATAGTCACCATTAGAGCCGATACGCATATGCCACCTTTAGGTATGGCTTTCAGTTCCTTCTTCGAATTCTCTTTTATGACTTTAATCTACTGAAAATGCTTTCCACGAAGCGGTAATTTGAGTTTAGGGAAAAGAAAAAAGTCACACGGTGCCATGTCGGGTGAATACGGTGCTTGCGGAACAATATTTACGTTGTTGTTGGTCAAATAATCGCGTACAAGACGAGACGTATGAGCAAAAATTTTGGAACAAGTCGAACAGAAACACGTCTCATGCCCAAAAAATCGTGAATAATGCTATGAGCGGATCCATTTGATATGTTGAGCTCACTAGCTATCTCTCTTTCAGTCACACGACGATTTTCCAACGCAATTTTCTTTACTATTTCGACGTTTTTTTCGTTTATTGACGTTGCTGGACGACGATCATGGGGCAAGTTCTCCAGCGACGTACGGCCGTCCTTGAACGACTTATACCAATCAAAAATACGTGCACGTGATAGGCAAGACTCCCCATATGCCTTCTACAACATTTTCATTGCGTCCGTCGCACTTATTCCATTGGAATAACAAAATTTCAAACAAACTCTTTTGCTCAACGTTAATTTCCATAGTAAAATTCGAAAAACACACTCGAGGTTGACTTGTTTATAGTGCCGTAAAACAAAAACTATGTGACAGATCGCGCTAAAAATTGAGAAGTAAACATATAACAGTCCTGCCAACCAAAGCAAAAAAAGTATGGCCATATGTCTTGTCCTTGTCGAGTTATGGATAAAGTCTCGTTTATATTTGAGCAGAAGGTACATCGTTTTTCGAAAGAAAGCTGTTGAACATTTCAGATACAAATTGTTTTCCGTTGCCCGAGTACACGTATTGAGGTACACCGAATTAATATTTTATTACTCGGCTACCATTCCTGGTCAATGTTTTATGATTGCCGTCGTGACCAGCTGTCGGGGAACTATGGAAAGATTCTACTAGCCCCAGTCGCAGCTCCATTGGAACCCACAGCTTCCAGGTCTGGTCCTCTTAAGTTCGCCCACTCTATTAAACTGTGTCCGTCGGTATACATATCCATCTGAAATTCAAAGATCTGGAATTTGCCCTTATTTCCATTCACTGTCTTTTTCAAATACTCATATTCTTCCGAGGTAAAGAAAGGAAATTTCAGGCACATATCTAATGATCGGTCATCTAACTCCAATTCTTCCATATTCACCTTCGAGCGCGTGTCTGGGACAACAACAAATCAAAGCTTTGGAGTTTTCGGCTTCACCTTGTATTTCTGACGTATAAGTCATTTCAACTGGCATGGTCTGTATTAATTGTAAACGAGAGACCTTCAAGGCATGGCCAGAAGTGTGAAGAGAACCTATGATTGCAGCGTAACATTGAAGTTCTGTAACACTATAATTATTTTGAGCTTTATTTAATTTAGCGGAGGCACATGATATGGATCGTCGTCCAATTGAATAAATATGGTTTAAAAAAACTAAAAAAACACGCTTTTAAAGAATATTGTACTAAAAAGTTGAAAATAATTTTGAAAATAAACTTAAGACAATAGTATATAAAAAATACTTGTATAATTAAGAGAAAAGGGTGGGGCGCTCGATATATGGAAATTATGGCTACAAGTATTTTTTATATACTATTGTCTTAAGTTTATTTTCAAAATTATTTTCAACTTTTTAGTACAATATTATTTAAAAGCGTGTTTTTTTAGTTTTTTTAAACTATATTTATTTTAAACTTTTTAGTATAATATTCTTTAAAAGCGTGTTTTTTTAGTTTTTTTAAACTATATTTATTATATACTATTGTCTTAAGTTTATTTCCAAAATTATTTTCAACTTTTTAGTTTAATATTCTTTAAAAGCGTGTTTTTTTTAGTTTTTTTTAAACTACATTTATTTTATATATTTTTCTAATTAACTCTATTTTGATTTTTTTTCTCTGAATTAATCAGAGAACGTATAATAATTATTAGTATGGATTATTATACGTTCTCTGATTAATTTTGTTAACGCTACGATGTATGCAACGATTCGCATTTCAAATATTTCATATTGGGATCGCGTCACCGCTAAAAAGTTACAAACTGACAGACAGACATACTGACATACAAGTGAAGCTAATATAAAGCGTGTAAAAAGTACTCCTCCACTCTGTCGGTCGATGTGTCACACTGTATGTAGAACTGTCTGTTGAAGTCTGGTTGTGTCAGTACGTGTGCCGAAATTAAACATTGTTTGAGCTTTTCAATCGAGCTCCTGGCCTCGTCAGTCATTGAGACGAGAAATTTTCTGAACACGCTAACGAATCGTCAAGATACACAAATAAATATTCACGTATCGAAGCGGGTAACTTTGTCCATTAAACGACACATTCTTTGGGCTGTATTGCACAGTCCAAACGGCATCACTGTGAAATGGTATAACTTTCGATCTGGCGTAGTGAACGGCGTCTTTTTCCTAGAATTCTTTTCTAAGGGGATATGCCAAAAGACATCTTTCAGGTTGAAAAAAAGCTGCCGATAATGGGGAATGTCTTTGTTTAACCGGTAAGTTTTCATCGATCACCTCAATTATGTGCTCCTCTATTAGCTTGTGCTTATTTGGAGGCTTTCGCCTTCCCAATTACCCTCTGAACTTCTTCCCTGGATAAATCAAGCGCCGCGCTGGTGTTTCGCAGTTCGCGCATACGGCGGGTTACATGTCGTTTCGCTTTGTCTACCGGAGGATGCAATGTAAAAAGTCGGCTGAAGTAGCTCGCGCATCTCTTCAGGTCCGACGAGGCGCCGTCACCGAATTAAACATCCACTCGGTCATCGCGTCTTGTCGGGTTAGAGGAGAGGTTACAGGACCTTAAGTGCTCCTCCCACTTTTTCCGCTTATGGTTATTTACTACGGTACGAATATCCGCCTTTAAATCCCTGATTAGGGGATTCCCGGGATGGTAGTTCCGAAGGATGTCGCGCCTGGATGCGGAAGGAACGGTCACCAGAGGTGACGTCTGATGGAGTGGGGAGAGCACTGAAGGCATTCTCGGTTAATTCCGTGAAGCCAGTCCAGTTAGCTTTCTTGAAGTTAACGAATGTTCGGTGATCCGCGGAAACAAAGTCGGGAGATCTGTCAATCGAGATGTGTATGGGTAAGATGCTAGTGTCAGTATAGGTCGCCAGACTATACTGTTTATCAGACCAGCACTCGCAATTGTTATGTCAGACGAGCTTTAGCAATTACCCACAACTCTGGTGGGGGTGTTATCGTTGATTGTGCAAAATGGCGAATCGTAAATATGTTTCGCCAGTTCCATTCCTCTACGATCATTTGACAGGCTAGAACGCCAAAGATCGTGGTGCGCATTAAAGTCGCCTAAAACCAAAGGCACCTATATCAGGGCTTTATCCTACTGGGCCCTGACATTCTAGGGTAGTATACCTTCGGTCGATGTCGCCATCGATAAAACGATACTACACGGTGTTGTGTAGGATGAACGCTAAGCCACCACCATGGTCTCGCTCGCGATTCTTGCGGACTATGTTGTATCCGGCCCATCTCAGAAGATCCGAGCGGGCGGTCAACTTCGTTTCTTGGATCGCAGCAATTGACAGATGCTCCCGGCTCATGTAGTCGACTATTTCGTCGATCTTCCTCTGAAGTCCGTTTCAGTTGAATTGTAAAAATCGTGTCTGTCTCGGGGGAACGTTCATGATGCGGGGGATGAGGGAGTGATGCGTGAATGGGGTGTGTTGCTGCCGTGATACCCGCTGAGATTGGTTCCGCACGTTGGTGTTGGTTGGCGGCGTTGTTATAGAGTCGAGCGGGGGCAGACTCCTACAGCATGGGGTAACGTATGCATCACTCTACTCACGGGTGGTGCGCATGCCAGAGCACGTCCGAAAGTGATACCAGCCGGAGCAAGAATTACATCTGACTGAGGTCGCGATCCGACGTACTATGGTCAGACACACGGAACAGACTGTGCGGGGGACTAGGAGCTGCTGGGTAGCCCTCACACGGGAGGAGGAGGAGTAGCTGGTTGTGGGAGGGGAAGGGGGTGGGGGTTGGCAGAAGACATGCTACGGGGAGCTCCGGGAGGCCGTAGAGGTCTGCGGGTTACCCACATCAGGCAATGGTGCTGAAGGCACTGCCGTGGAGGCTGAGGCCGCACTTGGGCGCTGGCAGCATGGGGACCCTATGAGTCTTAAGGCCTGAGCAGACCCTAAGATGACTCCAACCATGGCACTGGTTGCACTTTACTGAGGTGGAGGAGTGGTGGAGTCTTTTAAGGCACACGCAGCAGGAATAATCCGTCGGACCAGGGTTGATTTTGACGCCAGCATGAGAAGGATTTGGAGCAGCCCAGCTGCGAGGTGTTGCTCCGTTGGCGTACTTAGATTAATTTTACCGTGGTCAACAGGGTAACGGGGTTAGATCGCCGAAAGGGTGACAGCCCTTGGTCGGATAAAATCCGGATCAACTTCGGTACGTAGAACCAGCTGTCTTGAGAGTTGGCCAATGTGTGCTCAGACCTTTCGCTATTCTCACCGTAATTACGATCGTCTTCTCCTCGTCTCATGACCTACGGGGCTGATGCTACCCTCGACCGATGACCTAGTGCTTCAGCAGATGTTTCAATTTCAGCAACCCTATCGCATAGATTCACAACATTCTCTGGCATGTGCCGTACTTTGTTCATGCACTGCGACATCATTTCGCCCTGTTTCTTCATCATGATCGTTAGTTTATTTAGCTGCTATATACTCGCTGTCATTGTATTTGGAACCACCAGATGCCGGGTCTTTAGGTGGATTAATCTCCACGGGGAAAAGCTGAAGCTGTTGTTAGTCTATGGCATCGAATCCTCGTCTTTGACAGCTACGCGGTTGATCCAAGTTTGCTGTTCCAAAAACTCTATTCACACACCGATTAAATATATCTGATGGGATGAAATCCACTGCGTGTTCAATTACCGTGTCTATCTGATTAATAGAGCCGATGACTTCATTCTCCAAGGCACGAGAGATACTACGAGTGACAGGCCGATTTTCATTAAATATCCTAAGTCAGGGGACACTATCTTTTCCGCCTCTTCTTGCTCAGCTTGCATAACACCAAAAAGAAACTTACTGCAATCTTACTACACTTCAACCGAAAAGAAACCGGAACCTAGGAAATAACACACATTGAGTGAGTACATAATGAGAGCGTATGACCCCCAGTTACTTTGTTCGTGTGACATGTCAATTTCTAGTATCGCAACTCCCGCGATGGCCCCTACTACCCCCTGTAGAAGTCAGCTGTGCCCCTCAACAGTGCACAGTGCTTGATCACACCCTGAGTAGTTCATGACTGCGTTCTCAAGGTGAAATAAACAGTTGTGACGAGTGGGACTGAAGTTAGAAAGTTGTTTGACAACCGTTGCTAGTAAATTCAAACTGTTGATCTGTCAAACTGTTGCGAATGAAGAGAAGCTTTGAATTTGTTGCTTAAAATGCCGCGTACCTCCAAAAAAGAAAAATTAATTGATTTTATTATTGGAGCAGCTGCGTTAGATTTTCTGCATAAGGATGGTAACTATTTACTTGATTTGTTAAATTTAAAAAATGTACTCTTACATACACATAAAGTCAATTCACAGGAAGCCATTAGCCAGCGCTCAAAGTTGGGCAAGTATTTACGCTCCTCGTGTAAACATTGTCCCCCTTAGACGGCTTAGTCGTCTAGAAACCCATAAGCGCCGTTATCCGGGTCGAAGGACCATGTCTAAGCGGGTGTGGGAGAATGTTTGAATGTATTCGAACTGTGCGTTAGGCTCGCGCAATGCCATGTGGTCTTGTACCCAATACCATAAACAGGCATCTGACGCTGCGCAGATGCCAATCGCATGCCGCTCAAAGGACCGTGGGATGCAAAGTCGTAAACATATCAGATAGTCAGATATCTGATTTGGACCTTAAGAAGGTCAATTCCATTGCATACAATGGGCACTTAAGGCTATATCCCTTCGCTGATCATTTGAGAATTGCAATCTTGCATATCTGCATGAATCGTTCCTACATATATGATAGAAAGCAAAAACACAAATAACAGGAAGCAATTAGCATAATTATGAAAGGATTTACGTTTCTCGCGAAAACAAAGTCCGTTACATCGTAAAAAAAAATTTATATAATAGATATATAATTAAATACCGCAAAAGAAAGGGTAAGGGCCAAATTTTCTTAACCGTTAAACACATAATCTCAAAAATACAGCATCCAAACTGTATAGTGGTCACTTTATCCGGTTTTACAACCGCATGATGTGGCTAGTAGAAAGAATGATGATTGCCACTGGAGATTATTTCGCGCGGGCAGCTGAGCTACATATAGTCGGGGTTAAGATATTTTTGCAACACATTGTTCTATGGAGCGTGCGCTCCATACTGAAAAACTGTTGAAGCGCTGCAGACCGGGAGTGGCTGAAAGAGAGTTTTGCGGGGAACTCTTCTTTGAATGGAAGTCGCATAATATGCCGACCGTTTGTGCACGAGTAGTTAGCTTGTATATGTTCTCCCAAGCTTGACCCTCTTCCCAGAATTTTCTCAATTGATCACCTAGTCTCTCAAGTGTCTACTTGTGTCGAGAATGACACCACTTTTTCGGTTACTGAACCTCTAACGACCCAACCGAATATTGTGTTTTGCGCAAGTACTGGTCGCAAATTGTTTTTACAACTTCCACGAGAATTTGTGAAAGTAGGTCACTGCCAATTATCATGTTGGTTTGGGCTGGTATATGGCAATTTGGGTCAGACGGTTGAAGGATTTTGAACACTTGCCATTATTACGGCTTATGGTAAGGGTTGGCTAATGTCTGGTGAGATTTTGTAGCACGATGGCATGGGCATTGATCCGTTCCATGAGTTTTGGACGATGTGACCACCCATTTCGGATATTTCGAACTTGGAATGTTCGACTGGAAGTCTAAACTTTTTCTGAACTTTAGAGCAAATGAAATTCCTTTGTGAGCCTTGGTCAATTAACGCTCTGAGTTGGAAATATTCTCCTCTGTGTACCAATGCGACAAAGGGAGTCGGAAGGAGAGTTCTCGCATGTTATGATTGAATGTGTGCTTGCTTAGAGCAGCACGGTTGCTCCTTTGGATCGGAGCTTGTATGCGCTTTTCGAACTGTAAAAGTGCAACAAGGAATGATGCCGGAACTGGCAATGTGCACATAGAAATCTGCTCGTACAACCATTACTACGATGACTTCGTGATAAGCAGTTTTTGCAGAGTTGATTCTGCTTCGTAAAAAGTATTCGGTTTGATACCGACATTTTCTTGAAATTGCGGAATTGTGTAACTGGGTGCACGGATTGTGTCCTGTGTGTCCTGTTCAAGAACCTATTATGAACGATGTTTTGAGTGGCGACTGGTTTTGCTTTGTTTTGGCTTGGATGGAACCGAATAAGACCCTTAATCACTTCGTGTCTAGAAGTGAGAAAATCGCTCATTTGCGACCATTGGGCCCCAACTGTCTGTTGATACGCTTTGGGAATGTAAGGCGGACAGACAGTCATTTATTGTTGCTTGTAGTCTTTGTAATTGCTCTCTGTTTTCGGTCTGTATGGTGGACAGCGAGAGTAGGACTTTTACATGGTTTCCACTTAGTTACGTTTGTTCTTATACTTTGCCCGTAATGCCTACCAAGCTAGCTCGAAATTATCAACGCTCAATGGATATTGTTTAACGATTAAGCCGGCTTTGCCTTCCGTTTTGTACCGGAGATATGCACGGGAGAGCTTAGGGTGGCTTATGTAGACCGCTGTGAACATATCATCGCTCAATGGATATTGTTTGACGATTAAGCCGGCTTTGCCTTCCGTTTTGTACCGGAGATATGCACGGGATAGCTTAGGGTGGCTTATGTAGACCGCTGTGAACATATCATCGCTCAATGGATATTGTTTGACGATTAAGCCGGCTTTGTCTTCCGTTTCGTACCGGAGATATGCACGGGAGAGCTTAGGGTGGCTTATGTAGACCGCTGTAAACATATCACGAAAAGCTGGCCATTCTTCTATATAGTATCTCTGTCTCGCAGGCTGGTACTTTAAGGCGTATATTTGATGAGGGTGCTTCTTCTGGAATTCGTTTCACACGTCAAGCTGGACTCGGCTGAGTAGCTGCCCGAATTAATTAGAGTTGGTCTGCTGTCCTAATGGTTGTTAGTTCATACCTGTCATAGCACATGAATTATTTATTGTCTACTGAAAGTTTTAAGCTTTCGTGCTTTGAACAAACCTTTTATAGACCACTTTGAATTCTGACCAACACTCATTTACAGATTTGTCTGTTATTTTCAGATAGGTATCCATGTGATCCTGAATGGAGGACCTCAACACTGAAGCTTTTATTTGGAATAGCCATTTCTTTCTTGTTAAGGAAATAGCAATTTCGGGAAATGTTGATGATGCGCTTCTTTGCGTCTTGGCGTTCACCATTTGTCAGATGTGGCAAGGTGAGTTATGGTTGCCTCTCGGACTTATTTTGGATGTTGTCCACGAATCAGAACATATATGCAGTCACGCGAATAGCTCGAGAGTATGAAGAAAACCCATCTAGATAGTCGGGCTCATCTTCAAGCGCGTGATATGCTTCTAACGTACGCCTTTCTGGCGGTGAAGCACTGCGGGCCTTTGAATTTGACCAGGAATCCGTGTGGTAGGAGAGCGGCTTCGGTCCGTGCCAACAAAGTGAATTGGCAGCTATGTCCTGCGGCTTGTTGCCATGTGTACCGAGATCATCTGGATTATTTCCGCTTGCAACATGACGCCATGTACCACTTGGAATATAATCTCAGATTTGAGAGGTGCGGTTTGATACATAAGTCTTCCATGTGCATTGTGGCTTCTCGAGCCATGCCAATACGATCCCGGAATATGTTGTACACTTGTAAACTGAGCTGTTTTTGAATTGTCTAAACGAGGTAAACTTACCGTGTTCCACGGTGCTACCTTCCCTTTTGCAACCAGAAGGGTGGACTTTATTTCATTGCTAGCAAGTGTGCGGATGTAAACTGTTGCACAAAATCCGAGGCTTTTGGAGACCTCGCAACATACATTAATTTTCATATACATACACTGAATTTATATACAATACATACATTGAATTTACATACATACATGAAATCCTTAAACTAGATAGTACATATATTTATTATACAAATTATGCAAATATTGTACTTAAATTGTTGAAAGTTAAAACATAGAGATACGTGTACGTTAGATACATGTATACATACGCTGAAGCCTATAATACATGCATACATACGTACATATAGAACAAGCGGAAAACTGTACTGCAATAAATTGTTATTATAAAATAACATTCTGTCTGCGTGCAGAATAGTATAAAAGGCGACGAAAATGCAAAGGAAATTAAGTAGCCTTTGTGTTGTCGTGGCGATAGGTATACTTGCCCGTGGGATCAACACCACCGGCAAACGTAGTGCACCTGAGGGTTTTCACCTCACGAGCAATTATCTATACTCCACTGAGGGGTTTCACCTCAATGGAACGAGGGCTAGTAGAGGGTTTTTTACCTCCACAGCTCATACGAAAGAAGTAGTATTTGTCCGTGGGATCATCACCACCGGCAAACGTAGTGTACCTGAGAGTTTTCACATCACGAACACTTATTTATACTCCACTGAGGGTTTCATTACCTGACTGGAGCGAGGGCTAGTAGAGGGTTTTCACCTCCAAAACTCGTATGAAGAAGTAGATACATGTCGTAGAAATATAATATAATATATTTGAAACCGTATATACCATATATTGATTGTTTATACCTAATAAATTTGTTTTAACGAACACAGCGTGTTATTACTTTAGGAAACCCTTGGCAAGGCTGAGCTGACCCCAGCCAAGTGGAAAACTTCGTTACAACTGGCGCCCGAACAGGGGCTCTAAAGTAAGATGAACGAGTGTGGGTGTGGGTGTACTACCTCAATCGAGAGGAACTATTGAGGTATGCAGAAGAGTCTGGATTCGAGAACTACGGAAGAGTGGAGGAGCGGCGCAAACGCTTTGCGAGCTTCATCCAGAATCAGGGTGAAGGAGAAGGCATACAAAGACGCTTGACGGAGTTGGCCCTTCGATATACTCGGCTCTCGTATGGTTCAGAAACAAAAAATCAGCACTGGCAGGAATGGGACACTTTTAAAAGGGACTTCCTGAAGTTCTTCCTAAGCTCGCGGTACTTTGAACAACTGGACGACGAGATACGGCGGCGCGTCAAACGAACGGGTGAGCGATTTAAAGATTACGTCCTGGTGCTATAAAGACTCATGCGGCACGCGAACTACACGGCCGAAGAGAAACTGAGCCGTATTTATCGCAATTCTCGCAGAAAATATCAACTGTATGTCGAACGAAGCGAGTTCAAGAGTCTGGAAGAGTTAGTGGACTTGGTAGAAGACTTCGAAAACCTTCCCCCCGAGAGAAAGCCATTAAGAGCCGCAGCGCGACCATTTGTACCTCGACGACCGGAAGAGCGGTACCAGTCTATGCACGCGAACGAAAAGAGCTATAGGTACCCACACAGCAACGAAAGGCGCGGGCAACCAAGGAGGTTTGAGGGCGCTACAAGACCAGATCGAGCAGACGGACCAGAGCGCTACCAGCAATTGCGTGAAGACCGGAATCTGAGCACACCAAGGAGAGCAGAGAGCCAACCAGATCAGCAAGGGAGGTACGTAGACATTTCGCCCACGGCTGTCACAGTCCAAAAATGGAATTTTGTTGGAAGTGTGGACGTTGTGGAGTATACACCCAAAATTGCTGCACAGATCTACAGGGAAACGACCAGGGGCCTCATCAGTATCGAGGGATGGAGTCCACAACACTCCTTCGAGAGCAGCAGCGGCACTAAACCAGACACAAGGCCGGATCCCGGCCAAGGTAACCATGAACGGCGAGAAAATAGTAGCGGCAATAGATACCGGAGCAACGAGGAGTTTCGTGAGCGAAGAGGTGGTGAAGAGGTTGGGTACGGAAAGGGCGAAACCCGTAAAGACGCGAGTGGTAATGGGAGATGAAAGGCGCAAAGACATCGAGGAAGCAGTAGAAGCAGAAGTGAAGTTGGGGGACGAAGTACACAACAGCGATTTACTTGTTCTACCAAGCCTGGTCGATGAAATGGTACTCGGGAGAGTCACTAAAATTAAGAATGGATAAAAGGGAAGACGAGATTGTCACGTGCACCGCCATAGTTGAGAAAAGAGCGAAGGAATACACGGCCTCAGAAGGCCCAAAACAAACCACACCACAAGCAGGCAACCCAGCGGAACTTTGCAGGAAGAGTTGAAACAATTTGAGGAGATGTCAGGACCGTTCAACGTCGCCACACATAAAATAATCATGCGAGAGGATCGACCAATAAAGCAGAGGTACTTCCCCAAGAACCCAAAGTTGAAGTTGAAGTTTTATATTTGCATATTTCGTTTTTTTATCAAATTAAATAAATTGTAGTCATTTGTATTCCTACCATATTATTATTATTATTATTGGAAGATATATGAATAAATGTACTACAGGCGTGAGCACATACATATATGCCTTTTGAATTAAACTTTTCATAATTTTATTTACATTTTTTGATACATTACTTTATTTGAATTTTCTTGGAATTTTCGAGAACCACAAATATTTTCATTTCTGGTTCGTGGCAAATTAACTAAGAAATTTTTAAATATTCTGTGGCTTAGATATTGAAGTGTAGTTTTAAGATTAAATTAATTTTTACGCTTGTGAAATCTTTAGTTTGACTAGGAAGATTTATTTGGCATTCGTCACAGAAGCGAGAACATCAACTGCGACATATCCGAATGTCAGATAAGGGGGGAGTAGAACGCGGGTTAGGAATTTTGATTCAAGCAGACCAGTTACAAGAAGTTATTCGCGCGCTCGGTGGAGCAGAAAGATTCAAAGACATGGAAGCTGGAAGTTCCAAAGCTCCGATCGGTGAGCCCTCCGGTACCATGACGAGCATAGAACAGCTAAGTCGTCTAACGGCTATGATGATGCAGCAGAACGACATGATGTCGCAATGCATGAATGAAGTGCGGCACATGCGGGAAAACGTGGCGAACCTCAGTGGGCGTGTAACGGAAATGGAGACTTCAGCGCAGGCCCTGGGACAGCGGTGTACTGTGGCATCCACTCCCGAAAATCTAGGGCAACGCCGTTGCGTTGCTAGTAGAAATGCAATGTCAAAAGAACCAAATGTTTGTGAAACACCGAGATAGAAAAAGGTAGATCTCGAGAAATGGCATATAAAGTTGGATGGAACTGGAAAAGGGATGAGTGTGGAAAGTTTCATTTTTCGGGTTGAAAAATTGCGGGAACAGAATGATATATCATATTTCCAGCTCTTCACAGATTTTCATTGTTTGATTTCAGGAGGCGCTCTGAAGTGGTATTGGCAGATGCTTGAAGACAAAGCAGACCATCCAGATTTTGGATATTTCGAATTGAAGGCAGAACTACTAAACCACTTCAGAACTGCTGAGTCTGATCATGAAATAATCCACGAAATCTTAGAAAGAAAGCAACAGCCTCACGAGAGCTTTAATGAGTTTTATTGTGATATTCATGACCTTATTTTCAAACTCCGTCGTAAAATCTCTGAGAAAGAATTAGTAGGAATGGTCAGGGGAAATCTTAAGCCATACGTAGCTAACTTGACGTTCGCGTCCAAGATGGATAGCATGGCGGAATTAGCAGCTGAATGTAAGAGAGCTGAAAAACTGATTAAGGATAACAGAGGTAGACCTAGGGCAGTTAATGAATTAGAATTAAGACACGAGAAATTGATAGACACCACAGTAGAGGCGTTAGATAAGAGCCAGATGAATAAGAAAGCATCTAATGCTCACTTAGCCAAGCCTTCATCCACATCGGCTGGCCCTAACGTAGTTAAATCAACCATAAATTCTTTCTGTGCCTCACCTTTCCACTTAATGTTATGTTTTTCGTGCGGGATGCCGGTGAACCACTACAACAAAAATTCAACAGAGGCGCAAAAAGATACCAAGTGCAACTCTTCTTTTCACAACATGTTGTGTTTTGCTTGTGGGAGTGATGCATCCTTTTGTGTATTTAAAGATCAGGGAAAATCCAACCTGGCGGAGATGACCGGGAGCTTCAGCCAGAAAACAGGCAACCCGGAAAGAAAGTAGTAAGGATTTTAGCTAGGGAGAACAAAAACGAAAAACAGAAAGAAGATGAAATAGTAAAAGTACAGGAAGCTAAGCCAACTAAAAGTTTACATCAACGTAAATTAGAGTACGAAGAAGCGCGTAGGAGAATTTTTTATGAGGAATTTAATAAAAAGAATAATAGGAATTATAAGAAGATTGCTAAAATGAGAGAGAAAAGAAAATGTTTGAAAATAATCCACAACAAAATAATTTCAACGATAGTTACAGTCAATGGGGACAACAGATTCTTTGCGAAGACCAAAATAGGTGGTCATGAAGTACTGGCATTACTCGATTCGGGAGCAGGAGCCAGCTGCATAGGTAAAAGCTAAAAGGAATTGTTGAAAGGCAAAGAAAGCATAATTATGCCAATCAAGGGGCAAAATATTAGGACGGCGAACGGAGGAGAGACTGCTGTAATAGGAGCTGTCAAATTACCTGTTGTATGGGATAACCTAACAAGAGAAATGGAGTTTTTAATAGTTCCAGGGCTCCAGCAAGAAGTATATTTAGGGATCGATTTCTGGTCAACTTTTGATATGAGTGTTGTGAGCAAAGGGGCGAAGGGGAACGTTAATGAGGCTAGAGTTTCAGAGCTGGCAACCGCTGATGGTAATTTATCATTTGACGCAGTATAACACCTACTTTCGACCGAACAGACAAATGCACTAGAATGGGTGAAATCACAATTCCCTTCATTTTCAACCTTGGGACTAGGCCGAACAAATGTAGAGGAACATGTGATTGAAGTTGTTGACGAGAATCTGCCGGTGAAACAGCGACACTACCCAATCTCACCTGCTATTCAAAAACTTGTGTTCGCTGAGCTGGACAGGATGCTTAGTATGGGAGTTATTGAAAAGTCAAACAGCAGTTGGAGCTCACCTGTTTCCTTAGTGATTAAAGGTACCAAAAACCGTCTTTGTCTAGATGCGCGCAAGGTCAATGAACGTACCATTAAAGATGCTTATCCGCTGCCACATATAGATGGTATCCTTAGTAGACTTCAAAATACCCGGTATATATCAGCCATAGATCTTAAGGACGCGTTTTGGCAGATACCATTAGAAAGTAAATCCAGAGAAAAGACTGCTTTTACGGTTCCTGGTAGACCTTTGTATCTGTTCACCGTGATGACTTTCGGACTCTGCAACGCAGCGCAAATAATGTGTCGTTTAATGGACAAAGTAATACCTGCTCCGCTCCAAGATTGTGTGTTTGTATATCTTGACAATCTGTTAGTGTGTTCGGAAGATTTCTCATCCCATATGTGTTTGTTAGAAAAGGTTGCGAGGTGTTTACGAGATGCAAAACTAACAATCAATGTAGAAAAGAGCAAATTCTGTTTCAAAGAAGTACGATACCTCGGATATGTTGTCGGGGATGGATGTATTCGAACGGATGAAAATAAGGTAGCTGCGATGAGAGATTTTCCAGAACCTAAAAGTCCAAAACAACTTCGTCGGTTCCTGGGCATGACAGGCTGGTACCGGCGTTTTATTCAAGACTATGCGACGATTGCAGCTCCACTGCACGACTGCCTCTCAAAAGACAAGATAAAGAAATTCACGATGACCAACGACGCCAAGGCATCATTTGAGAAGCTTAAGTCAAGATTGATAACAGCACCGGTATTGACGCATCCCGACTTTGACCGACATTTTTATATACAGTGCGACGCTTCGACAGACGGGGTGGGAGGAGTGCTATTCCAGCTAGATGACGACCGAAATGAACGACCAATTGCGTATGTGTCTGCTAAACTCAATAAAGCTCAAAAGAATTATAGTGTTACTGAACTGGAATGCTATGCGGCTATCATAAGCGTGATAAGATTCAGGCCATACGTAGAAGGACTACCATTTACTATCATTACGGACCATGCAAGCCTAAAGTGGCTCATGCAACAGAAAGACTTATCTGGGAGGTTAGCAAGGTGGAGTTTGAAACTTCAAAGCTTCAACTTTAACATCGAACACAGGAAGGGAGCGCAAAACGTAGTGCCCGACACCTTGTCCAGGATGAATATGGAAGAGTTTAAAGTGAGTGACAGGATACTACAATAGAATCACCATGTTTTTCCTCGGAAGAATACGAAGAACTTAAAAGGACAGTGACCGAAAATAAAGACAGACTTCCAGACCATTGCGTATCAGACGGTTACGTGTATAGAAGGACTCAATTTGACAGAGGGGAAGAAGTTCAAACGGACCAGTCCTGGAAACTTTGGGTTCCCACGGAGTTGAGACCTGGCTTGGTAGAATCTTCTCACAGTTCTCCATCAGCTGGCCACGGTGGAATCCATAAAACCTTGGAAAGACTACGCGAAAAATATTACTGGCCGGGAATGGTAGCGGATGTATGTGCTCTTATAAAAAAGTGTGAAGTTTGCAAGTGCAACAAAACGCAAAATGTTTTCAAGAAACCACCTAATAAGAAACAGCATATTACCTAACGTCCATTTCAAAGGCTGTTCATAGATTTCATGGGCCCATTTCCACGTAGTTGTGATGGTAATGTGTATGTATTTGTTTGTCTTGACCATGCGTCTAAATTCGTGTTTTTGCGACCGGTCCGTAAAGCCACTTCAACAGAAGTCATAAAATACCTCGAAAAAGACGTTTTCCACGTATTCGGTGTGCCCGAATATGTACATTCGGATAATGGTAAACAATTTGTCTCGGACATGTTTAAAAGTTTCTTAAGCAAATATGGCACTAAGCAGATAAAAACTGCATTTTATTCGCCTCAAGGGAATGCTGCAGAAAGAGTGAACCGATCAGTATTACAGGTCATAAGATCGTTCATCAATGAAAATCAATAACACTAGAAGCGCAGTCGTAAAATTCCAGATAGGACAAACTGTATATCGTAAGAACTTTAAACAAAGTTCACAAATCGAAAGATATAATGCAAAATTAGCTCCGAAACACATAAAATGTATCGTGCTAAAGGTTATAGGGAACGCTATGTATGAGCTTGGAGATAGCAATGGAAAAAAAATCGGTACCTACCACGCGAAAGACATTTTTGCCAAGTAGTATTACACGTTTTCCTGGTTAGAACTCGTTTTACCTGTTGTAAGTTAAGGACATTGGAAGATACTGGACTACCCAAAACTTAGGAACGCGACCGAAATAGCCCATAAGTGTATTAATTTTTAGCCTAGTTATCTGGAAAAATTAGTCCTCATCTGTTTATTTAACCAAGGACACTAACACAAACTCAACTCGAAAAAAAAAAAAAAAAAAAACAGTACATGCGAACTTAAGTTGTTTGCCCGGCTCGGAGTCGTGGGTCGAAGCCACACGTTAAATGCGACAAATAAACCTGGACAGGCTGCGTTATTAAAATTTTTTACACACTCGCTCCATGATGCAAGCACCATCGGCGGATGTGAGCCTGTAACGACAGCCTTAGGCCGAAAATAATGTAAACAGTGTATGTGTGTTAGTAAAGGGTGGTTAAATTTTCAAGGGCCGATGTTGATTTTGAATAAAACACAAACTATTTAGGAAATTATTGAAATTTTATTTTATTATGATATATTGGTATTACTCAATTATGTATGTAACAAAATATCGGCCAAATGAGCGCCGCGACCTCGGCGGCACACCTCCATACGATAGTCCAAATTTTCGATGACGCTGAGGCATAATGGAGTTTCTATGCCGTTAATGTGCCGAATTATCTCATCCTTTAGCTCTTGAATTGTTGCTGGCTTATCGGCGTACACCTTTTCTTTCAAATAACCCCAGAGAAAAAAGTCCAACGGTGTCAAATCACATGATCTTGGGGGCCAATTGACATCGCCATTACGTGAGATAACACGGCCATTGAATTTGTTGCGCAAAAGAGCCATTGTTTCGTTAGCTGTGTGGCAAGTGGCACCGTCCTGCTGAAACCACATATCGTCCACATCCATATCTTCCAATTGTGACCATAAAAAATTCGTTATCATCTCACGATAGCGAACACCATTCACAGTAACTGGTGCATTGGTTTTTCGATAATCACTCTTGGATTCTCATTCGCCCAAATGCGGCAATTCTGTTTATTGACGAATCCACTGAGGTGAAAATGTGCCTCATCACTGAAGATGATTTTCTTCGAAAATTTTCATAATAAGTCTGGATAACTTTAACACGTTGTTGGATTGTGTATCTCTTCATGGTTCAAATTGAGTAAGTCTGAAATAGAGAAATGTCAAATTGAATTCGGAAAAAAACTTGGCGTTTAGGTGTGGTTCACATTCAACATCGGCCCTTACAATTTAACCACCCTTTATGAGTCGGAGGAGTATGCGCCTGTGTGAGTACGATCAGCACAGACTATGTTGACGTAAATGTTGCTAACGAATTATAACACATAACCCTCTTGACATGTTGACGGAAGTCCCCGAGTAGGCATCATGTAGTATTTACAACATTTGCCGCGATGAAAGTACGAATGTGTGTGAACGCGACACATGTAGTGGTATCCATCAGCAATATTGCGGAGCCTTTGAGTTTCGTTATGGACCAAACAACATCTATATAAGGCCCATAAAATTTATAAACGAAAAAAAAAAGAAAAAAAGGTTTTGAAGTGCCGACAGCCAAAATAAAAAGTGTAGTGTAATAAATTTGTGGATATTTAAATATTTATAAAAAAAAAAAAAGGTGATGATAATAAGGAGTTAACAAAAAAAAAAGGAGAAATAAAAACTGTATGGGCAGGCTCCCAAGTAGCCAGGAGTTGAATAACTAAATAACAACGAAAATTAACTGGAATTGGAGGTAAGCAGATAAATGTTGAATTTTTATTATAATATACATATGTACAATTATATACACATATGTTTAAGTTTAAAAAAAAAGGGAAAATGAAATACCCTAGTTATTGACAAAAATCAGGTCACCAGAAAGCAAAAATAAAAAAAAATAAGGACCTCCACGATTTTTTATACACCAACACTGTCATCATAATAACACCACAAAAAAAAAAAAAACTGAAAGAAAAAGGACCAGAGGAACCACCACCACGGCAGGACCTCCGACAAATGTACGAGGATTCCAACCCAGGACGTAATCCAGGAATACAAAAATTGTCAACCTTTTTTTATTATTTTTGATTTTTTTACACTTACCAATTTCTTGTGAGCTTCTTTCTGATGTTTTTTTGTAAGCAAAATTATGAAATAATGTTTGATTAAATTATATTTGTAGGAAGATATATAATACTATCTGCAATAAGTTCAGGAGACTTTTCATAAACAATTTTTTTAGAATTTCAAACAAAGAGGAAGCAAGAAATATTTCCTTCATTTGCTTTTTATATTGAGTTTCCTTTTTTTGCTTTTTGTTAATGTAACAAGTTGCTTTTTTTACACCGTTTTAGTACTTAAGATATTATCCGATTAATATCTTATTCTCTCTTACACACAGTACTTTTTGCACTCAAACTTAAATTTTATGTCACACATAACCTTCCTTTAGTTCGTCATTTGAACACATGGTAAAAGAAAAAAAGGGGGCGAATAACATATGCATAGTAAATTAATCTAATTTTAAATCATATTTTTCATTTATTTTTATTTTTATTTTTTTTATAACAGTTTTTGTGAAATAATTATCGAAAACTTTTTGTTAAGTCACACCGAACCCGGCACTATATACGCGATCCGCGACCCGTCAGCTATATTCACAACTAATCCGTAGAGTAGCAATATAATATAGGTATACCTATATGTACGTACACTTTTGAGAATTTAAATAGAAGAGTAGAGTACCAGTGAGACAGGCTCATACACGTATATATTCTTTGTTTTAAGCTTCTCTTCTCCCACACAGGTTCTTCTCCAATATGTTGGTACCATCATCGCGGAGCTGACCAGGTGAGTGACTACTATACTCTTATACACACAAGAATACACACATGTACATATATATAGGGACACCTAGTTCTTTTATTTTTTTATTATGCATTACCATTCTTCCTTTTTTTGTTTTTCTTTGATTTGTGTTTTTTTTTTT
Organism: Ceratitis rosa; assembly: GCA_037013455.1. NCBI lineage: Eukaryota > Metazoa > Arthropoda > Insecta > Diptera > Tephritidae > Ceratitis > Ceratitis rosa. The sequence continues at coordinate 503,656 of JAWMAG010000097.1, read as the reverse complement.
TTAATTTTTATTAGAATTCAATAAAGTATGTATTATATTATTCATAACTGAGAGTAAGATATTAAAAGCTGAGTAGGAATTTTAAGTAAGGGAATATTGTATTTAATTTAATCTAAATTGTAATTTAACAAAGAAAAAAAAAATGAATTATCCTAACAAATGAAGATATTATACATAATTCTATAATAATATGAAGCACTAAGTTAATTTATGGTGTAGGTGTTGCGGTTGCACGTACGAGGGGACATGAGAGTGATGACTAACGCAGGGACAGATTAAGACCGACGGACGAGACTGTTGACAGACGGACCTTTTCAGGAAAGGGGGTCGTTGTAAGATGAGAGGAGTCAACACAACGGCCATGGCTTCGCATTCACACGTCGAAGGGGCGGGTAGACTCCACCTGACTGACGGACAGCGACGAACTGACGGGATTGAACACATATTTTACACTCGACATTTTTTGTTGTTTCCTAAACATCTCACACATTCGGCATGAAAATTTTGTTACCGTAGCGTAGGCAGAGCGAGTGGCCAACAACCCACCCAACCGATGAGCTAGTCCAGGGACCGCAAGCATGCCGAAGCAACACTCGACCTTGCCACAAACATGCAGCTACATAACAGTAGGTGAATCCACATGGTACAGTCCGGCGGACATAGTCCAGGGAAGAGACCCAATAATGCCGAATAATCTCTTCGATGAACACACCTTTGGAACCGCGCAGAGGACCCCGACACCAGCAGAGAAAGCAACAATGATGGCAGAAGTTTACAGAATAGTCCAAGGTAACCAATAACGCGCAGCAACCGATCAAGCGCGTTATTACAACCTGCGAAGGCGAAATTGGCAACCAGCTATAGGCGACTTGGTGCTAGTGAAGGAGCATCACCTTTCAATAAAGTAATGTCAAATCTAGTGGTTAATCACAAAGGAATAAGCAAACAAAAATTTTTGTCAAAGAAAAAAGTCGATTTTTCAGCGAAATTTCGATTTTAAATTGTTTATAAAATAAAAGCTTGTGTTAAAATTTTAGACAAATCGCTTCAGCCGTTTTCGAGTTATAGTGGTCACCGACTTTAAAAATACCATTCTGAGAAAAACGCGTTTAAAGTTATACTTACGTGTATACTTACAAACACTCCGAAACGTCTTTACAAATGTGCGTGTAACTTCGAAAATATTTGCCGGATCGATTTGAACTTTATTGTGTGTATTCTTAAATATATATAGATAGAGAAAATAAAATAAAAAAAATCGATTTTTTGAAAATCATAACTGTATATAACCCCTTAAGTGAGAGAAAATATACATAATATACATACATACAATATATGCAAAGAAGTGAATAGCTATATGCAAGCAAAAACACATGGACACACAAAAACAACACCACAATTTCAAGAAAATGTCGGTATCAAACCGAATACTTTTTACGAAGCAGAATCAACTCTGCAAAAACTGCTTATCACGAAGTCATTGTAGTAATGATCGTACGAGCAGATTTCTATGTGCACATTGCCAGTTCCGGCATCATTCCTTGTTGTCCCGTTGTTCCCGTTGTCGCATTGGAACACCAAGGAGAACATTTTCAACTCAGAGCGTTAATTGACCCAGGCTCACAAAGGACTTTCATTTACTCTAAAGTTCAGAAAAAGTTTAGACTTCCGAGATATTAGCCAACCTTTACCATAAGCCGTAATAATGGCAACTGACATGATAATCGGCAGTGGCATACTTTCACAAATTCTCGTGGAAGGTGCACAAAAAATTTTCGACACAGTACTTGCGCAATATTCGGTTGGGTCCGTAGCAGTCCAGTAACCGAAAAAGTGGTGTCATTCTCGACGCAAGTAGAAAAGATTTCAACTGTGACACTTGGTGATCAATTGAGAAAATTCTGGGAAGAGGAAGAAATTCCTCCAATTCCACAAATTTCAAATGATGATCTAGCTCGTGAAAACATATACAAGCTAACCACTCGTGCACAAACGGTCGGTATATTATGCGGCTTCCATTCAAGGAAAAGTTTCCCGCAAATCTCTCTTTAAGCCACTCCCGGTCTGCAGCGCTTCAACAATTTTTCAGTATGGAGCGCACGCCCCATAGAACAATGTGGTGCAAGAATATTTTAACCCCGACTCTATGTAGCTCGCCTACCCGCGTGAAATAATCTCCAGTGGCAACTATCACTCTTTCTACCAGCTATGTCATGCGGTTGTAAAACCGGATAAACTGACCACTAAAGTTCAAGTTCGCCTCAAAAAAATCGAGCTCAGATAACTCCTTTAATAATGTTTTGCAAGTTGGTCTAACTCTCCAACCAGACCTCATGCTGCTCATTCTTCAATGGGGCATGTATAAGTTTGTATTCAACGGAGATATTGAAAAAATGTATCGCCAGATATTGTTTCATTGGATCATATTTCGTAAATCGGATGAATCTCATGTCACCTATTACTGTCTGAAAACTGTTACATCTGGGGTCAATTGTGCACCATACCTTGCCATCCGTACGTTGCATCAACTTGCAACGGATACTGAGGCAATATATCCATTGGCTGCACCAATAATACGAAGCCAAACATATGTCGATGACATTCTGTCCGAAAGTCATGGCATTGGCAGTGTTTCTGAATCACTTTTCCAAGTGATCAGCGCTCTGAATTCTGCTGATTTCGCACTTAAAAAATTAACGGCAAATAACGCCACTATCCCAAAGAGGATCTCCTCGATTCACGCTTTCCGAAATTCGAGAGTGTTTCTAAAACCAAAACTTTGGGTATACAATGGAACGCTCTAGCAGACGAGTTTACATACACGATTCTGCCAGCTACTCTGGGTATACAATGGAGCGCTCTAGCAGACAAGTTTACATACACGATTCTGCCAGCTACTTTGGCAAATGCGGCCACTAAGAGACAAATTTTATAGTCGATTGCAAGACTTTTTGACCCGGCAGGATGGCTGTCGCCAGTTATGATTCAAGCAAAAACTCTGGCTAGACGGTACTGATTGGGATGAATGTGCTAACCCCACAGATTTGTCAAAATGGCATACCTTTGCAGAAAATCTGCCTGCCAATTGTGCAATTGAAATACCACACTGGGTTAATCGCTCCGGCGCAGGACACCAAAATCCATGGGTTTTGCGATGCTTCGGATGGCATGGCTCGAGCAGCCACAATGCACATGGAAGACCTATATATCAAACCGCACCTCTCAAATCAGAGATTATATTCCAAGTGGTACATGGCATCATGTTGCAAGCGGAGATAATCCAGATGATCTCGGCTATAAGCCACAGGACGGAGCTGCCAATTCACTTTGGTGGAACGGACCGAAGCGGCTCTCCTACCACACGGATTCATGGTCAAATTCAAAGGCCCGCAGTGCTTCACCGCCAGAAAGGCGTGGCTGCATATATGTTCCGATTCGTGGACAACATCCGAAATAAGTCCGAGAGGCAACCATTACTCACCTTGCCACATCTGACACATGTTGAATGCCAAGCCGCAAAGAAGCGCATCATCGACATTTCCCGAAAATGCTATTTTCCTAGCAAGAAAGAAATTATCATTCCAAATAAAAGATTCAGTGTTGAGGTCGAACGCCTATTGGAAAGACTGTGTTGCAGTCTTCATCTGCTTCGCAACGAAGGCAGTGCATCTTGAGCTATGTATGTTCACTAGGCTGTCCCTTATATGGCAAAAAAATTTTTTTTTTAGGATTTCGAAACGCATACCCCCAATTTTTTTATAAATGCTAAAATGTACTTATGGTAAATATGAAATTTCATATCTGTAGCATGATTGCAACCCGTGCCGACCGAGCTCTAAAGTTTAATAAAAAATGGTGTTTTGGTCTGACATTTTGGTTTGATCCAAAACTAATTAAAATGCAACAAATAAAGTAAATATGAGTAAAACTAAAAAAATATCAATACAAACTTTTATTTATATACAAATTATAATAATAATGAATTAGGGTAACTTCTCTTCAGTGTAGTTTTTTCACAGTCTGGATACAGATTTCTGTGTTCCTGAACACAACGCAACAAAAACTGTTTTTGCTCTTCTTCAGCCGTGATAAGACCATTAAAATCTTGCATTAATTTAACAGCTCTTCCAGCAGTGTCATTTACGACCTTCAAACGACTTAATCGTCTTCTAGCTTTCAAAAAAGCAGGATTGTCACCCCACGAAGATACGTCTTCCCGAAGAAAACTGTCGTCGATCTGTAGTCGAGATAGAAATCGTTTGCTTCTTTGAGTCACAAAATCATCCAGCGTCATATCTGAAATAAAGAAAAAACCATCAAAATAAGCAAAAACTAAACCACAAAACTTTGAAAAAGAAACTAGAAAATATTAAGTACTTACCAAATAAATTTTGCGCAATTTCTTCCTTCGATGGGACATAGCGTTTAGAGGAATCTGAACTTTTGTCTCTGATTAAATTATTAATCATTTTTGTCTTGGTTTTGGTATCAACTTCTTCATCAAAGAGTGATAATATGACTGTTTCTTCACACAAATACCATAAATGATGAATAAACTTGCTTATGGATGCCTTGGAACTTGTCGCGTCTACTTTTTCATATTCTTTTAGAGCTTTCAAAAAGGACAAGTCTTGGTTAGGTGCTTTAACTGCCATTGTACATTCGAGACAAGGTTTGGTATACAAGGTGACGATGAATAAACAAACATCTTGTAGAGCATTTTTGTCCTTTGCAGTAATTTTAAGTTGCGATTGAAGCAAACATATTTTTATAGAATAGATTGCTCTCGCCATCCATCGCGCTTGATGCAAAGCTCCGGGGGGCCTGACTTTTAGTTTATTTTCTGTGTCTCCTCCTAAGAACACAACGCATAGTTCAACCTAAATCGTCTCTAACAAAAGATTTTTCCAGTTCAGTCTTATAAAAACTTAACAAAGATGTAATGTTTGTCTTAGCAATATGTGCTTTAACGAAATTTAGAGGTGACAAAAAGTTATCAGTGTTAATATTTTGCCAATTATCTCTTAACTTTTTGAAAATTGGAATATCTGGGCTACTTGTAATATGTTTTACCTTGGTTTCAAAAACAGCTTTAAGGACCAACTCATAAACATGATGACGACAAGCAAAAAGCAACAATTCCCTTTCTAAAGTCTGCTCCAAAATAGCACAAGCTCCACTGAAACGGCCAGTATTGGAAGCTGTTGTATCGCAGCACATTATCTGTACTTTGTCATGGAGGGTCCAGTCAAAGAGAGCAGTCGAAATGGCTTTAGCTTGATGTTTTCCAGAAGAACTCTCTAATTTCGGTACTGCAAACAGCTGTTCTCTATCGTCAAATGAAGCAATAATTGGCAAGCGTTCTTCTTTTGAACTTCGTACATCCAATCCAGGTAATAGTTTTCCAACCCAATGAACTGTGACTACGTCAGGCAAATTATTCTGGAAGTCAGTTTTTATTGCTTCTGCCCTGGATTTTCTCGCTTGAGTACGAACTTGCTGAATCGAGGATTTGTTTATAGGGAAATCATCGCTGTTCAGACCAAGCGCTTCTACAACCGAATGGAGAATGTAAACTGAGTCCCTTATGCTTAATTGGCATCGATCTAAAGCTGCTACCAGTTTAGGAGTTATTAAACTTTTCGTGCCTCTTTTAAAACCTTTTTCAGGGCAAAGAATCTGAGTACTAAGTTCAGAGTTCGAAATCTGTTCCTCATCCGAATTCTCAAGACATTCCAAGATATCTATCGAAGAAGTAGATGCAACAGCCAATAACTCTCTTTGTTTTACCTTTCTTTCCTCTTTTTCCAATCGTCTCTGCCTAACTCGGTCTTCTTTCTCCGCCAATTTTTTGTCGATTCCACCTAAGCATCCCGGTCGACCTGGCTCTCTCTGTTTCCTTAAGAAATCTTTGTCTTCCTCTATCTTCATTCTGTCAAAGGCATCTGCATGTGCAATATCAAATAAGTTATCAAGGTCTTTTACAAAATTATTTTCACGATTCTTGAAAGTCAACTGAGTTTTCTTACAGTTTTTTTGCAGCTCCCTCCAAACATGATATAAATGAATAAGATTCTTCACGCAGTTAGGGATTGCCTTCGTAGGAATTCTGGCTTTTTCCCAAAATATAATGCACTCTCTTATAACAAGATTCGCACTTTCACTAACAGTCAGCTTGACTTCACGAATATTGTAAAATAAAACGGTGAGAACTTGTCGATTAGATGGTAATTTTGCACCATTTATCTGGTGGCTTGGCAGTCCGATAAGGAAAATATTGTGTTTATCACTTCGTAATTCCACAGACATTTTCACAAAATAAACAACAACGCACTAAAAATGTTAGAAATCACTTATGAAATCACAATTGAAACTCGCAGTAACAGGTCGCCGCCCTGCTCCCGCGCAACTTGTATGGACAAGTTAAAAACTCAAGTCGGCACGGGTTATCGTTTATAAATCGGGCTAATATTTATTTCTAGACTATATTAGGTCCAGACGAAACTTTTTAGAAGGTATGCATAAAAATATATTGAAGTTGAATTTTAAGGGACACCCTAATGTTCACATTTGACAACTGAGGCATTTCAGGCAGCGTTTGCATGAAAATTATGAGCGACAACGGCAAAATGTTTATGCTCTGCCGACATAGTCCAAAAATATGCTCCTCAAGGCATAAATTGGCACAACATTCCTTCCGGCGCACCTCAGCGCATGGGTGGCTTATGAAAATGAGCAGTTGACAGCTTTAAAATCCATCTAGAAAAAACCGCTGCATCTTATAAGTTTACGTCTGTCAGCTGTTTCGCAAGACATTGCTGATCTCACCGCATTTACTGCTGGTCATTTTATCCGAGGTTCACCGCTTATGGTCATCGCCGAGCCAAACGCAATCGACATTTCATTGGCCAATCGATGGAAGAAGGTCGAAATCTTTCACAATGAATTCAGTGAACGCTGGACGGAGAAATATCTCAAAGATCTTTTTGGCACAGATTTCGTTAGCCGATAGACTGCTTAGCGGCGGCCGTTCGAGCTAACGAAAATCTAATCTTCAACCAACAGCTCTCGCTTGAGCAGGGTGGATTTAAAACCGCGGATCCTTAAAGAAATACTCGTATATTTTGAAAAATACAAAAATACAAAACTTGAGTTACCATATGGAAAATTCGCTACAAACAATATATAACAAAAAACAAAATAATTTCCAAATAAACAGAGAAATGAAAACGAGAAGTGTAAAGTGAACCGGCGATGTAATGAGTGATCAACGCTCAAATCAGATAGAGCGACGGTAGAGAGAAATACCACCTAACAGCAATGCAAAGTGCGAGAAAATCACCACCTAACAGCAGTGCAAAGGTAAGCAGTTCAACTTTAAAGACGCCAACGCAGACCTTAGCAACAACAGAGAAATAACTCTCTTCACAACATGTGTAATTTCCCTAGCAATGGCAGAAAAAAATAGCTATGCAGCCAAGCAGTGCAGCAGCAGCAGAAACTCCAGTGCGGGCGACTAATACTGGACATGGTGAGACAACCAAAATGAAAAAAAGGGTCGGCAGTGCAGACAGGCATTGATCGCTACATAAATGTGATAAACAAAAAGAGGAAGTCTAGTCCTCTCAAAAAAGTGATTAATGCTAAGAAGTATAATACCGTTGGCTCCACAATCGATGCTGGTGGTAATGCACTAAAAGGGATCATATTTGCTTCGCCAAATGAGGAAGAGCCTATAACAGACCCAAAGAGTATTTCCACAGTCATCAATACTAAACCTCCACCAATCTACTTACGGTAGCGCAGCTCAAATTTCTTCGTTACGAACATAGCCAAAATAAAAGGTACCAACATTTTCACATTGTACTTCTTAAAAAAGTAAACATAGACGAGACAAAAATACAAGTACACAGTGAAAAAGACTTTCGTGAAGATAGTCCTATTATAACACCAACAACAAAAAAGTGCAATTGTATGGAACCAACGTAAAAATCCAAGAACCCTCCAATAGCAACCGATTTACTTTATTAAGTGAGGACTGCGTAAAGGGTACTACCACAGTTGCAAATGCCAATCCACCACCAATTTACTTGCGCGAACGTGTCCCAAGCACGTTAGTTAATAATATTACCACAATAGTCGGAACTAATAACTTTCACGTTGTGCCTTTAAAAAGGGTACCATCGACGAAACAAAAATCCAAACATACAGTGAAAAAAGCTTCATGCAAATAGTAAGCTTTCTATCGTCGAGTAATAAAAATTATTGCTCATAACAACTGAAGAGCTTGAAAGGCCTAACAGTTGTAATTAAAGGTATCGAATCCTCAGTCAAGTCAGACGAAACAAAAGAGGCTCTTGAAGAAAATGATTTTAGTACTAAATCGGTTACAAATATACTCAATAAAAACAAAGTACCCCAACCAATGTTTAAGGTAGAACTAGAGCCCAATGCAAGTCAGATAAAGAAAAACGAAAAACATCACATATACAATTTAAAATATTTGCTACATCGTAGGGTAACAGTAGAAGAGCCACACAAAGAAACGACCCAGTGCAATGCACCAACTGCCAAGAATTCGACCATACTAAATCCTACTGCACACTGCGCAGTGTTTGCGTAGCATGTGGGCGACCTACATCCCACATCTGAATGCACGTCAAAGAAAGATGATGCCACCATGAAAAAATGTAGTAATTGTGGAGGTAATTGCTAATTATAGGGGCTGCCATGTATATAAAGATCTGAAAGTTAGGTTGTCAAACAATATACTAACCGAAGTCAAATATTAAATAAACCTCAAATCCAATTTGTAGAAAAAGCTACGGATGAAACTGTTCCAAACGTGCAAAATATGAATCCAAATAAATTATCTTATGCGAATGTTCTGAAGAATGATTCAGATAATATTCCACAGAACCAATCTAATGCAGATATAGAAACGATGATTTTAAACCTTACGCAGTGCATGGCAGAATTCATGTCAACTATGCAAAGAATGATTCCAGACTTGATTGAAGCCCAGAATAACATGCTACAAATTTTCCTCCAAAAAAAAGGCGTGCTAAACATTTGTTTTTGGAATGCAAACGGTGTGAACCAACATAAATTAGAATTGGCACGATTTTTAACAGAGTATGCTATAGACGTTATGCTATTGTCTGAAACGCACTTGACGGATAAATACAACTTTTATATACCTGGGTTCATATTCTACCCCACTAACCATCCTGATGGCACAGCGCACGGCGGCACTGGAATACTTCTAAGAAACCGCCTTAAACACTGTGTCTTACAACCTTACGCCACCAAATATCTACAAGCTACCTCTTTAACTTTGAATAATTATGGCAAAGAGCTAAATTTCTCAGCCATTTATTGCCCTCCAAAATTTAAGATCACAGAAAATCAATTTAAGGAATTTGTTGATAATCTTGGTGATAGATTTATAGCAGGAGGAGACAACAATGCAAAGCATGTAGGTATACTGGGGATCCCGTCTAATAAACCCCAAAGGCCGTCAGCTATACAATACCATTATAAACAAGCGTAACAATTTAGATTGTATTTCCCCAGGTCAACCAACATACTGGCCTACCGATCGTAAGAAAATATCTGACTTAATAGACTTTGCTGTCTCAAGAAAAATCGACAGGCAACTTGTATCAGCTGTGACAGTTGATGAGTTGTCTTCAGACCACTCACCAGTTCTAATAAAAATTTACGAGCGCCCGAAGATAGTTGCACAAGAATCAAGACTAACAAACAGAGAAACAAACTGGCTAAAATACAAAAAATATACTAGTAGTCAAATTAACATCAACCCAATACTGAATTGTGAAAACGATATTGATGACTACATTAATGAGCTCAATAATGTCCTTTTTTCTGCGGCAACCATAGCAACTCCAAAAAGTAAAAAGCCTATTACGTTCCCAAAAATCCTAACAAAGACAGAAATAGAAGAATTAATAAAGAATAAGCGCCGTTTGCGGAGAGAATGGCAAGAATATCGCTCTCCAGCCGCAATGTTACGGTATACATAGAAAAACTAGCGCCAAATTCTGCCAAAAAATACTCACTCAGGAAAGCACAAAAGAAATTTAAGCCTCCAATGGAAGTGAGTATGCCAATCAGGGATCCAAATGGTAACTGGACACGTAGTAACGAAGAAAAGGCAAATTCCTTTGCAAAGCATTTAAGTAATGTATTTCAGCCAAATGACGCAACTAATATTTTTATTTTGCCGGAAGTTGTTGTTAACGGCGAGGAAAATCAGGTGGCAATTAAAATATCAAGCCTAGAAGTGGTAAACGCGATACAGAAACTGAATCCAAAGAAATATCCAGGTCACGACCTTATTACACCAAAAATTCTTATAGAGCTACCAAGAGTTGCACAAGCATTGCTCTCTGAACTCTTTAATACCATTCTAAAACTAAATTACTTTCCAAACGCGTGGAAAAAGTCGCAGATATTAATGATAGCCAAACTAGGCGAAGACCATACACAGGCGTCTTCTTACCTACCAATAAGCCTACTACTCAGTCTTTCCAAATTATTTGAAAAAATTCTGCTATCAAAAATATCTCCTTTTCTCCACCGTAACAATGTGATACCAGATCACCAATTCGGCTTTCGTGAAAGCATAGTACTATTAACAAGTTAACCGAATAATTAATGAAATCAGGAAGGCATTCGAGCTCAAAGAGTATTGCTGTGCAATCTTTCTTGACGTAGCACAAGCGTTCGACAAAGTCTGGCATAAAGGTTTACTGTACAAAATACATAAAGCTTTGCTTGTTCAATTTTATATGATACTTAAGTCATATCTGACTAACAGACAATTTAGCATTAAACAATCTGAATTTATCAGTGAGGAGTATCCGGTAAAAGCTGGTGTTCCGCAGGGTAGTGTCCTTGGGCCTATTTTACATATATATTATATACACTGCAGACATCCCATTAAACAGAAAAGTGCAGACATCTACCTTTGCGGATGACACAGCTGTTTTATGCCGGCATAAATGCTCTAAAAGAGCAGCAAACACGATTAGTGATCATTTACTCCTCATCGAAGAATGGCTAGAAAACTGGAGAATTAAAGTTAATGAACAAAAGTGTAAACTCGTTACATTTACTTTAAGACCGCAATCATGTCCTGCAGTTGGCTTAAACGATACAAACATTCCCCAAGTAAATGATGTTACATATCTCGATATACACTTAGATAGAAGTCTCACTTGGAAGATACACATAGAGGCACAAACACTATACACGAAATTAAAAGCAGCTAGTTTAAGTTGGCTTTTTAATAAAAACTCCGGTCTAAAACTAGACTACAAAGTCCTTATTTACAACGCAGTATTAAAACCAATTTGGATGTATGGTATTCAACTGTTGGGTACGACCTGTGCAACTAACATTGATAAAATACAGAGGTTCCAGTCCAAAATTTTAAGAGCACTAACAGGCGCACCATGGTACGTTCATAACGTAAATGTTCATAAAGACCATGGTATTTTACTGGTTAAGCCTGAAATTGAAAAAAGCAGGACGAAGTACTTCGCAAAGCTGAGAAATCATCCAAATCCAAATCCAACAAGAAATTCCCGCCTGCAGCGAAGAGATGTTCCCGCCTTCTAAGGAGAGCGCCGTAGTTTGAAAAGGGCTGAGAGTTACATAACTTGAGCTATCATGTTTGTAATTTAGTTTTTAAGATTCGTACACTTACTGTTAGCCTTATATTAAAACAGATCCAGAAAGTAAAGGAATTGTGTATACCAAAAAAAGAAAAAATATCTAGACTAATCAGCCTGATGCCTTGCCTATCAAACCTTTTCGAAAAAGTGCTGCTATCAAAAATTTCTCTTTTTCTCCATCAAAATAATATTATTCCTGCGCATTAATTTGGTTTTCGGGAAAAACACGGCACAATTGAACAAGTAAATTGTGCAACAAATGAAATAAAGAAAGCTTTCGAAATGAGAGAGTATTGCTTGGACGTTTTTCTTGATGTGGCGCAAGCATTTGACAAAGTGTGGTATGATAGCTTCATTCATAAAATAAAAAATCATTACTTAAAACGTTCCACAATATCCTTGAAAAAATAACAAAAGAGTGTCCAATTACGGCAGGTGTTCCGCAGGGTAGTGTTCTTGGACCAATATTGTACATACTGTTTACCGCAGATATTTCTACAAGTGACGAAGTAATTACGTCAACATTTGCGTACGATACTGCTATACTAAGTCGACATAAATGCCCCATGACAGCTACAAAAGTCTTACAGCCGCATCTTAAACTAATTGAAGAATGGCTAGCGAAATGGCGCATACAATTTAAGGGGTTATATACAGTTCTGATTTTCAAAAAATCGATTTTTTTTTTATTTTATTTTCTGTATCTACATATATTTAAGATGTATAAGTACGAGTATAACTTTAAACGCGTTTTTCTCAGAATGGTGTTTTCAAAATCGGCGACCACTATAACTCAAAAATGGCTGACCCGATTTTTAACACAATTTTAACACAAGCTTCTTGAATATATTTTTCAGTGATTGATCTAAGGTTTTATTTTTCCGATAAATACTGTTTTTTTTGTAAACCTTTTAAAATCGAAATTTCGCTGAAAAATCGACTGTTTTCTTTGAGAAGGCGCCATTTTGACAAAAATTTACTTTTTTGCTTACTCCTTCGTGATTAATGACTACATTTAACATTACTTTAATGAAATCTGTTTGGTTTTTTAATTTGAGATGATCCAGTTCAGAGATAGAGTAGTCACCGCAAAACGTCTTTTTTTAATATTTTTACTAGTTATAAGGATTAAAATATTGTTGAATAATACCATAATAAGTATGTACACTTTTTGAATCAATAAATTCTAAAAACTTCCCAAAAAAAATTCTTAAAAATTCGCTTTTCTTTGGCCCATTAACTGTACACGTATATAACCCCTTAATGAAAGCAAGAACAATAGCCTACCGTTAACAATGTATCGATATCACAAGCTGACGAAGTTACATACCTCGGAATCCACTAGGATAGACGTTTAACCGGGAGACGACACATTGCAGCTAAAAAGCTACAGCTTAAACTCAAATCTGCCAGTTTACATTGGCTTTTAAACAAGAAGTCTGAACTTTTGCTTGTCCTCTAATATAAAGCAACAATAAAACCGATATGGATGTATGGAATCCAGTTATAGGGCACAGCTTGCACGACCTATGTAGATATAATTCAATGATTCCAATTGAAAACGTTAAGAGTAATAACGGGCGCACCATGGTACATGCGTAAAGGAAATATTCGTAGAGATCTAAATATACCTGCTGTAAATTATTCCGTGTTAATTTCAAAGGAAACGCAAAATATTTATTTTCAAATTTGGATCGAATCCCACTCTTTATTTATTGTTTCAAAAAGCCGTATAAGGTTATAACTTTATTATTTTAAGAACTGTATAATTTTGTATTAAATATTTAGAAAAACCGTACAATTTTTTATAACTTTACGAAACCGTATAATTTAATAATTTTATTGAACCGTATAATTCTATTCGCACATACAAACGAACTTAACTTAACTCGCTAATATTCTCTTTATTTATATTATTTGTATATACATACGTTGGAAGGAGTAACGGAACTGAGTAGGGTTGCAGGTAAGTGCGTTTGAGTAAAAGCAGGGAGGTTATTTTTCGGGTAAGTATTCGGGTAGGTATTCAAGTGGGTATTCGGGTAAGTATTCATAAATTTAATTATAAGTTATAATTAGTTTTACATTCATTTCTTTTTTTCTTATATTTTATTATAGGTACGAATTATTATTTTACAGGATGATGAGATCATCCTCATCCATGTCTTCAACATGCCGGCGGGCCTGCGGCGACGATGCTTCGACGAGGTTTTCGAGCTGATTTAGCGTTTCTCTCGCTTTCTGCACCAACCCGCGTATTTTCCTCTTTACAGCAGGAGCATTGCGGGAAACAGCTCTTTTTACAGCAGGAGCATTGCGGGAAACAGCTCTTTGGTTTCGCCGGGTTGACGGTTGCTCTTTCCTTGTTTTCCTTGAAGGTGGATTGGTGCGCCGAGTGTCAGCCGGTTGAAAGGTTACCTTTTTCGTTGTCGGTTTAACTTCGGGGAGGTTGTGTATTGGCCGATGGAGCATTGTGTGATGAGCCAGGCCGCAGCGGCGGCAACTGTCGGGGCTATCACAGCATCCCGTGGTATGCGAGGTCGCCAAGCAATTTAAACAGTAGCGATGGACCTTGGCCGATTCATATCGCTCTTCGGGAGTCATCGCTATGAAGGCTCGGCAAAAGCGCAGCGAATGGGTGCGGCAACAGAGGTGACACTTTCGGAAACCTTGAGATCTGTAAATATAGAGTTGCAGTATTTGTTAAGAAGCATGTGGGATCGTGTGGGAAACGAGATAAATGAATTGAAAACGTATAAGCTAAGCGGGTGGTAATACACAGAGTTTTGTGATATTGCGAGTAACGACTCCGTTTTGAGTTCGGATATCTACCACTCGGATATTTTGGTCGGGAGCGGGATGAAGTTGTATGACGCGTCCTAAACGCCATTCGTTGGGGGGCAGGAGGTCGTCTTTAATGACAACGAGATCTCCTTCAGTGAGATTGAGCTCTTGGCCTTTCCATTTATGCCGTTTGTGGAGCTCTTGGAGATATTCCGACTTCCAGCGTTTACTGAATTGGTGGTGGAGCACTTTCAATTTTTCCCATTTATTCATTAGAGTTAGCTCTTCCGAGTTCGGTTCCGGGATGGAGAGTAGGGGAGCTCCACGCAGAAAGTGGCCTGGGGTCAGAGCTTTTAAGTCGTCGGGATCTTGAGACATTGGGGAGAGCGGTCTGGAGTTAAGAACCGCTTCGATACGAATAAGGAGCGTAGTGAACTCCTCGAACGTAAATTTTTGGCTGCCGGCTACTTTCGTAAAGTGAGTTTTGAAACTTTTCACTGCAGCCTCCCATAGTCCGCCCATGTGAGGGGCGTATGGCGGGATGAATTGCCATGTGAATCCGTGAATGGCGTATTTTTTTGCTATATCCTCTGAGGCTTCTGCAAGGAAGGAGGATAATTCACGTGAGAAACTACGTTGTGCTCCTACAAACGTCTTACCGTTGTCGGACATGACTTTATGTGGGATGCCTCTGCGTCCGACGAAACGTGCAAACGCGGCTTTGAAAGATTCGGTGGTCAAGTCGGAGCACACTTCGAGATGAATAGCCTTTGTGGAGAAGCATATGAAAACGCATACATAAGCTTTTGAGTGAGATGCACGACGGAGTATAGAAGTTTTCACAAGAAATGGACCTGCAAAGTCAATTCCTGTGGTGTGAAAGGGGAGCGAGTACGTTGAGCGTTCAGGAGGGAGCGCCGACATGATTTGGGATTTCATTTTTTGTTTGTAAATTGTACAAACTTTGCAGTTGAATATACACGTCTTGATCTTCAGCCTCATTCGTGGGATGTAATATTCCTGCTGAATCATTCGTGTCATAAGCTGTTTTTCAGCGTGCAAAAGGGTAGCAT
The DNA here is from genome assembly GCA_037013455.1 of Ceratitis rosa. NCBI lineage: Eukaryota > Metazoa > Arthropoda > Insecta > Diptera > Tephritidae > Ceratitis > Ceratitis rosa. The sequence goes on along the minus strand of JAWMAG010000097.1, from coordinate 488,097 downwards.
GGAGAAATGCGAGGAGAAGAGTGCAAAATCTAGAGTTATCTGGGATGATAATTGGATGGCGCTCACTATAACTGAGAGCCGCATAGCTTAGTCGTCCATTCGCGCGTAGAATGCCAGACGAATCTATGAATGGGTTGAGGGAAAGCAGTGGGTCTCTTTTACCGACCGGGGATTTTGCTTCTAACGCTGTAATAGTTTTTGCAAAATATCTTCTTTGCGTACATAAAATGAGACGAGTTTTTGCTTGATTTATTTCCGCTTGTGTGAGGCTAGAAGTATTGGGAGGAGGCAGTTTCCGTGCCTTTTGTGAGAATCTTAATATGAAAGCCGTCACTCTAAGGGCTCTTGAGAAGGAGGAGAAACGGTCTAAGAAGTCCGTATCTTCTAAAGCATGGAGTACTTCTATGTGTCTCTGTTCGGGGGGGGACGAATGAGTTGGTGAACTTTTCGGCCAAAGTGGGGATGGCCTAGTCAACCACTCGGGGCCTTTCCACCAGAGTGAACAGTTGACGAGCTCTTGGGGTTTGACTCCACGCGTACCTAGATCAGCTGGGTTGTCAGCGCTGGAGACATGTCGCCACGTAGCATTGTTTACGAGTTCGAGGATCTGAGATGTCCTGTTCGCTACATATGTTTTCCACGTCCATGGGGGTTTTTCCAGCCATGCTAATACGATTGAGGAGTCTGTCCACAAATTTAGTTCATGAGATGGCAGATTTAGGGAGGATCGGATCTGCTTTACTAATTTTGCGAGTAAAACTGCGCCGCAAAGCTCCAGCCTAGGGAGAGAGACGGTTTGTAAGGGGGCTACTTTACTCTTGGCTGCGAGTAAGTGGGATGTAGCAGATTCACCTTGCTGGACTCGTAAGTATACGCAAGCGCAGAATGCCTTCTCGGAAGCATCTGAGAATCCATGTAGCTGAATGGAACTGTTTGGGCTGAATTGCACCCATCGCGGTATCCTTATTTCTTCGATTGCGGCGAGATTTCTCCTGAAGGAGTTCCATTTGTGGAGTGAGATCGGCTTCACGGTTTCGTCCCATTCTGTTCCTTCCATCCATAGTTGCTGAAGAAGAGTTTTCGCTGCTATCATTATGGGCGATAGCCATCCTGCCGGGTCGAAAAGTTTCGCGACAGATGAGAGGATCTGTCGTTTCGTGGCAGTGTCTGAGGATAAGGGGGGGTCAACTGAGTACGAGAATGTATCAGTGAGAGCATTCCATTTTATTCCGAGGGTTTTTGTAGAACTTGCCTCTTGGAATTCGAGAAATTCTTCATCTAAAAGATCAGACGGGGGGATGTCTTTCAGCAGTGACTTGTGGTTTGCTGTGATCTTTTTTAACGGGAATCCGGCTGACTTGAGTACTTCGATAACTTGATGTATCGATTCGCCAGCTGAGTCTAGATTATGTCCGCCTGAGAGGATGTCATCTACGTATGTCTCTCCTCTTAATATTTTTGAGACATGGGGGTATGTCTCCTTAGAGTCCTCGGCTAATTGGTGGAGTGTCCTTATTGCCAAGTATGGAGCGCAGTTGACACCGAATGTCACTGTTTTTAGTTTAAAGTCTTCTATCGGACTATTGGGGGTTCTGCGGAATAGAACACGTTGGAAGTCTTGGTCTTCCTTATGGACGTATATTTGGCGGTACATTTTTTCAATGTCGCCGTTAAATACATACTTATATAATCTCCATTTTAGAATAACGAGCATTAAGTCATTTTGGAGAACGGGGCCAGTATGTAATACGTCATTGAGTGAGAGACCGGAATGCGAGGTTTTTGAGGCATTAAAAACTACACGGACTTTAGTAATTTTGCTTCCAGGTTTAATCACCGCGTGATGGGGTAGGTAAAAGGAGAGATATTTACCATCGCGTATGATTTCTCGGGAATGGGTGGGTTCCATGTGGTCTAACGTAAGGTATTCCTCTAGGACTTCGGAATAGGTGTTCCGAAGCTCATCTTTCTTTTCGTTGGTTCGTTCCACGCTGAGGTATTGCTGCTGTGCTGCGGGTCTGGAGTGCCCGAGTGCGATGGAGTCCGGGAAAGCTGACTTGAATGGCAGCTTTACTACATATCGGCCGTCTTCTCGTCGATGAGTGGTTTTTTTGTAGAGATCTTCACAATATGCATCATCGTCTGTGTATGTGGGGGCCGGTGGTACCTCTTCTTGTTCCCAGAATTTCCTGAGTAAATCTCCTAGTGATTCTGAAGGGGTTTCAATCACCTGAGTAGAGAATGAGGAGATTTCTTCAACAACTGGTCCACTTAATATCCACCCAAATATTGTGTTTTGGGCTATTAAGCTGCCGCCTACATTAATTTTGAGGCCTGGGGTGAGTATTTTTGGGATAATATCACTACCAATGACCATGTCTATTCTAGCTGGGGTAAAGCAGTTGGGATCTGCTAATGGCAGTGAGAGGTATTCCGTTAGATCTACTTCTTTTATTTTGAAGGATGGGAGAGTGTGCGTCAATTGAGGCAGTATTATCGCTTGAGCCGCGATTTTTACTGTTTGATTAGCTGAGCATATTGTAATAGAGCATAATCTATTCGAGTTTTGGACTGTGTTACCGCCCATGCCAAGAATTTGGTAGTTGGCTTTTGTGGTGGGGAGACCAAGTAACTTTTGTATACGGGATGTTACAAAAGTTTTTTGAGAGCCTTGGTCAATGAGAGCTCTGATGTGAGTTAACTCTCCTTTGTGGAGAATGGGAATATTTGCTGTGGGAAGCAATGTCCTCTCTTTGTTACTCGAATAGTGAGATAGAGTTTTTGTCACTTGAGAGGTAGTGAAGTTTCTTTGAGGTTTTGGGGGGTAAGGCGTGGGGTTGCTCGCAGTATAATGGAGGAGGGAGTGGTGACGTCTTTGACAATACACGCACGTAAAGTTGCTTTTGCAATCTTTCTCCAAATGCGAGTACGCCAGGCAATTTTTGCAGTAGTTGTTATCTTTAATAAACTTGTTCCGGTCTGAGACGGACAGTTCTCGAAATTTGACGCACGTTGTCATCGAGTGGTTTGATTGGCATAGTTTACATGAAACTTGCCTTTTGTTTTGAGTATGGAACGATTGAGTTTTGTTCCGATAATTAAATGTTGGGGGAGGGACCGCTGGTGTCCGTTGGGGGTAGCTGGGCTGATTCATCTTCGGCTTATTGGGTCTGTAGGTGCTGAGTCGCTCCACGACCTCGTACCGAGCTGTCAGAAATTGGTCCATTTCTGACCATCGAGGTAACTCCTTCCTTGAGTTGAGTGATTGCTCCCAGAGAGCTAGTGTCTCGTCCGGCAGTTTTGACGAGCAGAGGTAGACAAGCATTGGGTCCCAGCTGTCTGTTGATACTCCATTTGCCTGTAGGGTAGAAAGACAATTATTTATTGTCGTCTGGATTTGTTGAATCTTCTCTCCGTTCTCTGTGTGGGCAGGTTGGATGTTGAACAACGTCTTTATTTGGCCATCCACTACGATTCTTCTATTTTCGTAGCGTGCCTTGAGTGCATCCCATGCCAATGAGAAATTGTGGCCACTGAGAGGGTAATTTTTTATGAGGAGTGCAGCTTTACCTCTTGTTTTCTGCCTCAAGTGGTATAGTTTCTGCACTTCGGATAATTGGGGGTGGTTGATGTACACTGCTGTGAACATGTCCCTAAATGAGGGCCAATCTTCATATCCTCCATAGAAGATTTCTGTGTCACACGCAGGTACCTTGAGAAAGCTGAGTGAGTCAGATTGTGTTGGGGGGGAGATCTTTGTGATGGGGGTAATTGACCGGGAGGAATCCATACTTTGTTGGATTTGGCCAAGTAACTCACTTATCCTGATTTTCGTGAGCATTGCGTTGTCATTGGTTGTCTCGTAGGCCTCTGCACATGCTGAGCGTGTCCTTTCATCCTCCACGTTGCTCATCTGTAGGTTTTGGTTGGCTGCCTCCACTAGTTCCATGTGTCTTTCCAGATGGTCCTTGAAAATTTTGAGGGCTGCTTCGGAATGAGTTTCTTCACTGGTGTCCCACCATTTTCCGCAGAATTTTTCCATCCTGGAGAGCTCATATAGAAATTTTTTGTGTAGCTGGGAGAATTCCTCTTCTTCTGCCTGGGATTTCGAGCGAGTTCGGGGTCCTGTAAGGGGGTGGAGTGATTGGGGTTTCTCCATTTTATCCTCCATTGTGAGATATTTTATTTAATTTTAATATAAAATATTTAATTATATTTATATATATATATATATTTAAGTATATATATATTATTTATAATTAATTTGTTTAGGGGGTAGCTTTTATGTTTGTATAGTACTGTCTCAGCGCGTCTGAGCACAGCAATGTATAAATGTATACTGGGTTTTTGTTATACCCCGTTTGTATGCTGGGTGCTTTCCGTGGGAATGGGTTTTCGGTCCAGTTGGGTTGTATATACTGAGAGTATGTATATACTCGGGAGGATATATGGGAGGGGCAACTGGTCCGAACTGGTCCTTTTCGAAGGTGTTTTTGGACCAGTTGGCGTATATAAAAAGGGGAGTTTATATACGTAAGGGGATATATGGATATATAATAATAAGCGGTTTTTTTATTTTGAAAATATATACTTTTTATGGGGAAAGCGCGAGTTTTTCATATATAAATGGTAATATTGTATATTATATATGAGCGCTGTTATATTCGGTAAATGAAAATTAGAGGATTTTCATTTATCGAATTTGGGGACCCGCTATGTATATTATATTTTGAGAATAGTTTAGCGGATTTTGTAATTTTGCGCAAACGTTAAAAAACATAAAACTTTTAATTTTATAATTATTATTTTTTGAGATCTGGTGTATATGTATGATGAGGAGGTACCATACACCGTTTGGCAAAATCCGCTAAACTTAATTTAATAAATAATAGAGTGAGAAAGTTGGACTTACTGAGACATCGGGACAAACCAAACTTATCTGTTTTCTGGAGACGGGACGGGGGGGTGTTGTCTTCTTCGTAGTGCTGGTGTTCCTGTGTCGATGTGGTATTGATTGTTGCGTGGACTGCTGCTGTATGTACGTGTATGTGCTATATATATATATGTGTTACGTGAATTTTTTTTTTGACCACTTATTTTATGTATATAATAAATATTATTTTTTTTTTTTTTTTTATTTAAAATTTTTATATGTAAGTGGTTTTATATGTTGATTTGTTTTATTTTCACTTTGAAAAATTTTTTTTTTTGTTTTAATCGTCTATTTAGTATGTATTTGTAGCACAGCACTATATGTATGTACGCATGTATACGAGTATATATATACTTTTTTTTTTTTTTTTTTTATGTTTTGTGTCACAGCGTTTTATGGTGTTTTTGTATATTTATATATGTATTTTTTCATATGTATGTATATAAAATTTTAATTTAATTTTTTTTTTTTTTTTAATTTTTATGTATTTATATATATATATATATATTTTTTTTTTTTCACCGTATGTATGCACTTGTGTACGTGTGTATGTACATATATAATATGTGTATATATGTATATAAATATATATTTTCTTCGGTTATATTTTCACCGTTTTTTTTTTCACTTATTTTTTATGTTTTGTTTGCAAAACTAATTATTAGGTATTTATATATGTATATATAAAAAAAGAATTGTTTTAATTATCGATTTATTTGATTATATATAAGGTTTTTAATTTTGTTATTTTGCCGCACAGCACTTTCAATATGTGTATGTATGTGTATGTAGGTAATTTTTTTTTTTTTTTTAATTTTACCTCATATATGTAAATGGTCAGATTTTTTGAACACCACTTGTTTGTAAATATTATATATATTATTGTTATTTTAACTTTGTTCTACTGGTATTGTTCTCCGTTCCGCCACTTTTTATTTATTTTTATTTTTTATGAATTTTCTTTTTTTTTTTTTTATATGTATAAATTTTATTATGTATTAATTTTAATTTCAATTTTGAGGTGTTTACCGCGATTTTTTTACGATTTTTTTTTCAATAATGGAAATATAGATTTTTTATATGTAAATCGTGTTTCTTGTGTCAATACCAAATAACACACTGCAATTACGCGCGGGAAAAATTTTTTGCGATTTTATTTCTTTTTTTCACAACACAATATTTTTGTTTTGGTTTTTTTTTTTTTTTTTTTATATATCGAAATAGCTAGTTCGTTTTAACCGAGTTTCGGCACCATGTAAATTATTCCGTGTTAATTTCAAAGGAAACGCAAAATATTTATTTTCAAATTTGGATCGAATCCCACTCTTTATTTATTGTTTCAAAAAGCCGTATAAGGTTATAACTTTATTATTTTAAGAACTGTATAATTTTGTATTAAATATTTAGAAAAACCGTACAATTTTTTATAACTTTACGAAACCGTATAATTTAATAATTTTATTGAACCGTATAATTCTATTCGCACATACAAACGAACTTAACTTAACTCGCTAATATTCTCTTTATTTATATTATTTGTATATACATACGTTGGAAGGAGTAACGGAACTGAGTAGGGTTGCAGGTAAGTGCGTTTGAGTAAAAGCAGGGAGGTTATTTTTCGGGTAAGTATTCGGGTAGGTATTCAAGTGGGTATTCGGGTAAGTATTCATAAATTTAATTATAAGTTATAATTAGTTTTACATTCATTTCTTTTTTTCTTATATTTTATTATAGGTACGAATTATTATTTTACAGGATGATGAGATCATCCTCATCCATGTCTTCAACACCTGCCATCAAGGAAGAAATTGAAATCGCAGGAATCGCGTGCGATTGCTATTCGAACTTTTTCATGGTCAGGTAATGGAATGTATCTTCCATCGTCAACGATTGGGGTTTTGGGTTCACCAGCTATGGGTGTTCCATTTTCACTGCTATTAAGCAGGCCGGAGATTGTTTCCTTCATAAATGCTATATACTCTGGGCATCGGTTGCTAGATCACCCCTTATGTCCTCCAAGAGTCTGCTCCGGACCTGAAACCTTCTGTAAGCCCTGGTATTTTCTCATAAAATTTTCGAGCAATATTTTGTCGGCCAGCTTCTCAAGCTTTTTGTCTGCAGATGTGTCTAGCTTCACGTATAGTGGTCGAACGCAACGTTGCGAGGTAGGCAGTCTGCTTTCTCTCCACTTCGACACTGCGGTCCTCATCGTACCAGCTCTTTTTGCGACTATTATGAATTCCAATAGTTTCGTAGGAAGCTTGAAATGCCTTATACCGAGTTGCTATCAGAGAGCAGGAGTGCAAGTCGAGTGGAAAACCGCTCGGCAGCCTGTTGTGATTGCAGCTTTTCGACATCGAATTTTCAATGTGTTTGTTGACGGGCGGGTATGTATCTTCGCTACAACGAGATAGTGGTCCGAGTCGATGTTTGGTCCTCGGAGTGTACGTACGTCAAGAACACTGGAGACAGTCTTCCATCTATCACAACATGATCGATCTGGTTTTGTGTTATTCGATTCGGGGACAGCCAAAAAGATGTATGTATTTTTTTGTGCTGGAATCTAGTGCTACAGACAACCATATTTCGGGACCCGACGAAGTCTATCTGCCTCAACCCATTAGGGGATGTTTCGTTGTGGATGCTGAATTTTCCGACAGTTGTGCCAAAGATACCTTCTTTGCCCACCCTGTCGTTAAAATCGTCAAGCACTACGCTCTTCTACTAACATACGGCTACACAACAAATGGCGCGCAAAGAAGTTTAGAGATTAGGAATCTTTTAGTTTTTTTCATATCTTCTAACCCTTAGCATTTTTACATACTTTATTTTTAGTACATCCTATATCTTATCTTATATTACGACTCAATACATTCGAGATTTATATTTTTTTTTGACTACTTTCGGACCGTGCTAGGCAGCAACATCGTTGCGGTACGTCATCAGCGATTAGTGTTGTCATGACGAAGGCGGGGTTTGCTCAGTTACTAGGGTTCTTGATTCGAACTCCAGAGGATGACTTAATGGTACCTGAAGGCAAATGCGGCATTTAATAAGTGAAGAAAAAAAAGAGCGGCATGACTACTTAAGCTACCTTATTAACAGTCTAGAAGTGTTTGTAAGTGAAGTTTGTAGCACGCGTTCGCAAAGGGTAAGGGAAATGTGGCAGCCACACTTAGCTACAGTTCGAGTTTTGCCACATAAGTTATGTAAACGAGGAAGTCATGTCTTTTGACAGGAGAGACCGACAAAATTACTCGAATTAAGACCACGCAAAGGCCACACCATACACACCAAAGCAATTCATTTTATTACATTTAACTAAACAAAGCGTTTGAGGACTTGCTTAGAAACGTACCCATTAGCAACAATCAAAGAAATGGTCTTTGCCAAACCAAGGCGTAAATTTTCTTTCAACATTTTTTTTAGATTATCATCATTGGAAGGGCCCATTTATTATGATTGTATTAGTTATTAATACTATAAAGATTACCTTGAAGTTGATTCATGATATACGAGATACATATATTTATTTACAAAACTCTGAAGCAATCGAAAATTGAACTCGTGATTATTAGGTTTTCGTTTTAAAATTCTAGTTTTAAGATTTTATATCTCTTTTGCATTTTTTTTTTGGAAATATTCATTATTTTAAGCCGTATCTTTTGATACTCTTTATACGATTAACGTATGCGGATATAAGTATCCAAGGCATTTTTGTGTGAATGCGGAGAGAGAGTAACAAGAACCAAGTCATCGGCGGGCTGGGGATTTTAAACACACATAGGCCGATCACGCGAAGTCTCACGCGTGCGCTGGAGAACCAGGTAGTTGGTTCACTCTTCACACAGATTGACACGGGAGTGCCACATACGGTTGACTTTGTGCCGACTGATTATTTTAATAGGTGAACAGCTAGGATTTTTGGTAGTCCTAATTAGGAACTACAACGCAGTGCAGCCAACACAAACGAGACCGTAGGCAATGATCCCAGCGCTAGTATTAGTTTTTCGAGAAAATTAGACCTAATATTAAATATGTCTCAGGCAGATGAGTTAGGTGCCGTGGGCAAAGATGGTACAATGGAACAACCAGGTAACTCGGACGCTGGTGGCCCGAAGGCTCAAGGAAGTGATTCTATACGCACTATGACCGCTGTCGAACAATTGATGGTGATGGTGGCTCAAAGTAGCGACATGATGGTACTGTGCATGAATGGAGTTAGGCATATGAGAGTTAATGTTGCTAATCTCAGCGGGCGTGTAACCGATATGGAAACATCAGCGCAGGCATTGAAACACCGCTCCACCCCAGCATCAACGCCACAAAACAAAGGTCACGTTAGCGAAGAGCACCACCACGAGAGTACCGAAACAAGAGCACAAGGTTTGCTCGAGCCAATAAGAAAAAATGCTGACGTGGAGAAGTGGCACATAAGGTTTGATAGAACTACCGAAGGACTGACGGTGGAGAGTTTTATTTGAAAAGATGAGGGAACAACATCATATTTCTTACCACCAATCATTCTCAGATTTTCATTGCCTCGGGTCGGGCTATGCGCTGAAGTGGTTTTGGCAGGTGTTGGAAGACCACGCCGAGGACCCAAACTTCGGATATTTTGATATTAAGGCGGAACTGCTAGCCCACTTTAAGACTACGAAATCATTCGCGAAATCATGGAACACAAACAATTACCTCCAGAAAGTTTTGATGAATTCTATGCGGGAGTGCATGATCTCACGTTTCGGTTAAGGAAAAAGATACCTGAAAAGGAGTTGGTGGGTATCATCAAAGGAAACCTTAAACCATATTTAGCTCACTTAACGTTTGCTTCAAAAACTGATACATTAGCCGAGTTAAAAACAGAATGTAGGCGTGCCGAGAAGGTGATGAAAGATAATAAGACTAGGTCTAGAACTGTAAACGAGATAGTATACCACGACACAGAGTTTACAGCGGAAGAAGCAGGCCCCAAGCCCATTGAGGATATGATTGATACTCGGAGGGCAACAAGAGGGCAACTACCTGAGTACGAAAGGAAAACACATGACCTACTTCCGACAACGGAGTAACACCCACCATAAACTCGTTTTGTCCATCAGCATTTCATTTGATGCTGTGCTTCAAGCGTGGGATGCCGGTCAACTACTTTTCCAAAAATCCTCCATCTCATGTGGAGGTGACACCTCGTACTGTGTTTTCAAACCTGACATGAGAAACGGTATACTGGCGGAGATCAACGGGATTCACTGCCAGAAGAAACAAAACTCCGAGAGCAAGAAGTAGAAATTCTTAGAAGAAACAAAAGCAAAGAAGGAGTTAGTAAAAAGGATGTAGGAGCAAAAATTGAAATAAAAAGCGTATGATACTGCTATACTAAGTCGACATAAATGCCCCATTACAGCTACAAAAGTCTTACAGCCGCATCTTAAACTAATTGAAGAATGGCTAGCGAAATGGCGCATAAAATTTAAGGGGTTATATACAGTTCTGATTTTCAAAAAATCGATTTTTTTTTTATTTTATTTTCTGTATCTACATATATTTAAGTAGTATAAGTACGAGTATAACTTTAAACGCGTTTTTCTCAGAATGGTGTTTTCAAAATCGGCGACCATTATAACTCAAAAATGGCTGACCCGATTTTTAACACAATTTTAACACAAGCTTCTTGAATATATTTTTCAGTGATTGATCTAAGGTTTTATTTTTCCGATAAATACTGTTTTTTTGTAAACCTTTTAAAATCGAAATTTCGCTGAAAAATCGACTGTTTTCTTTGAGAAGGCGCCATTTTGACAAAAATTTACTTTTTTGCTTACTCCTTCGTGATTAATGACTACATTTAACATTACTTTAATGAAATCTGTTTGGTTTTTTAATTTGAGATGATCCAGTTCAGAGATAGAGTGGTCACCGCAAAACGTCTTTTTTCAGAGGACCTCCTGGAGATCAGCTGTAGCTCTTCTTCAGAGAAATATTTTTACTAGTTATAAGCATTAAAATATTGTTGAATAATACCATAATAAGTATGTACACTTTTTGAATCAATAAATTCTAAAAACTTCCCAAAAAAAATTCTTAAAAATTCGCTTTTCTTTGGCCCATTAACTGTACACGTATATAACCCCTTAATGAAAGCAAGAACAATAGCCTACCGTTAACAATGTATCGATATCACAAGCTGACGAAGTTACATACCTCGGAATCCACTAGGATAGACGTTTAACCGGGAGACGACACATTGCAGCTAAAAAGCTACAGCTTAAACTCAAATCTGCCAGTTTACATTGGCTTTTAAACAAGAAGTCTGGACTTTTGCTTGTCCTCTAATATAAAGCAACAATAAAACCGATATGGATGTATGGAATCCAGTTATAGGGCACAGCTTGCACGACCTATGTAGATATAATTCAATGATTCCAATTGAAAACGTTAAGAGTAATAACGGGCGCACCATGGTACATGCGTAAAGGAAATATTCGTAGAGATCTAAATATACCTGCCATCAAGGAAGAAATTGAAATCGCAGGAATCGCGTGCGATTGCTATTCGAACTTTTTCATGGTCAGGTAATGGAACGTATCTTCCATCGTCAACGATTGGGGTTTTGGGTTCACCAGCTATGGGTGTTCCATTTTCACTGCTATTAAGCAGGCCGGAGATTGTTTCCTTCATAAATGCAATATACTCTGGGCATCGGTTGCTAGATCACCCCTTATGTCCTCCAAGAGTATGCTCCGGACCTGAAACCTTCTGTAAGCCCTGGTATTTTCTCATAAAATTTTCGAGCAATATTTTGTCAGCCAGCTTCTCAAGCTTTTTGTCTGCAGATGTGTCTAGCTTCCCTTTTTACTTCTCGGTATATCTTTCCCATCCTGCACGTATAGTGGTCGATCGCAACGTTGCGAGGTAGGCAGTCTGCTTTCTCTCCACTTCGACACTGCGGTCCTCATCGTACCAGCTATTTTTGCGACTATTATGAATTCCAATAGTTTCGTAGGAAGCTTGAAATGCCTTATACCGAGTTGCTATCAGAGAGCAGGAGTGCAAGTCGAGTGGAAAACCGCTCGGCAGTCTGTTGTGATTGCAGCTTTTCGACATCGAACTTTCCATGTGTTTGTTGACGGGCGGGTATGTATCTTCGCTACAACGAGATAGTGGTCCGAGTCGATGTTTGGTCCTCGGAGTGTACGTACGTCAAGAACACTGGAGACATGTCTTCCATCTATCACAACATGATCGATCTGGTTTTGTGTTATTCGATTCGGGGACAGCCAAAAAGATGTATGTATTTTTTTGTGCTGGAATCTAGTGCTACAGACAACCATATTTCGGGACCCGACGAAGTCTATCTGCCTCAACCCATTAGGGGATGTTTCGTTGTGGATGCTGAATTTTCCGACAGTTGTGCCAAAGATACCTTCTTTGCCCACCCTGTCATTAAAATCGTCAAGCACTACGCTCTTCTACTAACATACGGCTACACAACAAATGGCGCGCAAAGAAGTTTAGAGATTAGGAATCTTTTAGCTTTTTTCATATCTTCTAACCCTTAGCTTTTTTACATACTTTATTTTTAGTACATCCTATATCTTATCTTATATTACGACTCAATACATTCGAGATTTATATTTTTTTTTTGACAACTTTCGGACCGTGCTAGGGATTCATGGCAGCAACATCGTTGCGGTACGTCATCAGCGATTAGTGTTGTCGTGACGAAGGCGGGGTTTGCTCAGTTACTAGGGTTCTTGATTCGAACTCCAGAGGATGACTTAATGGTACCTGAAGGCAACTGCGGCATTTAATAAGTGAAGAAAAAAAAGAGCGGCATGACTACTTAAGCTACCTTAGTGTTTGTAAGTGAAGTTTGTAGCACGCGTTCGCAAAGGGTAAGGGAAATGTGGCAGCCACACTTAGCTACATTTCGAGTTTTGCCACATAAGTTATGTAAACGAGGAAGTCATGTCTTTTGACAGGAGAGACCGACAAAATTACTCGAATTAAGACCGCGCAAAGGCCACACCATACACACCAAAGCAATTCATTTTATTACATTTAACTAAACAAAGCGTTTGAGGACTTGCTTAGAAACGTACCCATTTGCAACAATCAAAGAAATGGTCTTTGCCAAACCAAGGCGTAAATTTTCTTTCAACATTTTTTTTTGAGATTATCATCATTGGAAGGGCCCATTTATTATGATTGTATTAGTTATTAATACTATAAAGATTACCTTGAAGTTGATTCATGATATAAGAGATACATATATTTATTTACAAAACTCTGAAGCAATCGAAAATTGAACTCGTGATTATTAGGTTTTCGTTTTAAAATTCTAGTTTTAAGTTTTTATATCTCTTTTGCATTTTTTTTTGGAAATATTCATTATTTTAAGCCGTATCTTTTGATACTCTTTATACGATTAACGTATGCGGATATAAGTATCCAAGGCATTTTTGTGTGAATGCGGAGAGAGAGTAACAAGAACCAAGTCATCGGCGGGCTGGGGATTTTAAACACACATAGGCCGATCACGCGAAGTCTCACGCGTGCGCTGGAGAACCAGGTAGTTGGTTCACTCTTCACACAGATTGACACGGGAGTGCCACATACGGTTGACTTTGTGCCGACTGATTATTTTAATAGGTGAACAGCTAGGATTTTTGGTAGTCCTAATTAGGAACTACAACGCAGTGCAGCCAACACAAACGAGACCGTAGGCAACGATCCCAGCGCTAGTATTAGTTTTTCGAGAAAATTAGACCTAATATTAAATATGTCTCAGGCAGATGAGTTAGGTGCCGTGGGCAAAGATGGTACAATGGAACAACCAGATAACTCGGACGCTGGTGGCCCGAAGGCTCAAGGAAGTGATCCTATACGCACTATGACCGCTGTCGAACAATTGATGGTGATGGTGGCTCAAAGTAGCGACATGATGGCACTGTGCATGAATGGAGTGAGGCATATGAGAGTTAATGTTGCTAATCTCAGCGGGCGTGTAACCGATATGGAAACATCAGCGCAGGCATTGAAACACCGCTCCACCCCAGCATCAACGCCACAAAACAAAGGTCACGTTAGCGAAGAGCACCACCACGAGAGTACCGAAACAAGAGCACAAGATTTGCTCGAGCCAATAAGAAAAAATGCTGACGTGGAGAAGTGGCACATAAGGTTTGATAGAACTACCGAAGGACTGACGGTGGAGAGTTTTATTTGAAAAGATGAGGGAACAACATCATATTTCTTACCACCAATCATTCTCAGATTTTCATTGCCTCGGGTCGGGCTATGCGCTGAAGTGGTTTTGGCAGGTGTTGGAAGACCACGCCGAGGACCCAAACTTCGGATATTTTGATATTAAGGCGGAACTGCTAGCCCACTTTAAGACTACGAAATCATTCGCGAAATCATGGAACACAAACAATTACCTCCAGAAAGTTTTGATGAATTCTATGCGGGAGTGCATGATCTCACGTTTCGGTTAAGGAAAAAGATACCTGAAAAGGAGTTGGTGGGTATCATCAAAGGAAACCTTAAACCATATTTAGCTCACTTAACGTTTGCTTCAAAAACTGATACATTAGCCGAGTTAAAAACAGAATGTAGGCGTGCCGAGAAGGTGATGAAAGATAATAAGACTAGGTCTAGAACTGTAAACGAGATAGTATACCACGACACAGAGCTTACAGCGGAAGAAGCAGGCCCCAAGCCCATTGAGGATATGATTGATACTCGGAGGGCAACAAGAGGGCAACTACCTGAGTACGAAAGGAAAACACATGACCTACTTCCGACAACGGAGTAACACCCACCATAAACTCGTTTTGTCCATCAGCATTTCATTTGATGCTGTGCTTCAAGCGTGGGATGCCGGTCAACTACTTTTCCAAAAATCCTCCATCTCATGTGGAGGTGACACCTCGTACTGTGTTTTCAAACCTGACATGAGAAACGGTATACTGGCGGAGATCAACGGGATTCACTGCCAGAGGAAACAAAACTCCGAGAGCAAGAAGTAGAAATTCTTAGAAGAAACAAAAGCAAAGAAGGAGTTAGTAAAAAGGATGTAGGAGCAAAAATTGAAATAAAAAGCGTATGATACTGCTATACTAAGTCGACATAAATGCCCCATTACAGCTACAAAAGTCTTACAGCCGCATCTTAAACTAATTGAAGAATGGCTAGCGAAATGGCGCATAAAATTTAAGGGGTTATATACAGTTCTGATTTTCAAAAAATCGATTTTTTTTTATTTTATTTTCTGTATCTACATATATTTAAGTAGTATAAGTACGAGTATAACTTTAAACGCGTTTTTCTCAGAATGGTGTTTTCAAAATCGGCGACCACTATAACTCAAAAATGGCTGACCCGATTTTTAACACAATTTTAACACAAGCTTCTTGAATATATTTTTCAGTGATTGATCTAAGGTTTTATTTTTCCGATAAATACTGTTTTTTTGTAAACCTTTTAAAATCGAAATTTCGCTGAAAAATCGACTGTTTTCTTTGAGAAGGCGCCATTTTGACAAAAATTTATTTTTTTGCTTACTCCTTCGTGATTAATGACTACATTTAACATTACTTTAATGAAATCTGTTTGGTTTTTTAATTTGAGATGATCCAGTTCAGAGATAGAGTGGTCACCGCAAAACGTCTTTTTTCAGAGGACCTCCTGGAGATCAGCTGTAGCTCTTCTTCAGAGAAATATTTTTACTAGTTATAAGGATTAAAATATTGTTGAATAATACCATAATAAGTATGTACACTTTTTGAATCAATAAATTCTAAAAACTTCCCAAAAAAAATTCTTAAAAATTCGCTTTTCTTTGGCCCATTAACTGTACACGTATATAACCCCTTAATGAAAGCAAGAACAATAGCCTACCGTTAACAATGTATCGATATCACAAGCTGACGAAGTTACATACCTCGGAATCCACTAGGATAGACGTTTAACCGGGAGACGACACATTGCAGCTAAAAAGCTACAGCTTAAACTCAAATCTGCCAGTTTACATTGGCTTTTAAACAAGAAGTCTGGACTTTTGCTTGTCCTCTAATATAAAGCAACAATAAAACCGATATGGATGTATGGAATCCAGTTATAGGGCACAGCTTGCACGACCTATGTAGATATAATTCAATGATTCCAATTGAAAACGTTAAGAGTAATAACGGGCGCACCATGGTACATGCGTAAAGGAAATATTCGTAGAGATCTAAATATACCTGCCATCAAGGAAGAAATTGAAATCGCAGGAATCGCGTGCGATTGCTATTCGAACTTTTTCATGGTCAGGTAATGGAACGTATCTTCCATCGTCAACGATTGGGGTTTTGGGTTCACCAGCTATGGGTGTTCCATTTTCACTGCTATTAAGCAGGCCGGAGATTGTTTCCTTCATAAATGCAATATACTCTGGGCATCGGTTGCTAGATCACCCCTTATGTCCTCCAAGAGTCTGCTCCGGACCTGAAACCTTCTGTAAGCCCTGGTATTTTCTCATAAAATTTTCGAGCAATATTTTGTCGGCCAGCTTCTCAAGCTTTTTGTCTGCAGATGTGTCTAGCTTCCCTTTTTACTTCTCGGTATATCTTTCCCATCCTGCACGTATAGTGGTCGATCGCAACGTTGCGAGGTAGGCAGTCTGCTTTCTCTCCACTTCGACACTGCGGTCCTCATCGTACCAGCTATTTTTGCGACTATTATGAATTCCAATAGTTTCGTAGGAAGCTTGAAATGCCTTATACCGAGTTGCTATCAGAGAGCAGGAGTGCAAGTCGAGTGGAAAACCGCTCGGCAGTCTGTTGTGATTGCAGCTTTTCGACATCGAACTTTCCATGTGTTTGTTGACGGGCGGGTATGTATCTTCGCTACAACGAGATAGTGGTCCGAGTCGATGTTTGGTCCTCGGAGTGTACGTACGTCAAGAACACTGGAGACATGTCTTCCATCTATCACAACATGATCGATCTGGTTTTGTGTTATTCGATTCGGGGACAGCCAAAAAGATGTATGTATTTTTTTGTGCTGGAATCTAGTGCTACAGACAACCATATTTCGGGACCCGACGAAGTCTATCTGCCTCAACCCATTAGGGGATGTTTCGTTGTGGATGCTGAATTTTCCGACAGTTGTGCCAAAGATACCTTCTTTGCCCACCCTGTCATTAAAATCGTCAAGCACTACGCTCTTCTACTAACATACGGCTACACAACAAATGGCGCGCAAAGAAGTTTAGAGATTAGGAATCTTTTAGCTTTTTTCATATCTTCTAACCCTTAGCTTTTTTACATACTTTATTTTTAGTACATCCTATATCTTATCTTATATTACGACTCAATACATTCGAGATTTATATTTTTTTTTGACAACTTTCGGACCGTGCTAGGGATTCATGGCAGCAACATCGTTGCGGTACGTCATCAGCGATTAGTGTTGTCATGACGAAGGCGGGGTTTGCTCAGTTACTAGGGTTCTTGATTCGAACTCCAGAGGATGACTTAATGGTACCTGAAGGCAACTGCGGCATTTAATAAGTGAAGAAAAAAAAGAGCGGCATGACTACTTAAGCTACCTTAGTGTTTGTAAGTGAAGTTTGTAGCACGCGTTCGCAAAGGGTAAGGGAAATGTGGCAGCCACACTTAGCTACAGTTCGAGTTTTGCCACATAAGTTATGTAAACGAGGAAGTCATGTCTTTTGACAGGAGAGACCGACAAAATTACTCGAATTAAGACCGCGCAAAGGCCACACCATACACACCAAAGCAATTCATTTTATTACATTTAACTAAACAAAGCGTTTGCTTAGAAACGTACCCATTAGCAACAATCAAAGAAATGGTCTTTGCCAAACCAAGGCGTAAATTTTCTTTCAACATTTTTTTTAGATTATCATCATTGGAAGGGCCCATTTATTATGATTGTATTAGTTATTAATACTATAAAGATTACCTTGAAGTTGATTCATGATATAAGAGATACATATATTTATTTACAAAACTCTGAAGCAATCGAAAATTGAACTCGTGATTATTAGGTTTTCGTTTTAAAATTCTAGTTTTAAGTTTTTATATCTCTTTTGCATTTTTTTTTTGGAAATATTCATTATTTTAAGCCGTATCTTTTGATACTCTTTATACGATTAACGTATGCGGATATAAGTATCCAAGGCATTTTTGTGTGAATGCGGAGAGAGAGTAACAAGAACCAAGTCATCGGCGGGCTGGGGATTTTAAACACACATAGGCCGATCACGCGAAGTCTCACGCGTGCGCTGGAGAACCAGGTAGTTGGTTCACTCTTCACACAGATTGACACGGGAGTGCCACATACGGTTGACTTTGTGCCGACTGATTATTTTAATAGGTGAACAGCTAGGATTTTTGGTAGTCCTAATTAGGAACTACAACGCAGTGCAGCCAACACAAACGAGACCGTAGGCAACGATCCCAGCGCTAGTATTAGTTTTTCGAGAAAATTAGACCTAATATTAAATATGTCTCAGGCAGATGAGTTAGGTGCCGTGGGCAAAGATGGTACAATGGAACAACCAGGTAACTCGGACGCTGGTGGCCCGAAGGCTCAAGGAAGTGATTCTATACGCACTATGACCGCTGTCGAACAATTGATGGTGATGGTGGCTCAAAGTAGCGACATGATGGCACTGTGCATGAATGGAGTTAGGCATATGAGAGTTAATGTTGCTAATCTCAGCGGGCGTGTAACCGATATGGAAACATCAGCGCAGGCATTGAAACACCGCTCCACCCCAGCATCAACGCCACAAAACAAAGGTCACGTTAGCGAAGAGCACCACCACGAGAGTACCGAAACAAGAGCACAAGGTTTGCTCGAGCCAATAAGAAAAAATGCTGACGTGGAGAAGTGGTACATAAGGTTTGATAGAACTACCGAAGGACTGACGGTGGAGAGTTTTATTTGAAAAGATGAGGGAACAACATCATATTTCTTACCACCAATCATTCTCAGATTTTCATTGCCTCGGGTCGGGCTATGCGCTGAAGTGGTTTTGGCAGGTGTTGGAAGACCACGCCGAGGACCCAAACTTCGGATATTTTGATATTAAGGCGGAACTGCTAGCCCACTTTAAGACTACGAAATCATTCGCGAAATCATGGAACACAAACAATTACCTCCAGAAAGTTTTGATGAATTCTATGCGGGAGTGCATGATCTCACGTTTCGGTTAAGGAAAAAGATACCTGAAAAGGAGTTGGTGGGTATCATCAAAGGAAACCTTAAACCATATTTAGCTCACTTAACGTTTGCTTCAAAAACTGATACATTAGCCGAGTTAAAAACAGAATGTAGGCGTGCCGAGAAGGTGATGAAAGATAATAAGACTAGGTCTAGAACTGTAAACGAGATAGTATACCACGACACAGAGCTTACAGCGGAAGAAGCAGGCCCCAAGCCCATTGAGGATATGATTGATACTCGGAGGGCAACAAGAGGGCAACTACCTGAGTACGAAAGGAAAACACATGACCTACTTCCGACAACGGAGTAACACCCACCATAAACTCGTTTTGTCCATCAGCATTTCATTTGATGCTGTGCTTCAAGCGTGGGATGCCGGTCAACTACTTTTCCAAAAATCCTCCATCTCATGTGGAGGTGACACCTCGTACTGTGTTTTCAAACCTGACATGAGAAACGGTATACTGGCGGAGATCAACGGGATTCACTGCCAGAAGAAACAAAACTCCGAGAGCAAGAAGTAGAAATTCTTAGAAGAAACAAAAGCAAAGAAGGAGTTAGTAAAAAGGATGTAGGAGCAAAAATTGAAATAAAAAGCTGCCAAAAAACGATTTTTTTGTGAAGAGATGTTGAAGAGGAAGAATAATAGGAATTTTATGAAAATACGAAAGATGAGAGAGAAGAAAAGAATTTATACACGGGTTTATAATAAAATAACTTCAACTATAGTGACGGTAAAAGGGGATAATGGCTTTTTTGCCCAAACCAAGATAGGCGGCAAGAGGTACTAGCACTGCTAGACTCAGGAGCAGAGGCCAGCTGTCTGGGCAGAGAGGCATATACATAAGTTTTTAAGTGGTTAAGAGGACAGTATTATTCCTATAGCAAATCAACATATTATAACCGCAAATGGAGAGGAAACTCCTGTGACCGGAGTCATAACTCTTTCAGTGTTATTATATTATGTTAATTATGTTATATTAGTGAATGACTAGAGATCTTGAATTTTTGATAATACCAGGTTTGCAACAAGCAGCATACTTGGGAATAGATTTCTGGAAGGCCTGTGCAGCATTCACAGAGAGCAGTGGCTGAGTGCACATCCACTGATGGTGACCTGTCTTTTGACGCGGTGCCGCACGTATTAACGGAGTAGACCAATGCTTTAGAAAAAGTTAAGGCGAAATTCCCCTCTTTCATGGTATAAGGGTCAGGTCTGACAGATTTTGAGCAACATGTGATAGAGGTTATTGATGAGAATCTGCCAGTAAAGCAGCGACATTATCCATTTTCGCCAGCTGTACAAAAGCTAGTTTTTGCAGAACTCGATCGAATGTTGGACATGAATAATCAAATATCAGCTGAAGCTCTCCTGTTTCGTTGGTCATAAAAGGAACCAACAACCGCCTATGCTTAGATGCTCGCAAAGTAAACGAGAGGACCATAAAGGACGCATATCCACTGCCTCACATCATGGAATAATGTTATTCCCGCTTCTTTGCGTGAGAGTGTGTTTGTTTATTTGGATGATTTGTTGGTGTGCTCAGAAGACTTCCCGTCCCTCGGTGATTACGTGATTACGTGAGGCTAAATTAACAATAAATGTAGAGAAAAGCAAGTTTTGCTATAAGGAGGTACGGTACCTCGGAGATGGATGCATTAGGACAGACACCAACAAGGTGGCGGTCGTGAGGGATTTTCCTGAACCCAAAACCTCTAAGCAACTTCCATGACGGACGCAACTAAAAGATCATTTGATCAATTGAAGCAAAGTTTGATCTCCGCCCCCGTGCTGACCCATCCGGACTTTAACAAACCATTTTATATTCAATGCGACGCCTCAACAAACGGAGTGGGTGGGGTACTGTGCCAACTGGACGATGACAACAACGAAAGACCGATCGCGTATATTTCAGCCAAGCTTAATAAAGCGCAAAAGAACTATGGTATAACGGAACTTGAATGCTGTGCTGCAGTTCTGAGTGTGAAAAGGTTCAGACCATATGTAGAAGGACTTCTATTTACCATCGTAACTGATCATGCTAGCCTAAAATGGCTCATGAATCAAAAGGACATATCAGGCCGACTAGCACGGTGGAGCTTAAAACTGCAGGGATTTAACTTAGAAATTCAACATAGAAAAGGAGCACAAAACATCGTACCCGACACTTTCTCTCGCATGCATATGGATGAACTGCAAGTCAATGAAAGAATGATTGATGTTTGCTTAGATTCTCCATGATTTAAGTCAGAAGAGTAGTCGGAGTTGAAAAACACTGTGACTGAAAACCAAGACCGACTCCCAGACGTATGCATTGCGGATGGCTATGTTTACGCACACAGTTTAATAAGGGGGACAATCTCCAAGCGGATCAAGCCTGGAAGCTCTGCGCTCCTTCAGAAATGCCGCTGGGCTTGGTTGCGGTTTCTCACGACTCGCCGTCCGCAGGTCATGGTGGCACCCATAAAACGCTCGGAAGGCTACAAGAAAAATATTTTTGGCCCGGAATGGTAAATGATGCATGTACCTATGTAAGCCAATGTGAAAGCTGCAAATCAAATAAAACGCAAAATTTTTATAAGAAACCACTTATGGAGAAACAACATATAACAGAGCGACCTTTTCAACGTTTGTTTATAGATTTTATAGGCCCGTATCCACGTACTAATGATGGTAATGTGTATGTTTTTGTATGTCTATGTCATTTTTCTAAATTTGTCTTTTTAAAACCTATGCGCAAAGCAACCGCCGCAGGAGTCATCAATTTTTTAGAAATAGATATTTTTCACGTATTCGGAGTTCCTGAATATATCAATTCGGATAATGGAAAGCAATTCACTTCAGACAAGTTCACTAACTTTTTGGATAAGTACGGCACGAAGCACAAAAAAACCGCCTTCTACTCACGGCAAGGAAACGCCTTTCTTTCATTAAAGAAAACCAGCATGGATGGGACCGACATGTCAGTGATGCAGCCTTTGCTCTCCGTAGCGTGGTACACTCTGCGATCAAAACCTCGTCGTATTATGCTACTTTCGGTATGCCTATGATACAGCACGTTGCATCATATGAGTTGTACCGAAAGTTGGACGCACTGAGGGATAATGATTGCAAGATCGAGACAGCAAATGAAAGGTTCCAGCTCTTGAGGAACAAAATTATTAAAGAGTTGAAATTAGCCCACGAAAAAAGCAAAAAGGTTAATGATACTAGAAGCAGGGATGTAAGATTTAAAATTGGCAAGTCGTATACCGGCGCAACTTTAAACAAAGCTCATAAATTCAAAACTACAACCCAAAACTAGGTCCAAAGCAAATTAAATGTATAGTACTAAAGGTAGTTGGGAATTCAATGTATGAGCTGAGAGACAGCAGCGGGAAAACGATTGGCACTTACCACGCGAAGGATATTTTCGCAAAGTAGCTGCTAGCTTCATTTACTTGATTGCAGATAGGTGGAGGTGGCAGTTCGGTTAGCTATGTAGTTTCCTATCACCACTTTAGAGACTCCTAACTATTTCCATTTGTATTTTGTTATTTTTATGATCATAAAAATATAGATGGGCATAATATTTAATTACTTCCAGCCGACGAAACTTTATTGTCCGCTTATGTGTGTATTCTGTTTGACTAGTGTGATCTATGTGCCTATTATCGACTTTCTCGGTTACTTTCCTTTCGCCTCCACCTTTTTGTGAAAACGCATTTATTATCACATGTACTTGGATTAGCTGTTTATTTCACCGGTGATAGGGTTGAACCCTATATAAATAGAAGCAGACCTGTGATATCGTATTATATGCGTACCAAGAACCGGTAACAACAACATACACGGGATGGCCCGGCTATGAGTCGTGGGTAGAGGCCACACGTTGGACGCAACAAATGCAAACAATGGCTACCCCATTGACTTATTTACGAACACGCTCCATATTTCCAGCAACATCGGCGGGTTCGGGCCTATGGCGTCAGCCATTGTTATTAGGAAAGTGCAGTGGCATAAATACATAAAGGCCATGATGTTGCAAAGAAGCTAGCAACATTGTATCACAAGTGGTGGGTTTCAATTAATAGACTGTACAGTGGTCACTAGGCATCATGTAGTGCGGTGTAAGTGTGTGCGTGCATAGGTGTGACTACACGCAGTAGGGCCCATGAGTGCATGTAGTGGTGGCATGAATGGATTTTTGTGGCTTAATAGCCATATAAAATGTGGATAACCGTAGCAAACGTTTTTTTGGATAGTTTTGGCAAGGAGACATAGTAGTGAAAGTGCACGGTGCTTGAAGTACATCTGCATATACACATATTACTCCGTATTTGCCCAATAAAAATTTAGAGAAAAAAAGCGGACTAAATATTAACAAAAAGAAAAAAAGGTGCTAACAATAAAAAATCTTGACGTTGGACTGCATACGAGTTGGTGCTTGTCAACAGGCAGTCGGCGAAAAGAACGCCAACCAGGTTGAGGCAAATCAACATCCAAAGTGCATGTAGTGGTGGCATGAATGGATTTTTGTGGCTTAATAGCCATATAAAAGGTGGATAACCGTAGCAAACGTTTTGTTTTTTTTGGATAGTTTTGGCAAGGAGACATAGTAGTGAAAGTGCACGGTGCTTGAAGTACATCTGCATATACACATATTACTCCGTATTTGCCCAATAAAAATTTAGAGAAAAAAAGCGGACTAAATATTAACAAAAAGAAAAGATAGTGCTAACAATAAAAACTCTTGACGTTGGACTGCATACGAGTTGGTGCTTGTCAACAGGCAGTCGGCGAAAAGAACGCCAACCAGGTTGAGGCAAATCAACACCCAGTTCTCAACATGCACGTATAGGCATATCAAACCGGAAACTTGAGCACGTAAGCTACTTTCGTAACTGCACTTAGAAGCTAATCGCCGGGCAGCCACTGGAGATAGCAGCGTACAACAAAAATTAGAGTCACAGCTGATCGAATCATCAGCAAGTAGATCATTGACCTCTCAATCCAGCCACTGTATACCGATCGTAAAGCGGAATAAGCACTGACGTCACCGATGACCAGGAGAGGCCATATCGAAAAGGAGAGACTCCAACAAAGCGGGAGCATTTCCTCAGCGACAGGAGCGTAAAGCGGACTGCTGTAGTGAATTCGCCGGAGGAAGATATTGCATTTCTCTTCTTTCCACTATTTTTCGTTCACTTCTTAGCCTAGTTGAATAAATATCATAAAATTGTATGCATTTTTATAGATTATTGTATCAGGAAATTACCCTCTTTAGTAATTTTAATTGTACGAATACATACTTGAATTGTTATGCTAATATCGATTTCTTTTTACTAAATTTCTTTCGAGTTTCAAATGCTTTTATTTTTACATAATAATCATTAATATGACTAATAATCTTTGATTAAACTTTTCGGAAAAAAAATGTTTTTTTGAAAGGCGAGTAGGCTTGTCACCCTTCTGCTTTAGAATATGAAGATATGTACAAGTATGTATATAAGAATATAGTTCCCTTTCTTTTTTGACTATCTCTCCCCCAACACAGCTCCTCAACAACATGCTGGCGCCATCATCGTTGAAGTTGATAGGTGAGTGAGAACATTCTTTTTTTTAAGAGCAATATTAGCAAATGTTTAAATTTACACATTTGCACATATACGTAAACCATATACATATATGTAGGTATATATACATACGAACATGCTGATACTAATTGCAGCCCTGTAAACCGGTTTTTCTTCTTCATTTTTTTATTTTTCTTTTTGACTAAAATCTCCTAATTTTAATGCGTTTTGTTAAATGATATGAAGTGCGCGATCTTTTAGTACGGAGCGCTCGATGTATGCATGTGCATGATTACTAGAAGTCGTAATTATTATTATATCAAGTTGAATTTTCACAGGGACTACATTATAAATTTAAATTAAGGAAATTTGCGCTAGTGTTACAGATAAGTTAAGGTATGAATAAAAATAATTGTAGAATATGAAATTGAAACAAAACAAAATTTTCTTTAGGTTTTGGAGTGTGTGGACTGTGCCTGAACACATGAGAGGACGTGGAAGTGATGACGGGCTGGACATAACACAGACAATTATCAAATCAGGGGCGCTGCAAGAAATAAGGAGTCAGCCCAGCGTCTACGGCTTCTGTACATAATACACTGAAGAGGGTGGGCAGACTCCATCGACGGGACAGGCATCTTACTTAGTTTTCGTTCATTACTTAAATCTCTTCATTTCTGCTTATGTTTTATTTCCTCATTGACTGGTTCACAAATCAGATTAAAGGAAATCGGCATGAGTTTTTTTGTTTGTGTGGCGAAGTAGCCGGATGCAAGATGACCCACCCCAGCCGATGAGCTAAGCCTGCAACCACAAGCATGCCGACTTGACACTCCGCTCTTCTATTAACATACGGCTATACAACAACTTCAGCTGACCCTTAAACCGACTAAATCGGAATGGCTCCACTGAAGTTTCCTCTTTTAAGACCGTAACCAAAGGCTCCAAACGGGAAAACACCTTACACAAGGGATTCTAACCTTTCCAGGGGGCGCGACGTTGAAGCTAGAGTAGGAATTTAGTATAGCCCCGGGACTGTAACAACATACCCAGAAGCTTGACTACACGCCATCACATAAATCACCTAAATTAAAGTTTATATAAAAAAAAACGATTTCGCAAAGTCTTAGTTAGTAGTTAAGAATATATGGAGGCCGATTATATAGGCAGAGTCAAATTTTTATCGCATATACTGACCCTCCTTAAAGGACAGTCAGCGTCTAGCATTCAAGGTGTTCGGTGGTCTTTTGTGCGCTATCGTTGTGTTATTCAGTGCGAGTTATCCCACTATTTATTATCTTGCTATATTAATATTAGCAGTGGTTTCATTTCCTCTCTTTTGTTTACTACTCATATTTGATTCAGTGGTAGCAGTGTAAATTGTTAAATATGCCCCCCGGGGCAACAGGTAATAGGAGGAATCGCTTTGCTTTACTAGCAAGCGACACTCCTAATAAAAAGGAACCTAATTCACGGCACCCCTCTCAATCTTTTTCCGGAACTACCAGATGTTGCAGTAGCAGATCATAAATTCCTGGTTTTATCCTACTGTGAAGCAAACAAAAAAATTACAGACTTCTCATGTTTTGTAGTCCACAAGGCGATTCAGATTATAAGTAAAGAAGTGTTATCCATATCTGAACTCAGAGATGGTAATCTGTTACTCCTTGTAAAGGATAAGAAAATCGCACAGAAATTTCTATCTACTATGTTACTACATGGAGTTGGTTCTGTAAAATTTTCACTACATTCTTCACTCAATACCACCAAGAGAACAATCTACGCGCCATATCTTATAAATGTTCCTGAAAAAGAAATTATAACCGAACTTAGCAGTCAAGGTGTTACTGCAGTCTATAAATTTCAAAAAATGATGAACGGTAAGCTAACTCCTAGTGGTGTTGTTTTAATTTCGTTTGACTCATACATACTACCTTCCAAAATTGACATTTCTTGGCATTCCGCCAAAGTTAGGGAGTATATTCCCAACCCAATGCGCTGTAAATTGTGTCAACTACTCGGGCACACCTCAAAATGGTGCAAAAATCAACCGATATGCGTTGGTTGTTTATTACCCCCTCATCAACCTACAGACTGCACCCGCGTTATGTGCGCGAATTGCTCCGAGGAACACCCTTCATCCTCCAATCAATGCAAGAAATTTCAGCAAGCTAAAGAAATATTGGCTATCAAAACCAAAAACAAATGTTCTATGTTGGAAGCTAGAAATATCTATCGAACTCAACTCACAATATCCCCTGTTAATTCTAATGCATCCTACGCCACTGTTCTATCATCCAACGATTCGTCACATGTTAGTACTACACAAAGTACCTCTATCCCAAAACAAAAAATAAACAAAGAAAACAACAACGTAAAACCATTAAATAACATACAGCCAAATTCTATAATTACTACAGCGCAAGATCCACGTGCTCATCTCACGCAAAGTGCTTCTATTTCAAACGCAATAGTCAACCAAGGCAACAACAACATATCACCTATTACAACAAATGCTCACCTTTCATTTACGCTCCCCAGCGACCGAACATTACCGTTTTCAAGCAAAAGCTTAGCTTATCAACAACACCACGAAGAGAACTTTTCAAGAAGCGACAAAGAGACATCTCCATATCACACTTCAAATAACTCTCTTAACAATTTTGAAATCACCACAGACGTCAGCTTTACAAATAATGCTTTTTCACCATTGCCATCACTCAATAAAGTTCTTTCTCTCTCTCAGTTATCTAAAATGTCAGATGAATCTGATGAGTGATTCTCTAAATAAAATAAACAAATATTTTTACTACAATATATCATCAATTTAATTTCGCTACCATTACATTTATATGTTAACGTTTCTGCAGTGGAATATAAACGGCTTTTTTAATAATTATGATGAGCTTCTCTTACTTATTTCTGATTTTAAACCCGATATTATTTCTTTACAAGAAACTCATCTTGGCTTTAGTGCTAACCCCATCCCTCCTTCAGCCTATAATGCTTATTTCCATAACCCCTCAAATACGAATAAACACGGAACTGGTGTGCTTATTAAAAAAGGTATCTGGCATCATAAAGTTGATATTCAAACAAATTTAAATATTATTGCTTTGGAAATTAAAACTAATATTACTTTTACGCTATTATCCGCCTATTTCCCCCCTGGTAGAGATTTTGATATGCGAGGAATTGAATCAATTTTAGCTTCACTACGACATCCACTTGTTTTTTGTGGAGATGTCAACGCCTGGAGTCCTCTTTGGGGCTCTGCTACACAAAACAAAAGGGGTAAAGCAATTGAAAACCTTATATGTAATTATGACTTAACTGTCTTGAACAATAAGGCTCCCACACATTTTTCCACGCACAATTCTTTTACGCATGTCGACATTACTCTGTCCTCCGTAAGTATTTATCCACTACTCTCTTGGAATATCCTAGACAATCTTCGGGGTAGCGACCACTACTCGATAATTTTCCATTTAAATTGCGACAACCCTAAAAACAAACACGTTGCACGATTTAAAACCGATATAGCTGACTGGAATAAATACAGATTTCAATGTGATAAAAATAATCTTTTTCACCCATTTAGTAATAACATAAACAAAGAAGCCAGTTCCATAAAAAAGATTATTCTCAACGCGGCTACTTTTTCCATTCCTCAAACAAAACCATTCCATAATAAAAAATGTGTTCCCTGGTGGAACCGTGAGCTAGCCGAATTGCGTGAAATCAAACAAGATGCGTGGCATACCTTTAAACGTATACGATCCATGCAAAACCTTTTAATATACAAGGCAGCCAATGCGAAATTCAAACTTTATGCAAAGAAAGCAAAGAAAGAATGCTTTATTAGAGTCACTAGCAATATCAACACATCAACGTCACCCAAACAAATATGGAAAAATATTAAAAAGCTTTCGGGCTCTTACAGCAATTTTACAATTCCACAACTTATTAATAATAACCAAAGAATTTCTTGTACAAAGGAAATTGCAAATTTATTCGGTAAACATTGGTCTGATTACTGAGATAACAAAAACTTTTCCCATGAATTTGTAGCACAAAAAAATAGATTTTTAAGTAAGACTTATTATTTCCCGGAATTTCTCACTCGTACAGCAAAAGAGATAGACAATTTTATCACCTTTCAAGAATTCGAAAGCGTGTTATCCAGAACCAGCGGCTCTGCACCAGGTTTTGACCGTATTAGTTATATAATGATAAAAAACCTACCAGATTCAATCAAAACTAGACTTCTAAATTTATACAACAATATATTTTCTTCTGGTATCATTCCTCAAAGTTGGAAATTTGCATATATATCTCCTATTCCTAAACCTAACAAGCCACCGGATAAACCTTGCAACTTCCGTCCGATTTCCCTATTGCCATGTAACAGTAAAATTCTAGAGAAGATCATAGCTAATAGACTAATGTGGTTTGCAACTAAACATAGACTTTTAAACATAAACCAAGTAGCTTTCAAAAATGGTCACGGTACCATTGACGCTCTTTTGTCCTTCGACCACTTTACTTCTAATGCTCTGTCCAATAAAAAACATATTACATCACTTTCTCTTGATTTTGAACGAGCTTTTGATCGGATCGGAGCTCATGTTGTTTTAAGACAATTAGAAAAATGGAAGATTGGGCCTAAAATATATAATTATGTTAAGAGTTTTTTAAGGAATCGAAGATTCATAGTCAGAATTAATGGCTATTCTTCCGACAGTTATAACATAATGGGATTCCTCAAGGTTCACCACTTTCGGTTGTTTTATTTGTCATAGGGTTCGACGAAATAGGTAAGATCATAGACAAATACAAAATAAACCACACTATCTACGCTGACGACGTTCTGCTTTTCACTAAACTAGATAATTTAGTATCTGTCAGAATTATTTTTGGTAAAATCCTGCAAGACATTTCTACATGGTCGCTTGAATCTGGAGCGATTATATCATACGAGAAATGTAATATTTTACATATTTGTCGAAAGATGCGCTGTTCGGGAATACAATTTTCCTACAACAATATAGCTATAAGAAATGTTAACCAACTAAAAGTTCTAGGTATTTTCTTTGACTGTAAATATACATTTAAGTGTCATTGCAATTACATTAGAAATAAGTTAATCAAACGTCTTAGCATTATAAAATACTTTTCATCAAAAACATCTTTTGTACATACTTCTACACTCTGTTACATTGTTAAATCACTAATTTTATCTGTAATCGATTACGCTTTACCAATATATGGAAGCTGTGCCAAAAGCAACCTAAACTTACTCGCTGCTCCTTATCATGCTGCATTACGGAAAAGTCTACGAGCATTTACAACTACTCCTATTTGTAACATCTTAGCAGAAGCCGGATTTCCTAGTTTAAACGAGCGAATGGAATATATAACCGCTGGCCTCATATACAAAGTTCTATCATGCAGGAATCATCAGCTCTACAAAAACATATCTATGGCTATAAATAGAAAACGCCTTCCAAAAAGGTTGTCAGCACTATATCACATTTTCATCTTAGCCAAAAAATTGAATTTATTCACTAAGCCCACAAAACAAAAACGATGTAACTACCCACATTGGCTTCTTACAAACAGATCTTTTATCTGCTGCTTTAAGGAATATCAAAAGCAAAACACTAATGCTATTGTATATCGACAGATTTTCCTAGAACAAAAACAAAAACTAAACTTGAAGTCATTCAAATTCCTATTCACCGACGGCTCAAAAACGAATCTTTCAACATCTTTCGCTGTCATATCCGAAGACCTGTTAGTTTTGAAAAAAGGACTGATGTTCAACTACTGTTCAACATTTACCAGTGAAATTTTTGCTATATATCAAGCGACTCTAATAGCTGCAAAGAGCAAAGGCAAATTCTGTATTTGCTCAGATAGCCAGTTTTCCATCGAAGCAATACAAAACTTTACGAACAAAAGTATTTTGGCAATCAGCATTCGAGATCTGCTTATAAAACACAGTAACAAAATTAAATTGATGTGGGTACCTGGGCACTGTGGAATCCAAGGCAATGAATTTGCTGACTCTGTTGCAAAAAGCCTTCATAACGAACCAGTCCTATTCTATAACGCACTTGAAAGTAGTGACCTGATACGTCTTATAAAGCAATATGTTCATAATAAAACCTTACTCAAATGGAATGAGTACTCTCATCACTACGCTTCAATCAACCCCAATAGAAGAAAACCCGTTTATTCAACGGAAACTAAACACAAGGACATCATAATGTTTACACGGCTCAGACTAGGTCACACGCAAATCACACATGCGCATCCTGCTCATTTTGTAATTCGTCAAGAACATCCGTAAAACATATTTTAGATGAGTGTCCCCATTTCAACACGATAAGACAAAGAATCTTTGGCACAGCTCTCCCATCAGAACTATTACCAAATACAAGTTTGTCGAACATAAACACTATATCTAAATTTCTTCAACTGTGTAACGTAGCGCATTTAATATAATTCTAATTTAATATAATTGATTATATTAATAAATATGTAAACATAATTAAGTATGTTACAATTAAGCTGAAACTGTAGATAATAACAATTAATTATAAAACCAGCCGATGGCCTAAGGCTAGTGCTGTTACTCTGTATTATTTTATGTATATTTATATGCTTAAAACAAAATAAAATCAAATCAATCCTTAAAGGAATATGTAAGACGTTGGAAGACATACAAGCAAGCTCTACTTCGCAAAGATGTCCTTAGCGTGGAATATGCTAATTTTGTGTTGCGTAACCTTTTGCTTCTTTCATCAAATAGCCTCTTGATGTGGCGCAAGCATTTGATAAAGTGCAGTATGATTAAAAAGTTATTATCTACCACGTTCCACAATATCCTTGGATCCTACTTATCCAAAAGGCGGTTCACAGTAAAAGTAAATGAATACATAACAGAAGAGTGTCCAAATACGCCAGGTGTTCCGCAGGGTTGTGTTCTTGGGCCAATATTGTACATACTGTTTACCGCAGATATTCCTAGAAGTGACGAAGTAATTACGTCAACATTTGCGTATGATACTGCTATACTAAGTCGACATAAATGCCCCATTACAGCTACAAAAGTGTTACAGCAGCATCTTAAACTAGCTAGCGAAATAGCGCATAAAAGTTAATGAAAGCAAGTGCAAACACATCACTTTTACATTAAGGCCAGAAAAAGTGTCCTACTGTTAACCCTTATGTTAGTAACCAACTTTACTGACGTCTTTTAGCAACCGGGTACCCGGGTATCATATTATATATAAATGGGTTCATATATGTACATCGCAGTACGGAAACGTTGTCAATCAGTAAAACTTTCAAAAAAATCTTTACCCATGAAATGGTTGATATAATTGTCCGTCACACTAACAAAAAAGCTGAAACCATTTTCCAAGAATATAATGCTGACCATCCAAACTCACCGCACCAATGGATGCCCGTTACAATACCCGAAGTTTATTCGTTCTTCGGTAACTTGATTTGCGCTGGCGCAAATAATTCAAATACAGACCATACTTTTGACATGTGGCACTCCAATTCTTATCCTCTGTATCGCGCGACGATGGGGTTGACGAGATTCCATAATATTCTGCGTTTTTTGAGATTTGACGACCGTAATACTCGAAGTCAACGTAAAAAAGAATACAAGGCAGCTCCAATTCGTGATGTGTGGACAATGCTGAATTCTAATCTAGCTCAGATGTACAAACCAACCGCAAACTTAACGATTGATGAACAACTATATCCATACCGTGGCCGTACTGGGTTTACTCAATACATACCATCGAAACCAGCTAAGTATGGTATAAAGATCTGGTGGATTTGTGATGCAGAAAACGCATATCCTTTGCAAGGGATTATGTACACTGGTAAAACAGATAACACTCGAGAAAAGAATCAGGGTGAAAGAGTAGTGAAAGAATTGGCGGCTCCGTACCGAAATAGTGGTAGAAATATTGTATCTGCATGGATAATTTCTTTACTACTCTACCCGTTGCTAAACATTTAGTATCGTGGAAAATTACTATTGTTGGCACTGTAAAAAAAAATAAGCCTTAAATACCTAGTGTTATGGGAGTAAATAAGACAAGGGAGCAGTATTTCACAGTTTTTGGATTTCATGAAAAGGTTACCATGTGATCCTAAAAAAATAAAGCTGTCAATCTGATGTCTGCAATGCATTCCGATGCATCAGTTGGTGATGCTGCTAAAAAGAAACCAGAAATAATTAATTTTTATAATAAATATAAAGCTGGCGTTGATACAATGGACCAAATGGTGCGGAGAAACACCAGTCAACGACGATCTTCGAGATGGCCAATGGCAATGTTTTTCAACATGCTAGACATTTCTGCACTTGGGGCATATACAATTTATTATGAAAATAATGAAATGATTGCCAAAAAAACGACAGAACGTCGTTAATTTATGCGTAAGCTAAGTGAAGAACTAGCATTGCCGGTGATTGAACATCGTACCGCGAATCCACAAATAATGCGCCATTTCTCAACAGAGAATGCCATTCAAAGTATTTTAAACCATGCACTGACAGAACCAGTCGTGGTAAATCCTGGTCCACAGGCTCCAAAAGATAAAACCGGAAGGAAAATAGTAGTAATATAGAAGACGGCGAAAGACACGTAAGGCTTGTGCCAATTGTCACCAACCTGTTTGTGACGAGCACTCAGTTAATCGTGTAGAATGTGTTCAATGTCATTAATTATAAAAAAATGTAATATGTTTTAATAAACTTTAGTTGCATGCATTTATAGAACTTGTATTCAATTTATTTCCTATGCTTTCCACTGTATCCGGGTACCCGGTTGCTAATGGCGATGGCTGGAGTTTAAGCTTATTTAAACAAAAAAAAAAATTAAAAACTAAATCAATTAAATGAACTCACAACTAGCTTCCTTTTATGTTAAAAAACGACGATTAGAGAGCTTAAAATGAAATATTGAACTTTCTTTAAACTATTCACACAGATACACCGCGTTGGTACCCGGGTACCCGGTTACTAACATAAGAGTTAAGCTCAACAATGTGTCGATACTGCAATCTGACGAAATAACATACGTGTACCTCGGAATCCACTTGGACAGGCGCTTAACCGGGAGACGACACATTGCAACTAAAAAGCTACAGCTTAAACTCAAATCTGTCAGCTTACATTGGCTTTTAAACAAGAAGTCTGGACTTAGACTTAGCAGCAAAGACCTCTTATATAAAGCAACAATAAAACCGATATGGCTGTATGGAATCCAGTTATAGGGCACAGCTTGCAGGACGAATATAGATATAATTCAAAGATTCCAATCGAAAACGTTAAGAGTAATAACGGGCGCACCATGGTACATGCGTAAAGGAAATATTCGTAGAGATCTAAATGTACCTACCATCAAGGAAGAAATTGAAATCGCAGGAATCGCGTTGGATTGCTATTCGAACTTTTTCATGGTCAGGTAATGGAAGGTATCTTCCATCGTCAACGATTGGGGTTTTGGGTTCACCAGCTATGGGTGTTCCATTTTCACTGCTATTAAGCAGGCCGGAGATTGTTTCCTTCACAAATGCAATATACTCTGGGCATCGATTGCTAGATCACCCCTTATGCCCTCCAAGAGTCTGCTCCGGACCTGAAACCTTCTGTAAGCCCTGGTATTTTCTCATAAAATTTTCGAGCAATATTTTGTCGGCCAGCTTCTCAAGCTTTTTGTCTGCAGATGTGTCTAGCTTCCCTTTTTACTTCTCGGTATATCTTTCCCATCCTGCACGTATAGTGGTCGATCGCAACGTTGCGAGGTAGGCAGTCTGCTTTCTCTCCACTTCGACACTGCGGTCCTCATCGTACCAGCTATTTTTGCGACTATTATGAATTCCAATAGTTTCGTAGGAAGCTTGAAATGCCTTATACCGAGTTGCTATCAGAGAGCAGGAGTGCAAGTCGAGTGGAAAACCGCTCGGCAGTCTGTTGTGATTGCAGCTTTTCGACATCGAACTTTCCATGTGTTTGTTGACGGGCGGGTATGTATCTTCGCTACAACGAGATAGTGGTCCGAGTCGATGTTTGGTCCTCGGAGTGTACGTACGTCAAGAACACTGGAGACATGTCTTCCATCTATCACAACATGATCGATCTGGTTTTGTGTTATTCGATTCGGGGACAGCCAAAAAGATGTATGTATTTTTTTGTGCTGGAATCTAGTGCTACAGACAACCATATTTCGGGACCCGACGAAGTCTATCTGCCTCAACCCATTAGGGGATGTTTCGTTGTGGATGCTGAATTTTCCGACAGTTGTGCCAAAGATACCTTCTTTGCCCACCCTGTCATTAAAATCGTCAAGCACTACGCTCTTCTACTAACATACGGCTACACAACAAATGGCGCGCAAAGAAGTTTAGAGATTAGGAATCTTTTAGCTTTTTTCATATCTTCTAACCCTTAGCTTTTTTACATACTTTATTTTTAGTACATCCTATATCTTATCTTATATTACGACTCAATACATTCGAGATTTATATTTTTTTTTGACAACTTTCGGACCGTGCTAGGGATTCATGGCAGCAACATCGTTGCGGTACGTCATCAGCGATTAGTGTTGTCATGACGAAGGCGGGGTTTGCTCAGTTACTAGGGTTCTTGATTCGAACTCCAGAGGATGACTTAATGGTACCTGAAGGCAACTGCGGCATTTAATAAGTGAAGAAAAAAAAGAGCGGCATGACTACTTAAGCTACCTTAGTGTTTGTAAGTGAAGTTTGTAGCACGCGTTCGCAAAGGGTAAGGGAAATGTGGCAGCCACACTTAGCTACAGTTCGAGTTTTGCCACATAAGTTATGTAAACGAGGAAGTCATGTCTTTTGACAGGAGAGACCGACAAAATTACTCGAATTAAGACCGCGCAAAGGCCACACCATACACACCAAAGCAATTCATTTTATTACATTTAACTAAACAAAGCGTTTGAGGACTTGCTTAGAAACGTACCCATTAGCAATAATCAAAGAAATGGTCTTTGCCAAACCAAGGCGTAAATTTTCTTTCAACATTTTTTTTAGATTATCATCATTGGAAGGGCCCATTTATTATGATTGTATTAGTTATTAATACTATAAAGATTACCTTGAAGTTGATTCATGATATACGAGATACATATATTTATTTACAAAACTCTGAAGCAATCGAAAATTGAACTCGTGATTATTAGGTTTTCGTTTTAAAATTCTAGTTTTTAGTTTTCATATCTCTTTTGTATTTTTTACTTTTGATACTCTTTATACGATTAACGTATGCGGATATAAGTATCCAAGGCGGTGACTTCAACTTACATTTTTGTGTGAATGTCGCGAGAGAGTAGCAAGAACCAAGTCATCGGCGGGTTGGGGATTTTAAACACACATAGGCCGATCACGCAAAGTCTCACGCGTGCGCTGGAGAACCAGGTAGTTGGTTCACTTTTCACACAGATAGATACCGGAGTGCCACATACAGATGACTTTGTGTCGATTGATTATTTTAACAGGTGTACAGCTAAAATTTTTGATAGGCCTAATTGTGAACTACAACACAGTACAGTCAACACAAACGAGACCGTAGGCAACGATCCCAGTGCTAGTATTAGTTTTTCGAGAAAATTAGGCCTAATACTAAATATGTCTCAGGCAGATGAGTTAGGTGCCGTGGGCAAAGATGGTGCAATGGAACAACCAAGTAACTCGGAGGCTGGTGGCCCGAAGGCTCAAGGAAGTGATCTTATACGCACTATGACCGCTGTCGAGCAATTGATGGTGATGGTGGCTCAAAGTAGCGACATGATGGCACGGGACATGAATGAAGTGAGGCATATGAGAGTTAATGTTGCTAACCTCAGCAGGCGTGTAACCGATATGGAAACATCAGCGCAGGCATTGAAACACCGCTCCACCCCAGCATCAACGCCACAAAAAAAAGGTCACGTTAGCGAAGAGCACCATCACGAGAGTACCGAAACAAGAGCACAAGGTTCGCTCGAGCCAATAAGAAAATATGCTGACGTGGAGAAATGGCACATAAGGTTTGATAGAACTACCAAAAGACTGACGGTGGAGAGTTTTATATTTAGGATTGAAAAGATGAGGGAACAACATCATATTTCTTACCACCCATTATTATCAGAATTTCATTGCCTCGGGTCGGGCTATGCGCTGAAGTGGGTTTGGCAGGTGTTGGAAGACCACGTCGAGGACCTAAACTTCGGATATTTTGATATTAAGGCGTGTAAATATTCCGTCTTTTTAATTAAAACACATGTGAATATTTTTCAATTTGTTATTATTATATCTTTAAAAAAAGCGAACAATTTATCATATATATTCACGAGCACTTAACTCGTGTATTTCTTTTCAATTGTTTAAGAAAGCGTACAATTTATAATTTATATAAAAACTAACACAAGCACTTAACCTTTATTTTTATTAATTTTAAAGTGTACAATTTAAAATTTTTAATTTATATCCAAACTTAGCCCGAGCAGTTAACTTTTTTTCATAATATCATAATTTTTCCCGTTCTTCATTTATACTGTTTTGTATATACATACATTGGAAAGAATAACGGAACGTAGTAGGGTTGCAGGTAAGTGCGTTTAGAGTGGGGGTAAATCCAGGGAGGTTATTTTTCAGGTAAGTATTCGGGTAGGTATTCAGGTAGGGATTCGGGTAAGTATTCAGGAATTTATTTATAAGTTATAATTAATTTAATATATTGTTTCTTAATTCATTTTTTCTTATTTTATATTATAAAATTTATTATTTATAGGATGATGAGGTCGTCCTCACCCATGTCTTCAACATGCCGGCAGGCCTGCGGCGACGATTGATGACAGTTGATTAGCGTTTCGCGAGCTTTCTTCACCAACCCGCGTATTCTTCGTTGTACAGCAGGAGCATTGCGGAAGACAGCTCTTTGGTTTCGCCGTGTTGACGTTTGCTCTTTAGTGTTTCGTGTTTTCCTCATTATCCTTGCTGATTGATTGGTGCGCCGAGTGTCAGCCGGTTGGAAAGTTACCTTTCGCGTGGTCGGTTTGCCCTCGGGAAGGTCACGTATTGGCCGATGGAGCATAGTGTGATGAGCTAAGCCGCAGCGGCGGCAGCTGTCGGGACTATCACAGGATCCCGTGGTATGCGAGGTCGCCAAGCATTTTATGAATATGGACCTTTGCCGATTCATATCGCTCTTCGGGAGTCATCGCTATGAAGGCTCAGCAAAAGCGCAGCGAATGGGTGCGGCAACAGAGGCGACACTTTCGGAAACTTTGAGATCTGTAAATAGAGGGTTGCAGTGTTTGTTAATAAGAATACGTGGCATGTGGGATCGTGTGGGGAATGAGATGAATGAATTGAAAACACGTAAGCTAGGGTGGTAATACACAAAGTTTAGTGATATTGCGAGTAACGACTCCGTTCTGAGTTCGGATATCTACCACTCGGGTATTTTGATCGGGAGCGGGATGAAGTTGTATAACGCGTCCTAAACGCCATTCGTTGGGGGGTAGGAGGTCGTCTTTGATGACAACGAGATCTCCTTCAGTGAGGTTGAGCTCTTGGCTTTTCCATTTATGCCGTTTGTGGAGCTCTTGGAGATATTCCGACTTCCAGCGTTTACTGAATTGGTGGTGGAGCACTTTCAGTTTTTTCCATTTATTCATTAGAGTTAGCTCTTCCGAGTTCGGTTCCGGGATGAAGAGTAGGGGAGCTCCACGCAGAAAGTGGCCTGGTGTCAGAGCTTTTAAGTCATCGGGATCTTGAGACATTGAGGAGAGCGGTCTGGAGTTAAGAACCGCTTCTATACGAATAAAGAGCGTAATGAACTCCTCGAACGTAAATTTTTGGCTGCCAGCTACCTTCGTATAGTGAGTTTTGAAACTTTTCACTGCAGCCTCCCAAAGTCCGCCCATGTGAGGGGCGTATGGCGGGATGAATTGCCATGTGAATCCGTGAAGGACGTATATTTTTGCTATATCCTCGGAGGCTTCTGCGAGGAAGGAGGATAATTCACGTGAGAAACTGCGTTGTGCTCCTACAAACGACTTACCGTTGTCGGACATGACTTTATGTGGGATGCCTCTGCGTCCGACGAAACGTGCAAACGCGGCTTTGAAAGATTCGGTGGTCAAGTCGGAGCACACTTCGAGATGGATAGCCTTTGTGGAGAAGGATATGAAAACGCATACATAAGCTTTTGAGTGAGATGCTCGACGGAGTAGAGAGGTTTTCACAAGAAATGGACCTGCAAAGTCGATTCATGTGGTGTGAAAGGGGAGCGAGTACGTTGAGCGTTCAAGAGGGAGCGCCGACATGATTTGGGATTTCATTTTTTGTTTGTAAATTGTACAAACTTTGCAGTTGAATATACACGTTTTGATCTTCTGCCTCATTCGTGGGATGTAATATTCCTGCTGTATCATCCGTGTCATAAGCTGTTTTTCAGCGTGCAAAAGGGTAGTGTGGAGAAATGCGAGGAGAAGAGTGCAAAATCTAGAGTTATCTGGGATGATAATTGGATGGCGCTCACTATAACTGAGTAGCTTAGTCGTCCATTCGCGCGTAGAATGCCAGACGTACCTATGAATGGGTTGAGGGTAAGCAGTGGGTCCCATTTACCGACCGGGGATTTTGCTTCTAACGCTGTAAATAAAATGAGGCGAGTTTTTGCTTGATTTATTTCCGCTTGTGTGAGGCTAAAAGTATTGGGAGCAGACAGTGTTCGTGCCTTTTAGGAGAATCTTAATATGAACGCCGTCACTCGAAGAGCTCTTGAGAAGGAGGAGAAACGATCTAGAAAATCAGGGGATTCTAAAGCGTGGAATGCTTCAATTTGTCGAACGAGTTGGTGAACTTTTCGGCCAAAGAGGGGATGGCCTAGTTAACCAGTCGGGCCTTTCCACCAGAGTGAACAGTTGACGAGCTCTTGGGGTTTAGCTCCACGCGTACCTAGATCAGCTGGGTTGTCAGCGCTGGAGACATGTCGCCACGTAGCATTGTTCACGAGTTCGAGGATCTGAGATATCCTGTTCGCTACGTATGTTTTCCACGTCCTTGGGGGTTTTTCCAGCCATGCTAATACAATTAAGGAGTCTGTCCACAAAATTAGTTCATGAGATGGCAGGTTTAGAGAGGATCGGATCTGCTTTACTAATTTTGCTAATAATACTGCGCCGCAAAGTTCCAGTCTAGGGAGAGAGACGGTTTCTAAGGGGGCTACTTTACTCTTGGCTGCGAGTAAGTGGAATGTAGCAGCTTCACCTTCTCGGAAGCATCTGAGAATCCGTGTAGCTGAATGGAACTGTTTGGGCTGAATTGCACCCATCGAGGTATCCTTATCTCTTCGATTGCGGCGAGATTTTTCCTGAATGTATTCCATTTGTGGAGTGAGATCGGCTTCACGGTTTCGTCCCAGTCTGTTCCTTCCATCCATAGTTGTTGAAGAAGAGTTTTCGCTGCTATCATTATGGGCGATAGCCATCCTGCCGGGTCGAAAAGTTTCGCGACAGATGAGAGGATCTGTCGTTTCGTGGCAGTGTCTGAGGATAACGGGGGGTCAACTGAGTACGAGAATGTATCAGTGAGAGCATTCCATTTTATTCCGAGGGTTTTTGTAGAACTTGCCTCTTGGAATTCGAGAAATTTTTCATCTAAAAGATCAGACCGGGGGATGTTTTTCAGCAATGACTTTGGTTTGCTGTGATCTTTTTTAACGGGAATCCGGCTGACTTGAGTACTTCGATAACTTGATGTATCGATTCGCCGGCTGAGTCTAGATTATGTCCGCCTGAGAGGATGTCATCAACGTATGCCTCTCCTCTTAATATGTTTGAGACATGGGGGTATGTCTCCTTAGAGTCCTCGGCTAATTGGTGGAGTGTCCTTATTGCCAAGTATGGAGCGCAGTTGACACCGAATGTCACCATTTTTAGTTTAAAGTCTTCTATCGGACTATTGCGGGTTGTGCGGAATAGAACGCGTTGGAAGTCTTGGTCTTCCTTATGGACGTATATTTGGCGGTACATTTTTACAATGTCGCCGTTAAATACATATTTATATAATCTCCATTTTAGAATAACGAGCATTAAGTCATTTTGGAGAGCGGGGCGAGTATGTAATACGTCATTGAGTGAGAGACCGGAATGCGAGGTTTTTGAGGCATTGAAAACTACACGGACTTTAGTAGTTTTGCTTCCAGGTTTAATCACCGCGTGATGGGGTAGGTAAAAGGAGAAATATTTACCGTCGCGTATGATTTCTCGTGAATGGGTTGGTTCCATGTGGTCTAACGTTAGGTATTCCTCTAGGACTTCTGAATAGGTGTTCCGAAGTTCCTCTTTCTTTTTGTTAGTTCGTTCCACGCTGAGGTATTGCTGCTGTGCTGCAGGTCTGGAGTGCCCGAGGGCGATGGACTCCGGGAATGGCAGCTTTACTACATATCGACCATCTTCTCGTCGATGAGTGGTTGTTTTGTATAGCGCTTCACAATATTCATCATCGTCTGTGTTTGTGGGGGCCGGTGGTACCTCTTCTTGTTCCCAGAATTTCCTGAGTAGTTCTACTAGTGATTCTGAAGGGGTTTCAATCACCTGGGTAGAGAATGATGAGATTCCTTCCACAACTGGTCCACTTAATATCCACCCAAATATTGTGTTTTGGGCTATTAAGCTGCCGCCTACATTAATTTTAAGGCCTGGGGTGAGTATTTTTGGGATTATGTCGGTACCAACGCCCATGTCTATTCTAGCTGGTGTGAAGCAGTTGGGGTCTGCTAATAGTAGTGAGAGATATTCTGTTAAATCTACTTCTTTTATTTTGAAGGATGGGAGAGTGTGCGTCAATTGAGGCAGTATTATCGCTTGAGCCGCGATTTTTACTGTTTGGTCTGTAGAACACAGTGTTATAGAGCACTGTTTATTGGAGTTCTGGACTTTCTGTCCACCCATACCAAGTATTTCGTAGTGGGCCTTTGTTGTTGGAAGACCAAGTAACCTTTGTATTTTTAGCGTTACAAAGGTTTTTTGGGAACCTTGGTCAATTGCCAGCTCTTATTTTTGTTATTTCTTCATTGTGGAATATTGGAATAAGTGCTGTTGGGAGCAATGTTTTTTCTCTGAGTCCCGAGAAATGAGATAGAACTTGTTCATTGCTAATTTGGGAAGGTTTTGCATTTTTTATTGCCTGGTGCATGGCTTTTCGGCCTCAACTGCCACTTAGGACGTGACATAGTTTCTTTGGGATCGAAAGTGGTTTGGCGTTTGAGAGTTCGCGGGGTAATGGAGAAGAAAGTGATGGCGTCTTTGGCAATAAACGCACGTAAAGTTGCTTTTGCAATCTTTCTCCAAATGCGGGTACGCCAGGCAATTTTTGCAGTAGTTGTTGTCTTTAATAAACTTGTTCCGGTCTGAGACGGATAGTTCTCGAAATTTGACGCACATTGTCATATAGTGGTTTACATGAAACTTGCCTTTTGTTTTGAGTATGGAACGATTGAGTTTTGTTCCGATAATTGAATGTTGGGGGAGGGACCGCTGGTGTCCGTTGGGGGTAGCTGGGCTGACTGATCTTCGGCTTATTGGGTCTGTATTTGCTGAGTCGCTCCACGACCTCGTATCGAGGTGTCAGAAATTGATACCCCGTTTGCTTTCAGTGTTGAGAGGCAGTTGTTGATAGTCGTCTGTATTTGTTGAATCCTCTCGCTGTTTTCCGTGTTTGCCGGTTGGATATTGAGTAGAGCTTTTATTTGACTATCAACAACAATTCTACGATTTTCGTATCGAGATTTGAGCGCGTCCCAGGCTAGCGTGAAGTTGAGATCATTGAGCGCATAATTTTTTATGAGAAGAGCAGCTTTCCCTCGAGTCTTCTGTCTTAAATGGTACAACTTTTGTACCTGGGATAATTTAGGGTGATTTATGTATACTGCCGTGAACATATCTCTAAAAGAGGGCCAGTCTTCATATCCCCCATAAAAGATTTCGGTGTCACAAGCAGGGACCTTGAGGTAGCTGTGTGTGTCTAGCTGGGGTGGGCGTGTGCTGGTGACGGGTGTGTTGTTTCGGCTTGTTTCCGTGGTTGCCCTGAACTGGCTGAGTAGCTCTCTTATCCGGATCTTCGTTAGCATAGCGTTATCGAAGGTGGTTTCATACGCTTCTGCACTCATCCGGAGTTTGTCTTCAACCACGTTTCTCAACTGTAAATTTTGATTGGCTTTGTCCACCAGAGTCATGTGTTTGTCCAGTTCCTCTTTGTATATTTGAAGTGCGTCTTCCGAGTGAGAAGATTCATTGACAACCCACCATTTTGCGCAAATTTTTTCAAGTTTGGATAACTCGAACAAGAATTTTTTATGAAGACAAGCGAATTCGTCTTCTTCTGCCTGGGATCTGGATCGGGTTCGTGGTCCCGACGGAGCTTGAAGAGAATGAGGCGTTTCTTGTTTTTCTTCAGCCATTATTTGAGATTTAGTTTATTTATTGATTGTAAAGTTTATTACTGATAATACGCACCCTGTACTGGCTTAGCTTATGTTCGGATATATTGCTATATTTTATAGCGAGATAGTGTGAAAGAGGGCGAATGCAAAGCAGTGATGTTGTGAACTGCGAGAATGCACCGCGAATGGGAACCGGTGGCTTTGAAAATGGGTGTAAGAATAATTCGTGCAAAGAGGTTTGCTTAAGTTCTTTCTGAATGAGAATGGATTCCGAACTAGTTAAATGTTTGTTGAGCCATATATTGTATGGTCTTATAGGTATATATGAGTGGTGTTTTACTGGTCTTGTGAGAATGGGTTGCGGACTAATTGAGATTTGTGTATTAGTATTTAAATACATGTACACGTATGTATATATTTTGTTAGGGGAAATTGAGATACAAACCGCAAAGTTTATATATTTATACATTTATAAATATGTTTATATAAATATTGTATGTAAAAGTGTATTTAGTTTAGCGGATGTTGTATAACCTTTTTAGATTTGGAAACGGTTTGCTTGTATGATGTAGGAGATAGGGATCATACACCGTTTGAAATATCCGCTAAACTAATATCAATAAATTTGAGAATCTTGTGACTTACTTGGACATCCTGGTTTTGTGTTTTACCAGGTTTTCCTGCTCCTTACTCCTTTTATTATTACCTGGGGGGGGAGGGGGTTCTGCTTCACTCGGTGTCTTGCTGTATGTATACTGTATGCACTTCCCTTAGATAAGTCCACAAGATATTTTTTTTTTGCTACTTTGTTTCTTAAAAATTTTTTTGTATTATATGTATTTTTTTTGTTTGTTTTTCTAATATATTTTTATGCGAAAAAGGAATCATGAATATAATAAAATCACAAAAATTGGCTGACCATCTGAAAGCACTTCAGACCAGATTATATTCCTTCAGATTTGATTGGAGAATTGTGTCTTTAACAGCTGCAAACACGAATGTCATATTTTCAGCATCCGTAGCACAGGTGAAATGAGAATAGATGATTTTTTTTTTCGAAATCAGAATTTTTAAATTCACTTTAAATCTCTTTTTTTTTTTTAACTTTAAAATTTTATCTTAGCGACAGATATATGTTTTGTCTTTGATTGTGTGCGCCTTTAGATATTTGCTTCAATTTTTTATTTTCTTATTCACGCATATGTAGATATGTATGTAGGTAGTTTGGTTTTAAACTCTTGCTTTTTATTTATTTAACTTTGTTCTACCGGTATTTGTTTTCAGTTTTGCCACTTTATAATTTTTATTTTAACATGTGTGGGTTTGTATGTATATTTGTAAAATCACCTTTTTATTTATTTAACATTGTTTCACCGGTATTTGCTTTCCGTTTTGTCCCTTATTCCATATGAGTTATAAAATTTATTTTTATGAATTTTTTATTTTTTTTTTTATATATATGTATAAATTGTTTATGTATAGAATTTTTTTTTAAGTATAAATTTTAATTTTAATTTTGAGGTGTATACCGTGCGCAAAAAATTTTCGTGATTTTGTTCGCACAACACGTTTTTTTTTTATATACACGTATCTGAATAGCTCAGTTTTCTAGTTTTGTTCGTTTTAATCGGGTTTCGGCACCATGTAA
Source organism: Ceratitis rosa (assembly GCA_037013455.1). Lineage (NCBI taxonomy): Eukaryota > Metazoa > Arthropoda > Insecta > Diptera > Tephritidae > Ceratitis > Ceratitis rosa. Next base: position 443,217 of record JAWMAG010000097.1, on the reverse strand, counting down.
ATATTCCGTCTTTTAAATTAAACCACATGTGAATATTTTTCAATTTTTTATTATTATTTCTTTAAAAAAAGCGAACAATTTATCGCATATATTCACGAGCACTTAACTCTTGTATATCTTTTCAATTTTTTAAGAAAGCGTACAATTTATAATTTATATAAAAACTAACACAAGCACTTAACCTTTATTTTTATTAATTTTAAAGTGTACAGTTTATAATTTTTAATTTATATCCAAACTTAGCCCGAGCAGTTAACTTTTTTTCATAATATCATAATTTCTCCCGTTCTTCATTTATACTGTTTTGTATATACATACATTGGAAAGAATAACGGAACGTAGTAGGGTTGCAGGTAAGTGCGTTTAGAGTGGGAGTAAATCCAGGGAGGTTATTTTTCAGGTAAGTATTCGGGTAGGTATTCAGGTAGGGATTCGGGTAAGTATTCAGGAATTTATTTATAAGTTATAATTAATTTAATATATTGTTTCTTAATTCATTTTTTCTTATTTTATATTATAAAATTTATTATTTATAGGATGATGAGGTCGTCCTCATCCATGTCTTCAACAAGGCGGAACTACTAGCCCAATTCAAAAGCGCAGAGTCCGAGCGAAATCATGGAACGCAAAGAATTACCTCCAGAAAGTTTTGATGGATTCTATGCGGAAGTGCATGATCTAACGTTTCGGTTAAGGAAGAAGATACCTGAAAAGGAGTTGGTGGGTATCATCAAAGGAAACCTTAAGCCATATTTAGCTAACATAACGTTTGCATCAAAAACTGATACGTTAGCCGAGTTAAAAACAGAGTGTAGTCGTGCAGAGAAGGTGATGAAAGATAATAACACTAGGTCTAGAACTGTAAACGAGATAGTATACCACGACACAGAGCTTACAGCGGAAGAAGCAGGCCCCAAGCACATAGGGGCAATGGTTGATACTCGGAGAGTAACAAGAGGTCAACTACCTGAGTACGAAAGGAAAGGACATGATCGTGCGCATAGTGGGGTTTCGAGACCTACTTCCGACAACGGAGTAACACCCACCATAAACTCGTTTTGTCCATCACCATTTCATTTGATGCTGTGCTTCAAGTGTGGGATGCCGGTCAACTACTTTTCCAAAAACCCATTAGAAACGAAAAAGAAGCCAGGTGCACTTCGTCCTGGCACCTCCACATGAGAAGCATATCATATTGTGAAAGGACGAAGTGCACCTGGCTTCTTTTTCGTTTCTAATGGGTTTTTGGAAAAGTAGTTGACCGGCACCCACACTTGAAGCACAGCATCAAATGAAATGGTGATGGACAAAACGAGTTTATGGTGGGTACTGTGTTTTCAAAACTAACTTGAGAAACGGTATACTGGCGGAAATCACCGGGATTCACTGCCAGAAGAAACAAAACTCCGAGAACAAGAAGTAGAAATTCTTAGAAGAAACAAAAGCAAAGAAGGAGTTAGTAAAAAGGATGTAGGAGCAAAAATTGAAATAAAAAGCTTACACCAGAGAAAGATTGAATATGAAGCAGCCGGAAACGAATTTTTTGTGAAGAGATGTTGAAGAGGAAGAATAATAGGAACTCGATCGAATGTTGGACATGGGCGTCATAGAAGAATCAAATGGCAAAGTAAACCAGAGGACCATGAAGGACGCATATCCACTGCCTCACATCGATGGGATACTGAGCCAGCCTCAGAGTACAAGATATATATATCCGCAATAGATCTAAAGGATACCTTTTGGCAGATTCCATTAGAAGAAAAATCCAAGGAAAAAACTGTTTTCACAGCACCAGGTCGACCACTATACCAATTTGCCGTGAAGGCTTTCGGGTTATGTAATGCTGCACAAAGAATGTGCCGGTTAATGAATAAGGTTATTCCCACTTCTTTGCGTGAGAGTTTGTTTGTTTATTTGGATGATTTGTTAGTGTGCTCAGAAGACTTCCCGTCCTATTTGTGTCTAGTAGAAAAAATCGCTCGGTGATTACGTGAGGCTAAATTAACAATAAATGTAGAGAAAAGCAAGTTTTGCTATAAAGAGGTACGGTACCTTGGCTACGTTGTCGGAGATGGATGCATTAGGACAGACACCAACAAGGTGGCGGTTGTGAGGGATTTCCCTGTACCCAAAACCCCAAAGCAATTTCGGCGGTTCCTGGGCATGTCCGGCTGGTACCGGCGGTTCATACAAGGTTATGCGACCATTGCAGCTCCGTTACAAGACTGCCTTTCCAAAGACAAGGTAAAACTCTTCACCATGACGGACGCAGCTAAAAGATCATTTGATCAATTGAAGCAAAGTTTGATCTCCGCTCCCGTACTGACCCATCCGGACTTTAACAAACCATTTTATATTCAATGCGACGCCTCAACAAACGGAGTGGGTAGGGTACTGTGCCAACTGGACGATGACAACAACGAAAGACCGATCGCGTAAATTTCAGCCAAGCTTAATAAAGCGCAAAAGCACTATAGTATAACGGAACTTGAATGCTATGCTGCAGTTCTGAGTGTGAAAAGGTTCAGACCATATGTAGAAGGACTTCTATTTACCATCGTAACTGATCATGCTAGCCTAAAATGGCTCATGAATCAAAAGGACTTATCAGGCCGACTAGCACGGTGGAGCTTAAAACTGCAGGGATTTAACTTAGAAATTCAACATAGAAAAGGAGCACAAAACATCGTACCCGACACTTTCTCTCGCATGCATATGGATGAACTGCAAGTCAATGAAAGAATGATTGATGTTTGCTTAGATTCTCCATGATTTAAGTCAGAAGAGTAGTCGGAGTTGAAAAACACTGTGACTGAAAACCAAGACCGACTCCCAGACGTATGCATTGCGGATGGCTATGTTTACGCACACAGTTTAATAAGGGGGACAATCTCCAAGCGGATCAAGCCTGGAAGCTCTGCGCTCCTTCAGAAATGCCGCTGGGCTTGGTTGCGGTTTCTCACGACTCGCCGTCCGCAGGTCATGGTGGCACCCATAAAACGCTCGGAAGGCTACAAGAAAAATATTTTTGGCCCGGAATGGTAAATGATGCATGTACCTATGTAAGCCAATGTGAAAGCTGCAAATCAAATAAAACGCAAAATTTTTATAAGAAACCACTTATGGAGAAACAACATATAACAGAGCGACCTTTTCAACGTTTGTTTATAGATTTTATAGGCCCGTATCCACGTACTAATGATGGTAATGTGTATGTTTTTGTATGTCTATGTCATTTTTCTAAATTTGTCTTTTTAAAACCTATGCGCAAAGCAACCGCCGCAGGAGTCATCAATTTTTTAGAAACAGAAATTTTCCACGTATTCGGAGTTCCTGTATATATCAATTTGGATAAAGGAAAGCAATTCACTTCGGACAAGTTCACTAACTTTTTGGATAAGTACGGCACGAAGCACAAAAAACCGCCTTCTACTCACGGCAAGGAAACGCCTTTCTTTCATTAAAGAAAACCAGCATGGATGGGACCGACATGTCAGTGATGCAGCCTTTGCTCTCCGTAGCGTGGTATACTCTGCGATCAAAACCTCGCCGTATTATGCTACTTTCGGTATGCCTATGATACAGCACGTTGCATCATATGAGTTGTACCGAAAGTTGGACGCACTGAGGGATAATGATTGCAAGATCGAGACAGCAAATGAAAGGTTCCAGCTCTTGAGAAACAAAATTATTAAAGAGTTGAAATTAGCCCACGAAAAAAGCAAAAAGGTTTATGATACTAGAAGCAGGGATGTAAGATTTAAAATTGGGCAAATCGTATACCGGCGCAACTTTAAACAAAGCTCATAAATTCAAAACTACAACCCAAAACTAGGTCCAAAGCAAATTAAATGTATAGTACTAAAGGTAGTTGGGAATTCAATGTATGAGCTGAGAGACAGCAGCGGGAAAACGATTGGCACTTACCACGCGAAGGATATTTTCGCAAAGTAGCTGCTAGCTTCATTTACTTGATTGCAGATAGGTGGAGGTGGCAGTTCGGTTAGCTATGTAGTTTCCTATCACCACTTTAGAGACTCCTAACTATTTCCTCGCATTTGTATTTTGTTATTTTTATGATCATAAAAATATAGATGGGCATAATATTTAGTTACTTCCAGCCGACGAAACTTTATTGTCCGCTTATGTGTGTATTCTATTTGACTAGTGTGATCTATGTGCCTATTATCGACTTTCTCGGTTACTTTCCTTTCGCCTCCACCTTTTTGTGAAAACGCATTTATTATCATATGTACTTGGATTAGCTGTTTATTTCACCGGTGATAGGGTTGAACCCTATATAAATAGAAGCAGACCTGTGATATCGTCTTATATGCGTACCAAGAACCGGTAACAACAACATACACGGGATGGCCCGGCTATGAGTCGTGGGTAGAGGCCACACGTTGGACGTAACAAATGCAAACAATGGCTACCCCATTGACTTATTTACGAACACGCTCCATATTTCCAGCAACATCGGCGGGTTCGGGCCATTGTTATTAGGAAAGTGCAGTGGCATAAATACATAAAGGCCATGATGTTGCAAAGAAGCTAGCAACATTGTATCACAAGTGGTGGGTTTCAATTAATAGACTGTACAGTGGTCACTAGGCATCATGTAGTGCGGTGTAAGTGTGTGCGTGCATAGGTGTGACTACACGCAGTAGGGCCCATGAGTGCATGTAGTGGTGGCATGAATGGATTTTTGTGGCTTAATAGCCATATAAAATGTGGATAACCGCAGCAAACGTTTTTTTGGATAGTTTTGGCAAGGAGACATAGTAGTGAAAGTGCGCGGTGCTTGAAGTACACCTGCATATACACATATTACTCCGTATTTGCCCAATAAAAATTTAGAGAAAAAAAAGCGGACTAAATATTAACAAAAAGAAAAAAAAGGTGCTCACAATAAAAAATCTTGACGTTGGACTGCATACAAGTTGGTGCTTGTCAACAGGCAGTCGGCGAAAAGAACGCCAACCAGGTTGAGGCAAATCAACACCCAGTTCTCAACATACACGTATAGGCATACCAAACCGGAAACTTGAGCACGTAAGCTACTTTCGTAACTGCACTTAGAAGCTAATCGCCGGGCAGCCACTGGAGATAGCAGCGTACAACAAAAATTAGAGCCACAGCTGATCGAATCATCAGCAAGTAGATGTGGGTCATTGACCTCTCAATCAAGCCACTGTATACCGATCGTAAAGCGGAATAAGCACTGACGTCACCGATGACCAGGAGAGGCCACATCGAAAAGGAGAGACTGCAACAAAGCGGGAGCATTTCCTCAGCGACCGGAGCGTAAAGCGGACTGCTGTAGCGAATTCGCCGGAGGAAGATAATGCATTTCTCTTCTTTCCCCTATTTTTCGTTCACTTCTTAGCCTAGTTGAATAAATATCATAAAATTGTATGCATTTTTATAGATAACTAGCTGACGAGGCAGACTCCGTACTGCCTCATCGATAAATAAAAACCTAATCTTTTGTATAAAATGATTTTAAAACAAACAAATCGAATCCGTATTTAATAAAAAAGCATTTATTGAATAAAGCATGAAGTTTTATTATTATTTGCGATACATCATGTTGCTTACTTACAAAACAGAGTTTTCCTGAAATACTGGCTATTTATAAGGTTTAAATTTGATATTCACAGACACACACTGTTAAAATACAGTCTGTTAATTAATTTAAAGCTTTCTCATAAACTATATTTTTTGTTTTGTTTTGTGGTGTGTAAATAAACAAAGAAGATGGTTTTCCGACACGCGAACACGCGACGTATAATTGTCCATGCGCGAAACAGGGAAACTCCAAGTTGATTCCACAAACTTATAACGACTGTTCTTGCGATTTATTTATGATCATCGCAAAGGCCAGACGTACTGGAAATTGCAAGCGTTTAAAATCGAATGGTAAGTCCGTTGGAATCATCGGTATCCGCGGGATCAAGACATCCTCTCCTTTGTATTTTCCTTTTATGATTGTCGCCTCAATGACGTTATTCACCAGTCTTTTCACAGCCAGTCTTGTTCCATTGCATAGTCGAGATTGATTAATGTTACGCAGCGTGATGACAACTGATCCTACTTTTAACTGCAAATTGTGAGGTGGTAATTCCAGTGAATTTAAAAACTCAGTGGGATAGTTGACTACGTCATCCTGGTTCATTACGGTGTCAACTGATTTGAAGGAAACCAACTGTCCTGGAAGAAAATTCTGAATGGTCGCATTAAGATCCTCGACATCTTTATTTTTCGCTGCTAATATTGCTCGTTCACCCAGCCAATTATGGTTATTGAACTTTTGCGCTATATCTGGGAAAACTCGCTGAATAAGCTCCACTTTTGAGTCTGTGATGTGACGGAAATCTGTAGGTGATGTAATGAATCCGGTCGAGGTGTCCACTGCAACTTTATTATTTCCAATGTCTAACAACTGCTTCGCAAACACATTTGCAGTTTCATCTTGTTGCAAAAATACTCGCATGTTAGTTGTTAAGTGGAGTGTCTTTACGTACTGCCACAAATTTGATGATTTTAGGCATGCATTTAGTTCATCAGCAACAGTTGATCGGGGAATATCTGGAAGAGTCTGACGAAAATCACCTGACAACAGAATCATAGCCCCACCAAAAATATTTTGGTTGTCACGAAGATCTTTCAACGTTCTGTCCAGTGCCTCCAGTGACCTCTTATGGGCCATTGTGCATTCATCCCAAACAATCAATTTGCATACCTGTAGGATCTTGGCCATTGCGCTATTTTTGGCGATGTTGCAAATTGGTGTTTCGGTGATTTGCATGTTTAGTGGTAATTTCAAGGCAGAATGTGCAGTTCGCCCGCTTTCTAGGAGAGTCGCAGCTATTCCAGATGAAGCCAACGCTAGAGCAACATCATTTCGCAATCTGATCCTCGCCAAAAGCAATGAAATTAAAAACGTTTTTCCGGTTACTCCGGGAGCATCAAGGAAATAAATTCCACCAGATCCACTGTTCACAGCTTCTATCAAAGTGTCGTAAGCAATTCTTTGTTGTTGATTTAATTGTGGAACATTTGTACGAACTGTTTCGGCCAATGCTTCAATGTCGTACTGATGTTCTCTTTGCAACTCGTGGTTTAATGCATCGTGCATATGACGATTGGGTGCTGTCATTCCCAAACACGACAATACTTTATTTGCCATCAATAAACACATATCTTCTATCATGATCAATGTGTCATTGTAAATTTCTTCAGTCATTTGTAGTGTAGGATTCAAAGTTTGACGGCGCACACGATGCAAAACATCCTCAGACATGTCATCTCTATACTTAACCCACAAATCTTTTGGATTCGATGGGAAACATGTCGATATGATAATCGCAAACAATGTACGAATTTGATGCGGCGATGAAGATATTACGGAATCCTTGAGCGTATCATCCCAGTGCGAATCGTTCTCAAGTAAATGTAATAGTTGACATGCCTCACGGTAAGTCGCACACAGCTGTCCATTAACTGTTCTCAGTTGTTTAAATGATGTCGGACCACGAACATTCACCAACAACAACCGCAAATAATAACATTCATCGTTATTTGGATGTACTGTGTAGATGCGACCCAGAGCATCTGAAGCAAATACATTTGGATGTCCTTCAACTGGTGTTCCTTGTTTTCGACGCTGAAACGATTTCGATTATGCGTTCTATGTGTAATAGCGTGGCATGTCAGCATACAGCAAAGTGCGAGCAAAATCATGCATGCAGCTTCCTATATAAGTAGCTGGCAAAATTGTCATTCTTCCTACATTATTCACATTGCCATCAGCATTTATAGCATCGGGGAGACGAATATGCTCCTCTGACCGTAGCCGTCGTTGGTTCAAACGGATGTATGTCAATCGTTCAGTCTCAATTTTGACATACTTGTCAACTGCAAACTGATGAAAAAGTCGTTGACACATCAAAATATGATTTACTTCACCTTGACGGATCATGAGCCTGTATGAAGAGAAATGCATACAAATTTTGTTGGTTTCAGCACCTGCAATCAAAAATGATAAATGTCTAAATTGTTACTTAGATGAATTGAATTTAAAAATATTATTTAATCTTGTTCAATTCATTTACCTGTTACTTGATTTACAATTTTGATATTAAAATGATATCCATCTTCCCCCTGCCAGAAGATCAAAGGATATTGTAGTGCACCCACAATGACAACAGCCACTTCATCAATGGTAGGTGAATTGAACCTCCGTGTGTGTTCACCGGCAGGTGTTTTGTCAGCTCGAATAATAATATTATGGCTATCAGATGGCATCCGATCCAATGCTATTTTGAACATGTTTACTAAATTGTTATTCTGATGAAGAAACATTTGTAATTGTTGGACAATGGTTCTCTTCACTGTTGGATTGTGAGCACAACGATTATTAATTTCCGCATCTGAATTGCCCATAAAATAAATTTGTAAAAATTGATGATCTGCATCAGGCAGTGGTAACAGAGTTCCCAGTAAGTGATAAATTTGTCCTTGTATATGTAATTTTTAAAAATTTGTCCATTAATTATTTCCGATAAATATATTTTAGTACAAACTTGAATAATATAAAAAAATATTCTTATATAATACCTTGAAAGTGGGCATGAAATTGTCTTGTATAATATCTTGTACCAAATGATGTCATCTGGAAACAGTTGTTATATTTCTGAATGTTGGTCAAGAAGTGCTTAGAATCATTTCCAATCCCAGAAACTAAAGAGCGTAAAGGATCTGGTGGTGGTACCAATTGTGGCAATTTTACTTTGCTTCAGCACAACATAATCCAGTAGATTCACCAGTGTATTTTAACGCCTTACAATATTTACAAATTGTTTTCATTTCCCCAATTGTTACCGATTTGTCGGCACAATAATCAATTGCCGGATCATAGTGGAATGCAGCTCGTTCAAGAATCACAGGAGCACTGCGTCTGCGGATTCGCTCAATTTCATTATGTCTAGCTTGCTGTTCTTGTGTTTGATGTGCACGAACTCATTGCATTCTAAGCCGATCTCCTACATTATCACTCACTAAAGAACGCAATTCTGACATAGCAATACGACTATTTTCTTGATCTGTCTGTCTCTGGTCATCAGTGCGGTTAGCACGTGAGGTAGCTCTTCGCTCATTTGATTGACTACGACGACCTATGTTAGGTCCTCTTCTCCTCGGCATCGTAAATTGTAATTAATCAAAGTGAGAAAATTTCCCGCTCATTTAGCAGTAAAGTGTCACTATCACAAAGGATCACCAAAGTAAAGAAAGTTCTCGCGCAAGTTATTATCGTTTTTACGATATGAGAAAAAGAAATATGTTTTCACTACGCCGAAGTGCGTGTTCTTTATTCATAATTTTTAGATTAACTAATTTACATAAATCTTAGTGCTACTTATACTATTCAGCTGTATCGATAGTTATCTGTTTACTAACAGATAGAACTATTCGTTTCTATTGTTATATTTGGGTTACTATGTGCATTTCTATTGTTATATTTGGGTTACAATGTGCATTTCTATTGCTATATTTGGGTTGTTATTGATGGTGCATTTCTATTGTTATATGTTCTTATCTCTGATATTTATATTTTACAATGTGTGTTGTACATTTCAAGTGTGTTAGCTGATAGATATGTTTACATATGCTTATTTTGGTTTTATGTATTTATGTCTAATAAGTGTTATGTCACTTATATAAGTTAACTCCGGAACTTGCAAAAGTTCAATTTTGCCAATGGTCAACCATTCTACACGTACATTTGCATAATTGCTGACACCTCAACATAGTTCGCGTAAACAACAGTCAGCAAACTGTTAAAAAATACCAGTAAACAACGATCAGCAAAAATATCGATTTTGCAATAACAACAAATAAGACGCACATTGAAGTGCAACGTGAGCGTGGCCAATATTAGGTGTAATTTTAAGTTAAGCTAATAATTGTAATTAATCTTAAGTTGGATTCAAAATAAAGAAGTTGATGTGCGGACAAAGGTCCGCCAGTTTTTAAAAACTATTAAATAAATATAAAACTTCAACTTGTATAAGTATTTATGATATGTATGTATGTATGTACATGTGTATGTTTGTATGTATGTACATATGAATGCGGTGTGCGGCCATGTCCTTAACTCGCCCATAGCCACAAAGATAGAAGGATGCACTCATAGATATCGTAACTCGTAACACAATATAATATCGTATTATTTAGAAAACGTTTGTATGGGAAATAGAAAAATGCTGTTTTTCATCAGTTTGCAGTTGACATCCCTGCAAGACGGGGGTAACCATTTCGCAACTAATATCGTAAAATTATGCTGCTTTACCACTACATCCACAAAACTATTTTTTCCTTCCTATAGGCAGTTTCTGTAGTAAGACGAGTACCATATATCGATAACGATTGTCTAGTACATTAGAAAGAAATGTATGTATACACATTTTCAAATATGGCCTTTGAAAATTTCCGCCATTTACTTTTTCAACCGAAGACGCTGAGAGGTGAGATTTGTTTTTTTTTTATAAAATATAAATAAATTTGTAAATAATAATTAATTATTTGTTTTTTAGTAATTTCTTTATTAGCTACAGCAGACGCAACTTTAGATCAAGAAATAAGGTAAGATAACAACATATGCATATGTGTATACATACGTATGTGCATAAAGACGAATGTGCGCATATGTACATAAGATATTTACGTTATATTTTTGGTTTTATAAGAATAACAATATTGTTTATTTCAGCGTTGTTCATCGAATCAGCCACCACAACACAGCATTTTTATTGGGAAAAAAACGCAAGATTCAAGTGCATTAATACGAATATCAAGGATTATCATCGGAAAACGTCCTTCATAAATAATCAAAACGTAAGTTTTTCATTTATTAATGTATATGTATATAACTTAGTGCGAAAGTGTTAAAATTAAATTTAAAAGAAAGTTTGTTCAATTGTCTTTAAGTTTAATCAAACTTATTTAAAAAAAAAATTGGTTTTTTTGTGAAAATTTGGCATTTTTGTATTGCACGTGCCAGTCATACACATATGCGGGTGTACAAATTTAGCAGTGCAACAAAAGTAAATTTTTTGTTTAAACATTATACTTAAATTAGTTAAAATTAAATTTAAAAGAAAGTTTGTTCAATTGTCTTTAAGTTTAATCAAGCTTATTTAAAAAAAATTGGTTTTTTTGTGAAAATTTGGCATTTTTGTATTGCATGTTCCAGTCATTCATATATTCGTATGTATGTACAGATTGGCAATGTTGTAACAGAAGTTCTGTTTTTGTTAAAAAAAATTAACTGAAATTAATTTAAATGAATTTTAAATTAAAGTTTATTTAATTGTCTATTAGTTTGAGGAAATATATTTTAAAAAAATTGATTCTTTTTGTAAAAATGTTGCACTTTTGTATTGCATGCGCCAGTCATACACATATGAGGGTATACAAATTTGGCAATGTAACAAAAGTTAATTTTTTGTTTAAACATTTAACTTAAATTTGATTAAATGAGTTTTAAAATAAAGTTTATTAAATTATCTTTTAGTTTGATGAAATTTATTTAAAAAAAATTTAAGTTTTTTGTGAAAATTTTGCACTTTTGTATTGCATGTGCCAGTCCTACATATATCCGGGTGTAGAAAAGCAATGATATAACAAAAGTTCTTTTTTTGTTTGAATATTTAACTCAAATTTGTTTAAATTAGTTTTGGAAGGTAGTTTATTTAATTATATTTTATTTTATGATATTTTTAAAAAAAATTTATTTTTTCGTAAAAATTTTACATTTTTGTTACGTATGTACCAAGCATACACAAATAATGTATGCAAATAGCTATGTTCTTTGTAAAGCTTTTATTGCGATTAATTGTATTATATTAACCGGTCGTATATGCTAGCAATAAAGATAAAAAATCAATAAAATACATCATAATAATTATTTTTTGTATATTTTTCAGATTCCATTGGTATACTTCTTCTTTACTGGCGTAGATAGCTGTCACGATTAAAACCAAGTGAACAATGCCGCCTGTTCAGCCAGGTCTTACTAAGCATGATATTTCTAACGGAGTGGAGGTCTTCCTCTGACGCGGCTGTCTGAATATTTTAATTACTCTAAATCTTATTTTCAGTTAGTCAAAATTCTAGTACCATTGTCTATTAAGTATTAGAAATGAATGTACAATTAATTTTGTTAAGCATATGTATATGTAAAAAGAAGTTAAATTAACATTTTTAATTTAATTATTTGATAAAAACAAACTAAATTTTTAAATCAAACTTGTAAATATGCAATATTTTATTATTTATATTTTTAATAAACAAAAATGAACTTAAAAAATGCTATTTTTCATTTTAAAGGAAATATAGGTAAAAGGTCAATAGTCAATATGGGTAACACGTCCGATAACAAAGACATATGTTTTAAATAGTCACCGGTGACAGGTCCGATAACAAAGACATTTGCTTTAAATAAGTCACCGGTGACAGGTCCGATAACAAAGACATTTGTTTTAAATAAGTCACCGGTGACAAGTCCGCTAACAAATGCATTTGTTTTGAATAAGTCACCGCCCATAGATATGCTAACAAATGATTATGTTTCCAACAACACATGGGTAGCAGATACGATATCACGTACATTTGTTTTCAATAGCCCGTTGCTGCCCGATCGAGTAACATACGTGCTTGTTTTGAATAACAGATGTATTACAAATACGGTAACAAAAATATACGAAAATTAAAAAAGGCGAATATATGTCGCATACCGATAAATACAATGCGAGTGAATGAAAAAGAGAATCACACGTACGTGAAACAAAGCGGGGAAATTTGTTATTTTTTTCCCACGGCTAGAAGAAAAGTAACAATTCAAATAACAAATGCACGTATGTAAAGTAACAGGCGGATAACATGTTAGGCAACAGCTACCCGTCTTGCAGGGATGTATGTCAAAATTGAGACTGAACGATTGACATAGATCCGTTTGAACCAACGATGGCTACGGTCAGAGGAGTACATTCATCTCCCCGATGCTATAAATGCTGATGGCAATGTGAATAATGTAGGAAGAATGACAATTTTGCCAGCTTCTTATATAGGAAGCTGCATGCATGATTTTGCTCGCACTTTGCTGTATGCTGACATGCCACGCTATTACACATGGAACGCATAATCGAAATCGTTTCAGCGTCGAAAACAAGGAACACCAGTTGAAGGACATCCAAATGTATTTGCTTCAGATGCTCTGGGTCGCATCTACACAGTACATCCAAATAACGATGAATGTTATTATTTGCGGTTGTTGTTGGTGAATGTTCGTGGTCCGACATCATTTAAACAACTGAGAACAGTTAATGGACAGCTGTGTGCGACTTACCGTGAGGCATGTCAACTATTACATTTACTTGAGAACTATTCGATCAACTATTACATTTACTTGAGAACGATTCACACTGGGATGATACGCTCAAGGATTCCGTAATATCTTCATCGCCACATCAAATTTGTACATTGTTTGCGATTATCATATCGACATGTTTCCCATCGAATCCAAAAGATTTGTGGGTTAAGTATAGAGATGACATGTCTGAGGATGTTTTGCATCGTGTGCGCCGTCAAACTTTGAATCCTGCACTACAAATGACTGAAGAAATTTACAATGACACATTGATCATGATAGAAGATATGTGTTTATTGATGGCAAATAAAGTATTGTCGTGTTTGGGAATGACAGCACCCAATCGTCATATGCACAATGCATTAAACCACGAGTTGCAAAGAGAACATCAGTACGATATTGAAGCATTGACCGAAACAGTTCCACAATTAAATCAACAACAAAGAATTGCTTACGACACTTTGATAGAAGCTGTGAACAGTGGATCTGGTGGAATTTATTTCCTTGATGCTCCCGGAGTAACCGGAAAAACGTTTTTAATTTCATTGCTTTTGGCGAGGATCAGATCGCGAAATGATGTTGCTCTAGCGTCGGCTTCATCTGGAATAGCTGCGACTCTGCTAGAAAGCGGGCGAACTGCACATTCTGCCTTGAAATTATCACTAAACATGCAAATCACCGAAACACCAATTTGCAACATCGCCAAAAATAGCGCAATGGACAAGATCCTACAGGTATGCAAATTGATTGTTTGGGATGAATGCACAATGGCCCATAAGAGGTCACTGGAGGCACTGGACAGAACGTTGAAAGATCTTCGTGACAACCAAAATATTTTTGGTGGGGCTACGATTCTGTTGTCAGGTGATTTTCGTCAGACTCTTCCAGTTATTCCCCGATCAACTGTTGCTGATGAACTAAATGCATGCCTAAAATCATCAAATTTGTGGCAGTACGTAAAGACACTCCACTTAACAACTAACATGCGAGTATTTTTGCAACAAGATGAAACTGCAAATGTGTTTGCGAAGCAGTTGTTAGACATTGGAAATAATAAAGTTGCAGTGGACACCTCGACCGGATTCATCACATCACCTACAGATTTCCGTCACATCACAGACTCAAAAGTGGAGCTTATTCAGCGAGTTTTCCCAGATATAGCGCAAAAGTTCAATAACCATAATTGGCTGGGTGAACGAGCAATATTAGTAGCGAAAAATAAAGATGTCGAGGATCTTAATGCGACCATTCAGAATTTTCTTCCAGGACAGTTGGTTTCCTTCAAATCAGTCGACACCGTAATGAACCAGGATGACGTAGTCAACTATCCCACTGAGTTTTCAAATTCACTGGAATTGCCTGGATTACCACCTCACAATTTGCAGTTAAAAGTAGGATCAGTTGTCATCATGCTGCGTAACATTAATCAACCTCGACTATGCAATGGAACAAGACTGGCTGTGAAAAGACTGATGAATAACGTCATTGAGGCGACAATCATAAAAGGAAAATACAAAGGATAGGATGTCTTGATCCCACAGATCCAACAGACTTACCATTCGATTTTAAACGCTTGCAATTTCCAGTACGTCTGGCCTTTGCGATGACCATAAATAAATCGCAAGAACAGTCGTTATAAGTTTGTGGAATCAACTTGGAGTTTCCCTGTTTCGCGCATGGACAATTATACGTCGCGTGTTCGCGCGTCGGAAAACCGTCTTCTTTGTTTATTTTCGCACCACAAAACAAAACAAAAAATATAGTTTATTAGAAAGCTTTAAATTAATTAACAGACTGTATTTTAACAGTGTGTGTCTGTGAATATCAAATTTAAACCTTATAAATAGCCAGTATTTCAGGAAAACTCTGTTTTGTAAGTAAGCAACATGATGTATCGAAAATAATAATAAAACTTCATGCTTTATTCAATAAATGCTTCTTTATTAAATACGGATTCAATTTGTTTGTTTTAAAATCATTTTATACAAAAGATTAGGTCTTTTATTTATCGATGAGGCAGTACGGAGTCTGCCGGGTCAGCTAGTATAGGTATATATACATACGAACATGCTGATACTAATTGCAGCCCTGTAAACCGGTTTTTCTTCTTCTTTTTTTATTTTTCTTTTTGACTAAAATCTCCTAATTTTAATTCGTTTTGTTAAATGAAATGAAGTGCGCGATCACATTAGATCTTTTAGTACGGAGCGCTCGATGTATGCATGTGCATGATTACTAGAAGTCGTATTTATTATTATATCAACTTAAATTCTCACAGGGACTACATTATAAATTTAAATTTAAGAAATTTGCGCTAGTGTTACTGTTTAGACCAATGGCCTAAATATAAGGGACCACCCTAATGGGCATGTAACCCTACATGCATATACACGCACATATGCATAAGTAACAGACGTTCTCTTATACAAAAAAAGAAACGGTCCTTTTTCTGCTTCTTAAAAAACTTTCTTTATTTTTACTTTCACTTATTATAACGATTTCAAGCGAGATGCACCAGCCACTGCGCCACTAAAGGTAATTGCCAATTATATATATATATATATGTATTGCAAAATTTCTTATTAGCAAATTGTACAAGTATTATTAATATTCTTTAATAAAGCCATTGTACTAAAACTAATTCGAACACTTTCTTTTCTTTTAATTGTTTTACGTGTGAGCGCCAATATCGCCCGCACGTAAATATTGGTCCTTCGAGCCAGATATACTGAAATTGATCGCAGCGGATCCAGATTCACTTTGCCACTCATCATAAGCTTTGCTTTTTTTTATTAATTCAGTGAACATTTGGATAAACACCACTATATTGTGCCAACTCCACAACTGCATCACCGCAACACAACTGCATCAACGCAACACACCATATTGTCAACCACACACCAACGTGCCACACGATCTGCTTTTTTCCACAATATTTTTTTGTCCACACCTAATTGCAAGGTACGTGGTTTTTTATTTAAATGCACTTAAAAAAAAAGTTGTAAAAAAATTCGTGTTTTAAATAAACTTGAGAAAAATTAAAAGAAGTGAAAAAAAAAATAAATATTTGTGCACCATCATCGATTTACGCGTTTATCTCCGAAAGCAAAAAAGAAAAGGGGAACACATCAGTATAAATAACGAGAAATTTTTTTTTTGTTCGATAAAATTGTTATAGCGAATTCACTTTAATAATTTATATAAACGGAAAAGATATTTTAAACCGCGAGAAACAGCCATTTCGTGTTATCACATATTGTTGTTGTTCTTTGGAATTCAATATATATTTTTGATACCATATATATATACATACACATTCACAATTATCGTTGCAATAATTTACTTTTTATTTTGCTATATATGATTCTTTAATAAGTTTTTTAATTGGCTTTGTTTCACTATCGCGACATTTTTTATATTTTATTTTGAGCCAAAATAGCACAGATTGTCTCCCGTTTTCTTTTTTTTCTGAGTTCGCGCTACTACATACACACGGGTGCACAAATATTTCACAGACACAAAATATATTATTTTAACACAAAGTTAGGTGGCTGGTGATTAATAAATATACACCAAGATTTTTTACATATATCACTGCGTTTTTATTATCACAAATATATTCACCCAATTTTGCATTTTTTGTGGCTGGTGATTAATAAATATACACCAAGATTTTTTACATATATCACTGCGTTTTTCTTATTACAAATATATACACCCACTTAACGTTGGGTCAGTTTTGCATTTTTTCGTGGCTGGTGATTAATAAATATACACCAATATTTCACTGCGTTTCTTATTATCACAAAATATAAGTTAACGACTCAAAAATTTCAAGCGAAATAAATATTTTTCGCTGCGCCTAGCGCTTTCCCACACACACCTCTACTAGCGTAATTAGCTCAACAGACAGTTCGGACGAATTTGCTGACGCTATGTCTGCAACTCAACTGCTACTCACGTTGCAGTAACATGTGCAATGCATTAAATTCTTGCTTATAAAAACTTTACAAATGGACAACAGGGCAGTCGTCAAGTACCACTCATTAGTAATACTTCTATTACTTTTAATACTTCTAAATAAATAAAATAATATATTAATATGAAAAATAAATATTGTTTTATTTAAATTATAAAGAATAAACCTTCTTTTATTTAACTGGCGCCCAACGGAAATAAGGGCTTACGCGATACAGTGAAAGAGATTGTGCTTAACTACGCGTAAAGTGTCTTATTGTGTTCGATCGTTTGATAGAACAAACCGGATCGGGAAATATTTTTTCCGCAGTATCGAAGGCTCCTCGAGTCACCGCTAAGGATAAAAGAGGAAGAAGCGTCGATACCTACCGGCATTAACTTAAGAAAATAAAAAAATTCAAAATAAAAATCAATAATGAAATAATTTAAGTGAAATACTCTAAAAACAAGTTAAAAAGCAACAACGAACTCTATAAAGCAACAACGAAATAAAAATAAGTTAAAAAGCAACAACGAACTCTATAAAGCAACAACGAAATAAAAATAAGTTAAAAAGCAACAATAAACTCTATAAAGCAACAACGAAATAAAAATAAGTTAAAAAGCAACAATAAACTCTATAAAGCAACAACGAAATAAAAATAAGTTAAAAAGCAACAACAAACTCTATAAAGCAACAACGAAATAAAAATAAGTTAAAAAGCAACAATAAACTCTATAAAGCAACAACGAAATAAAAATAAGTTAAAAAGCAACAACAAACTCTATAAATTAGAAATAACAGCGAGATACTTTAACGTAAGGAAAACGGAAAAAACTAAAACGACAACGCCATCTATAGGTACATCAATCTATTCAACACTTCAACAACACTACAGAAGCAGCAGAAAATGGAGTTTTTATTATTATTGTAAGTGTACTGTTTACAAAGCAAAATAATTATAGCTTAAAAACTAACAACTATAATAATTAGAAAATAAGAATCAAAATTCTGAAAATACTAAAAAAATAAAAAAAAATAAAAAATAATTATTTGATACAAATAAGATACAATTTTTATAATTAGAATATTTTTAGAACATCATTAGAATATCATGAATACCAATAATTTAATACGACCTCCGGTTATTAACAATAACCAGCCTCCTAACCCAAACCCCAATCCACCAGCATTAACCCCAGAAATTGAAATAGCGATCAGTCAAGCCGTACGCAGGATCTGCATTGCAGAATGTGCGACAATAGTTCCCAGACTAGTGCATCCGACTTCAAGGACATTTTCAGATCAGGGAATAGACGATGCTCATAGACAAAACCTTACAGACTTGGACAAAGTCCCGGACGTTGTTAGGTGTCTTAGGGAATTTTCAGGAGACCCGAGAGAATTTGCCTCCTGGAGAAAGAGTGTCGATCGCATCATGGTCTTATACGATGCAATCAAAGGAACAACAAAATATTTTGCTATTCTTAACGTTGTACGCAACAAAATAATAGGAAATGCGGACACAGCTCTAGAATCCTATAATACACCATTAAATTGGCAGGCCATATCAGAATGCCTCATCACACATTACGCGGACAAACGCGATTTAAGCACTTTGGAATACCAAATGTCCATATTAACCCAAGGAAACAAATCAGTTCACCAATTCTACCAAGAAGTTTATTCACATTTGACTCTCATACTAAACCAAATAGGCTGCATGAACATTGGAATAGAAGCTCTCCAACTTTTGACCAAAACATATCGAGACAAAGCTCTAGACACGTTTGTAGGAGGTTTAAAAGGTGATTTATCCAAACTTTTAGGCATGCGCGAACCAAATGACTTACCAGAAGCACTCCATTTATGCATTAAAATGGAGAACCAAAATTACAGAACTCAACAAAGTAACATTGCCTATAGAAATGGTCCACCACCTCTGACAAGAAGAAATCCACAAAATAACACCCATCAGACACCATTCTATCCTCAGTTACTTCATCGAAACCACCAAAGACAACAAATTTCAGGAAGCAATAGCTTTGGTCTTCCACAATTTAACCCACCATTCCAAAGACAAAATAATTTTATACCATCACAGCAACAATATCAACAATATTACTTTAGACCACAAAATAACATTCCAATACAACAACAATTCTTTAGACAACATAATAACATTCCAACCCAACAACAGTACTCTGATCCACCACCCAGACCTTTGCAACCAAAGCCACCAACTCCAATGGATGTTGACGGATCCTTACATACCAGAGCAATTAACTACGCAAATAGACCGCAAAACATGAGACTACCAATAAGAAGACAGGCTCCGATTTCAAGTCAGTTTCATCATCCAACACCCAAATTGCAAAGAATAAATCAAATTGATAGCGTAAACAATGATAAAGAACATCAACTTAACGATGAAGACTATTTGGAAATGAACACCCAGGATCAAGAGTTACAAACTCTGGAAGAATATATCCAAGAATACTCTAATGCAGAGAAAGAAGAAAACAACGAAACAGCTTATTCCGACATTCATTTTTTAGGCTAACGCAATCCTCACTTCCTTACTTTCAATGTAAAACAAGTGAGGGTAAGATTTTAAGATTCTTAATAGATACAGGTTCGAATAAAAATTACATTCAGCCTTCCCTAGTTAAAAACCCAATTCCTAACGAAAACCACTTTTATGCAGACTCAGTTGGAGGTAAAATACCTATAACACACCATACAAACCTTAACCTTTTTGGAACTAAAATAGATCTTAAATTTTTTCTTTTGCCACAATTGAAATCTTTTAATGGCATACTCGGCAATGATAGTTTGAAATTATTAGACGCAGTTATTCACACCGCAAACAATTTGATGTTAATAAAAAAATCTATTAAAGTCAAAATTCTACAGCAGATTTCCCAATCTGTCAACGCACTCGAAATCCGTACTAACCACTTATCAGACTCTCAGGCAGAAAAGCTTCGCACACTATGCGCAAAATATACAAATTTATTCATGGAACCCAATGAAAAACTCACGTACACTACTACAATAAAAGCGGACATAAGGACATCAACTGACACACCCATCTACTCAAGATACTATCCATATCCTATAGCAATGAAAGATGAGGTAGAAAAACAAGTAAAGGAATTATTAAATCAAGGAATTATTAGACAATCAGAATCGCCGTATAATTCACCGGTGTGGATTGTACCAAAAAAACTTGATGCTTCGAACGAAAAAAAATATCGTATGGTCATAGACTATAGAAAAATCAATTCAGTAACCATCCCCGATCGATACCCGATCCCGGAAATAAATGAAGTCCTAGCACAAATGAAAAACCAAAAGTTCTTCACGGTCCTAGACCTTAAAAGTGGATTTCATCAAATTCCACTTAATGAAAATGACATGCCAAAAACTGCATTTTCGATTAATAATGCAAAGTACGAGTTCACTCGACTGCCGTTCGGGCTTAAAAATGCTCCGGCAATTTTCCAGAGAACCTTAGACAACATTCTAAGGGAACACATTGGAAGATGTTGCTATGTTTACATAGACGACATTATAATTTTTGGTGAGGATGAGGAAATACATTTAAAAAACATAGAAAATGTTTTTAACACATTAGAAAAAGCGAACATGAAGGTTCAAATTGATAAGTGTGAGTTCCTCAAAAATGAGGTTGAATATTTAGGATTCATCGTATCCTCAGAAGGGATAAAAACTAATCCCAAAAAGGTAGAAGTAATAAAAAATTTTCCTCTCCCAAAAACTTTAAAAGACCTAAGATCATTCCTCGGAATGTCGGGCTTTTATAGACGGTTCATTAGGGATTATGCGAAGCTGGCGAAACCACTCACCGCTCTTTTGAGAGGGGAAGAGGGACGAATGTCCAAAAACCTTTCAGCTAAAATTCCGATTACACTGAACCCTGAAGCCATCGAAGCAATTGATAAAATAAAAAAAACACTTACATCCACCGAAGTCATGCTACAGTACCCAGATTACAAAAAGGATTTCCATTTGACCACTGACGCATCCAGTTATGCCTTAGGCGCTGTTTTAGAACAGGATAAAAAACCAATAATATTCATATCAAGAACCTTGAGTAAAACCGAAGAGCACTATGCCACTAACGAGAAGGAGATGCTCGCTATAATATGGGCTCTCAAATCATTAAGAAACTACCTTTACGGATCAGCTTCTATAAAAATCTACACTGACCACCAGCCGTTAACTTACGCACTTAGTAATAAAAATACTAATAGTAAACTCAAAAGGTGGAAGGCAATATTGGAGGAATACAATTATGAAATGTCGTATAAGCCAGGAAGTTCCAATGTAGTCGCAGACGCACTATCAAGACCAGCACAGGATATTCAGGTTAACTCCATGACTGCCACACAACACAGCGACAAGAGTTCTTCTCAAAATTTGATACCATTTACAGACGCCCCGATAAATGCCTTCAAAAACCAAATAATCCTTGCAAAAGGAGAGCACGCCTCTTACAATTTCAACATAATTTTTCCTACATATCACCGACATACGATAACAGAAAACGTGTATGACAACGACAAACTAATAAGCACTCTAAAAAAATGTCTAAATCCCTCGGTAACAAACGTCATAAACACAGAGGACAGCATCCTTGGAAAAATTCAAGAACTATATCCCATTCACTTTTCACAATTTAAAATAAAATATTCCCGTAAAACAGTTACAGATTTAATTAATGAGATTGATCAAGAAAATGAAATCCTTGTAGAGCACAATCGCGCCCATAGAAACGCAAAAGAAAATAAGATTCAGTTGTTGGAAAAATTCTACTTCCCACGGATGAGTGCAAAAATAAACAAAATAGTAAAACAATGCAAGGTATGCAAACTAAATAAATACGAAAGACATCCGGAAAATACTATCCTTCAAGCCACTCCAATTCCTATGTACCCAGGTCATATTGTCCACATTGACCTGTATCATACAAACAAAAAGGTAATACTAACTGCAATAGATAAATTTTCCAAATACGCAATGGCACGAATAGTAAATTCTAGGGCTACCCAGGACATTAAAGAACCATTAAGAGACATGCTCATGTCTTTTGGTATTCCAAAACAGATTGTAATTGATAACGAAAAGTCTCTCAATTCTGCTCCAATAATCCACATGCTACAGAATCAATATAATATAGAAATATTTAGAGCTCCACCTTACATGAGTACGGTGAACGGACAGATAGAACGTTTTCATTCGACTTTATCAGAAATTATTCGCTGCGTCAAGGCAGACAAGATTCACGACTCCTTTGACGATCTGCTGAATAGATCCATTTTCAAATACAATTATTCCATACACTCGACAATAAATAGGAAACCTGTAGAAGTATTTTTTGGTAGGACAGTAACAACCGAACCGACCCAATTGGAACGCGAACGACAGGAAGTTGAAAAAAATCTAATAGATAAACAAAAGAAGGATTTAGAATTTCATAACCAAAACAGGAAGCTATTTAAAGAATTTCAGGAAGGACAAATCATTTATGCCAGAATAAACAAGCGGCTTGGAAAAAAGCTCTCCCCTCGCTACCAAGAAGAAATTATTAAAAAAGACCAGGGAAACACAGTTCTAACTAAGTCCGGAAAAATAATTCATAAAAGTCACTTAAAGTCTTAACCATTTTTCAGATATTTTACTACTCTTTGCTACGGAGAGGTTCAGATTCTTGACTACACTAACGCACAAATAGTGACAGTAGAAACTGGGACAGCTAAACTACAAACATCGACATTCAGGATAATTCATGTAATAAACTTAGAACAATACGAACCGATACTTAACGAAATGAAAAGGACCCTAATAGAAGACATTACAGAAAGAGACGAAAGTTACCCTTACCTAATTCACGAAATCCAACTTATTGAAGCCGTCATACGAAGACTAAAACCTACCCGAACCAAAAGAGCTATTAACGAAATCGGCACCATATGGAAATGGGTTGCTGGATCACCCGATCACGATGATTTCCAAATTATTTCTGACAAGATTAATGATGTTCTAAGAAACAACAACCAACAAGTAGTTATTAATAGATTAATTGAAGAAAGAATCAATGAATTAATAAATAGAACTAATGAAATTACAAATATTATTAAATCCAATGATGAAATTAGAAATGAGTTATCAAAATCATTAGAAAGAAAACTTAAAATAATAAAAAAAGAAATAATAAATGTAGATTATGCAATTCAATGGTCGAAAGCCGGAGTTATCAATTCATTCATATTGTCAGATTTAGAATTAAGAATAACTAGAGAATTTTTTGACGAACAAAAAATGATATATGTAAATCTTTTAGAAGCCATTGAGTATGGAGATATTAAAATAGCATCAAATGGATTAACTTTGATTTATATTATTAGCTTGCCTAAAACAAATGAAGAAAATTGTAAAAAATTAATAGTAAAAGCAGTAAGAAAGAACGATTCCATAATTAAGATTCCAAATAATAACGTAATAGTATGTAAGAATTCTGTATTAGAAATTATAAATACATGTAAAACGCTGAACGACGTGTCAATTTGTAAAGAAGGAAACTTTAAAAATATTTCAAACAGCGCATGTTTGCCAAAATTACTTCATGGACAATCTTCCGCTTGCACAATGACAAACGTACAACATATACCACGAACAGAAGAAATTTACCCTGGCATACTCCTACTGAATGCCTATAATGGGACTATAGAAACGGAAGAAACGCTAGTTAATCTGGAGGGAACATTTCTGATAGAATTTCATAATGCCACAATTAAAGCCAACAAACGAACTTACGAAAGTAGACAAATTTCTAGGGCTAAGCCTTTACCTGCCATAATACAACCAGGGAACATATCCCTTAATTTTGAAGAAATTCTCTCACTAAAAATGCTAAAGGAATTACACAGTGTGAACACTAAAGAAATAAAAACTTTGGAAGCTAAATACCAGCTTAGTGTTTCCAGTTTATCTGGACTCGTAATGTTACCTTTAATTATAATTGCATTTAAAATCATCCTCCAAAGACGAACTAAGACATTTCCGGTAACAACAGTTATTGACAAGAATGAAAAGATGTCAGACGAAACATCCAGGAAGCAGGAGGTAATATCAAATACTTCAAACATCAATCTGATGCCATTGACCTCAGTGCACCTCAGTGAGGACACTGAGCTATTTAAAGGGGGAGGAGTTAACGACTCAAAAATTTCAAGCGAAATAAATATTTTTCGCTGCGCCTAGCGCTTTCCCACACACACCTCTACTAGCGTAATTAGCTCAACAGACAGTTCGGACGAATTTGCTGACGCTATGTCTGCAACTCAACTGCTACTCACGTTGCAGTAACATGTGCAATGCATTAAATTCTTGCTTATAAAAACTTTACAAATGGACAACAGGGCAGTCGTCAAGTACCACTCATTAGTAATACTTCTATTACTTTTAATACTTCTAAATAAATAAAATAATATATTAATATGAAAAATAAATATTGTTTTATTTAAATTATAAAGAATAAACCTTCTTTTATTTAACTTATACACCCAGTTGGGTCAGTTTGCATATCTTTCGTGATCAACAAAAATATAAACATTCACGCACAAGACGAGTCTTGAATTTTTTTTGACACTGCGTTTTATATTAAAAACATATATACACCCACTCCGCATTGGGTTTTTGCATCTTTTCTTGGTTTTCTTCTTGGCTAGCTATAAAATTAGACAAAATTACAAAAATACAATCAAAGTTTTAAATCATTAATATTATAGTCAAGGGAGTACTCGTGGTATCTCTGTTTCCAAATTCCTTTTTTCTTAACATTGGAATCCTTTATTAGATTGGCCGATGCCATTACTGAATTTGAAGCTGATTTTCAAGAGATTCCATCCGAAGATCAGAATAAGTACACCTTAGCTATACTTCAAGATGAGTTGAAGGCTATGTGGCGAAAGGTCAAATCAGCCCAAGACAACCTCAATAACTCAGACCTTTCTAAAGAGGAACGGCTGGCTGTAAAAGCTAAGCAGAAAAGCAGTTTTGCCTGTTACATAAAGTGCATGGCTGCCTTAGCGGCTGATGCAGAAAAGGTAGAAAAATCTACAAAACAGAATGAGAATGTGTCCATTCGGGAGCACAACATACATTTGCCTCCTTGCGACACTGAAGTTTTCAAAGGAGATTACCTTTTATGGCCATCTTTCCGTGACATGTTTACGGCAATTTATATTCAAAATCAACGCCTATCCTCAGTTGAAAAGTTATTCCACCTCAACCAGAAAACACAAGGGGAGGCAAAAGAAATAGTACGAAGGTGTCCATTGACCAATGATGGTTTCGAATTGGCCTGGAGAAACCTAATTGACCGATGCGAAAATAAACGTATTCTGGTCAATACACAATTGAAAATTCTATTCAATTTAAAGGCAATTGAGAACGAATGCGGTAGCTCCATAAAGAAACTGCAACGAGACATCAATAATTGCATCTCGTCACTTCAATGTCATAACATTGATATTTCGAATTGGGACGCTATTTTGACCTATTTATGTTCAACCAAGCTACTGGAATGCACATTAGCTCTATGGGAGCAGCCCATAGAAAACAAAACGGAGACTTCCAGGTGGAAGGATATGGATAGATTTCTATCAAACCGGTTTCAAACGCTGGAAACCGTCTCAGGTCTTAAGGAGAACAGACTCAGCAGACTCAGCTGCCAAAGCAGCAGCAGCCCACACAGCACCTTGTAGAAACACACCCGAAAGGACTTGGCACTTTTCAAGCGAGTGTTAACAACAATGTGTGTAAAGTGTGCCGACGATCGGAGCACAAATTAAAAAACTGTGAGGAAATCCGCAAATTAACACCAGCACAGCGGATTGAATTCATTAAAGCAAATCACCGTTGCCTGAATTGCTTGTCAGCTGGGCATACAGTTACAAGATGTAAAAGTCCATTTAATTGCAGCATATGTCGATCCAGACATCATAGTTTGCTTCATCTCCCACAAGCAAGTCAGCCAGAAGCAACAGGTTCTAGGAGATTTCCACATGCAATTGAGGAAGGACCTTCGACTTCCAGACAGGCTCAGCAAAGAATGGAATCTGCAAAGCAAAATCAATTAAAAACGTAAATTCTTGTCATGCAAATACAAACAGAGGAGTTTTATTAGGGACAGCACGGATACTAATCCATTTCAATGGCATCAATTTCTCGGCCAGAGCATTGATAGACTCTGGATCTGAATGTACTTTCATAACTGAAAGACTAAAACGCCGAATTAATCTGCCCTCTAAACGCTTGCATGCCCAAGTATCGAGCATCAACAATTCTATATCTGCGCAGGTCAAAGAAGCTTGTGCCATTCAATTACGGTCACCCATTGACCCTCTAATAAATCTAGAGGCGATTGCTTTAATCTTGCCAAAATTGACAGGGGACTTGCCTACTTGCCAAGTAAGTGTACTGACGCAACAAGCATACCCAGAATTAGTTTTGGCAGACAAGATATTTTTTGCAAATAAACCCGTCGATCTCGTCTTAGGAGGAGACATTTACCCACAGATAATGCTATGTGGAATTAAAAAGAACGTGTTAAGTACGCTTTTTGCCCAAGAAACCGTATTCGGTTGGATTATAACCGGCAGTACCGAAACTTCACATTCAGCCCCCAATATAGTCTCCTTTTGTAATGAAGTCAATTTGGAGAAACAATTGACTGCGTTTTGGGAATTGGATGATCTTCCAAAGAAAGCAAGTCTAAACGAAAATGATAAATACTGCGAAGAGCTATTTAAAGCAACTACCAAAAGGAATGTTGATGGTAGATATGTGGTTTCATTACCCTTCAAACAGGACTACCCAAAGGATATTTCCCTGGCACCATCGCTGAAAGGAGCTTGTGCTCAGTTCTACCGAAACGAAACGCGCTTGGCAAAAAAACCTGAGTTGCAGACGGAATACAGCAGAGTCTTTTGCGAATACGAGACTTTGGACCATATGTCCAAAATTCCGTACAGCATACAAGCAGACTCCACTGACTGCTACTTTTTGCCTCATCACGCAGTGTTGAAAGAGGAAAGCACTACCACTAAAGTTAGAGTGGTATTCAACGCCTCATGCCCCACTGCTAATGGCGTGAGCTTAAATAATGTCCTATATACCGGCCCAATTCTGCAAGCAGACCTACCAATACTAATACTACGATGGATGTTTTACAAGTATGTCTTCAATAGCGATATCGAGAAAATGTATCGACAGATTTTGGTAAATCATGAACACACGAAATTCCAGAGAATAGTTTTTCGTAAGAGCTCTGAGGAACCTATCAGTTTGTACGAGCTGAAGACGGTTTCCTTTGGCATTAACTGCGCGCCCTACTTAGCTATAAGGACTTTACATCAATTAGCAGATGATGTAGAAAAAAACTACCCGATAGCATCAAACATTCTCCGTAACTGTATGTACGTAGATGACATACTCACAGGTGGACATACTCTGGATTCCACAATACGGGTTCGAAAGGAAATATCAAAAGTAATGACATTATTTGGTTTTCCCTTGCGCAAATGGACATCCAACAACACTCAAGTTTTAGATGGTATACCAAAGTCACACTTGCTAAGTACAGACTTTTTGGAATTCGAAGACACTAGCACCGTAAAGGCTCTTGGAATCTGATGGAATGCCCGGTCTGACTATTTCTACTTTATTACAAAACCTATTGACAGCAAAGGAATCATTACGAAAAGAGCGATTCTTTCCGCGATCGCCAAGCTATTCGATCCACTTGGATGGCTTGCACCAATCATAATAGTGGCCAAAATCTTAATGCAGAACATTTGGCTAGAGGGAACTGATTGGGCCGAAACTGTGTCGTCAACTACCTAGAATCGGTGGCAGACCTTTGTAAACGGGTATACGGAAATTAACAATATCCGTATACCAAGATGGGTCAACTTCACACCGTGTGCCACTGCAGAAATACACGGATTCTGTGACGGATCGGAGAAAGCTTACGCAGCCACAATTTTTTTAAAAATTATGATTGAGGACAAAGTTAACGTAAGCCTTCTGATGGCAGAAACACGAGTCGCTCCAGTCAAAACGATATCTTTACCTCGACTGGAATTATGCGGCGCAGTTCTTTTTGCAGAAACAATGGAATCCATTATCAATGAACTTAATATGGGTAATTTAACTACTCATTTCTGGACGGATTCTACCATCGTATTAGCATGGATACGAAAACCACCGTAATCCTGGTCAACTTTTGTTGCCCATAGAATGACAAAAATAGTCGAAAAGGTTGGAAACAAGAACTGGCGCCATGTAAACTCAGTCCAACCCAGCAGACCTGGCCAGCAGAGGATTACCATCCGGTGAGTTGGTCGACAATTTGCTGTGGTGGCAGGGACCTTCTTGGTTACAAGAAGACGACAGTAGTTGGCCTGTAGACGAAATCGAACAACAAACAACTATAGAGGAAATAAATATAGTTTAAAAAAATTAAAAAAACACGCTTTTAAAGAATATTGTACTAAAAAGTTGAAAATAATTTTGAAAATAAACTTAAGACAATAGTATATAAAAAATACTTGTATAATTAAGAGAAAAGCGTGGGGCGCTTTGTACCATAATTTCCATATATCGAGCGCCCCACGCTTTTCTCTTAATTGTACAAGTATTTTTTATATACTATTGTCTTAAGTTTATTTTCAAAATTATTTTTATTTTTTTTTATTTTTTTTTTCTTTAAAAGCGTGTTTTTAGTTTTTTTAAACTATATTTATTTTTAACTTTTTAGTTTAATATTCTTTAAAAGCGTGTTTTTTTAGTTTTTTTAAACTATATTTATTATATACTATTGTCTTAAGTTTATTTCCAAAATTATTTTCAACTTTTTAGTTTAATATTCTTTAAAAGCGTGTTTTTTTTTAGTTTTTTTTAAACTACATTTATTTTATATATTTTTCTAATTAACTCTATTTTGATTTTTTTTCTCTGAATTAATCAGAGAACGTATAATAATTATTAGTATGGATTATTATACGTTCTCTGATTAATTTTGTTAACGCTACGATGTATGCAACGATTCGCATTTCAAATATTTCATATTGGGATCGCGTCACCGCTAAAAAGTTACAAACTGACAGACAGACATACTGACAGACAGACATACTGACATACAAATGAAGCTAATATAAAGCGTGTAAAAAGAGTGCATGCTCACACAACATCAACAGTAAACGACTTCCAAGATATACTGAATAGATAATTTCTCGCGAGCGTTGAGAGTTATCTCCTACATAAGGAGATTCTATCAAAGAATTCATCCGAAAACAAAATCTTCTTTTAAGAAAGAGTCTAACTTAATTTGTCAAAAACGGTATTACCGCGAAGAATACGAAAGATTGAAATCAGGAAAATCCATTGGGGGAAAAAGTGAAATCTTGCCTCTTAACCCATTCATTGATAGAAATGGCATTATGAGAGCTGGTGGACGTCTCAGCGCATCTTCGGACCTATCTTATAGTGAACGGCATCCTATTCTTCTTTTTTATAGCGCCAGGTTGTCCCGTCTTTATGTCCAGTTTGTCCACCAAGTGTCCATCCATGGGGAATATCAGCTGATGCTGCGGCTCATCCGATCCCAGTTCTGGATACCGAGGGTCAAAAATATGATCCGATCCGTCATTCACAACTGCAAGGTCTGCACAATTTACAAAAAAAGGTCGCAAACCCAACTTATGGGAATCCTTCCAGAAGAACGCACTACCTTTTCCAGAGCGTTCACAAATACCGGAGTGGATTTTGCTGGACCTTTCGATATTAAATCCTACCGCGGCAGAGGTTGTAGAATTTCCAAAGGTTACCCCTGCCTATTTATCTGCTTTTCAACAAAAGCTATCCATCTAGAAGCCACTAGTGACCTTAGCACTGCTTCCTTTTTAGAAGCCTTTGCTAGGTTCATAACCAGGCGTGGCTGTCCAAAAAATGTATGCTCGGACAATGGAACCAACTTTGTAGGGGTTCTAGATCTTTGAAGGCCGAATTTAAAGCAACAAATGGAGGCATACTCAATCCAACCTCAAAATGGGGGACCTAGTTATCATCAAAGAAGACAACCTTCCACCCAACGAATGGAGACTAGGAAAAATCACCCAATTACACCCAGGTTCCGACAACCGAGTACGGGTGTTGGACGTGGAAACATCGAAAGGAAAAACCACAAGACCAATCTCGAAATTGGTCTTACTTCCCCCCTACGACGAAAATTAAGACAAAAAAAATCCGTTTAAGTAGGACGTTTAGGAGTATGTATAGACGCCTACTTACTTACATAAGTACATGCATACACACATACCTATAGGCTTACATACATGCATGTAGATATGTGCATTTTACGTGTATACAAATATACGAACATACATACGTACGTACTTCCGTACGAACATACATACATACACGTACCTGCATACGTAAATATATGCAAGTTAACGACCCAAAAATTTCAAGCGAAATAAATATTTTTCGCTGCGCCTAGCGCTTTCCCACACACACCTCTACTAGCATAATTAGTTCAACAGACAGTTCGGACGAATTTGCTGACGCTATGTCTGCAACTCAACTGCTACTCACGTTGCAGTAACATGTGCAATGCATTAACTTCTTGCTTATAATAACTCTACAAGTTGACAACGAGTTCAGTCGTCAAGTACCATTCATTAGTATTACTTCTATTACTTCTTAATAAATAAATAAAATAATATATGTATTAATATAAAAAATAAATATTGTTTTATTTAACTGGCGCCCAACGGAAATAAGGGCTTACGCGATACAGTGAAAGAGATTGTGCTTAACTACGCGTAAAGTGTCTTATTGTGTTCGATCGTTTGATAGAACAAACCGGATCGGGAAATATTTTTTCCGCAGTATCGAAGCCTCCTCGAGTCACCGCTAAGAATAAAAGAAGAAGAAGCGTCGATACCTACCGACATTAACTTAAGAAAATAAAAAAAAATTCAAAATAAAAATCAATAATGAAATAATTTAAGTGAAATACTCTAAAAATTAGTTAAAAAACAACAAAAAGTCCCGGACGTTGTTAGGTGTCTTAGGGAATTTTCAGGAGACCCGAGAGAATTTGCCTCCTGGAGAAAGAGTGTCGATCGCAACACCAAAATATTTTGCTATTCTTAACGTTGTACGCAACAAAATAATAGGAAATGCGGACACAGCTCTAGAATCTTATAACACACCATTAAATTGGGAGGCCATAGCAGAATGCCTCATCACACATTACGCGGACAAACGCGATTTAAGCACTTTGGAATACCAAATGTCCATATTAACCCAAGGAAACAAATCAGTTCACCAATTCTACCAAGAAGTTTATTCACATTTGACTCTCATACTAAACCAAATAGGCTGCATGAACATTGGAATAGAAGCTCTCCAACTTTTGACCAAAACATATCGAGACAAAGCTCTAGACACGTTTGTAGGAGGTTTAAAAGGTGATTTATCCAAACTTTTAGGCATGCGCGAACCAAATGACTTACCAGAAGCACTCCATTTATGCATTAAAATGGAGAACCAAAATTACAGAACTCAACAAAGTAACATTGCCTATAGAAATGGTCCACCACCTCTGACAAGAAGAAATCCACAAAATAACACCCATCAGACACCATTCTATCCTCAGTTACTTCATCGAAACCACCAAAGACAACAAATTTCAGGAAGCAATAGCTTTGGTCTTCCACAATTTAACCCACCATTCCAAAGACAAAATAATTTTATACCATCACAGCAACAATATCAACAACATTACTTTAGACCACAAAATAACATTCCAATACAACAACAATTCTTTAGACAACATAATAACATTCCAACCCAACAACAGTACTCTGATCCACCACCCAGACCTTTGCAACCAAAGCCACCAACTCCAATGGATGTTGACGGATCCTTACATACCAGAGCAATTAACTACGCAAATAGACCGCAAAACATGAGACTACCAATAAGAAGACAGGCTCCGATTTCAAGTCAGTTTCATCATCCAACACCCAAATTGCAAAGAATAAATCAAATTGATAGCGTAAACAATGATAAAGAACATCAACTTAACGATGAAGACTATTTGGAAATGAACACCCAGGATCAAGAGTTACAAACTCTGGAAGAATATATCCAAGAATACTCTAATGCAGAGAAAGAAGAAAACAACGAAACAGCTTATTCCGACATTCATTTTTTAGGCTAACGCAATCCTCACTTCCTTACTTTCAATGTAAAACAAGTGAGGGTAAGATTTTAAGATTCTTAATAGATACAGGTTCGAATAAAAATTACATTCAGCCTTCCCTAGTTAAAAACCCAATTCCTAACGAAAACCACTTTTATGCAGACTCAGTTGGAGGTAAAATACCTATAACACACCATACAAATCTTAACCTTTTTGGAACTAAAATAGTTCTTAAATTTTTTCTTTTGCCACAGTTGAAATCTTTTAATGGCATACTCGGCAATGATAGTTTGAAATTATTAGACGCAGTTATTCACACCGCAAACAATTTTATGTTAATAAAAAAATCTATTAAAGTCAAAATTCTACAGCAGATTTCCCAATCTGTCAACGCACTCGAAATCCGTACTAACCACTGATCAGACTCTCAGGCAGAAAAACTTCGCACACTATGCACAAAATATACAAATTTATTCATGGAACCCAATGAAAAACTCATGTACACTACTACAATAAAAGCGGACATAAGGACATCAATTGAAACACCCATCTACTCAAGATACTATCCATATCCTATAGCAATGAAAGACGAGGTAGAAAAACAAGTAAAGGAATTATTAACACAAGGAATCATTACACAATCAGAATCGCCGTATAATTAACCGGTGTGGATTGTACCAAAAAAACTTGATGCTTCGAACGAGAGAAAATATCGTATGGTCATTGACTATAGAAAAATCAATTCAGTAACCATCCCCGATCGATACCCGATCCCGGAAATAAATGAAGTCCTAGCACAAATGAAAAATCAAAAATTCTTCACGATCCTAGACCTTAAAAGTGGATTTCATCAAATTCCACTTAATGAAAATGACATGCCAAAAACTGCATTTTCGATTAATAATGCAAAGTACGAGTTCACTCGACTGCCGTTCGGGCTTAAAAATGCTCCGGCAATTTTCCAGAGAACCTTAGACAACATTCTAAGGGAAAACATTAAAAGATGTTGCTATGTTTATATAGACGATATCATAATTTTTGGTGAGGATGAGGAAAAACATTTAAAAAACATAGAAAATGTTTTTAAGACATTAGAAAAAGCGAACATGAAGGTTCAAATTGATAAGTGTGAGTTCCTCAAAAATGAAGTTGAATATTTAGGATTCATCATATCCTCAGAAGGGATAAAAACTAATCCCAAAAAAGTAGAAGTAATAAAAAATTTTCCTCTCCCAAAAACTTTAAAAGACCTAAGATCATTCCTCGGAATGTCGGGCTTTTATAGACGGTTCATTAGGGATTATGCGAAGCTGGCGAAACCACTAACCGCTCTTTTGAGAGAGGAAGAGGGACGAATGTCCAAAAACCTTTCAGCTAAAATTCCGATTACACTGAAGCCTGAAGCCATCGAAGCAATTGATAAAATAAAAAAAAACACTTACATCTACCGAAGTCATGCTACAGTACCCAGATTACAAAAAGGATTTCCATTTGACCACTGACGCATCCAGCTATGCCTTAGGCGCTGTTTTAGAATAGGATAAAAAACCAATAATATTCATACCAAGAACCTTGAGTAAAACCGAAGAGCACTATGCCACTAACGAGAAGGAGATGCTCGCTGTAATATGGGCTCTCAAATCATTAAGAAACTACCTTTACGGATCAGCTTCTATAAAAATATACACTGACCACCAGCCGTTAACTTACGCACTTAGTAATAAAAATACTAATAGTAAACTCAAAAGGTGGAAGGCAATATTGGAGGAATACAATTATGAAATTAAGTATAAGCCAGGAAGTTCCAATGTAGTCGCAGACGCACTATCAAAACCAGCACAGGATATTCAGGTTAACTCCATGACTGCCACACAACACAGCGACAAGAGTTCTTCTCAAAATTTGATACCATTTACAGACGCCCCGATAAATGCATTCAAAAACCAAATAATTCTTACAAAAGGAGAGCACGCCTCTTACAATTTCAACATAATTTTTCATATATATCACCGACATACGATAACAGAAAACGTGTATGACAACGACAAACTAATAAGCACTCTAAAAAAATGTCTAAATTCCTCGGTAACAAACGTCATAAACACAGAGGACAGCATCCTTGGAAAAATTCAAGAACTATATCCCATTCACTTTTCACAATTTAAAACACAATTTAAAATAAAATATTCCCGTAAAACAGTTACAGATTTAATTAATGAGATTGATCAAGAAAATGAAATCCTTGAAGAGCACAATCGCGCCCATAGAAACGCAAAAGAAAATAAGATTCAGTTGTTGGAAAAATTCTACTTCCCACGGATGAGTGCAAAAATAAACAAAATATTGTAGTAAAACAATGCAAGGTATGCACACTACATAAATACGAAAGACATCCGGAAAATACTATCCTTCAAGCCACTCCAATTCCTATGTACCCAGGTCATATTGTCCACATAGACCTGTATCATACAAACAAAAAAGTAATACTAACTGCAATAGAAAAATTTTCCAAATACGCAATGGCACGAATAGTAAATTCTAGGTCTACCCAGGACATTAAAGAACCATTAAGAGACATGCTCATGTCTTTTGGTATTCCAAAACAGATTGTAATAGATAATGAAAAGTCTCTCAATTCTCCACATGCTACAGAATCAATATAGTATAGAAATATTTAGAGCTCCACCTTACATGAGTATGGTGAACGGACAGATAGAACGTTTTCATTCGACTTTATCAGAAATTATTCGCTGCGTCAAGGCAGACAAGATTCCCGACTCCTTTGACGATCTGCTGAATAGATCCATTTTCAAATACAATTATTCCATACACTCGACAATAAATAGGAAACCTGTAGAAGTATTTTTTGGTAGGACAGTAACAACCGAACCGACCCAATTGGAACGCGAACGACAGGAAGGACAAATCATTTATGTCAGAATAAACAAGCGGCTTGGAAACAAGCTCTCCTCTCGCTACCAAGAAGAAATTATTAAAAAAGACCAGGGAAACACAGTTCTAACTAAGTCCGGAAAAATAATTCATAAAAGTCACTTAAAGTCTTAACCATTTTTCAGATATTTTACTACTCTTTGCTACGGAGAGGTTCAGATTCTTGACTACACTAACGCACAAATAGTGACAGTAGAAACTGGGACAGCTAAACTACAAACATCGACATTCAGGATAATTCATGTAATAAACTTAGAACTATACGAACCGATACTTAACGAAATGAAAAGGACCCTAATAGAAGACATTACAGAAAGAGACGAAAGTTACACTTACCTAATTCACGAAATCCAACTTATTGAAGCCATCATACGCAAACTAAAACTTACCCGAACCAAAAGAGCTATTAACGAAATCGGCACCATATGGAAATGGGTTCCTGGATCACCCGATCACGATGATTTCCAAATTATTTCTGACAAAATTAATGATGTTCTAAGAAACAACCAACAAGTAGTTATTAATAGATTAGTTGAAGAAAGAATCAATGAATTAATAAATAGAACTAATGAAATTACAAATATTATTAAAGCCAATGATGAAATTAGAAATGAGTTATCAAAATCATTAGAATGAAAACTCAAAATAATAAAAGAAGAAATAATAAATGTAGATTATGCAATTCAATGGTCGAAAGCCGGAGTTATCAATTCATTCATATTGTCAGATTTAGAATTAAGAATAACTAGAGAATTTTTTTACGAACAAAAAATGATATATATATATATATATATATATATATATATAATTGGCGCTTTGTAACCGCTGAAGCGATTTTTCGGCCGAGCTCCTCCTCCAATTTGTGGTTTTGCGTCTCCAATTCCTATGTACCCAGGTCATATTGTCCACATAGACCTGTATCATACAAACAAAAAAGTAATACTAACTGCAATAGAAAAATTTTCCAAATACGCAATGGCACGAATAGTAAATTCTAGGTCTACCCAGGACATTAAAGAACCATTAAGAGACATGCTCATGTCTTTTGGTATTCCAAAACAGATTGTAATAGATAATAAAAAGTCTCTCAATTCTCCACATGCTACAGAATCAATATAATATAGAAATATTTAGAGCTCCACCTTACATGAGTATGGTGAACGGACAGATAGAACGTTTTCATTCGACTTTATCAGAAATTATTCGCTGCGTCAAGGCAGACAAGATTCACGACTCCTTTGACGATCTGCTGAATAGATCCATTTTCAAATACAATTATTCCATACACTCGACAATAAATAGGAAACCTGTAGAAGTATTTTTTGGTAGGACAGTAACAACCGAACCGACCCAATTGGAACGCGAACGACAGGAAGGACAAATCATTTATGTCAGAATAAACAAGCGGCTTGGAAACAAGCTCTCCTCTCGCTACCAAGAAGAAATTATTAAAAAAGACCAGGGAAACACAGTTCTAACTAAGTCCGGAAAAATAATTCATAAAAGTCACTTAAAGTCTTAACCATTTTTCAGATATTTTACTACTCTTTGCTACGGAGAGGTTCAGATTCTTGACTACACTAACGCACAAATAGTGACAGTAGAAACTGGGACAGCTAAACTACAAACATCGACATTCAGGATAATTCATGTAATAAACTTAGAACAATACGAACCGATACTTAACGAAATGAAAAGGACCCTAATAGAAGACATTACAGAAAGAGACGAAAGTTACACTTACCTAATTCACGAAATCCAACTTATTGAAGCCATCATACGCAAACTAAAACTTACCCGAACCAAAAGAGCTATTAACGAAATCGGCACCATATGGAAATGGGTTCCTGGATCACCCGATCACGATGATTCCCAAATTATTTCTGACAAAATTAATGATGTTCTAAGAAACAACCAACAAGTAGTTATTAATAGATTAGTTGAAGAAAGAATCAATGAATTAATAAATAGAACTAATGAAATTACAAATATTATTAAAGCCAATGATGAAATTAGAAATGAGTTATCAAAATCATTAGAATGAAAACTCAAAATAATAAAAGAAGAAATAATAAATGTAGATTATGCAATTCAATGGTCGAAAGCCGGAGTTATCAATTCATTCATATTGTCAGATTTAGAATTAAGAATAACTAGAGAATTTTTTTACGAACAAAAAATGATATATATATATATATATATATATATATATATATATATAATTGGCGCTTTGTAACCGCTGAAGCGATTTTTCGGCCGAGCTCCTCCTCCAATTTGTGGTTTTGCGTCTTGATGTTTTTCCAACAAATGGAGGGACCTACAATTTATACTAAGCCGCCTCCGAACGGCTGATGGTTTTTTTACGAGGAGCCTTAATACAAGTCCGAAATACACTCGGAGGGTTGGACATTCCCTACCGAGGGGCGACCGCAATTAGAAAATTTTATTTAATTTTTTATTTAAATTAATTTTCCATAACTTTTTTTTTTGGATGTTGGTGCCACCGGGATATGAACCCGAGCCTTCCGAATGGCAGTACGCAATGCTAACCACTCGGCTACCGCGGCCGCCAAAAAATGATATATGTAAATCTTTTAGAAGCCATTGAGTATGGAGATATTAAAATAGCATCAAATGGATTAACTTTGATTTATATTATTAGCTTGCCTAAAACAAATGAAGAAAATTGTAAAAAATTAATAGTAAAAGCAGTAAGAAAGAACGATTCCATAATTAAGATTCCAAATAATAACGTAATAGTATGTAAGAATTCTGTATTAGAAATTATAAATACATGTAAAACGCTGAACGACGTGTCAATTTGTAAAGAAGGAAACTTTAAAAATATTTCAAACAGCGCATGTTTGCCAAAATTACTTCATGGACAATCTTCCGCTTGCACAATGACAAACGCACAACATATACCACGAACAGAAGAAATTTACCCTGGCATACTCCTACTGAATGCTTATAATGGGACTATAGAAACAGAAGAAACGCTAGTTAATCTGGAGGGAACATTTCTGAGAGAATTTCATAATGCCACAATTAAAGCCAACAAACCAACTTACGAAAGTAGACAAATTTCTAGGGCTAAGCCTTTACCTGCCATAATACAACCAGGGAACATATCCCTTAATTTTGAAGAAATTCTCTCACTAGAAATGCTAAAGGAATTACACAGTGTGAACACTAAAGAAATAAAGGCTTTGGAAGCTAAATACCAGCTTAGTGTTTCCAGTCTATCTGGACTCGTAATGTTACCTTTAATTATATTTGCATTTAAAATCATCCTCCAAAGACGAACTAAGTCATTTCCGGTAACAACAGTTATCGACAAGAATGAAAAGATTTCAGATGAAACATCCAGGAAGCAGGAGGGAATATCAAATACTTCAAACATCAATCTGATGCCCTTGACCTCAGTGCACCTCAGTGAGGACACTGAGCTATTTAAAGGGGGAGGAGTTAACGACCCAAAAACTAAAAGCGAAATAAATATTTTTCGCTGCGCCTAGCGCTTTCCCACACACACCTCTACTAGCATAATTAGTTCAACAGACAGTTCGGACGAATTTGCTGAAGCTATGTCTGCAACTCAACTGCTACTCACGTTGCAGTAACATGTGCAATGCATTAACTTCTTGCTTATACCATAATAACTCTACAAGTTGACAACGAGTTCAGTCGTCAAGTACCACTCATTAGTATTACTTCTATTACTTCTTAATAAATAAATAAAATAATATATGTATTAATATAAAAAATAAATATTGTTTTATTTAACTTGCATACCCATATACATATATAATCGTACTTACATACGTACGGACCTACATACGTACACCCATGTATATGCGTAACTAATGTATGTCTACATACGTACATATTAATAATTAATGCGTAACTAATGCATGTCTACATACGTACATACACGTGCATACATACTTATGTCCCAAACTCCACTCAAAAGTAAATTCGCAAGCCACCATACAGAAAAACAAGGACATAATAATTCTCCTTATTAATATTTTAAATAATTAATTTTCATCAACATATGTAGATAATTCCCAGAGTGTTGACCCCGAAATCCATAAACGTTCAGCGTCTATTTTCCGATTACATTCTATGTATGTATGGAAATAACCAAAACCCACCAATGCGCCTATAATCAAAACCAAAATACTGAATTTATATTTCCAATCCCAGTACCACCCAATCAGTAGAGTACTAATTGCCCCAAACAAAATTGTACCTCGGAATGTTTCAGCAACTGAAACAAGTCCTTGGTGATGTCCCAAATAGATTCACTGTTTTTTGTAAAGAATAATAATTAGCTTCAGTGGAATTACTCGTTTTA
The DNA here is from genome assembly GCA_037013455.1 of Ceratitis rosa. Taxonomy (NCBI): domain Eukaryota; kingdom Metazoa; phylum Arthropoda; class Insecta; order Diptera; family Tephritidae; genus Ceratitis; species Ceratitis rosa. The sequence goes on along the minus strand of JAWMAG010000097.1, from coordinate 403,211 downwards.
GAAAGAATTTGTGTTATAACTGCATCCAAATCTCGAGGATCATTTTAGTTCTTTTATTTGTTCCAACTGGGCTGGCAAAACGGTAAAGATCAGGGCAGGTTTATATTCTCCGTTCAAATTATTATACTTCAAAGAGTTACTATTAAACAATTAGCAACAGCCTTTATAATACATATTGCAGAAACTACTAGAAATTACTTCAATTGATATGAAGACTCTGCAGATATGAAATTTGACTAGTCTTGGATTTAAAAAAAAAAATATTAAAAACTAAAGATTAAGGAAATTATGATTTTTTATATACATATATTTATTATGTATGTAAATATATTAATTTATATTTAAAATTTCTTAAAGTGTATATAAACAAGTGTCCAAAATGTTCAAGTGAAAATTTCTGACTGTACAATCTGAAATTTACCACAAACTATTACATATATTTAAATAATTGCAGGGTGTGTTTTTTAGAATTTAGAAAAAAAAAATGAATTTTAAAAAAATTTCAAAACATTTAGGTATAGTTTCTCAAAGATTTTTGAGGCCAATTCAATATGTACATATTTTCGGAGATATATTTACATACTAAAAAATTTACAACCAATTTAATATCTATAAAATGATTGTACCATATGTACACATATCTGCACAGGATAAAAAACGATTTTACTATGTGTATAAACTACAATACTTCTGAAATTTTTTTCCATTTCTTCTCAAAAACGAGTTTTCAAATTTAATGAACACAATTTCTCAGAAATAACTCAAGCGATCTGCTTATACGAGTATACATACATGTACATATGTATTTCTCAAATATTAAGCGAAATGCTTCAAAAATTTATCCGCAATAAGACATGCCTGTCGTAAGAGGCCACTAATGGACTTTAGTTCTCCTGATAGTACGGTTTTTTATTTTTGTTATTACAACAACAACAAAAAAGAACTTTTCTAAAATATTATTAAAAATTTTTTTAAATTTTCAGCGAAAAGTTTTTTAGAAAATATTAACACTTTAAAATGGTCAGAAAAAAATTGTAAAAAAAAATAAAATTAGTATTACTTCTTTGTTATATGCATGTATGTATAAATGAATGCCTATCATCAAAATATCGTTTGAAAGACTGCGTCATAATTTCTTGATTTCTTATAATCCAAAACGCTGAGATGCAGTTCAAACACCAAGGGCCTTTATTTTGGAAGGGTCTTTTGGGGAACATCAACAACAGAAGATGTGCACTGAAATATTTTAACATATTATCAAATTCGTCAATTATACCTAAATACATATGTATATATCATATCCTCTCAAAGACTATTTAAAAATTTTAACCGAATATTTAATTGGATAAATTTCCCCAAAAAAAAAATATTTATCAATTTCAATAAGAAAAGCTTCCTCTACAAACTTTTTTATAACTACGTTTTTTTTATTCCTATATATTTACTTATTACTCTGCCAAGTTAAAACCGTGTCGCAAACATATGTACATACATACATGCATGATGATTCATTGCACTTGTTGTTGGACAAAGACAAATATTTTTTTTGTTTTCCATTATTGTCTAAATATCGGGTTTTTTAGTCGTTCCAGTTTTTTACAAATTAAATTGACATCATATTTCTTTTTTAGTTGCGCAAAGTGTATGATGCCTTGAGTGGCATTTCGATATAATATTTTTATATGTATGTATGTATATACATGTGCATTTTGTTTTAACTACACAAAAAATTTTAAAGATCCGATCCGAATCGATATCGTTAACAAATGTTGGCTGCTTTATAACATAAACAACAATAATAATTATATTCTTGTTACAGTTTTGTACTTATTCATTGTGCAATTTACAACTACATGCATACATATAAAATCGTAAATCATTTAAGCATTTGTTCGCTTGTCTGCTTTTGTGCCCAATACAACAAACTAAAAATTTAATACATATGTATATTACTTTATTAAATATTTTTTACAATTATTTGAAGATCAGTTGTACAATTGTTTGCAAAATTAATTATATGTATGCAATTAGCTCGAGTTTTTGTTTTTCGCAGACAATTTTTAACTACTAGCATGCGAATATTTGCACTTCGTTACTGGAATATAGGCAACATAGGTATATATGTATATAGATATTTACTTAGTCGCAGCAAACAAAAAACAACAAAAGGCGCACACGCACTACTAGCTGCCGATATGGTTACATCACAATCCACTTGATTTTTCGCGGTTCCGTTTAGCATAATCACGATATGCTTGGTTCATTTGTTCCAGGAAGATGAAGGTCAATACAGTATGTGGACAGAAGTATGGTGTGAAAACTTTCCATAAAGCAAGCACACCTTCTTGACGTGCCACCTTCATCAATACATCGACAGTGCCGCGATATTCTGGTTTGGCACCTTCAGCCGTCTTCATATTCTGTATACGTGTCTTGGCAATGTCTAGCGGCATAGAAGTGATAGTAGTCAGCAGGCCACTCAACATACTTGCACAGAAAATAAATGCCTTCTTCCATCCTAAGTGGGCCATTTTTGAAGTAGGCCTTAAATTGTTAGTATGAAGCAAGTTGCGTCATATTCACCACCATAGCGCGTCCCATAGTAGGGATACTACCACGCCATAATGCGGTAACACCTTCCTCACGCACGATACGTGTCAACGCGTTAACCACATTGGTTTAGTTGCGTCGTTCAGCTGGCGGCAAACGTCCATCACTGGCCATGCGAATTAAAGCTACCTCCGCTGGTGTACCAATATAGGCGCCACAAGCACCGGCTACAACACCCATTGCCATGCTGTCAACTACACCGGGTGAACGTTTGAATTTTGTTTGGAATATATCCACCAAATAGGTGTAGACGCCAAGTCTACCAGTGGTATATGTGACCTGACGTAACAAAGCAGCGCCGATACCTTTATACAAACCCAATGGGCCTTCATTTTTCACTACTGTCTGTATGCAGTGGAATGAGTAACGATATTCCGTCTTATCACCACCATCACGAGGTGGCTGGACAATGCAGGTGGCGCGCATGCCAGCAAGGCCACCAAACAAGAATTTTAAACCATTTGGAATGGGTGTTACTGCTTCAGCTGCTACAGGTTTGGCTGCTACCGGCGCAGCTATCGCCACTTTCGGTTCACTTGGACTTGACATTTTGTACTTTTGCAGCAAACCGCGCGACCGCTCAGGAAATCAACGAGCTTAGCTTAGGTAATGTAGGTAGGCACGTACCACAATCTTTCCACGACCAACTCAATGCATCAACTAAACTTCGCAAACAAACAGCACCACCATTGTAGTTTCTGTCTGGAATTTGGAGCACTATATAAACGCCGAAGTGATTGAGTAGCAAATTTAATTCAATTGTGCAATTGCCAATATATTTATGTACTCATATTAAATTTATTAAATGAATTTTGAATTTTTAGTGCAGAGCGTTCCAGTTTTTTTGTAAAAGCAATAGCAGAGCAAAAGCCAACCGATAAAACCGAAATTCCGACCTAAAATCCGGTATTTCCCAATCATATTAAAAGAATTTTAGTTTTTTTTCATAATATTAGTAACAGAGAGATATTAAATTATTGAACTTTTCTAATTTAAATTTAAAACCATTCAACGAACAAATTGTGCGAATTGAAGGTCGAATAGTCATGGCGATAGTTTCTTGTAACATTGCAAATATCTCAAAATAATGCTAAAGTCTAGACTAAAACACGCAATGAATAGTAGAGCTGGATACAAGGAAGCTATTTTCTCCGTTGCTCGTTAAGTTGCACCTGCGCACAAGCACGGAACTGCAATTCACCATTGCTAAACTAATTTCACTCGAAGCAATAGAAGGAAGATCTGACCGAAGAAAATAACAATACTAATCATGGACAATAATTAAGAGTAATTTGTATTATTGTTATAGCATTGACATAATTAACACCAACAACTTTATGGGATATCCTTATAGACAAACAATTATTGTCAATCTCACCAATCTTCTAGTAATATCATTCTACCCTTTTTGACAAGGTCGTACAGTTACTAATAATTTTCTGTAACTCAAGAGTACCATTTTCTCAAAAGCACAGAAAGCAAACGGACTGCTTAATCTAGGGTCCATTAAATTAAAAATTTTTACGTAAAACCCGAAAAACTTATTTTTTGGTATACTATAAGACGAACAGGAGGGTAGAAAGCCATCACAAACTTATTTAGATTCGATTAGTAAGGAAAAATGTAGCAAATTCCACTAATTTTTTAGAACAAATTAACTCGGAAATCACTTTACGAAAATTATAAAATAATTAAAATCAACTTTAGCTTGGTAGCTTAATAACACATCACACAACAGAAAGCAATTGCGTCTAATACTCTCGCGAAAATAAAAACAAGTATTGGATTATCGGTTAAATAAGAAAAAATACCTACTTTTCCATTATTTATGTGCCTACGACAAAGATCTATGAAATTATTAATTTTTTATATCTTCTGCGCTGATAAAAATTTTCTTCGTGTTGCCTAGTTCTTCAGATTCCATAATTTTCTTTTTTGTTAAAATGATTTGTGTATTGAAGCGATTTACAATAGTATGTAAAATTGGAAAATGATAATTTAGTTCCTCCTCTTGAGAGTGGATTGTAGCATTTGTGTTTATGTTGTCTTCTTCCAATGAATGAATTTCGCCTGTGTTACTATCTATTCTACTTAGAAAATCGGCTACGTTATTTATATCAGTATTGTATTCACCTAGTTTAATTAACCATCTTTGCAATCTTGGGTTAATGTCTTTTCCCTTGTTTTTTTATTTGGAGCCGCTTAAGTGGTTGGTGATCGATTAAGAGATCAAATGCTCTGTCGTAAATGTATGGTCTATAATATGTCACTGCCCAGACAATAGCTAGTAGTTCTTTTTCTGTAGTGGAATAACTTCTTTCGTGTTTGTTAAGTGTTCGACTAGCATAGCTTATAGGATTACTGTCCTGGGTTAATACTGCGCCAATTGCAAAGTCACTTGCATCAGTTGAAATGCCAAATTTTTTATTAAAGTCTGGATATTTCAATATTGGTGGGCTTACTAATAGATTTTTAAGTTTTTCAAAAGATGATATGTACTGAGGATCGCGAGTGTTTATTTTAATATCTTTTTTTAAATATTTTGTTAAACCATGTGCTACTTTAGCGTAATCTCTTACAAATTTTCTATAATAACCTGTTATACCTAGAAATTATTTAATTTGCTTTGATGTAGTAGGCAACTTTAGTGTTTGTATTTTTTCGATTTTGTTTAAATTTGGTTGTATTCCTTCTGTTGTTAAAGTGTGACCTAGAAATTCAGTTGTTTTCACGAAAAATTTGCATTTATCTACCTGAATTTTTAAATTATGTTTTCTTAATGCTGAAAATATTTTGTTGATATTTTGGGTATGGTCTTCAATATTGAACTAAAAATTAAGATGTCGTCTAAATAAACTACACATATCTTGTTGATATATTCCCTAAGAACTGAATTCATTAAACGTTGGAAAGTTTCTGGTGCATTCTTTAGTCCGAAAGGCATTCTTATAAATTCAGAGTGTCCTTGGGGTGTAGAGAAAGCTGTTTTTGGTCTATCTCCTTCTTTTGTTAATACTTGATGAAAGCCTTTTGCAAGATCTAATGTTGTAAAATACTGAGCTCTTCCAAGTTTGCTGAGTATTGTTTCTATATGGGGTATTGGAAATTTGTCATCTATAGTGACTTCGTTTAGCTCCCTGTAGTCAATAACTATTCTCCATTTTTTCTTCATTGAATTGTCTTGCTTTTTCGGTACAATCCAAAGAGGCGAGTTGTACGGGAAATTACTTTCTTTAATTATACCTTGGCGCAACATCTCGTTCATCTGTCTACTAATTTCTTCTTCATGAATTTGGGGATATCTATAAATTTTATTATAAGTTGGTCTACTTGTTTTTGTAACAATTTCATGCTGAATTTCATGAGTATGAGAAACGTTTTTACCTTCTTGGAAAAATAAATCTATATTTGCTTTTAGAATGTATTCTAATATCTAGCAAATTCTCTTTACTTTCTGTAAGTATATTAATATCTTCGTAATTGTAAGGGCATGAGTTTATAAATTTAATTTTGTTGCCCTTTATTTCTACATACTCCTTTTCTAAATTAATTATTGCTTTAATAGGTTTTAAAATATTCTGTCCTATTATAGCATCAAAGTTATTATTTTTTATGTTGGTTAGTTTCCAATGTATATAACTTTTTTCATTGAATTCGCTTGGGGTTGGGGTGACTAACTCTTTATTTAGGGAAAAAATTTCATTAATGGTACTAAAGTGTATTGGTTTATCAAGCTCAATGCATTCATAATCTTTTAACACATTATATTTCAATAATGATGTCGTATACCCTGTGTTAATAAGACATTTAATTTTTGAATTTTTTATGGTGTCTTTATTATTGGTAACGATTGTTTTGGGCTGGCAACCGAAAATTTGCTTGTTCTTGAACGTGATCTATTTCCATCGGTTCGGGGGGGTTTTGTCTCCTTTGGACTGAATTATATCTTCTAGATTGTTGAGAATTATTTTGCCTATTTTGTCCAAAGCTAAATTTTTGATAATTGTCATTTTGGTTAGAATTGTTACGAAATTCTCTCTGCTGATTTTGTCCAAATTGAAAATTATTGGAATTTTGCATATACTGTTTATTATTGAAATTGCCAAATTTGTGAGCCATAGAATTTCTATTTGAAAAATTTCTATAATTACTTCTTTGATAATTGTTTTGCCTTTTATCAAATTGTATTAGGAAACCTGTCTCTTGAAGAACGCTAAAATCCTCTCTAATGGTGCTTAGGTATATTTCTACTTATCCTATTTAAAAACGTTTTTAGAATTAAACTTTCGTTGTTAATTGGAGAAAATTCTCTAGGCTTTATCCTATCGAATTCATGTTTTCAATTTAGTTTATCTAAAATATCTTTTAAATTTTGAAAATATTGACTTACGTTATAGTCTCGTAGTAAAATCGCCTGATTGTAAAAGGTGTGATACGACTCCTTTACTCCAAAATTCTTTATGAGTTCTTCCCTCATTTGCTGCCATGTTGGTGTAGGTCCCAAATGCCGGATGACACTTGCTGCTTCTCTTTTAATTTTTGTTTTGACGTGTCGCTGCGTTACAAATTCCAACATTGATGGGTTGGGGTTGAATAAAGGAAGGATCATGTCAACTTCCCTGATGAACGATGATAAATCTCTGCCGTCAAAATGATTCTTGAAGATTCCTTCAAAATTTGCGATCCTGTCATCTGAGTGGTTGCTGCAACCACTGCAACAACTGAACTTGTTGTTGTTGCTTTGTATGGTGCACTTCGCTCTCTCTGCGTCTTCTGTATGTGGGGCATTAATCTTTAATCCCACTTTTCCTGGTAATGTTGATGGGCGGAATGAAGCTATTCTTCACCTTCACAAATTCTAATCCTCGGAGTCGCTCTCCGACATTCCAGATAACTTGTATAGAAACTTAAGTTTCTTAAACTTGGCTATCTGTGCCGACCGACTTATATACACGGTGTGTCCCAAAAATAACCGAGCTTTTTGGATATAAAATAGTAAAATACACATTACATTATCTTTGAAAGTTATTATTTATTCAAAATAGGTTCAATTTGACTCAACGCAACGTTTGGAACGATCAACCTGCGCATGCATAGATTTTTTTATGTCATTTATAGAAATGTTCTTCAGTACCTCGGTTACGGCTGTTTCATTTTTTTCAATTTTTTTTTAATTTTTTAAACTTCAATTTCAATTTTTTTCAAGTTTGACACAAAATTTTATATTTGCTCTTTGTTCCATTTTTTTTTTGGAACCATTAGCACACTTTTGGTTTTATTGAAATGGCTGTCACTTTAACATCTATCATTCGACTTACATGAAGTCAGGTGCGGTTGAAAGAGGATGACTATATCTTTTTAATGTTGCAAATTTTCTATAGATGGTACTGTTTGTTGTATGATTTAAATATAAAGTTCGGTTATTTTTGGGACACACCGTGTATTTATATATATATAAGAGATCTTTAAAATGGGAGGTAATCTTAGGATTTGCTTCCCGTTGCTAAAGCTTACGAAACTTAAAAAACTTCAGTTTTTAGTATCGCTTAACTTTGCAGTTTGTTTTTACCGACGGCGCCAGTTTTGGTTGTTCGAGCGGAGGAAAAATAAAAAATGCCGACGATGTTACTTCTGTGGCATTATATTTTATTCACTTATATGACACTTAAAATATTTTTTAAGCTTTGGCAATTGAAATTCGTCTAATATCGTATATATACATGGATCTGTATTACAGTTTTAATTAATAAATCGATTAAACATAATACTGACGAACCTGCGGTTCTCGGCGCTGATACGGCGGTTTTCAGTGCTGGAATTGTCTCGGGATACTGGTCAGCTTCCTGCAAATCAGCTGTCGGCTGCTCGATTACATCGTAATCACTTATGTACTCTAATTAACCAAATCGCTGCAGTTGAATTTCATTTGTTTGATATACGTGATGGACCCCTTATCTAAAATAAAGTATTTATTAAAAGGCAAATATACGACCAAATCACGGAAATTATTATTTACACAAAACGTAAATGCAACTCACAAATACAATAAAAACCCAAATAGTTTTTAACACTGAGTGTCCGCTTAATCAAATCCATATTATACAAGATATTCTTGGTGTATACAGAATAAAATTGTAAACGACCATGTTTACCAGTCAACACAATAATATTAGTATTAGTGTCCTTTTCCATATAAAAGTGAATTCTTGCAGAAGTACTAACGATTTTCATAGTCACTTCCAACGAAATGGACACCATTATCTGCCGTACAAACAGCAATCTGGAAACATGTAAACGTTCTCCCGTACTTGTGTTTACCACGAACCATTGGACTCGCTCTTCGTTCCGTGCAGTTACAAATGCACAAGCAGTATTGGAATTGGCGTATAAATTAATTAAATTATAAATAAGAATTTCCTGGGCTTTGTGCGAATTTAAGTCAAATGTTTGTTGTTGACGTCCAAAACGCCAAATCCAAAGAAAAACATCGCCATTGGACGAACAAGCAACAAGTGTTTCATTAACCTGCAATTCTAACCCCATTGACAGCGCCGGCAAGTTTACGTGCTAGCTCTCCAGTTACCGGAGAATATACGTTGTACGACCGTACATATATTTAAATAAACAAAAAAAAAAAAAAAAAAATTCTCAGGACATCAGTATAAATTTCTTTTAATTTGCTTTTCACATCACTATTCCTTCATCATTATTAGCCAGGATTACCACCTAGTTATTTATTACCAAGTAAACCTCTCTATCGACTTGTGCTTACTGAACACAGCAAATGACCATATGATAATGACATTCGCAAATGACTTGACAAGCCCCAACTTCCGGTCTTCTTCATGATCCAAGCGTGATCTGCAATTTCACGTCCTTTTCTGAATAGCCTTCGTGGAGTCAACATCGTCAAGTCTTTATTTCAAGAACTTAACCAAAGTGTTAATAGTAGTATTGCCCGAAATATTAGCAATTAAATATATAGATAACCATCGTTGAATATTTGACTTTAAAGTGAGTATTAAAAATTAAGAATAATTGAAACCTATCTGTGTTTGGATAAAGTGGAATTATTACAATGGTGATTTTTTTTGGTAGATCATACAAAGTGTTTATTGTACGTCATCCAAGCGCCATAAGACGTAAGGTTACCCACACCGTTCGACCCAAGTGGTGACGCTGCAAGTAGTTACAATCAGCATCGGATGAGAAACCAACCTAAAATACTCGAATATAAAATCATTGATACGTGTTGAGCCATAGTAACTAGCGTACATATAAAAGCTCAAACCATGGAAAATAAATTCAACTAACAAAGACCATAAACTCGACTAGCGACGATAAAAGTGCTGACGAAATTAAATTAAAAGGAATACTTAAGAAGTGGATTAGAAAATGCTACAAAATATATAAATTTTCCGTAATGTTCTAAAATAGTTTAAACTTAACCTTAGTTAGCATCAAATTCATACATCAGCAAGACACATACGAAAATAACCAAAACTTAATAATTAACTGGATAATAATCATTAGAACCATGTGGTAAAACCACATGGGCCAATGATATTACCCTTTACTGTCTCTGCCTCTCATCCTCAACAGGTTATCAGCAGTGAAGACATATAAACATACATATTTGCACGTTTATTTTTGTCTCTCCTCCGCATTGAGATGCTAAAAATGCACTAACTGAGAGCAGCACATGTTATTACCAATGCGTGTAATTATTATGACCACTGCGGTCGCTCAATATTTTGTATTTGCATTTTTATAATTTTAAAAACCTCCTTTGAAAATAATGTGAATAGATATTAAAGTTTATTAATTGAATAATTATGAACATAAACTATTAGGACTAACATAGCATTAATTTATATTCATATAAAAGTGTTCGAATGGCAATAACAATTTTTATTTAAAACCATCAAGTAGACCCATTCCAGCGGTGGAGGCTTTCAACGCATCGTGGGAGTATGTAAACATGCACTCAGAGTAAGTTGTTATTTTTATATGCACGTACATATATATTTGTAATATTCTTGTTATTACCATTCAAATGTAAGATCACTCTCACAAGTTTATTTTTATTTTTAATTTCATTCATAAATTCGTTTTTTTCCACATACGTACATACCTATATATATCTAATTATTTATGTATATCTGATATATATAGGTATATATATACCTATATGGAGTAAATAGTAGTATTTAGCGTAAGTCAAAGACCATATGAAATGTTGAGGTAGGTCGTGTATTAGAAACATAAGTTGTATAGCATATAAATTATGTCGCATTATCTTAATTGATTATTTTTTTAAGAATTAATAATAATGAATGAAGCTAATGAACGTTATTGCATTTTGAAGTGAATAAGTAAATAAATTCGATACGACTCATGTATGTTTAACCTGAAATTGTGGTCTAATTGGTAAGGGCCTGAAATGGATCAATGGGGCTTCTACAACAACAATAAAGCCAAGGTAGGGTGGGTAAAGACGCAGCCATTAAAATATACATATGCGCTGAAGGGCACGTTAGACTTTGGGCTGGAATAATTGGGGTTTTTGGTTAAGTTACAAGCTGTTTTGTTGCTTTTTCTCAGTGTGCAGAAACACTTACCTGTTGTATCATTTGGCTTGTGGGGGTAACTGTGATCCTGTTGACTTTGTATTGAACCCACGAGCTAGCAGATGCTAAGGGCCTATATGCCAGTGCACACGACCTAGTCGCAGGATCGTCCAAAAGCAGTCACATACCCATGAATTTCTCTTTCAGTGGCCTTAGTGGTCATCTAGCCAATGGAAAATCATAACAGATAAAAATGGCGCCCAACGTGGGGCCTGGCCCGATCCGCAGGAAGAAATGGTCGAAGTATTGCAGAATACAACTTAGTTATCGCAAGTTATGGCCTCCGTATATGATTCGTTCATTGAATCGTTTTGTTCTTCTGAAGTAATATAATTATGATAGTAAATTCAACTTATGTAACAGAAGCTAAAATTTTGGAATTTTTGACAGAACAAGCTATTATTAGCCTATGTTATTACCAGATTTAGATATAGATATTAGAAATGAATATATAAGTTTTGTTATTTTGATTGTTTGTTTTTGAGTGTATGACTTAGCTAGAATTACGGTGTTTTAGATTATATATCTTGATTCCGTACCGCGAGGAATAGTATACTCATAAGGAATTTTATCAAACATATTATTTTCTTTGTTATGGATTTTGTAATCCAGAACTTACTTCTCGGAATGTGGTTGCAATTATGCTAAATGCAAGTTGGCAAACCAGAGTTTGTATCGAAATACAAAATACGTAATCTTTCTCAGTTTTCCTTCATGAGACTTTCTCCTTTTTTGGATAATTTAAGATTTTTTGTTTGCTATATTAACCATTTAGCCATTAGATATTTAAAAGCCCAGACAGAGATAACTCATCTATCTCTGTACCCAAAGTTTATTTTGCCATTTAAGATGCCATCTCACTAACCCTTAAATAGTCACACCAAATATTTTGATTTTTTTTTATTTTGATTTTGATAATTTTTGCTGATGTTTTTGCTGCTGCTGAATATATTTTGGAATTTTGTTATTGATTATTTAATTGATACTTATATATAGTACTAGCTGACCCGGCAGACTCCGTACTGCCTCATCCATAAATAAAAAACCTAATCTTTTGTATAAAATGATTTTAAAACAAACAAATCGAGTCCGTATTTAATAAAAAAGCATTTATTGAATAAAGCATGAAGTTTTATTATTATTTTCGATACATCATGTTGCTTACTTACAAAACAGAGTTTTCCTGAAATACTGGCTATTTATAAGGTTTAAATTTGATATTCACAGACACACACCATTAAAATACAGTCTGTTAATTAATTTAAAGTTTTCTCATAAACTATTGTATATTTTTTATTTTGTTGTGTGGTGCGTAAATAAACAAAGAAGATGGTTTTCCGACACGCGAACACGCGACGTATAATTGTCCATGCGCGAAACAGGGAAACTCCAAGTTGATTCCACAAACTTCTAACGACTGTCCTTGCGATTTATTTATAGTCATCGTATAGTCATAGTAAGTCCGTTGGTATCATCGGTATCCGCGGGATCAAGACATCCTCTCCTTTGTATTTTCCTTTTATGATTGTCGCCTCAATGACGTTATTCATCAGTCTTTTCGCAGCCAGTCTTGTTCCATTGCATAGCCGAGGTTGATTAATGTTACGCAGCATGATGACCTACTTTTAACTGAAAATTGTGAGGTGGTAATCCAGGCAATTCCAGTGAATTTAAAAACTCAGTGGGATAGTTGACTACGTCATCCTGGTTCATTACGGTGTCGACTGATTTGAAGGAAACCAACTGTCCTGGAAGAAAATTCTGAATGGTCGCATTAAGATCCTCGACATCTTTATTTTTCGCTGCTAATATTGCTCGTTCACCCAGCCAATTATGGTTATTGAACTTTTGCGCTATATCTGGGAAAACTCGCTGAATAAGCTCCACTTTTGAGTCTGTGATGTGGCGGAAATCTGTAGGTGATGTGATGAATCCGGTCGAGGTGTCCACTGCAACTTTATTATTTCCAATGTCTAACAACTGCTTCGCAAACACATTTGCAGTTTCATCTTGTTGCAAAAATACTCGCATGTTAGTTGTTAAGTGGAGTGTCTTTACGTACTGCCACAAATTTGATGATTTTAGGCATGCATTTAGTTCATCAGCAACAGTTGATCGGGGAATAACTGGAAGAGTCTGACGAAAATCACCTGACAACAGAATCATAGCCCCACCAAAAATATTTTGGTTGTCACGAAGATCTTTCAACGTTGTGACCTCTTATGGGCCATTGTGCATTCATCCCAAACAATCAATTTGCATACCTGTAGGATCTTGGCCATTGCGCTATTTTTGGCGATGTTGCAAATTGGTGTTTCGGTGATTTGCATGTTTAGTGGTAATTTCAAGGCAGAATGTGCAGTTCGCCGGCTCTCTAGCAGAGTCGCAGCTATTCCAGATGAAGCCAACGCTAGAGCAACATCATTTCGCGATCTGATCCTCTCCAAAAGCAATGAAATTAAAAACGTTTTTCCGGTTCCTCCGGGAGCATCAAGGAAATAAATTCCACCAGATCCACTGTTCACAGCTTCTATCAAAGTGTCGTAAGCAATTTTTTGTTGTTGATTTAATTGTGGAACTGTTTCGGTCAATGCTTCAATGCCGTACTGATGTTCTCTTTGCAACTCGTGGTTTAATGCATTGTGCATATGACGATTGGGTGCTGTCATTCCCAAACACGACAATACTTTATTTGCCATCAATAAACACATATCTTCTATCATGATCAATCTGTCATTGTAAATTTCTTCAGTCATTTGTAGTGTAGGATTCAAAGTTTGACGGCGCAAACGATGCAAAACATTCGCAGACATGACTTAACCCACAAATCTTTTGGATTCGAGGGGAAACATGTCGATATGATAATCGCAAACAATGTACGAATTTGATGCGGGGATGAAGATATTACAGAATCCTTGAGCGTATCATCCCAGTGCGAATCGTTCTCAAGTAAATGTAATAGTTGACATGCCTCACGGTAAGTCGCACACAGCTGTCCATTAACTGTTCTCAGTTGTTTAAACGATGTCGGACCACGAACATTCACCAACAACAACCGCAAATAATAACATTCATCGGTATTTGGATGTACTGTGTAGATGCGACCCAGAGCATCTGAAGCAAATACATTTGGATGTCCTTCAACTGGTGTTCCTTGTTTTCGACGCTGAAACGATTTCGATGGTGCGTTCCATGTGTAATAGCGTGGCATGTCAGCATACAGCAAGGTGCGAGCAAATTCATCAATTTGACAGACTGTGAAGAAACTTGTTAGTGTTGTTGACGGTGGATGTGAAGCCCTGTCTGTTTCGGATCGCAGTATTAGATCCTCCAACGCGCACGCGAATTTGAACTTTATGCAGCGGATTACAAATTGACTCTCCATTTTATTTAGAAAACGTTTGTATGGAAAATAGAAAAATGCTGTTTTGAGGATTTTCCCGGCAATTATTCGAATTTTTCTCACCTTTTAAACCTTCCCTAGACCTCCACGAATAATTAAAGACCGAGATAAGATAAATCCGTTCAGCTGTTCTCGAGTTTTAGCGAGACTAACGAACAGCAATTCATTTTTATATATATAGATATAAATAATTAGAGATTTTGGAGAAAAAGATATATTTTAACTTTACTACTAAATTTTTTTTCGGGTTTTATAAACCATTTTGCAGTCGTTATTGTTTTAGGAATTTTTTTTGAGTTTTTGAAGCTTTGAATGTATACGTACATTTGATCGCATAAAATTAAGAATATAGGGATTAATTTTTTTTGTATATTTTTGCTTAACTTTTATTTGAGAATTTTATTAAACGATGCCGTTGCCGCAGAGTAAAGAATCTCTTTCAGCTCAGGCAAATACCTGCATTATATGTTCAGAAACTTTGTCTAAAAGAAATGATGTTCTAACTACTGCTTGCTCTCATCGCTTCCATAGAAGTTGCCTCTTATCCTACCTGAAAAGTAATTCGACTTGTCCTCAATGTAGAGCCACTTGTCATAGTAGAGAATTTCACCAATATACTGGAGCTCGAACACGTTCGCACACAACTTTCCTAGAAAGTCAAGCTAATTCCAGTAACTTAGGGATCCAAAATACGCATACTAATGCTGCTGAACAACGCCAGGAGCGTGCGGCTAGCATGCCAGGTAGTGGCCTACAGTCGACCAGTATTAACAACGCATCGCAAGACGAAGATGAGTCTCGAGTTAGAAAAATCGTTTCTGCTAAGCAAGCTACAATGGTAGAGAATCTTGAAAATAGGATTACTCAGATATTAGAACAGAAGTTAGAAAGCAATCTAGCGGCTTTATTGGATCGATTGAATGTAAGCCGAACTTCTCAAGCACTTCCGACAGCTAACAGTAGGAATGTCGCCAATACGCCACCTGTAAATAATCCACCTAATCGTCCTACCCCATTAGAGCCTAGGGATATGACACCTTTACCAAATCAGAGCAATAATAACTTCCATGAACAAATTGACCATTTCCGTTTCAGTAACAGTCCTAGCGTTCTAAGTCCGGGACGAGCAGCGCATTTGATTTCCATTTGGGACATTAAATTTGATGGTACTCAGCGTTTGTCAGTAGATAGTTTTATTTACCGTATAGAATCACAAGTGACTGATACGTTAGGTGGAAATTTCGATTTGTTATGTGAACATGTGCAAAGCCTATTCGTTGACGAGGCCAAAAATTGGTATTGGAGATATTGTCGGTCAGTCAAAAGAGTAACTTGGCCATCACTTTGTGAAGCCATGGGAACAAATTTTCAAGAATACCGTAGTGACTTTGAAATTAAAGAGATGATTCCTGCTCGAAAACAAGGTCATAGTGAAAGTTTTGACGACTTTAGAAATGCCATACTTAGACTAGCTGAACCCTTACAAGTGCCTTTCGTGGAAAGCGAGTTGATAGAGACCATGCAACATAATTTGCGCCCACGAATTCGGCAACAGCTTTTGTTTGTATCAATTCCTTCATTAGCGGAATTACGCAGACTTTGTTTGCGTGGCGAAAGTCTGGCTAACGAAATATCCAAAACAACATCTGACCTAGCCAACGCAAAGCTGCGACCTTTTACTCGACGCCAAATCAATGACATTCAAGCTAACACCGAACTAATAGATAATTTTTCTCCCATTGATCAAGAATCAATGCAAATTGACGAAATTTCTAAGCAGAAAAATAGAGGAATACTAGTTTGTTGGAATTGTAAGCAAGACGGACACAGATATTTTGACTGTCTTGAAGATAGAAGAGTTTTCTGCTACGGTTGTGGTACTCCCAACGTGTATCGTCCAAAATGCCAGATTTGCCAATCGAAAAACTTGAGAACGAGCGAGGATTCGCCGCAGAACCCTCGCAAAGACCAAATTTAGTAAAAACCAGTGTAAATAAGAATATCGATGTTAATGATCCGAATAGTAATTTAGTACGTATACGCCACGGGTTGCAAACGAAGATTAAACCATTTTTGAAGCATATAATTCCTTACCAAGAACGTTTGGAAACCTACAATAAAGTTAGAAAGAGAATTTTTATTGAAGAAACATAACAAAATGATGACCCAAACAGATCATCGCTGTGAATAAGAAATTTTTGGAAGAATGTTAAAAGAACACAACGCACTTTGAAAAAACTGGTCTGTTCATTACAGAAGAAGCGTTTTGATTTAAGACCTTATGCTGAAATAGAAATACTCAATTCGAAACATTTAGGATTGCTAGACAGCGGCGCACAAATGTCATATCTAGGAGGCCTCTTGGCCAAGAATGTAGTTGAAACGGAAAAATTGAGACAGAGAGAAATATCTATTTGTACAGCCGATGGACAGAAACAAATAGTGTTTGGTAGCATTGATTTAATAGTTAAATTTAAAGATATGCGAAATACGATAACATTTTTTGTAATACCGACTATGAGCCAAAATGTAATTTTAGGCGTGGATTTCTGGGTTAAATTCCAAATCGCACCCCATGTAATATCAGATATTTCCCTTAATGAAGAGTGTTTAGTTGAAAACTCAGTTCCTTTGAATGCTGAGCAACAGCGTCAGTTAAGTTTTGTAAAGAATAAGTTTCCTAATTGTGAAAAAGAAGGGTTAGGAAAAACAACTCTTTTGGATTATCAGATTGAGTTAGAACCAAATGTTCGTCCGATTAAGCAGCGACACTTTCCGATTTCACCAGCAGTCGAAAAGCTCGTTCATGCTGAAATCGACGAGATGCTAAAACTTGGGGTAAGAGAAGAAGCTCCGAATAGTCCATGGTCCAGTCCGGTAGTCCTAGTTAAAAAGCCAAATAAAGTTCGCCTATGTCTTGACTCTCGCAAAGTAAACAGCGTAACAATTAAAGATGCATACCCACTTCCACATATTGACGGCATTCTTAGTAGAATACCCAAAGCCTAATATATAAGTTCACTAGATCTACGATGGGCTTTTTGGCAAATTCCTTTAGCTACCGACAGTAGAGATTATACTACATGCTTTACAGTCCCGAACCGTCCGCTTTATCGGTACCGAGTTATGCCTTTCGGTCTTTGTAATGCTCTTCAAGCCCTTTGGACCGAGTAATACCACCTACACTCAAAAATCAGGTGTTTGTATACTTGGACGATCTTTTGATTGTGTCCAAGGATTTCGATATGCATATGTCCGTTTTAACTGAGGTTGCTCAACGGTTAAGAAAAGCCGATTTAACGATTAATATAGCAAAAAGCAAATTATGTATTAGAGAAGTCCGATACCTAGAATACATTGTTGGAAATGGAATAATAAAAACAGATCCTGATAAAATATCCGCGGTTACAAATTACCCAACCCCTACTAATGTCAAGCAAGTAAGATGTTTTTTAGGAATGGCTGGATGGTACCGTAGGTTTGTCCACAATTATGCCTCATTGACAACACCATTAACTAATTTGTTAAAGAAAGGTAGAAGTTTTGATTGGAATGACGAAGCTAAGAAAGCATTTGAAGCCCTCAAAACAAAACTTTGTACCGCCCCAGTCTTGTCAAGCCCTAACTACTCAAAACCTTTTGTGATACAATGTGACGCCAGCAAATTAGGTGTTGGTGCGGTGTTATCGCAGAAAAATGATGAAGGCATCGAAGTCCCAATAGCATATTTTTCACACAAGCTGAACAAAGCTCAAAGCAATTACAGTGTCACAGAGTTAGAATGCCTCGCCGTAATATTAAGTCTGAAGAAATTTAGAGCATATGTTGAGGGACAAGATTTTACGATAGTAACAGACCACGCCAGTTTGCAATGGCTGATGCGACACACAGATTTGTCTAGCCGTCTAGCACGATGGTCATTGTAATTGCAAGGATTTAGGTTTGGAATAGAGCATAGAAAAGGCCAACTTAATATTGTGCCTGACTGTTTATCTCGCCAAAATTTTGAAGCACTCGCTGAAGTCTTAGATTTAGAAGTTCGTCCACTAGTGGATCTTGAATCCTCCGAATTTCTGTCCGGAGATTATAAAAATCTGATAAAGCAAGTCCAAGACAGCAAATGTCTATTGCCAGATATACAGGTCATAAACAATCAGGTCTATAAGAGAACCGAACACCCAAATGGCAATCCGGAAAGGGAGTCATTTAATTGGAAGCTATGGATTCCTAAATCTTTAGTGTCCAATGCTATCGAGAATGCTCATTGTCCTCCTAACAAATGTCACGGAGGTATCGCAAAAACCCCAGAACGGTTACGGAATAACTTATATTGGCCAAATTTGACATTAGATGTTAAAAACTATATTGCTCGCTGCGAAATATGTCGCCAAAGCAAATCGCCAATGACATCCCAATACAAGGTACAACGACCATTCCAAAAACTCTACGTAGACTTCTTAGGTCCATATCCCCGATCTAAGCAGGGCCATATGGGAATTTTTTTCGTTCTGGACCACCTAGCAAAGTTTCCTATACTTAAACTTGTTAAAAATTTTAATACAAATGTTGTTTGCGATTTTCTTCAACATCAAGTTTTCAATATTTTCGGAACCCCAGAAATTTGATGAGTGACAACGGAAAACAATTTAAATCGATACAATTTAATAGCCTCTTATCATCACGCGGCATCAAACATATATACACAGCGCTGTACAGCCCACAAGCAAACGCCAGCGAGCGTGTAAATAGATCAATAATAACAGGAATTAGAGCTTACTTGAAAAACGACCAAAGCCGTTGGGATAGTCATCTTCCAGACATTGCTGAAGCTCTTCGAAGCTCTCATCATCAGTCGATAGGTTGTTCACCTTATTTCGCGCTATTTGGTCAACAAATGATTTCGCACGGCAAAGAATATGACTTATTACGCAAATTGCAGACCCTTGATGATATTATCTTAGACAGAACAGACAAATTGAAACTAATACGACAATCACTTTCTGACAATATTCAAAAGCCCTTCGAAAATTCGGCTAAACGTTATAACTTGCGCAGCACTGACAAGATATTCAATGTAGGTGACACGGTATTTCGAAGAAACTTTGTTTTAAGTGACTCATCAAAGAAGTTTTGCGCTAAGTTCGCACCGAAGTTTGTAAAATCAAAAATTGTTGCTATGAAAGGTAATTGTATGTATGAATTAGAAGATAGTGACACAGGAAAGCGTCAAATATACCATAGAAAAGACATACAAGGATACACTAACAAGCTGCGCACCGCACCAACGCTTTAGGTGGAGGGGTGTGTACGACCGTACATATATCTAAATAAACAAAAAAAAATTCTCAGGACATCAGTATAAATTTCTTTTAATTTTCTTTTCACATCATTATTCCTTCATCATTATTAGCAAGGATTACCACCTAGTTATTTATTACCAAGTAAACCTCTCTATCGACTAGTGCTTACTGAACACAGCGAATGACCATATGATAATGACATTCGCAAATGACTTGACAAGCCCCAACTTCCGGTCTTCTTCATGATCCAAGCGTGATCTGCAATTTCACGTCCTTTTCTGAATAGCCTTCGTGGAGTCAACATTGTCAAGTCTTTATTTCAAGAACTTAACCAAAGTGTTAATAGTAGTATTGCCCGAAATATTAGCAATTAAATATATAGATAACCATCGTTGAATATTTGACTTTAAAGTGAGTATTAAAAATTAAGAATAATTGAAACCTATCTGTTTTTGGATAAAGTGGAATTATTACAATGGTGATTTTTTTTGGTAGATCATACAAAGTGTTTATTGTACGTCATCCAAGCGCCATAAGACGTAAGGTTACCCACACCGTTCGACCCAAGTGGTGACGCTGCAAGTGGTTACAATCAGCATCGGATGAGAAACCAACCTAAAATACTCGAATATAAAATCATTGATACGTGTTGAGCCATAGTAACTAGCGTACATATAAAAGCTCAAACCATGGAAAATAAATTCAACTAACAAAGACCATAAGCTCGACTAGCGACGATAAAAGTGCTGACGAAATTAAATTAAAAGGAATACTTTAGAAGTGGATTAGAAAATGCTACAAAATATATAAATTGGTGGTAAAACCACATGGGCCAATGATATTACCCTTTACTGTCTCTGCCTCTCATCCTCAACAGGTTATCAGCAGTGTAGACATATAAACATACATATTTGCACGTTTATTTTTGTCTCTCCTCCGCATTGAGATGCTAAAAATGCACTAACTCAGAGCAGCACATGTTATTACCAATGCGTGTACAGCTAGTGCACAAATTATTATGACCACTGCGGTCGCTCAATATTTGGTATTTGCATTTTTATAATTTTAAAAACCTCCTTTGAAAATAATGTGAATAGATATTAAAGTTTATTAATTGAATAATTATGAACATAAACTATTAGGACTAACATAGCATTAATTTATATTCATATAAAAGTGTTCGAATGGCAATAACAATTTTTATTTAAAACCATCAAGTAGACCCATTCCAGCGGTGGAGGCTTTCAACGCATCGTGGGAGTATGTAAACATGCACCCAGAGTAAGTTGTTATTTTTATATGCACGTACATATATATTTGTAATATTCTTGTTATTACCATTCAAATGTAAGATCACTCTCACAAGTTTATTTTTATTTTTAATTTCATTCATAAATTCGTTTTTTTCTACATACGTACATACCTATATATATCTAATTATTTATGTATATCTGATATATATATACGTATATATATACCTATATGGAGTAAATAGTAGTATTTAGCGTAAGTCAAAGACCACATGAAATGTTGAGGTAGGTCGTGTATTAGAAACATAAGTTGTATAGCATATAAATTATGTCGCATTATCTTAATTGATTTTTTTTTAAGAATTAATAATAATGAATGAAGCTAATGAACGTTATTGCATTTTGAAGTGAATAAGTAAATAAATTCGATACGACTCATGTATGTTTAACCTGAAATTGTGGTCTAATTGGTAAGG
The DNA here is from genome assembly GCA_037013455.1 of Ceratitis rosa. Classification (NCBI taxonomy): domain Eukaryota; kingdom Metazoa; phylum Arthropoda; class Insecta; order Diptera; family Tephritidae; genus Ceratitis; species Ceratitis rosa. Next base: position 381,542 of record JAWMAG010000097.1, on the reverse strand, counting down.
GCCTGAAATGGATCAATGGGGCTTCTACAACAACAATAAAGCCAAGGTAGGGTGGGTAAAGACGCAGCCATTAAAATATACATATGCGCTGCAGGGCACGTTAGACATTGGGCTGGAATAATTGGGGTTTTTGGTTAAGTTACAAGCTGTTTTGTTGCTTTTTCTCAGTGTGCAGAAACACTTACCTGTTGTATCATTTGGCTTGTGGGGGTAACTGTGATCCTGTTGACTTTGTATTGAACCCACGAGCTAGCAGATGCTACGGGCCTATATGCCAGTGCACACGACCTAGTCGCAGGATCGTCCAAAAGCAGTCACATACCCATGAATTTCTCTTTCAGTGGCCTTAGTGGTCATCTAGCCAATGGAAAATCATAACAGATAAAAATGGCGCTCAACGTGGGGCCTGGCCCGATCCGCAGGAAGAAATGATCGAAGTATTGCAGAATACAACTTAGTTATCGCAAGTTATGGCCTCCGTATATGATTCGTTCATTGAATCGTTTTGTTCTTCTGAAGTAATATAATTATGATAGTAAATTCAACTTATGTAACAGAAGCTAAAATTTTGGAATTTTTGACAGAACAAGCTATTATTAGCCTATGTTATTACCAGATTTAGATATAGATATTAGAAATGAATATATAAGTTTTGTTATTTTGATTGTTTGTTTTTGAGTGTATGACTTAGCTGGAATTACGGTGTTTTAGATTATATATCTTGATTCCGTACCGCGAGGAATAGTATACTCATAAGGAATTTTATCAAACATATTATTTTCTTTGTTATGGATTTTGTAATCCAGAACTTACTTCTCGGAATGTGGTTGCAATTATGCTAAATGCAAGTTGGCAAACCAGAGTTTGTATCGAAATACAAAATACGTAATCTTTCTCAGTTTTCCTTCATGAGACTTTCTCTTTTTTTGGATAATTTAAGATTTTTTGTTTGCTATATTAACCATTTAGCCATTAGATATTTAAAAGCCCAGACAGAGATAACTCATCTATCTCTGTACCCAAAGTTTATTTTGCCATTTAAGATGCCATCTCACTAACCCTTAAATAGTCACACCAAATATTTTGATTTTTTTTTATTTTGATTTTGATAATTTTTGCTGATGTTTTTGCTGCTGCTGAATATATTTTGGAATTTTGTTATTGATTGTTTAATTGATACTTATATATAGTACTAGCTGACCCGGCAGACTCCGTACTGCCTCATCCATAAATAAAAAACCTAATCTTTTGTATAAAATGATTTTAAAACAAACAAATCGAGTCCGTATTTAATAAAAAAGCATTTATTGAATAAAGCATGAAGTTTTATTATTATTTTCGGTACATCATGTTGCTTACTTACAAAACAGAGTTTTCCTGAAATACTGGCAATTTATAAGGTTTAAATTTGATATTCACAGACACACACCATTAAAATACAGTCTGTTAATTAATTTAAAGTTTTCTCATAAACTATTGTATATTTTTTGTTTTGTTGTGTGGTGCGTAAATAAACAAAGAAGATGGTTTTCCGACACGCGAACACGCGACGTATAATTGTCCATGCGCGAAACAGGGAAACTCCAAGTTGATTCCACAAACTTCTAACGACTGTCCTTGCGATTTATTTATAGTCATCGTATAGTCATAGTAAGTCCGTTGGTATCATCGGTATCCGCGGGATCAAGACATCCTCTCCTTTGTATTTTCCTTTTATGATTGTCGCCTCAATGACGTTATTCATCAGTCTTTTCGCAGCCAGTCTTGTTCCATTGCATAGCCGAGGTTGATTAATGTTACGCAGCATGATGACAACTGATCCTACTTTTAACTGAAAATTGTGAGGTGGTAATCCAGGCAATTCCAGTGAATTTAAAAACTCAGTGGGATAGTTGACTACGTCATCCTGGTTCATTACGGTGTCGACTGATTTGAAGGAAACCAACTGTCCTGGAAGAAAATTCTGAATGGTCGCATTAAGATCCTCGACATCTTTATTTTTCGCTGCTAATATTGCTCGTTCACCCAGCCAATTATGGTTATTGAACTTTTGCGCTATATCTGGGAAAACTCGCTGAATAAGCTCCACTTTTGAGTCTGTGATGTGACGGAAATCTGTAGGTGATGTGATGAATCCGGTCGAGGTGTCCACTGCAACTTTATTATTTCCAATGTCTAACAACTGCTTCGCAAACACATTTGCAGTTTCATCTTGTTGCAAAAATACTCGCATATTAGTTGTTAAGTGGAGTGTCTTTACGTACTGCCACAAATTTGATGATTTTAGACATGCGTTTAGTTCATTAGCAACAGTTGATCGGGGAATAACTGGAAGAGTCTGACGAAAATCACCTGACAACAGAATCATAGCCCCACCAAAAATATTTTGGTTGTCACGAAGATCTTTCAACGTTCTGTCCAGTGCCTCCAGTGACCTCTTATGGGCCATTGTGCATTCATCCCAAACAATCAATTTGCATACCTGTAGGATCTTGGCCATTGCGCTATTTTTGGCGATGTTGCAAATTGGTGTTTCGGTGATTTGCATGTTTAGTGGTAATTTCAAGGCAGAATGTGCAGTTCGCCGGCTCTCTAGCAGAGTCGCAGCTATTCCAGATGAAGCCAACGCTAGAGCAACATCATTTCGCGATCTGATCCTCGCCAAAAGCAATGAAATTAAAAACGTTTTTCCGGTTCCTCCGGGAGCATCAAGGAAATAAATTCCACCAGATCCACTGTTCACAGCTTCTATCAAAGTGTCGTAAGCAATTCTTTGTTGTTGATTTAATTGTGGAACTGTTTCGGCCAATGCTTCAATGTCGTACTGATGTTCTCTTTGCAACTCGTGCATATGACGATTGGGTGCTGTCATTCCCAAACACGACAATACTTTATTTGCCATCAATAAACACATATCTTCTATCATGATCAATGTGTCATTGTAAATTTCTTCAGTCATTTGTAGTGTAGGATTCAAAGTTTGACGGCGCAAACGATGCAAAACATTCGCAGACATGACTTAACCCACAAATCTTTTGGATTCGAGGGGAAACATGTCGATATCATAATCGCAAACAATGTACGAATTTGATGCGGGGATGAAGATATTACAGAATCCTTGAGCGTATCATCCCAGTGCGAATCGTTCTCAAGTAAATGTAATAGTTGACATGCCTCACGGTAAGTCGCACACAGCTGTCCATTAACTGTTCTCAGTTGTTTAAACGATGTCGGACCACGAACATTCACCAACAACAACCGAAAATAATAACATTCATCGGTATTTGGATGTACTGTGTAGATGCAAATACATTTGGATGTCCTTCAACTGGTGTTCCTTGTTTTCGACGCTGAAACGATTTCGATGGTGCGTTCCATGTGTAATAGCGTGGCATGTCAGCATACAGCAAAGTGCGAGCAAATTCATCAGTTTGACAGACTGTGAAGAAACTTGTTAGTGTTGTCGACGGTGGATGTGAAGCCCTGTCTGTTTCGGATCGCAGTATTAGATCCTCCAACGCGCACGCGAATTTGAACTTTATGCAGCGGATTACAAATTGACTCTCCATTTTATTTAGAAAACGTTTGTATGGGAAATAGAAAAATGCTGTTTTGAGGATTTTCCCGGCAATTATTCGAATTTTTCTCACCTTTTAAACCTTCCCTAGACCTCCACAAATAATTAAAGACCGAGATAAGATAAATCCGTTCAGCTGTTCTCGAGTTTTAGCGAGACTAACGAACAGCAATTCATTTTTATATATATAGATATAAATAATTAGAGATTTTGGAGAAAAAGATATATTTTAACTTTACTACTAAATTTCTTTTCGGGTTTTATAAACCATTTTGCAGTCGTTATTGTTTTAGGAATTTTTTTTGAGTTTTTGAAGCTTTGAATGTACACGTACATTTGATCGCATAAAATTAAGAATATAGGGATTAATTTTTTTTGTATATTTTTGCTTAACTTTTATTTGAGAATTTTATTAAACGATGCCGTTGCCGCAGAGTAAAGAATCTCTTTCAGCTCAGGCAAATACCTGCATTATATGTTCAGAAACTTTGTCTAAAAGAAATGATGTTCTAACTACTGCTTGCTCTCATCGCTTCCATAGAAGTTGCCTCTTATCCTACCTGAAAAGTAATTCGACTTGTCCTCAATGTAGAGCCACTTGTCATAGTAGAGAATTTCACCAATATACTGGAGCTCGAACACGTTCGCACACAACTTTCCTAGAAAGTCAAGCTAATTCCAGTAACTTAGGGATCCAAAATACGCATACTAATGCTGCTGAACAACGCCAGGAGCGTGCGGCTAGCATGCCAGGTAGTGGCCTACACTCGACCAGTATTAACAACGCATCGCAAGACGAAGATGAGTCTCGAGTTAGAAAAATCGTTTCTGCTAAGCAAGCTACAATGGTAGAGAATCTTGAAAATAGGATTACTCAGATATTAGAACAGAAGTTAGAAAGCAATCTAGCGGCTTTATTGGATCGATTGAATGTAAGCCGAACTTCTCAAGCACTTCCGACAGCTAACAGTAGGAATGTCGCCAATACGCCACCTGTAAATAATCCACCTAATCGTCCTACCCCATTAGAGCCTAGGGATATGACACCTTTACCAAATCAGAGCAATAATAACTTCCATGAACAAATTGACCATTTCCGTTTCAGTAACAGTCCTAGCGTTCTAAGTCCGGGACGAGCAGCGCATTTGATTTCCATTTGGGACATTAAATTTGATGGTACTCAGCGTTTGTCAGTAGATAGTTTTATTTACCGTATAGAATCACAAGTGACTGATACGTTAGGTGGAAATTTCGATTTGTTATGTGAACATGTGCAAAGCCTATTCGTTGACGAGGCCAAAAATTGGTATTGAAGATATTGTCGGTCAGTCAAAAGAGTAACTTGGCCATCACTTTGTGAAGCCATGAGAACAAATTTTCAAGAATACCGTAGTGACTTTGAAATTAAAGAGATGATTCCTGCTCGAAAACAAGGTCATAGTGAAAGTTTTGACGACTTTAGAAATGCCATACTTAGACTAGCTGAACCCTTACAAGTGCCTTTCGTGGAAAGCGAGTTGATAGAGACCATGCAACATAATTTGCGTCCACGAATTCGGCAACAGCTTTTGTTTGTATCAATTCCTTCATTAGCGGAATTACGCAGACTTTGTTTGCGTGGCGAAAGTCTGGCTAACGAAATATCCAAAACAACATCTGACCTAGCCAACGCAAAGCTGCGACCTTTTACTCGACGCCAAATCAATGACATTCAAGCTAACACCGAACTAATAGATAATTTTTCTCCCATTGATCAAAAATCAATGCAAATTGACGAAATTTCTAAGCAGAAAAATAGAGGAATACTAGTTTGTTGGAATTGTAAGCAAGACGGACACAGATATTTTGACTGTCTTGAAGATAGAAGAGTTTTCTGCTACGGTTGTGGTACTCCCAACGTGTATCGTCCAAAATTCCAGATTTGCCAATCGAAAAACTTGAGAACGAGCGAGGATTCGCCGCAGAACCCTCGCAAAGACCAAATTTAGTAAAAACCAGTGTAAATAAGAATATCGATGTTAATGATCCGAATAGTAATTTAGTACGTATACGCCACGGGTTGCAAACGAAGATTAAACCATTTTTGAAGCATATAATTCCTTACCAAGAACGTTTGGAAACCTACAATAAAGTTAGAAAGAGAATTTTTATTGAAGAAACATAACAAAATGATGACCCAAACAGATCATCGCTGTAAATAAGAAATTTTTGGAAGAATGTTAAAAGAACACAACGCACTTTGAAAAAACTGGTCTGTTCATTACAGAAGAAGCGTTTTGATTTAAGACCTCATGCTGAAATAGAAATACTCAATTCGAAACATTTAGGATTGCTAGACAGCGGCGCACAAATGTCATATCTAGGAGACCTCTTGGCCAAGAATGTAGTTGAAACGGAAAAATTGAGAGAGAGAGAAATATCTATTTGTACAGCCGATGGACAGAAACAAATAGTGTTTGGTAGCATTGATTTAATAGTTAAATTTAAAGATATGCGTAATACGATAACATTTTTTGTAATACCGACTATGAGCCAAAATGTAATTTTAGGCGTGGATTTCTGGGTTAAATTCCAAATCGCACCCCATGTAATATCAGATATTTCCCTTAATGAAGAGTGTTTAGTTGAAAACTCAGTTCCTTTGAACGCTGAGCAACAGCGTCAGTTAAGTTTTGTAAAGAATAAGTTTCCTAATTGTGAAAAAGAAGGGTTAGGAAAAACAACTCTTTTGGATTATCAGATTGAGTTAGAACCAAATGTTCGTCCGATTAAGCAGCGACACTTTCCGATTTCACCAGCAGTCGAAAAGCTCGTTCATGCTGAAATCGACGAGATGCTAAAACTTGGGGTAAGAGAAGAAGCTCCGAATAGTCCATGGTCCAGTCCGGTAGTCCTAGTTAAAAAGCCAAATAAAGTTCGCCTATGTCTTGACTCTCGCAAAGTAAACAGCGTAACAATTAAAGATGCATACCCACTTCCACATATTGACGGCATTCTTAGTAGAATACCCAAAGCCTAATATATAAGTTCACTAGATCTACGATGGGCTTTTTGGCAAATTCCTTTAGCTACCGACAGTAGAGATTATACTACATGCTTTACAGTCCCGAACCGTCCGCTTTATCGGTACCGAGTTATGCCTTTCGGTCTTTGTAATGCTCTTCAAGCCCTTTGGACCGAGTAATACCACCTACACTCAAAAATCAGGTGTTTGTATACTTGGACGATCTTTTGATTGTGTCCAAGGATTTCGATATGCATATGTCCGTTTTAACTGAGGTTGCTCAACGGTTAAGAAAAGCCGATTTAACGATTAATATAGCAAAAAGCAAATTATGTATTAGAGAAGTCCGATACCTAGGATACATTGTTGGAAATGGAATAATAAAAACAGATCCTGATAAAATATCCGCGGTTACAAATTACCCAACCCCTACTAATGTCAAGCAAGTAAGATGTTTTTTAGGAATGGCTGGATGGTACCGTAGGTTTGTCCACAATTATGCCTCATTGACAACACCATTAACTAATTTGTTAAAGAAAGGTAGAAGTTTTGATTGGAATGACGAAGCTAAGAAAGCATTTGAAGCCCTCAAAACAAAACTTTGTACCGCCCCAGTCTTGTCAAGCCCTAACTACTCAAAACCTTTTGTGATACAATGTGACGCCAACAAATTAGGTGTTGGTGCGGTGTTATCGCAGAAAAATGATGAAGGCATCGAAGTCCCAATAGCATATTTTTCACACAAGCTGAACAAAGCTCAAAGCAATTACAGTGTCACAGAGTTAGAATGCCTCGCCGTAATATTAAGTCTGAAGAAATTTAGAGCATATGTTGAGGGACAAGATTTTACGATAGTAACAGACCACGCCAGTTTGCAATGGCTGATGCGACACACAGATTTGTCTAGCCGTCTAGCACGATGGTCATTGTAATTGCAAGGATTTAGGTTTGGAATAGAGCATAGAAAAGGCCAACTTAATATTGTGCCTGACTGTTTATCTCGCCAAAATTTTGAAGCACTCGCTGAAGTCTTAGATTTAGAAGTTCGTCCACTAGTGGATCTTGAATCCTCCGAATTTCTGTCCGGAGATTATAAAAATCTGATAAAGCAAGTCCAAGACAGCAAATGTCTATTGCCAGATATACAGGTCATAAACAATCAGGTCTATAAGATAACCGAACACCCAAATGGCAATCCGGAAAGGGAGTCATTTAATTGGAAGCTATGGATTCCTAAATCTTTAGTGTCCAATGCTATCGAGAATGCTCATTGTCCTCCTAACAAATGTCACGGAGGTATCGCAAAAACCCCAGAACGGTTATGGAATAACTTATATTGGCCAAATATGACAGTAGATGTTAAAAACTATATTGCTCGCTGCGAAATATGTCGCCAAAGCAAATCGCCAATGACATCCCAATACAAGGTACAACGACCATTCCAAAAACTCTACGTAGACTTCTTAGGTCCATATCCCCGATCTAAGCAGGGCCATATGGGAATTTTTTTCGTTCTGGACCACCTAACGAAGTTTCCTATACTTAAACTTGTTAAAAATTTTAATACAAATGTTGTTTGCGATTTTCTTCAACATCAAGTTTTCAATATTTTCGGAACCCCAGAAATTGTGATGAGTGACAACGGAAAACAATTTAAATCGATACATTTTAATAGCCTCTTATCATCACGCGGCATCAAACATATATACACAGCGCTGTACAGCCCACAAGCAAACGCCAGCGAGCCTGTAAATAGATCAATAATAACAGGAATTAGAGCTTACTTGAAAAACGACCAAAGCCGTTGGGATAGTCATCTTCCAGACATTGCTGAAGCTCTTCGAAGCTCTCATCATCAGTCGATAGGTTGTTCACCTTATTTCGCGCTATTTGGTCAACAAATGATTTCGCACGGCGAAGAATATGACTTATTACGCAAATTTCAGACCCTTGATGATATTATCTTAGACAGAACAGACAAATTGAAACTAATACGACAATCATTTTCTGACAATATTCAAAAGCCCTTCGAAAATTCGGCCAAACGCTATAACTTGCGCAGCACTGACAAGATATTCAATGTAGGTGACACGGTATTTCGAAGAAACTTTGTTTTAAGTGACTCATCAAAGAAGTTTTGCGCTAAGTTCGCACCGAAGTTTGTAAAATCAAAAATTGTTGCTATGAAAGGTAATTGTATGTATGAATTAGAAGATAGTGACTCAGGAAAGCGTCAAATATTACTTTAGGTGGAGGGGTGTGTACGACCGTACATATATCTAAATAAACAAAAAAAAATTCTCAGGACATCAGTATAAATTTCTTTTAATTTTCTTTTCACATCATTATTCCTTCATCATTATTAGCAAGGATTACCACCTAGTTATTTATTACCAAGTAAACCTCTCTATCGACTAGTGCTTACTGAACACAGCGAATGACCATATGATAATGACATTCGCAAATGACTTGACAAGCCCCAACTTCCGGTCTTCTTCATGATCCAAGCGTGATCTGCAATTTCACGTCCTTTTCTGAATAGCCTTCGTGGAGTCAACATTGTCAAGTCTTTATTTCAAGAACTTAACCAAAGTGTTAATAGTAGTATTGCCCGAAATATTAGCAATTAAATATATAGATAACCATCGTTGAATATTTGACTTTAAAGTGAGTATTAAAAATTAAGAATAATTGAAACCTATCTGTGTTTGGATAAAGTGGAATTATTACAATGGTGATTTTTTTTGGTAGATCATACAAAGTGTTTATTGTACGTCATCCAAGCGCCATAAGACGTAAGGTTACCCACACCGTTCGACCCAAGTGGTGACGCTGCAAGTGGTTACAATCAGCATCGGATGAGAAACCAACCTAAAATACTCGAATATAAAATCATTGATACGTGTTAAGCCATAGTAACTAGCGTACATATAAAAGCTCAAACCATGGAAAATAAATTCAACTAACAAAGATCATAAACTCGACTAGCGACGATAAAAGTGCTGACGAAATTAAATTAAAAGGAATACTTTAGAAGTGGATTAGAAAATGCTACAAAATATATAAATTTTCCATAATGTTCTAAAATAGTTTAAACTTAACCTTAGTTAGCATCAAATTCATACATCAGCAAGACACATACGAAAATAACCAAAACTTAATAATTAACTGGATAATAATCATTAGAACCATGTGGTAAAACCACATGGGCCAATGATATTACCCTTTACTGTCTCTGCCTCTCATCCTCAACAGGTTATCAGCAGTGTAGACATATAAACATACATATTTGCACGTTTATTTTTGTCTCTCCTCCGCATTGAGATGCTAAAAATGCACTAACTGAGAGCAGCACATGTTATTACCAATGCGTGTACAGCTAGTGCACAAATTATTATGACCACTGCGGTCGCTAAATATTTTGTATTTGCATTTTTATAATTTTAAAAACCTCCTTTGAAAATAATGTGAATAGATATTAAAGTTTATTAATTGAATAATTATGAACATAAACTATTAGGACTAACATAGCATTAATTTATATTCATATAAAAGTGTTCGAATGGCAATAACAATTTTTATTTAAAACCATCAAGTAGACCCATTCCAGCGGTGGAGGCTTTCAACGCATCGTGGGAGTATGTAAACATGCACCCAGAGTAAGTTGTTATTTTTATATGCACGTACATATATATTTGTAATATTCTTGTTATTACTATTCAAATGTAAGATCACTCTCACAAGTTTATTTTTATTTTTAATTTCATTCATAAATTCGTTTTTTTCCACATACGTACATACCTATATATATCTAATTATTTATGTATATCTGATATATATAGGTATATATATACCTATATGGAGTAAATAGTAGTATTTAGCGTAAGTCAAAGACCACATGAAATGTTGAGGTAGGTCGTGTATTAGAAACATAAGTTGTATAGCATATAAATTATGTCGCATTATCTTAATTGATTTTTTTTTTAAGAATTAATAATAATGAATGAAGCTAATGAACGTTATTGCATTTTGAAGTGAATAAGTAAATAAATTCGATACGACTCATGTATGTTTAACCTGAAATTGTGGTCTAATTGGTAAGGGCCTGAAATGGATCAATGGGGCTTCTACAACAACAATAAAGCCAAGGTAGGGTGGGTAAAGTCGCAGCCATTAAAATATACATATGCGCTGCAGGGCACGTTAGACTTTGGGCTGGAATAATTGGGGTTTTTGGTTAAGTTACAAGCTGTTTTGTTGCTTTTTCTCAGTGTGCAGAAACACTTACCTGTTGTATCATTTGGCTTGTGGGGGTAACTGTGATCCTGTTGACTTTGTATTGAACCCACGAGCTAGCAGATGCTAAGGGCCTATATGCCAGTGCACACGACCTAGTCGCAGGATCGTCCAAAAGCAGTCACATACCCATGAATTTCTCTTTCAGTGGCCTTAGTGGTCATCTAGCCAATGGAAAATCATAACAGATAAAAATGGCGCCCAACGTGGGGCCTGGCCCGATCCGCAGGAAGAAATGATCGAAGTATTGCAGAATACAACTTAGTTATCGCAAGTTATGGCCTCCGTATATGATTCGTTCATTGAATCGTTTTGTTCTTCTGAAGTAATATAATTATGATAGTAAATTCAACTTATGTAACAGAAGCTAAAATTTTGGAATTTTTGACAGAACAAGCTATTATTAGCCTATGTTATTACCAGATTTAGATATAGATATTAGAAATGAATATATAAGTTTTGTTATTTTGATTGTTTGTTTTTGAGTGTATGACTTAGCTGGAATTACGGTGTTTTAGATTATATATCTTGATTCCGTACCGCGAGGAATAGTATACTCATAAGGAATTTTATCAAACATATTATTTTCTTTGTTATGGATTTTGTAATCCAGAACTTACTTCTCGGAATGTGGTTGCAATTATGCTAAATGCAAGTTGACAAACCAGAGTTTGTATCGAAATACAAAATACGTAATCTTTCTCAGTTTTCCTTCATGAGACTTTCTCCTTTTTTGGATAATTTAAGATTTTTTGTTTGCTATATTAACCATTTAGCCATTAGATATTTAAAAGCCCAGACAGAGATAACTCATCTATCTCTGTACCCAAAGTTTATTTTGCCATTTAAGATGCCATCTCACTAACCCTTAAATAGTCACACCAAATATTTTGATTTTTTTTTTATTTTGATTCTGATAATTTTTGCTGATGTTTTTGCTGCTGCTGAATATATTTTGGAATTTTGTTATTGATTATTTAATTGATACTTATATATAGTACTAGCTGACCCGGCAGACTCCGTACTGCCTCATCCATAAATAAAAAACCTAATCTTTTGTATAAAATGATTTTAAAACAAACAAATCGAGTCCGTATTTAATAAAAAAGCATTTATTGAATAAAGCATGAAGTTTTATTATTATTTTCGATACATCATGTTGCTTACTTACAAAACAGAGTTTTCCTGAAATACTGGCAATTTATAAGGTTTAAATTTGATATTCACAGACACACACCATTAAAATACAGTCTGTTAATTAATTTAAAGTTTTCTCATAAACTATTGTATATTTTTTGTTTTGTTTTGTGGTGCGTAAATAAACAAAGAAGATGGTTTTCCGACACGCGAACACGCGACGTATAATTGTCCATGCGCGAAACAGGGAAACTCCAAGTTGATTCCACAAACTTCTAACGACTGTCCTTGCGATTTATTTATAGTCATCGTATAGTCATAGTAAGTCCGTTGGAATCATCGGTATCCGCGGGATCAAGACATCCTCTCCTTTGTATTTTCCTTTTATGATTGTCGCCTCAATGACGTTATTCATCAGTCTTTTCGCAGCCAGTCTTGTTCCATTGCATAGCCGAGGTTGATTAATGTTAAGCAGCATGATGACAACTGATCCTACTTTTAACTGCAAATTGTGAGGTGGTAATCCAGGCAATTCCAGTGAATTTAAAAACTCAGTGGGATAGTTGACTACGTCATCCTGGTTCATTACGGTGTCGACTGATTTGAAGGAAACCAACTGTCCTGGAAGAAAATTCTGAATGGTCGCATTAAGATCCTCGACATCTTTATTTTTCGCTGCTAATATTGCTCGTTCACCCAGCCAATTATGGTTATTGAACTTTTGCGCTATATCTGGGAAAACTCGCTGAATAAGCTCCACTTTTGAGTCTGTGATGTGACGAAAATCTGTAGGTGATGTGATGAATCCGGTCGAGGTGTCCACTGCAACTTTATTATTTCCAATGTCTAACAACTGATTCGAAAACACATTTGCAGTTTCATCTTGTTGCAAAAATACTCGCATGTTAGTTGTTAAGTGGAGTGTCTTTACGTACTGCCACAAATTTGATGATTTTAGACATGCGTTTAGTTCATTAGCAACAGTTGATCGGGGAATAACTGGAAGAGTCTGACGAAAATCACCTGACAACAGAATCATAGCCCCACCAAAAATATTTTGGTTGTCACGAAGATCTTTCAACGTTCTGTCCAGTGCCTCCAGTGACCTCTTATGGGCCATTGTGCATTCATCCCAAACAATCAATTTGCATACCTGTAGGATCTTGGCCATTGCGCTATTTTTGGCGATGTTGCAAATTGGTGTTTCGGTGATTTGCATGTTTAGTGGTAATTTCAAGGCAGAATGTGCAGTTCGCCGGCTCTCTAGCAGAGTCGCAGCTATTCCAGATGAAGCCAACGCTAGAGCAACATCATTTCGCGATCTGATCCTCGCCAAAAGCAATGAAATTAAAAACGTTTTTCCGGTTCCTCCGGGAGCATCAAGGAAATAAATTCCACCAGATCCACTGTTCACAGCTTCTTTGACGGCGCAAACGATGCAAAACATTCGCAGACATGACTTAACCCACAAATCTTTTGGATTCGAGGGGAAACATGTCGATATGATAATCGCAAACAATGTACGAATTTGATGCGGGGATGAAGATATTACAGAATCCTTGAGCGTATCATCCCAGTGCGAATCGTTCTCAAGTAAATGTAATAGTTGACATGCCTCACGGTAAGTCGCACACAGCTGTCCATTAACTGTTCTCAGTTGTTTAAACGATGTCGGACCACGAACATTCACCAACAACAACCGCAAATAATAACATTCATCGGTATTTGGATGTACTGTGTAGATGCGACCCAGAGCATCTGAAGCAAATACATTTGGATGTCCTTCAACTGGTGTTCCTTGTTTTCGACGCTGAAACGATTTCGATGGTGCGTTCCATGTGTAATAGCGTGGCATGTCAGCATACAGCAAAGTGCGAGCAAATTCATCAGTTTGACAGACTGTGAAGAAACTTGTTAGTGTTGTCGACGGTGGATGTGAAGCCCTGCCTGTTTCGGATCGCAGTATTAGATCCTCCAACGCGCACGCGAATTTGAACTTTATGCAGCGGATTACAAATTGACTCTCCATTTTATTTAGAAAACGTTTGTATGGGAAATAGAAAAATGCTGTTTTGAGGATTTTCCCGGCAATTATTCGAATTTTTCTCACCTTTTAAACCTTCCCTAGACCTCCACGAATAATTAAAGACCGAGATAAGATAAATCCGTTCAGCTGTTCTCGAGTTTAGCGAGACTAACGAACAGCAATTCATTTTTATATATATAGATATAAATAATTAGAGATTTTGGAGAAAAAGATATATTTTAACTTTACTACTAAATTTCTTTTAGGAATTTTTTTTGAGTTTTTGAAGCTTTGAATGTACACGTACATTTGATCGCATAAAATTAAGAATATAGGGATTAATTTTTTTGTATATTTTTGCTTAACTTTTATTTGAGAATTTTATTAAACGATGCCGTTGCCGCAGAGTAAAGAATCTCTTTCAGCTCAGGCAAATACCTGCATTATATGTTCAGAAACTTTGGCTAAAAGAAATGATGTTCTAACTACTGCTTGCTCTCATCGCTTCCATAGAAGTTGCCTCTTATCCTACCTGAAAAGTAATTCGACTTGTCCTCAATGTAGAGCCACTTGTCATAGTAGAGAATTTCACCAATATACTGGAGCTCGAACACGTTCGCACACAACTTTCCTAGAAAGTCAAGCTAATTCCAGTAACTTAGGGATCCAAAATACGCATACTAATGCTGCTGAACAACGCCAGGAGCGTGCGGCTAGCATGCCAGGTAGTGGCCTACAGTCGACCAGTATTAACAACGCATCGCAAGACGAAGATGAGTCTCGAGTTAGAAAAATCGTTTCTGCTAAGCAAGCTACAATGGTAGAGAATCTTGAAAATAGGATTACTCAGATATTAGAACAGAAGTTAGAAAGCAATCTAGCGGCTTTATTGGATCGATTGAATGTAAGCCGAACTTCTCAAGCACTTTCGACAGCTAACAGTAGGAATGTCGCCAATACGCCACCTGTAAATAATCCACCTAATCGTCCTACCCCATTAGAGCCTAGGGATATGACACCTTTACCAAATCAGAGCAATAATAACTTCCATGAACAAATTGACCATTTCCGTTTCAGTAACAGTCCTAGCATTCTAAGTCCGGGACGAGCAGCGCATTTGATTTCCATTTGGGACATTAAATTTGATGGTACTCAGCGTTTGTCAGTAGATAGTTTTATTTACCGTATAGAATCACAAGTGACTGATACGTTAGGTGGAAATTTCGATTTGTTATGTGAACATGTGCAAAGCCTATTCGTTGACGAGGCCAAAAATTGGTATTGGAGATATTGTCGGTCAGTCAAAAGAGTAACTTGGCCATCACTTTGTGAAACCATGGGAACAAATTTTCAAGAATACCGTAGTGACTTTGAAATTAAAGAGATGATTCCTGCTCGAAAACAAGGTCATAGTGAAAGTTTTGACGACTTTAGAAATGCCATACTTAGACTAGCTGAACCCTTACAAGTGCCTTTCGTGGAAAGCGAGTTGATAGAGACCATGCAACATAATTTGCGTCCACGAATTCGGCAACAGCTTTTGTTTGTATCAATTCCTTCATTAGCGGAATTACGCAGACTTTGTTTGCGTGGCGAAAGTCTGGCTAACGAAATATCCAAAACAACATCTGACCTAGCCAACGCAAAGCTGCGACCTTTTACTCGACGCCAAATCAATGACATTCAAGCTAACACCGAACTAATAGATAATTTTTCTCCCATTGATCAAGAATCAATGCAAATTGACGAAATTTCTAAGCAGAAAAATAGAGGAATACTAGTTTGTTGGAATTGTAAGCAAGACGGACACAGATATTTTGACTGTCTTGAAGATAGAAGAGTTTTCTGCTACGGTTGTGGTACTCCCAACGTGTATCGTTCAAAATGCCAGATTTGCCAATCGAAAAACTTGAGAACGAGCGAGGATTCGCCGCAGAACCCTCGCAAAGACCAAATTTAGTAAAAACCAGTGTAAATAAGAATATCGATGTTAATGATCCGAATAGTAATTTAGTACGTATACGCCACGGGTTGCAAACGAAGATTAAACCATTTTTGAAGCATATAATTCCTTACCAAGAACGTTTGGAAACCTACAATAAAGTTAGAAAGAGAATTTTTATTGAAGAAACATAACAAAATGATGACCCAAACAGATCATCGCTGTGAATAAGAAATTTTTGGAAGAATGTTAAAAGAACACAACGCACTTTGAAAAAACTGGTCTGTTCATTACAGAAGAAGCGTTTTGATTTAAGACCTTATGCTGAAATAGAAATACTCAATTCGAAACATTTAGGATTGCTAGACAGCGGCGCACAAATGTCATATCTAGGAGACCTCTTGGCCAAGAATGTAGTTGAAACGGAAAAATTGAGAGAGAGAGAAATATCTATTTGTACAGCCGATGGACAGAAACAAATAGTGTTTGGTAGCATTGATTTAATAGTTAAATTTAAAGATATGCGAAATACGATAACATTTTTTGTAATACCGACTATGAGCCAAAATGTAATTTTAGGCGTGGATTTCTGGGTTAAATTCCAAATCGCACCCCATGTAATATCAGATATTTCCCTTAATGAAGAGTGTTTAGTTGAAAACTCAGTTTCTTTGAATGCTGAGCAACAGCGTCAGTTAAGTTTTGTAAAGAATAAGTTTCCTAATTGTGAAAAAGAAGGGTTAGGAAAAACAACTCTTTTGGATTATCAGATTGAGTTAGAACCAAATGTTCGTCCGATTAAGCAGCGACACTTTCCGATTTCACCAGCAGTCGAAAAGCTCGTTCATGCTGAAATCGACGAGATGCTAAAACTTGGGGTAAGAGAAGAAGCTCCGAATAGTCCATGGTCCAGTCCGGTAGTCCTAGTTAAAAAGCCAAATAAAGTTCGCCTATGTCTTGACTCTCGCAAAGTAAACAGCGTAACAATTAAAGATGCATACCCACTTCCACATATTGACGGCATTCTTAGTAGAATACCCAAAGCCTAATATATAAGTTCACTAGATCTACGATGGGCTTTTTGGCAAATTCCTTTAGCTACCGACAGTAGAGATTATACTACATGCTTCACAGTCCCGAACCGTCCGCTTTATCGGTACCGAGTTATGCCTTTCGGTCTTTGTAATGCTCTACAAGCCCTTTGGACCGAGTAATACCACCTACACTCAAAAATCAGGTGTTTGTATACTTGGACGATCTTTTGATTGTGTCAAAGGATTTCGATATGCATATGTCCGTTTTAACTGAGGTTGCTCAACGGTTAAGAAAAGCCGATTTAACGATTAATATAGCAAAAAGCAAATTATGTATTAGAGAAGTCCGATACCTAGGATATATTGTTGGAAATGGAATAATAAAAACAGATCCTGATAAAATATCCGCGGTTACAAATTACCCAACCCCTACTAATGTCAAGCAAGTAAGATGTTTTTTAGGAATGGCTGGATGGTACCGTAGGTTTGTCCACAATTATGCCTCATTGACAACACCATTAACTAATTTGTTAAAGAAAGGTAGAAGTTTTGATTGGAATGACGAAGCTAAGAAAGCATTTGAAGCCCTCAAAACAAAACTTTGTACCGCCCCAGTCTTGTCAAGCCCTAACTACTCAAAACCTTTTGTGATACAATGTGACGCCAGCAAATTAGGTGTTGGTGCGGTGTTATCGCAGAAAAATGATGAAGGCATCGAAGTCCCAATAGCATATTTTTCACACAAGCTGAACAAAGCTCAAAGCAATTACAGTGTCACAGAGTTAGAATGCCTCGCCGTAATATTAAGTCTGAAGAAATTTAGAGCATATGTTGAGGGACAAGATTTTACGATAGTAACAGACCACGCCAGTTTGCAATGGCTGATGCGACACACAGATTTGTCTAGCCGTCTAGCACGATGGTCATTGTAATTGCAAGGATTTAGGTTTGGAATAGAGCATAGAAAAGGCCAACTTAATATTGTGCCTGACTGTTTATCTCGCCAAAATTTTGAAGCACTCGCTGAAGTCTTAGATTTAGAAGTTCGTCCACTAGTGGATCTTGAATCCTCCGAATTTCTGTCCGGAGATTATAAAAATCTGATAAAGCAAGTCCAAGACAGCAAATGTCTATTGCCAGATATACAGGTCATAAACAATCAGGTCTATAAGAGAACCGAACACCCAAATGGCAATCCGGAAAGGGAGTCATTTAATTGGAAGCTATGGATTCCTAAATCTTTAGTGTCCAATGCTATCGAGAATGCTCATTGTCCTCCTAACAAATGTCACGGAGGTATCGCAAAAACCCCAGAACGGTTACGGAATAACTTATATTGGCCAAATATGACAGTAGATGTTAAAAACTATATTGCTCGCTGCGAAATATGTCGCCAAAGCAAATCGCCAATGACATCCCAATACAAGGTACAACGACCATTCCAAAAACTCTACGTAGACTTCTTAGGTCCATATCCCCGATCTAAGCAGGGCCATATGGGAATTTTTTTCGTTCTGGACCACCTAACGAAGTTTCCTATACTTAAACTTGTTAAAAATTTTAATACAAATGTTGTTTGCGATTTTCTTCAACATCAAGTTTTCAATATTTTCGGAACCCCAGAAATTGTGATAAGTGACAACGGAAAACAATTTAAATCGATACAATTTAATAGCCTCTTATCATCACGCGGCATCAAACATATATACACAGCGCTGTACAGCCCACAAGCAAACGCCAGCGAGCGTGTAAATAGATCAATAATAACAGGAATTAGAGCTTACTTGAAAAACGACCAAAGCCGTTGGGATAGTCATCTTCCAGACATTGCTGAAGCTCTTCGAAGCTCTCATCATCAGTCGATAAGTTGTTCACCTTATTTCGCGCTATTTGGTCAACAAATGATTTCGCACGGCGAAGAATATGACTTATTACGCAAATTTCAGACCCTTGATGATATTATCTTAGACAGAACAGACAAATTGAAACTAATACGACAATCATTTTCTGACAATATTCAAAAGCCCTTCGAAAATTCGGCCAAACGCTATAACTTGCGCAGCACTGACAAGATATTCAATGTAGGTGACACGGTATTTCGAAGAAACTTTGTTTTAAGTGACTCATCAAAGAAGTTTTGCGCTAAGTTCGCACCGAAGTTTGTAAAATCAAAAATTGTTGCTATGAAAGGTAATTGTATGTATGAATTAGAAGATAGTGACACAGGAAAGCGTCAAATATACCATAGAAAAGACATACAAGGATACACTAACAAGCTGCGCACCGCACCAACACTTTAGGTGGAGGGGTGTGTACGACCGTACATATATCTAAATAAACAAAAAAAAATTCTCAGGACATCAGTATAAATTTCTTTTAATTTTCTTTTCACATCATTATTCCTTCATCATTATTAGCAAGGATTACCACCTAGTTATTTATTACCAAGTAAACCTCTCTATCGACTAGTGCTTACTGAACACAGCGAATGACCATATGATAATGACATTCGCAAATGACTTGACAAGCCCCAACTTCCGGTCTTCTTCATGATCCAAGCGTGATCTGCAATTTCACGTCCTTTTCTGAATAGCCTTCGTGGAGTCAACATTGTCAAGTCTTTATTTCAAGAACTTAACCAAAGTGTTAATAGTAGTATTGCCCGAAATATTAGCAATTAAATATATAGATAACCATCGTTGAATATTTGACTTTAAAGTGAGTATTAAAAATTAAGAATAATTGAAACCTATCTGTGTTTGGATAAAGTGGAATTATTACAATGGTGATTTTTTTTGGTAGATCATACAAAGTGTTTATTGTACGTCATCCAAGCGCCATAAGACGTAAGGTTACCCACACCGTTCGACCCAAGTGGTGACGCTGCAAGTGGTTACAATCAGCATCGGATGAGAAACCAACCTAAAATACTCGAATATAAAATCATTGATACGTGTTGAGCCATAGTAACTAGCGTACATATAAAAGCTCAAACCATGGAAAATAAATTCAACTAACAAAGATCATAAACTCGACTAGCGACGATAAAAGTGCTGACGAAATTAAATTAAAAGGAATACTTTAGAAGTGGATTAGAAAATGCTACAAAATATATAAATTTTCCATAATGTTCTAAAATAGTTTAAACTTAACCTTTGTTAGCATCAAATTCATACATCAGCAAGACACATACGAAAATAACCAAAACTTAATAATTAACTGGATAATAATCATTAGAACCATGTGGTAAAACCACATGGGCCAATGATATTACCCTTTACTGTCTCTGCCTCTCATCCTCAACAGGTTATCAGCAGTGTAGACATATAAACATACATATTTGCACGTTTATTTTTGTCTCTCCTCCGCATTGAGATGCTAAAAATGCACTAACTGAGAGCAGCACATGTTATTACCAATGCGTGTACAGCTAGTGCACAAATTATTATGACCACTGCGGTCGCTCAATATTTTGTATTTGCATTTTTATAATTTTAAAAACCTCCTTTGAAAATAATGTGAATAGATATTAAAGTTTATTAATTGAATAATTATGAACATAAACTATTAGGACTAACATAGCATTAATTTATATTCATATAAAAGTGTTCGAATGGCAATAACAATTTTTATTTAAAACCATCAAGTAGACCCATTCCAGCGGTGGAGGCTTTCAACGCATCGTGGGAGTATGTAAACATGCACCCAGAGTAAGTTGTTATTTTTATATGCACGTACATATATATTTGTAATATTCTTGTTATTACCATTCAAATGTAAGATCACTCTCACAAGTTTATTTTTATTTTTAATTTCATTCATAAATTCGTTTTTTTCCACATACGTACATACCTATATATATCTAATTATTTATGTATATCTGATATATATAGGTATATATATACCTATATGGAGTAAATAGTAGTATTTAGCGTAAGTCAAAGACCACATGAAATGTTGAGGTAGGTCGGGTATTAGAAACATAAGTTGTATAGCATATAAATTATGTCGCATTATCTTAATTGATTTTTTTTTAAGAATTAATAATAATGAATGAAGCTAATGAACGTTATTGCATTTTGAAGTGAATAAGTAAATAAATTCGATACGACTCATGTATGTTTAACCTGAAATTGTGGTCTAATTGGTAAGGGCCTGAAATGGATCAATGGGGCTTCTACAACAACAATAAAGCCAAGGTAGGGTGGGTAAAGACGCAGCCATTAAAATATAGATATGCGCTGCAGGGCACGTTAGACTTTGGGCTGGAATAATTGGGGTTTTTGGTTAAGTTACAAGCTGTTTTGTTGCTTTTTCTCAGTGTGCAGAAACACTTACCTGTTGTATCATTTGGCTTGTGGGGGTAACTGTGATCCTGTTGACTTTGTATTGAACCCACGAGCTAGCAGATGCTAAGGACCTATATGCCAGTGCACACGACCTAGTCGCAGGATCGTCCAAAAGCAGTCACATACCCATGAATTTCTCTTTCAGTGGCCTTAGTGGTCATCTAGCCAATGGAAAATCATAACAGATAAAAATGGCGCCCAACGTGGGGCCTGGCCCGATCCGCAGGAAGAAATGATCGAAGTATTGCAGAATACAACTTAGTTATCGCAAGTTATGGCCTCCGTATATGATTCGTTCATTGAATCGTTTTGTTCTTCTGAAGTAATATAATTATGATAGTAAATTCAACTTATGTAACAGAAGCTAAAATTTTGGAATTTTTGACAGAACAAGCTATTATTAGCCTATGTTATTACCAGATTTAGATATAGATATTAGAAATGAATATATAAGTTTTGTTATTTTGATTGTTTGTTTTTGAGTGTATGACTTAGCTAGAATTACGGTGTTTTAGATTATATATCTTGATTCCGTACCGCGAGGTATTATTTATTATTATTTTCTTTGTTATGGATTTTGTAATCCAGAACTTACTTCTCGGAATGTGGTTGCAATTATGCTAAATGCAAGTTGGCAAACCAGAGTTTGTATCGAAATACAAAATACGTAATCTTTCTCAGTTTTCCTTCAAGAGACTTTCTCCTTTTTTGGATAATTTAAGATTTTTTGTTTGCTATATTAACCATTTAGCCATTAGATATTTAAAAGCCCAGACAGAGATAACTCATCTATCTCTGTACCCAAAGTTTATTTTGCCATTTAAGATGCCATCTCACTAACCCTTAAATAGTCACACCAAATATTTTGATTTTTTTTTATTTTGATTTTGATAATTTTTGCTGATGTTTTTGCTGCTGCTGAATATATTTTGGAATTTTGTTATTGATTATTTAATTGATACTTATATATAGTACTAGCTGACCCGGCAGACTCCGTACTGCCTCATCCATAAATAAAAAACCTAATCTTTTGTATAAAATGATTTTAAAACAAACAAATCGAGTCCGTATTTAATAAAAAAGCATTTATTGAATAAAGCATGAAGTTTTATTATTATTTTCGATACATCATGTTGTTTACTTACAAAACAGAGTTTTCCTGAAATACTGGCAATTTATAAGGTTTAAATTTGATATTCACAGACACACACCATTAAAATACAGTCTGTTAATTAATTTAAAGTTTTCTCATAAACTATTGTATATTTTTTGTTTTGTTTTGTGGTGCGTAAATAAACAAAGAAGATGGTTTTCCGACACGCGAACACGCGACGTATAATTGTCCATGCGCGAAACAGGGAAACTCCAAGTTGATTCCACAAACTTCTAACGACTGTCCTTGCGATTTATTTATAGTCATCGTATAGTCATAGTAAGTCCGTTGGAATCATCGGTATCCGCGGGATCAAGACATCCTCTCCTTTGTATTTTCCTTTTATGATTATCGCCTCAATGACGTTATTCATCAGTCTTTTCGCAGCCAGTCTTGTTCCATTGCATAGCCGAGGTTGATTAATGTTACGCAGCATGATGACAACTGATCCTACTTTTAACTGCAAATTGTGAGGTGGTAATCCAGGCAATTCCAGTGAATTTAAAAACTCAGTGGGATAGTTGACTACGTCATCCTGGTTCATTACGGTGTCGACTGATTTGAAGGAAACCAACTGTCCTGGAAGAAAATTCTGAATGGTCGCATTAAGATCCTCGACATCTTTATTTTTCGCTGCTAATATTGCTCGTTCACCCAGCCAATTATGGTTATTGAACTTTTGCGCTATATCTGGGAAAACTCGCTGAATAAGCTCCACTTTTGAGTCTGTGATGTGACGGAAATCTGTAGGTGATGTGATGAATCCGGTCGAGGTGTCCACTGCAACTTTATTATTTCCAATGTCTAACAACTGATTCGCAAACACATTTGCAGTTTCATCTTGTTGCAAAAATACTCGCATGTTAGTTGTTAAGTGGAGTGTCTTTACGTACTGCCAGAAATTTGATGATTTTAGACATGCATTTAGTTCATCAGCAACAGTTGATCGGGGAATAACTGGAAGAGTCTGACGAAAATCACCTGACAACAGAATCATAGCCCCACCAAAAATATTTTGGTTGTCACGAAGATCTTTCAACGTTCTGTCCAGTGCCTCCAGTGACCTCTTATGGGCCATTGTGCATTCATCCCAAACAATCAATTTGCATACCTGTAGGATCTTGGCCATTGCGCTATTTTTGGCGATGTTGCAAATTGGTGTTTCGGTGATTTGCATGTTTAGTGGTAATTTCAAGGCAGAATGTGCAGTTCGCCGGCTCTCTAGCAGAGTCGCAGCTATTCCAGATGAAGCCAACGCTAGAGCAACATCATTTCGCGATCTGATCCTCGCCAAAAGCAATGAAATTAAAAACGTTTTTCCGGTTCCTCCGGGAGCATCAAGGAAATAAATTCCACCAGATCCACTGTTCACAGCTTCTATCAAAGTGTCGTAAGCAATTCTTTGTTGTTGATTTAATTGTGGAACTGTTTCGGCCAATGCTTCAATGTCGTACTGATGCTCTCGTGGTTTAATGCATCGTGCATATGACGATTGGGTGCTGTCATTCCCAAACACGACAATACTTTATTTGCCATCAATAAACACATATCTTCTATCATGATCAATGTGTCATTGTAAATTTCTTCAGTCATTTGTAGTGTAGGATTCAAAGTTTGACGGCGCAAACGATGCAAAACATTCGCAGACATGACTTAACCCACAAATCTTTTGGATTCGAGGGGAAACATGTCGTTATGATAATCGCAAACAATGTACGAATTTGATGCGGGGATGAAGATATTACAGAATCCTTGAGCGTATCATCCCAGTGCGAATCGTTCTCAAGTAAATGTAATAGTTGACATGCCTCACGGTAAGTCGCACACAGCTGTCCATTAACTGTTCTCAGTTGTTTAAACGATGTCGGACCACGAACATTCACCAACAACAACCGCAAATAATAACATTCATCGGTATTTGGATGTACTGTGTAGATGCGACCCAGAGCATCTGAAGCAAATACATTTGGATGTCCTTCAACTGGTGTTCCTTGTTTTCGACGCTGAAACGATTTCGATGGTGCGTTCCATGTGTAATAGCGTGGCATGTCAGCATACAGCAAAGTGCGAGCAAATTCATCAGTTTGACAGACTGTGAAGAAACTTGTTAGTGTTGTCGACGGTGGATGTGAAGCCCTGTCTGTTTCGGATCGCAGTATTAGATCCTCCAACGCGCACGCGAATTTGAACTTTATGCAGCGGATTACAAATTGACTCTCCATTTTATTTAGAAAACGTTTGTATGGGAAATAGAAAAATGCTGTTTTGAGGATTTTCCCGGCAATTATTCGAATTTTTCTCACCTTTTAAACCTTCCCTAGACCTCCACGAATAATTAAAGACCGAGATAAGATAAATCCGTTCAGCTGTTCTCGAGTTTTAGCGAGACTAACGAACAGCAATTCATTTTTATATATATAGATATAAATAATTAGAGATTTTGGAGAAAAAGATATATTTTAACTTTACTACTAAATTTTTTTTCGGGTTTTATAAACCATTTTGCAGTCGTTATTGTTTTAGGAATTTTTTTTGAGTTTTTGAAGCTTTGAATGTACACGTACATTTGATCGCATAAAATTAAGAATATAGGGATTAATTTTTTTTGTATATTTTTGCTTAACTTTTATTTGAGAATTTTATTAAACGATGCCGTTGCCGCAGAGTAAAGAATCTCTTTCAGCTCAGGCAAATACCTGCATTATATGTTCAGAAACTTTGTCTAAAAGAAATGATGTTCTAACTACTGCTTGCTCTCATCGCTTCCATAGAAGTTGCCTCTTATCCTACCTGAAAAGTAATTCGACTTGTCCTCAATGTAGAGCCACTTGTCATAGTAGAGAATTTCACCAATATACTGGAGCTCGAACACGTTCGCACACAACTTTCCTAGAAAGTCAAGCTAATTCCAGTAACTTAGGGATCCAAAATACGCATACTAATGCTGCTGAACAACGCCAGGAGCGTGCGGCTAGCATGCCAGGTAGTGGCCTACAGTCGACCAGTATTAACAACGCATCGCAAGACGAAGATGAGTCTCGAGTTAGAAAAATCGTTTCTGCTAAGCAAGCTACAATGGTAGAGAATCTTGAAAATAGGATTACTCAGATATTAGAACAGAAGTTAGAAAGCAATCTAGCGGCTTTATTGGATCGATTGAATGTAAGCCGAACTTCTCAAGCACTTCCGACAGCTAACAGTAGGAATGTCTCCAATACGCCACCTGTAAATAATACACCTAATCGTCCTACCCCATTAGAGCCTAGGGATATGACACCTTTACCAAATCAGAGCAATAATAACTTCCATGAACAAATTGACCATTTCCGTTTCAGTAACAGTCCTAGCGTTCTAAGTCCGGGACGAGCAGCGCATTTGATTTCCATTTGGGACATTAAATTTGATGGTACTCAGCGTTTGTCAGTAGATAGTTTTATTTACCGTATAGAATCACAAGTGACTGATACGTTAGGTGGAAATTTCGATTTGTTATGTGAACATGTGCAAAGCCTATTCGTTGACGAGGCCAAAAATTGGTATTGGAGATATTGTCGGTCAGTCAAAAGAGTAACTTGGCCATCACTTTGTGAAGCCATGAGAACAAATTTTCAAGAATACCGTAGTGACTTTGAAATTAAAGAGATGATTCCTGCTCGAAAACAAGGTCATAGTGAAAGTTTTGACGACCTTAGAAATGCCATACTTAGACTAGCTGAACCCTTACAAGTGCCTTTCGTGGAAAGCGAGTTGATAGAGACCATGCAACATAATTTGCGTCCACGAATTCGGCAACAGCTTTTGTTTGTATCAATTCCTTCATTAGCGGAATTACGCAGACTTTGTTTGCGTGGCGAAAGTCTGGCTAACGAAATATCCAAAACAACATCTGACCTAGCCAACGCAAAGCTGCGACCTTTTACTCGACACCAAATCAATGACATTCAAGCTAACACCGAACTAATAGATAATTTTTCTCCCATTGATCAAGAATCAATGCAAATTGACGAAATTTCTAAGCAGAAAAATAGAGGAATACTAGTTTGTTGGAATTGTAAGCAAAACGGACACAGATATTTTGACTGTCTTGAAGATAGAATAGTTTTCTGCTACGGTTGTGGTACTCCCAACGTGTATCGTCCAAAATGCCAGATTTGCCAATCGAAAAACTTGAGAACGAGCGAGGACTCGCCGCAGAACCCTCGCAAAGACCAAATTTAGTAAAAACCAGTGTAAATAAGAATATCGATGTTAATGATCCGAATAGTAATTTAGTACGTATACGCCACGGGTTGCAAACGAAGATTAAACCATTTTTGAAGCATATAATTCCTTACCAAGAACGTTTGGAAACCTACAATAAAGTTAGAAAGAGAATTTTTATTGAAGAAACATAACAAAATGATGACCCAAACAGATCATCGCTGTGAATAAGAAATTTTTGGAAGAATGTTAAAAGAACACAACGCACTTTGAAAAAACTGGTCTGTTCATTACAGAAGAAGCGTTTTGATTTAAGACCTTATGCTGAAATAGAAATACTCAATTCGAAACATTTAGGATTGCTAGACAGCGGCGCACAAATGTCATATCTAAGAGGCCTCTTGGCCAAGAATGTAGTTGAAACGGAAAAATTGAGACAGAGAGAAATATCTATTTGTACAGCCGATGGACAGAAACAAATAGTGTTTGGTAGCATTGATTTAATAGTTAAATTTAAAGATATGCGAAATACGATAACATTTTTTGTAATACCGACTATGAGCCAAAATGTAATTTTAGGCGTGGATTTCTGGGTTAAATTCCAAATCGCACCCCATGTAATATCAGATATTTCCCTTAATGAAGAGTGTTTAGTTGAAAACTCAGTTTCTTTGAATGCTGAGCAACAGCGTCAGTTAAGTTTTGTAAAGAATAAGTTTCCTAATTGTGAAAAAGAAGGGGTAGGAAGAACAACTCTTTTGGATTATCAGATTGAGTTAGAACCAAATGTTCGTCCGATTAAGCAGCGACACTTTCCGATTTCACCAGCAGTCGAAAAGCTCGTTCATGCTGAAATCGACGAGATGCTAAAACTTGGGGTAAGAGAAGAAGCTCCGAATAGTCCATGGTCCAGTCCGGTAGTCCTAGTTAAAAAGCCAAATAAAGTTCGCCTATGTCTTGACTCTCGCAAAGTAAACAGCGTAACAATTAAAGATGCATACCCACTTCCACATATTGACGGCATTCTTAGTAGAATACCCAAAGCCTAATATATAAGTTCACTAGATCTACGATGGGCTTTTTGGCAAATTCCTTTAGCTACCGACAGTAGAGATTATACTACATGCTTCACAGTCCCGAACCGTCCGCTTTATCGGTACCGAGTTATGCCTTTCGGTCTTTGTAATGCTCTACAAGCCCTTTGGACCGAGTAATACCACCTACACTCAAAAATCAGGTGTTTGTATACTTGGACGATCTTTTGATTGTGTC
The DNA here is from genome assembly GCA_037013455.1 of Ceratitis rosa. Taxonomy (NCBI): domain Eukaryota; kingdom Metazoa; phylum Arthropoda; class Insecta; order Diptera; family Tephritidae; genus Ceratitis; species Ceratitis rosa. The sequence goes on along the minus strand of JAWMAG010000097.1, from coordinate 353,552 downwards.
AAAGGATTTCGATATGCATATGTCCGTTTTAACTGAGGTTGCTCAACGGTTAAGAAAAGCCGATTTAACGATTAATATAGCAAAAAGCAAATTATGTATTAGAGAAGTCCGATACCTAGAATACATTGTTGGAAATGGAATAATAAAAACAGATCCTGATAAAATATCCGCGGTTACAAATTACCCAACCCCTACTAATGTCAAGCAAGTAAGATGTTTTTTAGGAATGGCTGGATGGTACCGTAGGTTTGTCCACAATTATGCCTCATTGACAACACCATTAACTAATTTGTTAAAGAAAGGTAGAAGTTTTGATTGGAATGACGAAGCTAAGAAAGCATTTGAAGCCCTCAAAACAAAACTTTGTACCGCCCCAGTCTTGTCAAGCCCTAACTACTCAAAACCTTTTGTGATACAATGTGACGCCAGCAAATTAGGTGTTGGTGCGGTGTTATCGCAGAAAAATGATGAAGGCATCGAAGTCCCAATAGCATATTTTTCACACAAGCTGAACAAAGCTCAAAGCAATTACAGTGTCACAGAGTTAGAATGCCTCGCCGTAATATTAAGTCTGAAGAAATTTAGAGCATATGTTGAGGGACAAGATTTTACGATAGTAACAGACCACGCCAGTTTGCAATGGCTGATGCGACACACAGATTTGTCTAGCCGTCTAGCACGATGGTCATTGTAATTGCAAGGATTTAGGTTTGGAATAGAGCATGGAAAAGGCCAACTTAATATTGTGCCTAACTGTTTATCTTGCCAAAATTTTGAAGCACTCGCTGAAGTCTTAGATTTAGAAGTTCGTCCACTAGTGGATCTTGAGTCCTCCGAATTTCTGTCCGGAGATTATAAAAATCTGATAAAGCAAGTCCAAGACAGCAAATGTCTATTGCCAGATATACAGGTCATAAACAATCAGGTCTATAAGAGAACCGAACACCCAAATGGCAATCCGGAAAGGGAGTCATTTAATTGGAAGCTATGGATTCCTAAATCTTTAGTGTCCAATGCTATCGAGAATGCTCATTGTCCTCCTAACAAATGTCACGGAGGTATCGCAAAAACCCCAGAACGGTTACGGAATAACTTATATTGGCCAAATTTGACATTAGATGTTAAAAACTATATTGCTCGCTGCGAAATATGTCGCCAAAGCAAATCGCCAATGACATCCCAATACAAGGTACAACGACCATTCCAAAAACTCTACGTAGACTTCTTAGGTCCATATCCCCGATCTAAGCAGGGCCATATGGGAATTTTTTTCGTTCTGGACCACCTAACGAAGTTTCCTATACTTAAACTTGTTAAAAATTTTAATACAAATGTTGTTTGCGATTTTCTTCAACATCAAGTTTTCAATATTTTCGGAACCCCAGAAATTGTGATAAGTGACAACGGAAAACAATTTAAATCGATACAATTTAATAGCCTCTTATCATCACGCGGCATCAAACATATATACACAGCGCTGTACAGCCCACAAGCAAACGCCAGCGAGCGTGTAAATAGATCAATAATAACAGGAATTAGAGCTTACTTGAAAAACGACCAAAGCCGTTGGGATAGTCATCTTCCAGACATTGCTGAAGCTCTTCGAAGCTCTCATCATCAGTCGATAGGTTGTTCACCTTATTTCGCGCTATTTGGTCATCAAATGATTTCGCACGGCAAAGAATATGACTTATTACGCACATTTCAGACCCTTGATGATATTATCTTAGACAGAACAGACAAATTGAAACTAATACGACAATCACTTTCTGACAATATTCAAAAGCCCTTCGAAAATTCGGCTAAACGTTATAACTTGCGCAGCACTGACAAGATATTCAATGTAGGTGACACGGTATTTCGAAGAAACTTTGTTTTAAGTGACTCATCAAAGAAGTTTTGCGCTAAGTTCGCACCGAAGTTTGTAAAATCAAAAATTGTTGCTATGAAAGGTAATTGTATGTATAAATTAGAAGATAGTGACACAGGAAAGCGTCAAATATACCATAGAAAAGACATACAAGGATACACTAACAAGCTGCGCACCGCACCAACGCTTTAGGTGGAGGGGTGTGTACGACCGTACATATATCTAAATAAACAAAAAAAAATTCTCAGGACATCAGTATAAATTTCTTTTAATTTTCTTTTCACATCATTATTCCTTCATCATTATTAGCAAGGATTACCACCTAGTTATTTATTACCAAGTAAACCTCTCTATCGACTAGTGCTTACTGAACACAGCGAATGACCATATGATAATGACATTCGCAAATGACTTGACAAGCCCCAACTTCCGGTCTTCTTCATGATCCAAGCGTGATCTGCAATTTCACGTCCTTTTCTGAATAGCCTTCGTGGAGTCAACATTGTCAAGTCTTTATTTCAAGAACTTAACCAAAGTGTTAATAGTAGTATTGCCCGAAATATTAGCAATTAAATATATAGATAACCATCGTTGAATATTTGACTTTAAAGTGAGTATTAAAAATTAAGAATAATTGAAACCTATCTGTGTTTGGATAAAGTGGAATTATTACAATGGTGATTTTTTTTGGTAGATCATACAAAGTGTTTATTGTACGTCATCCAAGCGCCATAAGACGTAAGGTTACCCACACCGTTCGACCCAAGTGGTGACGCTGCAAGTGGTTACAATCAGCATCGGATGAGAAACCAACCTAAAATACTCGAATATAAAATCATTGATACGTGTTGAGCCATAGTAACTAGCGTACATATAAAAGCTCAAACCATGGAAAATAAATTCAACTAACAAAGACCATAAGCTCGACTAGCGACGATAAAAGTGCTGACGAAATTAAATTAAAAGGAATACTTTAGAAGTGGATTAGAAAATGCTACAAAATATATAAATTGGTGGTAAAACCACATGGGCCAATGATATTACCCTTTACTGTCTCTGCCTCTCATCCTCAACAGGTTATCAGCAGTGTAGACATATAAACATACATATTTGCACGTTTATTTTTGTCTCTCCTCCGCATTGAGATGCTAAAAATGCACTAACTCAGACAGCACATGTTATTACCAATGCGTGTACAGCTAGTGCACAAATTATTATGACCACTGCGGTCGCTCAATATTTTGTATTTGCATTTTTATAATTTTAAAAACCTCCTTTGAAAATAATGTGAATAGATATTAAAGTTTATTAATTGAATAATTATGAACATAAACTATTAGGACTAACATAGCATTAATTTATATTCATATAAAAGTGTTCGAATGGCAATAACAATTTTTATTTAAAACCATCAAGTAGACCCATTCCAGCGGTGGAGGCTTTCAACGCATCGTGGGAGTATGTAAACATGCACCCAGAGTAAGTTGTTATTTTTATATGCACGTACATATATATTTGTAATATTCTTGTTATTACCATTCAAATGTAAGATCACTCTCACAAGTTTATTTTTATTTTTAATTTCATTCATAAATTCGTTTTTTTCCACATACGTACATACCTATATATATCTAATTATTTATGTATATCTGATATATATAGGTATATATATACCTATATGGAGTAAATAGTAGTATTTAGCGTAAGTCAAAGACCACATGAAATGTTGAGGTAGGTCGTGTATTAGAAACATAAGTTGTATAGCATATAAATTATGTCGCATTATCTTAATTGATTTTTTTTTAAGAATTAATAATAATGAATGAAGCTAATGAACGTTATTGCATTTTGAAGTGAATAAGTAAATAAATTCGATACGACTCATGTATGTTTAACCTGAAATTGTGGTCTAATTGGTAAGGGCCTGAAATGGATCAATGGGGCTTCTACAACAACAATAAAGCCAAGGTAGGGTGGGTAAAGTCGCAGCCATTAAAATATACATATGCGCTGCAGGGCACGTTAGACTTTGGGCTGGAATAATTGGGGTTTTTGGTTAAGTTACAAGCTGTTTTGTTGCTTTTTCTCAGTGTGCAGAAACACTTACCTGTTGTATCATTTGGCTTGTGGGGGTAACTGTGATCCTGTTGACTTTGTATTGAACCCACGAACTAGCAGATGCTAAGGGCCTATATGCCAGTGCACACGACCTAGTCGCAGGATCGTCCAAAAGCAGTCACATACCCATGAATTTCTCTTTCAGTGGCCTTAGTGGTCATCTAGCCAATGGAAAATCATAACAGATAAAAATGGCGCCCATCGTGGGGCCTGGCCCGATCCGCAGGAAGAAATGATCGAAGTATTGCAGAATACAACTTAGTTATCGCAAGTTATGGCCTCCGTATATGATTCGTTCATTGAATCGTTTTGTTCTTCTGAAGTAATATAATTATGATAGTAAATTCAACTTATGTAACAGAAGCTAAAATTTTGGAATTTTTGACAGAACAAGCTATTATTAGCCTATGTTATTACCAGATTTAGATATAGATATTAGAAATGAATATAAAAGTTTTGTTATTTTGATTGTTTGTTTTTGAGTGTATGACTTAGCTGGAATTACGGTGTTTTAGATTATATATCTTGATTCCGTACCGCGAGGAATAGTATACTCATAAGGAATTTTATCAAACATATTATTTTCTTTGTTATGGATTTTGTAATCCAGAACTTACTTCTCGGAATGTGGTTGCAATTATGCTAAATGCAAGTTGACAAACCAGAGTTTGTATCGAAATACAAAATACGTAATCTTTCTCAGTTTTCCTTCATGAGACTTTCTCCTTTTTTGGATAATTTAAGATTTTTTGTTTGCTATATTAACCATTTAGCCATTAGATATTTAAAAGCCCAGACAGAGATAATTCATCTATCTCTGTACCCAAAGTTTATTTTGCCATTTAAGATGCCATCTCACTAACCCTTAAATAGTCACACCAAATATTTTTATTTTTTTTTATTTTGATTTTGATAATTTTTGCTGATGTTTTTGCTGCTGCTGAATATATTTTGGAATTTTGTTATTGATTATTTAATTGATACTTATATATAGTACTAGCTGACCCGGCAGACTCCGTACTGCCTCATCCATAAATAAAAAACCTAATCTTTTGTATAAAATGATTTTAAAACAAACAAATCGAGTCCGTATTTAATAAAAAAGCATTTATTGAATAAAGCATGAAGTTTTATTATTATTTTCGATACATCATGTTGCTTACTTACAAAACAGAGTTTTCCTGAAATACTGGCTATTTATAAGGTTTAAATTTGATATTCACAGACACACACCATTAAAATACAGTATGTTAATTAATTTAAAGTTTTCTCATAAACTATTGTATATTTTTTGTTTTGTTTTGTGGTGCGTAAATAAACAAAGAAGATGGTTTTCCGACACGCGAACACGCGACGTATAATTGTCCATGCGCGAAACAGGGAAACTCCAAGTTGATTCCACAAACTTCTAACGACTGTCCTTGCGATTTATTTATAGTCATCGCAAAGGCCAGACGTACTGGAAATTGTAAGCGTTTAAAATCGAATGGTAAGTCCGTTGGAATCATTGGTATCCGCGGGATCAAGACATCCTCTCCTTTGTATTTTCCTTTTATGATTGTCGCCTCAATGACGTTATTCATCAGTCTTTCCACAGCCAGTCTTGTTCCATTGCATAGCCGAGGTTGATTAATGTTACGCAGCATGATGACAACTGATCCTACTTTTAACTGCAAATTGTGAGGTGGTAATCCAGGCAATTCCAGTGAATTTAAAAACTCAGTGGGATAGTTGACTACGTCATCCTGGTTCATTACGGTGTCGACTGATTTGAAGGAAACCAAGTGTCCTGGAAGAAAATTCTGAATGGTCGCATTAAGATCCTCGACATCTTTATTTTTCGCTGCTAATATTGCTCGTTCACCCAGCCAATTATGGTTATTGAATTTTTGCGCTATATCTGGGAAAACTCGCTGAATAAGCTCCACTTTTGAGTCTGTGATGTGACGGAAATCTGTAGGTGATGTGATGAATCCGGTCGAGGTGTCCACTGCAACTTTATTATTTCCAATGTCTAACAACTGCTTCGCAAACACATTTGCAGTTTCATCTTGTTGCAAAAATACTCGCATGTTAGTTGTTAAGTGGAGTGTCTTTACGTACTACCACAAATTTGATGATTTTAGACATGCATTTAGTTCATCAGCAACAGTTGATCGGGGAATAACTGGAAGAGTCTGACGAAAATCACCTGACAACAGAATCATAGCCCCACCAAAAATATTTTGGTTGTCACGAAGATCTTTCATCTGCCTCCAGTGACCTCTTATTGGCCATTGTGCATTCATCCCAAACAATCAATTTGCATACCTGTAGGATCTTGGCCATTGCGCTATTTTTGGCGATGTTGCAAATTGGTGTTTCGGTGATTTGCATGTTTAGTGGTAATTTCAAGGCAGAATGTGCAGTTCGCCGGCTCTCTAGCAGAGTCGCAGCTATTCCAGATGAAGCCAACGCTAGAGCAACATCATTTCGTGATCTGATCCTCGCCAAAAGCAATGAAATTAAAAACGTTTTTCCGGTTCCTCCGGGAGCATCAAGGAAATAAATTCCACCAGATCCACTGTTCACAGCTTCTATAAAAGTGTCGTAAGCAATTCTTTGTTGTTGATTTAATTGTGGAACTGTTTCGGCCAATGCTTCAATGTCGTACTGATGTTCTCTTTGCAACTCGTGCATATGACGATTGGGTGCTGTGATTCCCAAACACGACAATACTTTATTTGCCATCAATAAACACATATCTTCTATCATGATCAATGTGTCATTGTAAATTTCTTCAGTCATTTGTAGTGTAGGATTCAAAGTTTGACGGCGCAAACGATGCAAAACATTCGCAGACATGACTTAACCCACAAATCTTTTGGATTCGAGGGGAAACATGTCGATATGATAATCGCAAACAATGTACGAATTTGATGCGGGGATGAAGATATTACAGAATCCTTGAGCGTATCATCCCAGTGCGAATCATTCTCAAGTAAATGTAATAGTTGACATGCCTCACGGTAAGTCGCACACAGCTGTCCATTAACTGTTCTCAGTTGTTTAAACGATGTCGGACCACGAACATTCACCAACAACAACCGCAAATAATAACATTCATCGGTATTTGGATGTACTGTGTAGATGCGACCCAGAGCATCTGAAGCAAATACATTTGGATGTCCTTCAACTGGTGTTCCTTGTTTTCGACGCTGAAACGATTTCGATGGTGCGTTCCATGTGTAATAGCGTGGCATGTCAGCATACAGCAAAGTGCGAGCAAATTCATCAGTTTGACAGACTGTGAAGAAACTTGTTAGTGTTGTCGACGGTGGATGTGAAGCCCTGTCTGTTTCGGATCGCAGTATTAGATCCTCCAACGCGCACGCGAATTTGAACTTTATGCAGCGGATTACAAATTGACTCTCCATTTTATTTAGAAAACGTTTGTATGGGAAATAGAAAAATGCTGTTTTGAGGATTTTCCCGGCAATTATTCGAATTTTTCTCACCTTTTAAACCTTCCCTAGACCTCCACGAATAATTAAAGACCGAGATAAGATAAATCCGTTCAGCTGTTCTCGAGTTTTAGCGAGACTAACGAACAGCAATTCATTTATATATATATAGATATAAATAATTAGAGATTTTGGAGAAAAAGATATATTTTAACTTTACTACTAAATTTTTTTTCGGGTTTTATAAACCATTTTGCAGTCGTTATTGTTTTAGGAATTTTTTTTGAGTTTTTGAAGCTTTGAATGTACACGTACATTTGATCGCATAAAATTAAGAATATAGGGATTAATTTTTTTTGTATATTTTTGCTTAACTTTTATTTGAGAATTTTATTAAACGATGCCGTTGCCGCAGAGTAAAGAATCTCTTTCAGCTCAGGCAAATACCTGCATTATATGTTCAGAAACTTTGTCTAAAAGAAATGATGTTCTAACTACTGCTTGCTCTCATCGCTTCCATAGAAGTTGCCTCTTATCCTACCTGAAAAGTAATTCGACTTGTCCTCAATGTAGAGCCACTTGTCATAGTAGAGAATTTCACCAATATACTGGAGCTCGAACACGTTCGCACACAACTTTCCTAGAAAGTCAAGCTAATTCCAGTAACTTAGGGATCCAAAATACGCATACTAATGCTGCTGAACAACGCCAGGAGCGTGCGGCTAGCATGCCAGGTAGTGGCCTACAGTCGACCAGTATTAACAACGCATCGCAAGACGAAGATGAGTCTCGAGTTAGAAAAATCGTTTCTGCCAAGCAAGCTACAATGGTAGAGAATCTTGAAAATAGGGTTACTCAGATATTAGAACAGAAGTTAGAAAGCAATCTAGCGGCTTTATTGGATCGATTGAATGTAAGCCGAACTTCTCAAGCACTTCCGACAGCTAACAGTAGGAATGTCGCCAATACGCCACCTGTAAATAATCCACCTAATCGTCCTACCCCATTAGAGCCTAGGGATATGACACCTTTACCAAATCAGAGCAATAATAACTTCCATGAACAAATTGACCATTTCCGTTTCAGTAACAGTCCTAGCGTTCTAAGTCCGGGACGAGCAGCGCATTTGATTTCCATTTGGGACATTAAATTTGATGGTACTCAGCGTTTGTCAGTAGATAGTTTTATTTACCGTATAGAATCACAAGTGACTGATACGTTAGGTGGAAATTTCGATTTGTTATGTGAACATGTGCAAAGCCTATTCGTTGACGAGGCCAAAAATTGGTATTGGAGATATTGTCGGTCAGTCAAAAGAGTAACTTGGCCATCACTTTGTGAAGCCATGAGAACAAATTTTCAAGAATACCGTAGTGACTTTGAAATTAAAGAGATGATTCCTGCTCGAAAACAAGGTCATAGTGAAAGTTTTGACGACCTTAGAAATGCCATACTTAGACTAGCTGAACCCTTACAAGTGCCTTTCGTGGAAAGCGAGTTGATAGAGACCATGCAACATAATTTGCGTCCACGAATTCGGCAACAGCTTTTGTTTGTATCAATTCCTTCATTAGCGGAATTACGCAGACTTTGTTTGCGTGGCGAAAGTCTGGCTAACGAAATATCCAAAACAACATCTGACCTAGCCAACGCAAAGCTGCGACCTTTTACTCGACACCAAATCAATGACATTCAAGCTAACACCGAACTAATAGATAATTTTTCTCCCATTGATCAAGAATCAATGCAAATTGACGAAATTTCTAAGCAGAAAAATAGAGGAATACTAGTTTGTTGGAATTGTAAGCAAAACGGACACAGATATTTTGACTGTCTTGAAGATAGAATAGTTTTCTGCTACGGTTGTGGTACTCCCAACGTGTATCGTCCAAAATGCCAGATTTGCCAATCGAAAAACTTGAGAACGAGCGAGGACTCGCCGCAGAACCCTCGCAAAGACCAAATTTAGTAAAAACCAGTGTAAATAAGAATATCGATGTTAATGATCCGAATAGTAATTTAGTACGTATACGCCACGGGTTGCAAACGAAGATTAAACCATTTTTGAAGCATATAATTCCTTACCAAGAACGTTTGGAAACCTACAATAAAGTTAGAAAGAGAATTTTTATTGAAGAAACATAACAAAATGATGACCCAAACAGATCATCGCTGTGAATAAGAAATTTTTGGAAGAATGTTAAAAGAACACAACGCACTTTGAAAAAACTGGTCTGTTCATTACAGAAGAAGCGTTTTGATTTAAGACCTTATGCTGAAATAGAAATACTCAATTCGAAACATTTAGGATTGCTAGACAGCGGCGCACAAATGTCATATCTAAGAGGCCTCTTGGCCAAGAATGTAGTTGAAACGGAAAAATTGAGACAGAGAGAAATATCTATTTGTACAGCCGATGGACAGAAACAAATAGTGTTTGGTAGCATTGATTTAATAGTTAAATTTAAAGATATGCGAAATACGATAACATTTTTTGTAATACCGACTATGAGCCAAAATGTAATTTTAGGCGTGGATTTCTGGGTTAAATTCCAAATCGCACCCCATGTAATATCAGATATTTCCCTTAATGAAGAGTGTTTAGTTGAAAACTCAGTTTCTTTGAATGCTGAGCAACAGCGTCAGTTAAGTTTTGTAAAGAATAAGTTTCCTAATTGTGAAAAAGAAGGGGTAGGAAGAACAACTCTTTTGGATTATCAGATTGAGTTAGAACCAAATGTTCGTCCGATTAAGCAGCGACACTTTCCGATTTCACCAGCAGTCGAAAAGCTCGTTCATGCTGAAATCGACGAGATGCTAAAACTTGGGGTAAGAGAAGAAGCTCCGAATAGTCCATGGTCCAGTCCGGTAGTCCTAGTTAAAAAGCCAAATAAAGTTCGCCTATGTCTTGACTCTCGCAAAGTAAACAGCGTAACAATTAAAGATGCATACCCACTTCCACATATTGACGGCATTCTTAGTAGAATACCCAAAGCCTAATATATAAGTTCACTAGATCTACGATGGGCTTTTTGGCAAATTCCTTTAGCTACCGACAGTAGAGATTATACTACATGCTTCACAGTCCCGAACCGTCCGCTTTATCGGTACCGAGTTATGCCTTTCGGTCTTTGTAATGCTCTTCAAGCCCTTTGGACCGAGTAATACCACCTACACTCAAAAATCAGGTGTTTGTATACTTGGACGATCTTTTGATTGTGTCCAAGGATTTCGATATGCATATGTCCGTTTTAACTGAGGTTGCTCAACGGTTAAGAAAAGCCGATTTAACGATTAATATAGCAAAAAGCAAATTATGTATTAGAGAAGTCCGATACCTAGGATACATTGTTGGAAATGGAATAATAAAAACAGATCCTGATAAAATATCCGCGGTTACAAATTACCCAACCCCTACTAATGTCAAGCAAGTAAGATGTTTTTTAGGAATGGCTGGATGGTACCGTAGGTTTGTCCACAATTATGCCTCATTGACAACACCATTAACTAATTTGTTAAAGAAAGGTAGAAGTTTTGATTGGAATGACGAAGCTAAGAAAGCATTTGAAGCCCTCAAAACAAAACTTTGTACCGCCCCAGTCTTGTCAAGCCCTAACTACTCAAAACCTTTTGTGATACAATGTGACGCCAGCAAATTAGGTGTTGGTGCGGTGTTATCGCAGAAAAATGATGAAGGCATCGAAGTCCCAATAGCATATTTTTCACACAAGCTGAACAAAGCTCAAAGCAATTACAGTGTCACAGAGTTAGAATGCCTCGCCGTAATATTAAGTCTGAAGAAATTTAGAGCATATGTTGAGGGACAAGATTTTACGATAGTAACAGACCACGCCAGTTTGCAATGGCTGATGCGACACACAGATTTGTCTAGCCGTCTAGCACGATGGTCATTGTAATTGCAAGGATTTAGGTTTGGAATAGAGCATAGAAAAGGCCAACTTAATATTGTGCCTGACTGTTTATCTCGCCAAAATTTTGAAGCACTCGCTGAAGTTTTAGATTTAGAAGTTCGTCCACTAGTGGATCTTGAATCCTCCGAATTTCTGTCCGGAGATTATAAAAATCTGATAAAGCAAGTCCAAGACAGCAAATGTCTATTGCCAGATATACAGGTCATAAACAATCAGGTCTATAAGAGAACCGAACACCCAAATGGCAATCCGGAAAGGGAGTCATTTAATTGGAAGCTATGGATTCCTAAATCTTTAGTGTCCAATGCTATCGAGAATGCTCATTGTCCTCCTAACAAATGTCACGGAGGTATCGCAAAAACCCCAGAACGGTTACGGAATAACTTATATTGGCCAAATATGACAGTAGATGTTAAAAACTATATTGCTCGCTGCGAAATATGTCGCCAAAGCAAATCGCCAATGACATCCCAATACAAGGTACAACGACCATTCCAAAAACTCTACGTAGACTTCTTAGGTCCATATCCCCGATCTAAGCAGGGCCATATGGGAATTTTTTTCGTTCTGGACCACCTAACGAAGTTTCCTATACTTAAACTTGTTAAAAATTTTAATACAAATGTTGTTTGCGATTTTCTTCAACATCAAGTTTTCAATATTTTCGGAACCCCAGAAATTGTGATGAGTGACAACGGAAAACAATTTAAATCGATACAATTTAATAGCCTCTTATCATCACGCGGCATCAAACATATATACACAGCGCTGTACAGCCCACAAGCAAACGCCAGCGAGCGTGTAAATAGATCAATAATAACAGGAATTAGAGCTTACTTGAAAAACGACCAAAGCCGTTGGGATAGTCATCTTCCAAACATTGCTGAAGCTCTTCGAAGCTCTCATCATCAGTCGATAGGTTGTTCACCTTATTTCGCGCTATTTGGTCAACAAATGATTTCGCACGGCGAAGAATATGACTTATTACGCTAATTTCAGACCCTTGATGATATTATCTTAGACAGAACAGACAAATTGAAACTAATACGACAATCACTTTCTGACAATATTCAAAAGCCCTTCGAAAATTCGGCCAAACGCTATAACTTGCGCAGCACTGACAAGATATTCAATGTAGGTGACACGGTATTTCGAAGAAACTTTGTTTTAAGTGACTCATCAAAGAAGTTTTGCGCTAAGTTCGCACCGAAGTTTGTAAAATCAAAAATTGTTGCTATGAAAGGTAATTGTATGTATGAATTAGAAGATAGTGACACAGGAAAGCGTCAAATATACCATAGAAAAGACATACAAGGATACACTAACAAGCTGCGCACCGCACCAACGCTTTAGGTGGAGGGGTGTGTACGACCGTACATATATCTAAATAAACAAAAAAAAATTCTCAGGACATCAGTATAAATTTCTTTTAATTTTCTTTTCACATCATTATTCCTTCATCATTATTAGCAAGGATTACCACCTAGTTATTTATTACCAAGTAAACCTCTCTATCGACTAGTGCTTACTGAACACAGCGAATGACCATATGATAATGACATTCGCAAATGACTTGACAAGCCCCAACTTCCGGTCTTCTTCATGATCCAAGCGTGATCTGCAATTTCACGTCCTTTTCTGAATAGCCTTCGTGGAGTCAACATTGTCAAGTCTTTATTTCAAGAACTTAACCAAAGTGTTAATAGTAGTATTGCCCGAAATATTAGCAATTAAATATATAGATAACCATCGTTGAATATTTGACTTTAAAGTGAGTATTAAAAATTAAGAATAATTGAAACCTATCTGTGTTTGGATAAAGTGGAATTATTACAATGGTGATTTTTTTTGGTAGATCATACAAAGTGTTTATTGTACGTCATCCAAGCGCCATAAGACGTAAGGTTACCCACACCGTTCGACCCAAGTGGTGACGCTGCAAGTGGTTACAATCAGCATCGGATGAGAAACCAACCTAAAATACTCGAATATAAAATCATTGATACGTGTTGAGCCATAGTAACTAGCGTACATATAAAAGCTCAAACCATGGAAAATAAATTCAACTAACAAAGATCATAAGCTCGACTAGCGACGATAAAAGTGCTGACGAAATTAAATTAAAAGGAATACTTTAGAAGTGGATTAGAAAATGCTACAAAATATATAAATTGGTGGTAAAACCACATGGGCCAATGATATTACCCTTTACTGTCTCTGCCTCTCATCCTCAACAGGTTATCAGCAGTGTAGACATATAAACATACATATTTGCACGTTTATTTTTGTCTCTCCTCCGCATTGAGATGCTAAAAATGCACTAACTCAGACAGCACATGTTATTACCAATGCGTGTAATTATTATGACCACTGCGGTCGCTCAATATTTTGTATTTGCATTTTTATAATTTTAAAAACCTCCTTTGAAAATAATGTGAATAGATATTAAAGTTTATTAATTGAATAATTATGAACATAAACTATTAGGACTAACATAGCATTAATTTATATTCATATAAAAGTGTTCGAATGGCAATAACAATTTTTATTTAAAACCATCAAGTAGACCCATTCCAGCGGTGGAGGCTTTCAACGCATCGTGGGAGTATGTAAACATGCACTCAGAGTAAGTTGTTATTTTTATATGCACGTACATATATATTTGTAATATTCTTGTTATTACCATTCAAATGTAAGATCACTCTCACAAGTTTATTTTTATTTTTAATTTCATTCATAAATTCGTTTTTTTCCACATACGTACATACCTATATATATCTAATTATTTATGTATATCTGATATATATAGGTATATATATACCTATATGGAGTAAATAGTAGTATTTAGCGTAAGTCAAAGACCACATGAAATGTTGAGGTAGGTCGTGTATTAGAAACATAGGTTGTATAGCATATAAATTATGTCACATTATCTTAATTGATTTTTTTTTAAGAATTAATAATAATGAATGAAGCTAATGAACGTTATTGCATTTTGAAGTGAATAAGTAAATAAATTCGATACGACTCATGTATGTTTAACCTGAAATTGTGGTCTAATTGGTAAGGGCCTGAAATGGATCAATGGGGCTTCTACAACAACAATAAAGCCAAGGTAGGGTGGGTAAAGTCGCAGCCATTAAAATATACATATGCGCTGCAGGGCACGTTAGACTTTGGGCTGGAATAATTGGGGTTTTTGGTTAAGTTACAAGCTGTTTTGTTGCTTTTTCTCAGTGTGCAGAAACACTTACCTGTTGTCAACTCTCAACGACAGCCGGTTCTACGTACCGGAGTTGACCCGGATTTTATCCGGCCAAGGGCTGTCACCCTTTCGACGACCTAACCCCGTTTAGGTCAACAGGTATAATTAGTTTAAGTGCGCCATCGGAGCAATACCTCGCAGCTGGGTTGCTTCAAATCCTTCTAATCAGGGCTGGTGTAGAAACCAACCCTGGTCCGACGGACTATTTCTGCTGCGTGTGCACCAAAAGACTCCACCACTCCTCCATCTCGGTTAGGTGCAACCAGTGCAATGGTTGGAGTCATCTTAAGGTCTGCTCAGGCCTTAAGACACATAGGGAGTGGACCACACGTTATGTGGCCCCATGTTGCCAGGGCCCAAGTGCGCCCCCAGCCTCCACGGCAGTGCCTTCAGCACACTTACCCACTTTGGGTAACCCGCAGACCTCCACGGTCTCCCGGAGCTCCCCGCAACATGACTCCGACCAACCCTCCCCCTCTTCCCCCCCCCCCCACAACCAGCTCCTCATCCTCCTCCCGTGCGAGGGCTACCCAGCAGCTCTTAGTCCCCCGCACAGTCTGTTCCGTGTGTCAGGCCTTAGTACGTCGGAATGTGACCTCAGTCAGATGCAATTCTTGCTCCGGCTGGTGTCATTTTCGGACGTGCTCGGGCCTGCGCACCACCCGTGAGTGGAGTGATGCGTACGTTGCCCCTTGCTGTAGGAGTCTGCCCCCGCCTGTTAATACGACAACACCGCCAATCAACACCAACGTGCGGAACCAACCTCAGCGGGTATTACAGCAGCAACACACGTCATCCACGCACCACTCCCTCACCCCCCGTATCACGAACGTTCCCCCGAGACGGACCCGACTCCTTCAATTCAACTGCAACGGACTCCAGGGGAAGATTGACGAGATAGTCGACTACATGAGCCGGGAGCATCTGTCAATTGCTGCGATCCAGGAAACTAAGCTGACCGCCCGCTCGGATCTTCTGAGTCGGGCCGGATACAACATAATCCGCAAGGATCGCGAGCGAGACCACGGAGGGGGTTTGGCGTTCATCCTGCACAACACCGTGCAGTATCGTCTCATCGACGGCGGCATCGACCGCAGGGATACTACCCTAGAATGTCAGGGCATAGCTATCCGGTCAGGCGATACCGAGCTCGAAATATTTAATATATACATTCCTCCCGTTACAAGTTGCCCAGTTGGATATAGCCCTGATATAGGTGCGCTACTCAGAGGCGAAAACCGTTTGGTTTTTGGGCGACTTTAACGCGCACCACGATCTTTGGCATTCTAGCCTGTCAAATGACCGTAGAGGAATGGAGCTGGCGGAACAGATAGACGATTCGACATTCTGCACAATGAACGACAACACCCCCACCAGAGTTGTGGGTAATTGCCAAAGCTCGCCTGACATAACAATTGCGAGTGCTGGTCTGATAAACAGTATAGGTTGGCGACCTGTACTGACACTAGCATCGGACCACTTACCCATACACATCTCGATTGACAGACCTCCCGACTTTGTTTCCGCGGACCACCGGACCTTCGTTAACTTCAAAAAAGCTAATTGGACCGGCTTCACGGAATTCACTGCGAACGCCTTCAGTGCTCTCTCCACTCCAACAGACGTCACCTCTGGTGAACGATCATTCCGCAGGATAGTTGTGGCCGCTGCCGCCCGCTTCATCCCGGCAGGCCGAATTGCGGAAATCCGCCCTAACTTCCCGTCCGAAGCGGCGGCTTTAGCAGCAAGGCGCGACATCCTCCGTAACTCCGATCCCGGGAATCCCTTAATCAGAGATTTAAATGCGGAGATTCGGACTGTTGTAAACAATCACAAGCGGAAAAAGTGGGAGGAGCACCTAAGGTCCTGCAATCTCTCCTCTGGGGCAACCAAGCTCTGGGCTACAGTCAAGTCGCTGTCTAACCCGACGAGACGCGATGACCGGGTGGAAATTTCATTCGGTGATCGCGCCTCGTCGGACCCGAAGAGATGCGCGAGCCATTTTAGCCGGCTTTTTACACTGCATCCTTCGGTAGACAAAGCGAAAAGACGTGTAACCCGTCGTATGCGCAAACTGCCAAACACAAGCGCGGCGCTTGATTTCTCCAGAGAAGAGGTTCAGGGGGTTATCGGGAAGGCGAAAGCCTCCAAATCCATCGGCCCTGACGGAATAAGCATGCTGATGCTAAAACATCTCGGACCAGCGGGAGCAGAATACCTCACTAAGGTCCTCAATTTGTCTTTGACCACCCTAATCATACCAGATTTGTGGAAGACCGGTAGGGTGGTCCCGCTACTCAAACCGGGGAAACCAGCCAACAAAGGAGAGTCTTATCGGCCGATAACTCTCCTCTCCCCAGTAGCGAAGACGCTTGAGGCCTTACTGCTCCCGAGTTTTACTCACCATCTGCGTCCAGCAGCACATCAGCATGGCTTCCGAAAAGTGCACAGTACCACAACAGCACTTAACGCCATAAACACCCAGGTGATCAATGGCCTAAACCAAAACCGACCCTGTGCGAGAACTGTCCTGGTAGCACTGGACTTGTCAAAAGCTTTTGACACTGTCAATCATTCAGTGCTACTCAGTGACATTGAGGAATCCTCATTACCGCCGGGGTTGCAGAGGTGGGTCATGGGCTACCTGAGTGGTCGTCAATCATCGGTCATATTCCGAGGTGAAACATCTAAATTGAGGAAAATTAAACAGGGGGTTCCGCAGGGTGGTGTCCTCTCCCCGCTACTGTTTAATTTTTACATTTCGAAGCTCCCTCCTCCACCGGAAGGAGTCTCACTAACCTCGTATGCCGATGATTGTTCGATATTGGCGTCCGGCCAGGATATTGATAGCCTATGTTCGAAAGTGAACGGTTACCTCGCCGATCTCTCCCGTTTCTTCACTGCACGACAATTAAAAATCCAACCGACGAAATCCTCGGCTACCCTCTTCACCAGCTGGACGAAGGAGTACCGGCTAGAACTCGATGTGAAAGTTGATGACGTAAAAATTCCAACTGTAAACAACCCTAAGATTTTAGGGGTCACATTCGATAGCCTGTACTCCTTCACTCCGCATACGACCGCAATTGCCGCAAAACTCCAGGGCCGCAACAAAATACTCAAAGCGCTAGCCGGCAGCACATGGGGTAAAGATAAAGAAACCTTGCTGGCAACCTACAAAGCAATTGGCCGGCCGGTCGTAAATTACGCTGCACCGATTTGGGCGCCGGGGACAAACGAGACGCAGTGGAGGAAACTACAAGCCTGCCAGAATACCGCCCTTAGGACTGCGACAGGAAACCTCCTGATGTCACCTGAACACCACTTGCACAGCGAAGCATCTATGCTACGAGTTAAGGAGCATAATGCTTTGCTGTGCAAGCAGTTCCTGTTGGGATGCCACCGCGCGGAGCACCCCAGCAGGCACCTCCTAGAAGCGGAGCCTCCGCCTAGGCACATCAGGAAGGGAGTACTTGACTACGACAGCACTATATAGCACCATGTTCAACAACCGCTGGACAGGACGGCTTACCGACAGGCACTGAACGCCATTCACCAGGAGTCAGTTAACACCTTCCTAGACTCCCTCCCAGTGAATGGCGTACTCGGATTCAAACCACCACCCATCGCAGACAGTGAGCTCGAGCTGCCTCGAGAGACCCGCGTGACTCTGGCACAACTCAGATCTGGATACTGTAGCAGGTTAAGCTCCTACATATCCAGACTCGACCCCAGCATACCCAACGTATACCCTGCATGTGGAGAGTCCCCGCACGATACTAACCACCTCTTCACATGCCCCCTTAAACCGACCCATCTAACCCCCCTCTCCCTTTGGTCCAACCCTGTGGAAACAGCACGTTTCCTGGACCTCCCGTTAGATGACCCCGGCGACTTAGACTGATTACACCTGCCCTAAGCGGGGTTAGCGAACCGCTACAACAACAACAACAACAACTTACCTGTTGTATCATTTGGCTTGTGGGGGTAACTGTGATCCTGTTGACTTTGTATTGAACCCACGAGCTAGCAGATGCTACGGGCCTATATGCCAGTGCACACGACCTAGTCGCAGGATCGTCCAAAAGCAGTCACATACCCATGAATTTCTCTTTCAGTGGCCTTAGTGGTCATCTAGCCAATGGAAAATCATAACAGATAAAAATGGATTTTTTGTTTGCTATATTAACCATTTAGCCATTAGATATTTAAAAGCCCAGACAGAGATAACTCATCTATCTCTGTACCCAAAGTTTATTTTGCCATTTAAGATGCCATCTCACTAACCCTTAAATAGTCACACCAAATATTTTGATTTTTTTTTATTTTGATTTTGATAATTTTTGCTGATGTTTTTGCTGCTGCTGAATATATTTTGGAATTTTGTTATTGATTATTTAATTGATACTTATATATAGTACTAGCTGACCCGGCAGACTCCGTACTGCCTCATCCATAAATAAAAAACCTAATCTTTTGTATAAAATGATTTTAAAACAAACAAATCGAGTCCGTATTTAATAAAAAAGCATTTATTGAATAAAGCATGAAGTTTTATTATTATTTTCGATACATCATGTTGCTTACTTACAAAACAGAGTTTTCCTGAAATACTGGCTATTTATAAGGTTTAAATTTGATATTCACAGACACACACCATTAAAATACAGTATGTTAATTAATTTAAAGTTTTCTCATAAACTATTGTATATTTTTTGTTTTGTTTTGTGGTGCGTAAATAAACAAAGAAGATGGTTTTCCGACACGCGAACACGCGACGTATAATTGTCCATGCGCGAAACAGGGAAACTCCAAGTTGATTCCACAAACTTCTAACGACTGTCCTTGCGATTTATTTATAGTCATCGCAAAGGCCAGACGTACTGGAAATTGTAAGCGTTTAAAATCGAATGGTAAGTCCGTTGGAATCATCGGTATCCGCGGGATCAAGACATCCTCTCCTTTGTATTTTCCTTTTATGATTGTCGCCTCAATGACGTTATTCATCAGTCTTTTCACAGCCAGTCTTGTTCCATTGCATAGCCGAGGTTGATTAATGTTACGCAGCATGATGACAACTGATCCTACTTTTAACTGCAAATTGTGAGGTGGTAATCCAGGCAATTCCAGTGAATTTAAAAACTCAGTGGGATAGTTGACTACGTCATCCTGGTTCATTACGGTGTCGACTGATTTGAAGGAAACCAACTGTCCTGGAAGAAAATTCTGAATGGTCGCATTAAGATCCTCGACATCTTTATTTTTCGCTGCTAATATTGCTCGTTCACCCAGCCAATTATGGTTATTGAACTTTTGCGCTATATCTGGGAAAACTCGCTGAATAAGCTCCACTTTTGAGTCTGTGATGTGACGGAAATCTGAAGGTGATGTGAAGAATCCGGTCGAGGTGTCCACTGCAACTTTATTATTTCCAATGTCTAACAACTGCTTCGCAAACACATTTGCAGTTTCATCTTGTTGCAAAAATACTCGCATGTTAGTTGTTAAGTGGAGTGTCTTTACGTACTACCACAAATTTGATGATTTTAGACATGCATTTAGTTCATCAGCAACAGTTGATCGCGGAATAACTGGAAGAGTCTGACGAAAATCACCTGACAACAGAATCATAGCCCCACCAAAAATATTTTGGTTGTCACGAAGATCTTTCATCTGCCTCCAGTGACCTCTTATTGGCCATTGTGCATTCATCCCAAACAATCAATTTGCATACCTGTAGGATCTTGGCCATTGCGCTATTTTTGGCGATGTTGCAAATTGGTGTTTCGGTGATTTGCATGTTTAGTGGTAATTTCAAGGCAGAATGTGCAGTTCGCCGGCTCTCTAGCAGAGTCGCAGCTATTCCAGATGAAGCCAACGCTAGAGCAACATCATTTCGTGATCTGATCCTCGCCAAAAGCAATGAAATTAAAAACGTTTTTCCGGTTCCTCCGGGAGCATCAAGGAAATAAATTCCACCAGATCCACTGTTCACAGCTTCTATAAAAGTGTCGTAAGCAATTCTTTGTTGTTGATTTAATTGTGGAACTGTTTCGGCCAATGCTTCAATGTCGTACTGATGTTCTCTTTGCAACTCGTGCATATGACGATTGGGTGCTGTGATTCCCAAACACGACAATACTTTATTTGCCATCAATAAACACATATCTTCTATCATGATCAATGTGTCATTGTAAATTTCTTCAGTCATTTGTAGTGTAGGATTCAAAGTTTGACGGCGCAAACGATGCAAAACATTCGCAGACATGACTTAACCCACAAATCTTTTGGATTCGAGGGGAAACATGTCGATATGATAATCGCAAACAATGTACGAATTTGATGCGGGGATGAAGATATTACAGAATCCTTGAGCGTATCATCCCAGTGCGAATCATTCTCAAGTAAATGTAATAGTTGACATGCCTCACGGTAAGTCGCACACAGCTGTCCATTAACTGTTCTCAGTTGTTTAAACGATGTCGGACCACGAACATTCACCAACAACAACCGCAAATAATAACATTCATCGGTATTTGGATGTACTGTGTAGATGCGACCCAGAGCATCTGAAGCAAATACATTTGGATGTCCTTCAACTGGTGTTCCTTGTTTTCGACGCTGAAACGATTTCGATGGTGCGTTCCATGTGTAATAGCGTGGCATGTCAGCATACAGCAAAGTGCGAGCAAATTCATCAGTTTGACAGACTGTGAAGAAACTTGTTAGTGTTGTCGACGGTGGATGTGAAGCCCTGTCTGTTTCGGATCGCAGTATTAGATCCTCCAACGCGCACGCGAATTTGAACTTTATGCAGCGGATTACAAATTGACTCTCCATTTTATTTAGAAAACGTTTGTATGGGAAATAGAAAAATGCTGTTTTGAGGATTTTCCCGGCAATTATTCGAATTTTTCTCACCTTTTAAACCTTCCCTAGACCTCCACGAATAATTAAAGACCGAGATAAGATAAATCCGTTCAGCTGTTCTCGAGTTTTAGCGAGACTAACGAACAGCAATTCATTTTTATATATATAGATATAAATAATTAGAGATTTTGGAGAAAAAGATATATTTTAACTTTACTACTAAATTTTTTTTCGGGTTTTATAAACCATTTTGCAGTCGTTATTGTTTTAGGAATTTTTTTTGAGTTTTTGAAGCTTTGAATGTACACGTACATTTGATCGCATAAAATTAAGAATATAGGGATTAATTTTTTTTGTATATTTTTGCTTAACTTTTATTTGAGAATTTTATTAAACGATGCCGTTGCCGCAGAGTAAAGAATCTCTTTCAGCTCAGGCAAATACCTGCATTATATGTTCAGAAACTTTGTCTAAAAGAAATGATGTTCTAACTACTGCTTGCTCTCATCGCTTCCATAGAAGTTGCCTCTTATCCTACCTGAAAAGTAATTCGACTTGTCCTCAATGTAGAGCCACTTGTCATAGTAGAGAATTTCACCAATATACTGGAGCTCGAACACGTACGCACACAACTTTCCTAGAAAGTCAAGCTAATTCCAGTAACTTAGGGATCCAAAATACGCATACTAATGCTGCTGAACAACGCCAGGAGCGTGCGGCTAGCATGCCAGGTAGTGGCCTACAGTCGACCAGTATTAACAACGCATCGCAAGACGAAGATGAGTCTCGAGTTAGAAAAATCGTTTCTGCCAAGCAAGCTACAATGGTAGAGAATCTTGAAAATAGGGTTACTCAGATATTAGAACAGAAGTTAGAAAGCAATCTAGCGGCTTTATTGGATCGATTGAATGTAAGCCGAACTTCTCAAGCACTTCCGACAGCTAACAGTAGGAATGTCGCCAATACGCCACCTGTAAATAATCCACCTAATCGTCCTACCCCATTAGAGCCTAGGGATATGACACCTTTACCAAATCAGAGCAATAATAACTTCCATGAACAAATTGACCATTTCCGTTTCAGTAACAGTCCTAGCGTTCTAAGTCCGGGACGAGCAGCGCATTTGATTTCCATTTGGGACATTAAATTTGATGGTACTCAGCGTTTGTCAGTAGATAGTTTTATTTACCGTATAGAATCACAAGTGACTGATACGTTAGGTGGAAATTTCGATTTGTTATGTGAACATGTGCAAAGCCTATTCGTTGACGAGGCCAAAAATTGGTATTGGAGATATTGTCGGTCAGTCAAAAGAGTAACTTGGCCATCACTTTGTGAAGCCATGAGAACAAATTTTCAAGAATACCGTAGTGACTTTGAAATTAAAGAGATGATTCCTGCTCGAAAACAAGGTCATAGTGAAAGTTTTGACGACCTTAGAAATGCCATACTTAGACTAGCTGAACCCTTACAAGTGCCTTTCGTGGAAAGCGAGTTGATAGAGACCATGCAACATAATTTGCGTCCACGAATTCGGCAACAGCTTTTGTTTGTATCAATTCCTTCATTAGCGGAATTACGCAGACTTTGTTTGCGTGGCGAAAGTCTGGCTAACGAAATATCCAAAACAACATCTGACCTAGCCAACGCAAAGCTGCGACCTTTTACTCGACACCAAATCAATGACATTCAAGCTAACACCGAACTAATAGATAATTTTTCTCCCATTGATCAAGAATCAATGCAAATTGACGAAATTTCTAAGCAGAAAAATAGAGGAATACTAGTTTGTTGGAATTGTAAGCAAAACGGACACAGATATTTTGACTGTCTTGAAGATAGAATAGTTTTCTGCTACGGTTGTGGTACTCCCAACGTGTATCGTCCAAAATGCCAGATTTGCCAATCGAAAAACTTGAGAACGAGCGAGGATTCGCCGCAGAACCCTCGCAAAGACCAAATTTAGTAAAAACCAGTGTAAATAAGAATATCGATGTTAATGATCCGAATAGTAATTTAGTACGTATACGCCACGGGTTGCAAACGAAGATTAAACCATTTTTGAAGCATATAATTCCTTACCAAGAACGTTTGGAAACCTACAATAAAGTTAGAAAGAGAATTTTTATTGAAGAAACATAACAAAATGATGACCCAAACAGATCATCGCTGTGAATAAGAAATTTTTGGAAGAATGTTAAAAGAACACAACGCACTTTGAAAAAACTGGTCTGTTCATTACAGAAGAAGCGTTTTGATTTAAGACCTTATGCTGAAATAGAAATACTCAATTCGAAACATTTAGGATTGCTAGACAGCGGCGCACAAATGTCATATCTAAGAGGCCTCTTGGCCAAGAATGTAGTTGAAACGGAAAAATTGAGACAGAGAGAAATATCTATTTGTACAGCCGATGGACAGAAACAAATAGTGTTTGGTAGCATTGATTTAATAGTTAAATTTAAAGATATGCGAAATACGATAACATTTTTTGTAATACCGACTATGAGCCAAAATGTAATTTTAGGCGTGGATTTCTGGGTTAAATTCCAAATGGCACCCCATGTAATATCAGATATTTCCCTTAATGAAGAGTGTTTAGTTGAAAACTCAGTTTCTTTGAATGCTGAGCAACAGCGTCAGTTAAGTTTTGTAAAGAATAAGTTTCCTAATTGTGAAAAAGAAGGGGTAGGAAAAACAACTCTTTTGGATTATCAGATTGAGTTAGAACCAAATGTTCGTCCGATTAAGCAGCGACACTTTCCGATTTCACCAGCAGTCGAAAAGCTCGTTCATGCTGAAATCGACGAGATGCTAAAACTTGGGGTAAGAGAAGAAGCTCCGAATAGTCCATGGTCCAGTCCGGTAGTCCTAGTTAAAAAGCCAAATAAAGTTCGCCTATGTCTTGACTCTCGCAAAGTAAACAGCGTAACAATTAAAGATGCATACCCACTTCCACATATTGACGGCATTCTTAGTAGAATACCCAAAGCCTAATATATAAGTTCACTAGATCTACGATGGGCTTTTTGGCAAATTCCTTTAGCTACCGACAGTAGAGATTATACTACATGCTTTACAGTCCCGAACCGTCCGCTTTATCGGTACCGAGTTATGCCTTTCGGTCTTTGTAATGCTCTTCAAGCCCTTTGGACCGAGTAATACCACCTACACTCAAAAATCAGGTGTTTGTATACTTGGACGATCTTTTGATTGTGTCCAAGAATTTCGATATGCATATGTCCGTTTTAACTGAGGTTGCTCAACGGTTAAGAAAAGCCGATTTAACGATTAATATAGCAAAAAGCAAATTATGTATTAGAGAAGTCCGATACCTAGGATACATTGTTGGAAATGGAATAATAAAAACAGATCCTGATAAAATATCCGCGGTTACAAATTACCCAACCCCTACTAATGTCAAGCAAGTAAGATGTTTTTTAGGAATGGCTGGATGGTACCGTAGGTTTGTCCACAATTATGCCTCATTGACAACACCATTAACTAATTTGTTAAAGAAAGGTAGAAGTTTTGATTGGAATGACGAAGCTAAGAAAGCATTTGAAGCCCTCAAAACAAAGCTTTGTACCGCCCCAGTCTTGTCAAGCCCTAACTACTCAAAACCTTTTGTGATAATATGTGACGCCAGCAAATTAGGTGTTGGTGCGGTGTTATCGCAGAAAAATGATGAAGGCATCGAAGTCCCAATAGCATATTTTTCACACAAGCTGAACAAAGCTCAAAGCAATTACAGTGTCACAGAGTTAGAATGCCTCGCCGTAATATTAAGTCTGAAGAAATTTAGAGCATATGTTGAGGGACAAGATTTTACGATAGTAACAGACCACGCCAGTTTGCAATGGCTGATGCGACACACAGATTTGTCTAGCCGTCTAGCACGATGGTCATTGTAATTGCAAGGATTTAGGTTTGGAATAGAGCATAGAAAAGGCCAACTTAATATTGTGCCTGACTGTTTATCTCGCCAAAATTTTGAAGCACTCGCTGAAGTTTTAGATTTAGAAGTTCGTCCACTAGTGGATCTTGAATCCTCCGAATTTCTGTCCGGAGATTATAAAAATCTGATAAAGCAAGTCCAAGACAGCAAATGTCTATTGCCAGATATACAGGTCATAAACAATCAGGTCTATAAGAGAACCGAACACCCAAATGGCAATCCGGAAAGGGAGTCATTTAATTGGAAGCTATGGATTCCTAAATCTTTAGTGTCCAATGCTATCGAGAATGCTCATTGTCCTCCTAACAAATGTCACGGAGGTATCGCAAAAACCCCAGAACGGTTACGGAATAACTTATATTGGCCAAATATGACAGTAGATGTTAAAAACTATATTGCTCGCTGCGAAATATGTCGCCAAAGCAAATCGCCAATGACATCCCAATACAAGGTACAACGACCATTCCAAAAACTCTACGTAGACTTCTTAGGTCCATATCCCCGATCTAAGCAGGGCCATATGGGAATTTTTTTCGTTCTGGACCACCTAACGAAGTTTCCTATACTTAAACTTGTTAAAAATTTTAATACAAATGTTGTTTGCGATTCGAAGCTCTCATCATCAGTCGATAGGTTGTTCACCTTATTTCGCGCTATTTGGTCAACAAATGATTTCGCACGGCGAAGAATATGACTTATTACGCTAATTTCAGACCCTTGATGATATTATCTTAGACAGAACAGACAAATTGAAACTAATACGACAATCACTTTCTGACAATATTCAAAAGCCCTTCGAAAATTCGGCCAAACGCTATAACTTGCGCAGCACTGACAAGATATTCAATGTAGGTGACACGGTATTTCGAAGAAACTTTGTTTTAAGTGACTCATCAAAGAAGTTTTGCGCTAAGTTCGCACCGAAGTTTGTAAAATCAAAAATTGTTGCTATGAAAGGTAATTGTATGTATGAATTAGAAGATAGTGACACAGGAAAGCGTCAAATATACCATAGAAAAGACATACAAGGATACACTAACAAGCTGCGCACCGCACCAACGCTTTAGGTGGAGGGGTGTGTACGACCGTACATATATCTAAATAAACAAAAAAAAATTCTCAGGACATCAGTATAAATTTCTTTTAATTTTCTTTTCACATCATTATTCCTTCATCATTATTAGCAAGGATTACCACCTAGTTATTTATTACCAAGTAAACCTCTCTATCGACTAGTGCTTACTGAACACAGCGAATGACCATATGATAATGACATTCGCAAATGACTTGACAAGCCCAACTTCCGGTCTTCTTCATGATCCAAGCGTGATCTGCAATTTCACGTCCTTTTCTGAATAGCCTTCGTGGAGTCAACATTGTCAAGTCTTTATTTCAAGAACTTAACCAAAGTGTTAATAGTAGTATTGCCCGAAATATTAGCAATTAAATATATAGATAACCATCGTTGAATATTTGACTTTAAAGTGAGTATTAAAAATTAAGAATAATTGAAACCTATCTGTGTTTGGATAAAGTGGAATTATTACAATGGTGATTTTTTTTGGTAGATCATACAAAGTGTTTATTGTACGTCATCCAAGCGCCATAAGACGTAAGGTTACCCACACCGTTCGACCCAAGTGGTGACGCTGCAAGTGGTTACAATCAGCATCGGATGAGAAACCAACCTAAAATACTCGAATATAAAATCATTGATACGTGTTGAGCCATAGTAACTAGCGTACATATAAAAGCTCAAACCATGGAAAATAAATTCAACTAACAAAGACCATAAGCTCGACTAGCGACGATAAAAGTGCTGACGAAATTAAATTAAAAGGAATACTTTAGAAGTGGATTAGAAAATGCTACAAAATATATAAATTGGTGGTAAAACCACATGGGCCAATGATATTACCCTTTACTGTCTCTGCCTCTCATCCTCAACAGGTTATCAGCAGTGTAGACATATAAACATACATATTTGCACGTTTATTTTTGTCTCTCCTCCGCATTGAGATGCTAAAAATGCACTAACTGAGAGCAGCACATGTTATTACCAATGCGTGTACAGCTAGTGCACAAATTATTATGACCACTGCGGTCGCTCAATATTTTGTATTTGCATTTTTATAATTTTAAAAACCTCCTTTGAAAATAATGTGAATAGATATTAAAGTTTATTAATTGAATAATTATGAACATAAACTATTAGGACTAACATAGCATTAATTTATATTCATATAAAAGTGTTCGAATGGCAATAACAATTTTTATTTAAAACCATCAAGTAGACCCATTCCAGCGGTGGAGGCTTTCAACGCATCGTGGGAGTATGTAAACATGCACTCAGAGTAAGTTGTTATTTTTATATGCACGTACATATATATTTGTAATATTCTTGTTATTACCATTCAAATGTAAGATCACTCTCACAAGTTTATTTTTATTTTTAATTTCATTCATAAATTCGTTTTTTTCCACATACGTACATACCTATATATATCTAATTATTTATGTATATCTGATATATATAGGTATATATATACCTATATGGAGTAAATAGTAGTATTTAGCGTAAGTCAAAGACCACATGAAATGTTGAGGTAGGTCGTGTATTAGAAACATAGGTTGTATAGCATATAAATTATGTCACATTATCTTAATTGATTTTTTTTTAAGAATTAATAATAATGAATGAAGCTAATGAACGTTATTGCATTTTGAAGTGAATAAGTAAATAAATTCGATACGACTCATGTATGTTTAACCTGAAATTGTGGTCTAATTGGTAAGGGCCTGAAATGGATCAATGGGGCTTCTACAACAACAATAAAGCCAAGGTAGGGTGGGTAAAGTCGCAGCCATTAAAATATACATATGCGCTGCAGGGCACGTTAGACTTTGGGCTGGAATAATTGGGGTTTTTGGTTAAGTTACAAGCTGTTTTGTTGCTTTTTCTCAGTGTGCAGAAACACTTACCTGTTGTCAACTCTCAACGACAGCCGGTTCTACGTACCGGAGTTGACCCGGATTTTATCCGGCCAAGGGCTGTCACCCTTTCGACGACCTAACCCCGTTTAGGTCAACAGGTATAATTAGTTTAAGTGCGCCATCGGAGCAATACCTCGCAGCTGGGTTGCTTCAAATCCTTCTAATCAGGGCTGGTGTAGAAACCAACCCTGGTCCGACGGACTATTTCTGCTGCGTGTGCACCAAAAGACTCCACCACTCCTCCATCTCGGTTAGGTGCAACCAGTGCAATGGTTGGAGTCATCTTAAGGTCTGCTCAGGCCTTAAGACACATAGGGAGTGGACCACACGTTATGTGGCCCCATGTTGCCAGCGCCCAAGTGCGCCCCCAGCCTCCACGGCAGTGCCTTCAGCACACTTACCCACTTTGGGTAACCCGCAGACCTCCACGGTCTCCCGGAGCTCCCCGCAACATGACTCCGACCAACCCTCCCCCTCTTCCCCCCCCCCCCACAACCAGCTCCTCATCCTCCTCCCGTGCGAGGGCTACCCAGCAGGTCTTAGTCCCCCGCACAGTCTGTTCCGTGTGTCAGGCCTTAGTACGTCGGAATGTGACCTCAGTCAGATGCAATTCTTGCTCCGGCTGGTGTCATTTTCGGACGTGCTCGGGCCTGCGCACCACCCGTGAGTGGAGTGATGCGTACGTTGCCCCTTGCTGTAGGAGTCTGCCCCCGCCTGTTAATACGACAACACCGCCAATCAACACCAACGTGCGGAACCAACCTCAGCGGGTATTACAGCAGCAACACACGTCATCCACGCACCACTCCCTCACCCCCCGTATCACGAACGTTCCCCCGAGACGGACCCGACTCCTTCAATTCAACTGCAACGGACTCCAGGGGAAGATTGACGAGATAGTCGACTACATGAGCCGGGAGCATCTGTCAATTGCTGCGATCCAGGAAACTAAGCTGACCGCCCGCTCGGATCTTCTGAGTCGGGCCGGATACAACATAATCCGCAAGGATCGCGAGCGAGACCACGGAGGGGGTTTGGCGTTCATCCTGCACAACACCGTGCAGTATCGTCTCATCGACGGCGGCATCGACCGCAGGGATACTACCCTAGAATGTCAGGGCATAGCTATCCGGTCAGGCGATACCGAGCTCGAAATATTTAATATATACATTCCTCCCGTTACAAGTTGCCCAGTTGGATATAGCCCTGATATAGGTGCGCTACTCAGAGGCGAAAACCGTTTGGTTTTTGGGCGACTTTAACGCGCACCACGATCTTTGGCATTCTAGCCTGTCAAATGACCGTAGAGGAATGGAGCTGGCGGAACAGATAGACGATTCGACATTCTGCACAATGAACGACAACACCCCCACCAGAGTTGTGGGTAATTGCCAAAGCTCGCCTGACATAACAATTGCGAGTGCTGGTCT
The DNA here is from genome assembly GCA_037013455.1 of Ceratitis rosa. Taxonomy (NCBI): domain Eukaryota; kingdom Metazoa; phylum Arthropoda; class Insecta; order Diptera; family Tephritidae; genus Ceratitis; species Ceratitis rosa. The sequence continues at coordinate 323,672 of JAWMAG010000097.1, read as the reverse complement.
GATAAACAGTATAGGTTGGCGACCTGTACTGACACTAGCATCGGACCACTTACCCATACACATCTCGATTGACAGACCTCCCGACTTTGTTTCCGCGGACCACCGGACCTTCGTTAACTTCAAAAAAGCTAATTGGACCGGCTTCACGGAATTCACTGAGAACGCCTTCAGTGCTCTCTCCACTCCAACAGACGTCACCTCTGGTGAACGATCATTCCGCAGGATAGTTGTGGCCGCTGCCGCCCGCTTCATCCCGGCAGGCCGAATTGCGGAAATCCGCCCTAACTTCCCGTCCGAAGCGGCGGCTTTAGCAGCAAGGCGCGACATCCTCCGTAACTCCGATCCCGGGAATCCCTTAATCAGAGATTTAAATGCGGAGATTCGGACTGTTGTAAACAATCACAAGCGGAAAAAGTGGGAGGAGCACCTAAGGTCCTGCAATCTCTCCTCTGGGGCAACCAAGCTCTGGGCTACAGTCAAGTCGCTGTCTAACCCGACGAGACGCGATGACCGGGTGGAAATTTCATTCGGTGATCGCGCCTCGTCGGACCCGAAGAGATGCGCGAGCCATTTTAGCCGGCTTTTTACACTGCATCCTTCGGTAGACAAAGCGAAAAGACGTGTAACCCGTCGTATGCGCAAACTGCCAAACACAAGCGCGGCGCTTGATTTCTCCAGAGAAGAGGTTCAGGGGGTTATCGGGAAGGCGAAAGCCTCCAAATCCATCGGCCCTGACGGAATAAGCATGCTGATGCTAAAACATCTCGGACCAGCGGGAGCAGAATACCTCACTAAGGTCCTCAATTTGTCTTTGACCACCCTAATCATACCAGATTTGTGGAAGACCGGTAGGGTGGTCCCGCTACTCAAACCGGGGAAACCAGCCAACAAAGGAGAGTCTTATCGGCCGATAACTCTCCTCTCCCCAGTAGCGAAGACGCTTGAGGCCTTACTGCTCCCGAGTTTTACTCACCATCTGCGTCCAGCAGCACATCAGCATGGCTTCCGAAAAGTGCACAGTACCACAACAGCACTTAACGCCATAAACACCCAGGTGATCAATGGCCTAAACCAAAACCGACCCTGTGCGAGAACTGTCCTGGTAGCACTGGACTTGTCAAAAGCTTTTGACACTGTCAATCATTCAGTGCTACTCAGTGACATTGAGGAATCCTCATTACCGCCGGGGTTGCAGAGGTGGGTCATGGGCTACCTGAGTGGTCGTCAATCATCGGTCATATTCCGAGGTGAAACATCTAAATTGAGGAAAATTAAACAGGGGGTTCCGCAGGGTGGTGTCCTCTCCCCGCTACTGTTTAATTTTTACATTTCGAAGCTCCCTCCTCCACCGGAAGGAGTCTCACTAACCTCGTATGCCGATGATTGTTCGATATTGGCGTCCGGCCAGGATATTGATAGCCTATGTTCGAAAGTGAACGGTTACCTCGCCGATCTCTCCCGTTTCTTCACTGCACGACAATTAAAAATCCAACCGACGAAATCCTCGGCTACCCTCTTCACCAGCTGGACGAAGGAGTACCGGCTAGAACTCGATGTGAAAGTTGATGACGTAAAAATTCCAACTGTAAACAACCCTAAGATTTTAGGGGTCACATTCGATAGCCTGTACTCCTTCACTCCGCATACGACCGCAATTGCCGCAAAACTCCAGGGCCGCAACAAAATACTCAAAGCGCTAGCCGGCAGCACATGGGGTAAAGATAAAGAAACCTTGCTGGCAACCTACAAAGCAATTGGCCGGCCGGTCGTAAATTACGCTGCACCGATTTGGGCGCCGGGGACAAACGAGACGCAGTGGAGGAAACTACAAGCCTGCCAGAATACCGCCCTTAGGACTGCGACAGGAAACCTCCTGATGTCACCTGAACACCACTTGCACAGCGAAGCATCTATGCTACGAGTTAAGGAGCATAATGCTTTGCTGTGCAAGCAGTTCCTGTTGGGATGCCACCGCGCGGAGCACCCCAGCAGGCACCTCCTAGAAGCGGAGCCTCCGCCTAGGCACATCAGGAAGGGAGTACTTGACTACGACAGCACTATACAGCACCATGTTCAACAACCGCTGGACAGGACGGCTTACCGACAGGCACTGAACGCCATTCACCAGGAGTCAGTTAACACCTTCCTAGACTCCCTCCCAGTGAATGGCGTACTCGGATCCAAACCACCACCCATCGCAGACAGTGAGCTCGAGCTGCCTCGAGAGACCCGCGTGACTCTGGCACAACTCAGATCTGGATACTGTAGCAGGTTAAACTCCTACATATCCAGACTCGACCCCAGCATACCCAACGTATACCCTGCATGTGGAGAGTCCCCGCACGATACTAACCACCTCTTCACATGCCCCCTTAAACCGACCCATCTAACCCCCCTCTCCCTTTGGTCCAACCCTGTCGAAACAGCACGTTTCCTGGACCTCCCGTTAGATGACCCCGGCGACTTAGACTGATTACACCTGCCCTAAGCGGGGTTAGCGAACCGCTACAACAACAACAACAACAACTTACCTGTTGTATCATTTGGCTTGTGGGGGTAACTGTGATCCTGTTGACTTTGTATTGAACCCACGAGCTAGCAGATGCTACGGGCCTATATGCCAGTGCACACGACCTAGTCGCAGGATCGTCCAAAAGCAGTCACATACCCATGAATTTCTCTTTCAGTGGCCTTAGTGGTCATCTAGCCAATGGAAAATCATAACAGATAAAAATGGATTTTTTGTTTGCTATATTAACCATTTAGCCATTAGATATTTAAAAGCCCAGACAGAGATAACTCATCTATCTCTGTACCCAAAGTTTATTTTGCCATTTAAGATGCCATCTCACTAACCCTTAAATAGTCACACCAAATATTTTGATTTTTTTTTATTTTGATTTTGATAATTTTTGCTGATGTTTTTGCTGCTGCTGAATATATTTTGGAATTTTGTTATTGATTATTTAATTGATACTTATATATAGTACTAGCTGACCCGGCAGACTCCGTACTGCCTCATCCATAAATAAAAAACCTAATCTTTTGTATAAAATGATTTTAAAACAAACAAATCGAGTCCGTATTTAATAAAAAAGCATTTATTGAATAAAGCATGAAGTTTTATTATTATTTTCGATACATCATGTTGCTTACTTACAAAACAGAGTTTTCCTGAAATACTGGCTATTTATAAGGTTTAAATTTGATATTCACAGACACACACCATTAAAATACAGTATGTTAATTAATTTAAAGTTTTCTCATAAACTATTGTATATTTTTTGTTTTGTTTTGTGGTGCGTAAATAAACAAAGAAGATGGTTTTCCGACACGCGAACACGCGACGTATAATTGTCCATGCGCGAAACAGGGAAACTCCAAGTTGATTCCACAAACTTCTAACGACTGTCCTTGCGATTTATTTATAGTCATCGCAAAGGCCAGACGTACTGGAAATTGTAAGCGTTTAAAATCGAATGGTAAGTCCGTTGGAATCATCGGTATCCGCGGGATCAAGACATCCTCTCCTTTGTATTTTCCTTTTATGATTGTCGCCTCAATGACGTTATTCATCAGTCTTTTCACAGCCAGTCTTGTTCCATTGCATAGCCGAGGTTGATTAATGTTACGCAGCATGATGACAACTGATCCTACTTTTAACTGCAAATTGTGAGGTGGTAATCCAGGCAATTCCAGTGAATTTAAAAACTCAGTGGGATAGTTGACTACGTCATCCTGGTTCATTACGGTGTCGACTGATTTGAAGGAAACCAACTGTCCTGGAAGAAAATTCTGAATGGTCGCATTAAGATCCTCGACATCTTTATTTTTCGCTGCTAATATTGCTCGTTCACCCAGCCAATTATGGTTATTGAATTTTTGCGCTATATCTGGGAAAACTCGCTGAATAAGCTCCACTTTTGAGTCTGTGATGTGACGGAAATCTGTAGGTGATGTGATGAATCCGGTCGAGGTGTCCACTGCAACTTTATTATTTCCAATGTCTAACAACTGATTCGCAAACACATTTGCAGTTTCATCTTGTTGCAAAAATACTCGCATGTTAGTTGTTAAGTGGAGTGTCTTTACGTACTACCACAAATTTGATGATTTTAGACATGCATTTAGTTCATCAGCAACAGTTGATCGGGGAATAACTGGAAGAGTCTGACGAAAATCACCTGACAACAGAATCATAGCCCCACCAAAAATATTTTGGTTGTCACGAAGATCTTTCATCTGCCTCCAGTGACCTCTTATTGGCCATTGTGCATTCATCCCAAACAATCAATTTGCATACCTGTAGGATCTTGGCCATTGCGCTATTTTTGGCGATGTTGCAAATTGGTGTTTCGGTGATTTGCATGTTTAGTGGTAATTTCAAGGCAGAATGTGCAGTTCGCCGGCTCTCTAGCAGAGTCCCAGCTATTCCAGATGAAGCCAACGCTAGAGCAACATCATTTCGCAATCTGATCCTCGCCAAAAGCAATGAAATTAAAAACGTTTTTCCGGTTCCTCCGGGAGCATCAAGGAAATAAATTCCACCAGATCCACTGTTCAAAGCTTCTATAAAAGTGTCGTAAGCAATTCTTTGTTGTTGATTTAATTGTGGAACTGTTTCGGCCAATGCTTCAATGTCGTACTGATGTTCTCGTGGTTTAATGCATCGTGCATATGACGATTGGGTGCTGTCATTCCCAAACACGACAATACTTTATTTGCCATCAATAAACACATATCTTCTATCATGATCAATGTGTCATTGTAAATTTCTTCAGTCATTTGTAGTGTAGGATTCAAAGTTTGACGGCGCAAACGATGCAAAACATTCGCAGACATGACTTAACCCACAAATCTTTTGGATTCGAGGGGAAACATGTCGATATGATAATCGCAAACAATGTACGAATTTGATGCGGGGATGAAGATATTACAGAATCCTTGAGCGTATCATCCCAGTGCGAATCGTTCTCAAGTAAATGTAATAGTTGACATGCCTCACGGTAAGTCGCACACAGCTGTCCATTAACTGTTCTCAGTTGTTTAAACGATGTCGGACCACGAACATTCACCAACAACAACCGCAAATAATAACATTCATCGGTATTTGGATGTACTGTGTAGATGCGACCCAGGGCATCTAAAGCAAATACATTTGGATGTCCTTCAACTGGTGTTCCTTGTTTTCGACGCTGAAACGATTTCGATGGTGCGTTCCATGTGTAATAGCGTGGCATGTCAGCATACAGCAAAGTGCGAGCAAATTCATCAGTTTGACAGACTGTGAAGAAACTTGTTAGTGTTGTCGACGGTGGATGTGAAGCCCTGTCTGTTTCGGATCGCAGTATTAGATCCTCCAACGCGCACGCGAATTTGAACTTTATGCAGCGGATTACAAATTGACTCTCCATTTTATTTAGAAAACGTTTGTATGGGAAATAGAAAAATGCTGTTTTGAGGATTTTCCCGGCAATTATTCGAATTTTTCTCACCTTTTAAACCTTCCCTAGACCTCCACGAATAATTAAAGACCGAGATAAGATAAATCCGTTCAGCTGTTCTCGAGTTTTAGCGAGACTAACGAACAGCAATTCATTTTTATATATATAGATATAAATAATTAGAGATTTTGGAGAAAAAGATATATTTTAACTTTACTACTAAATTTTTTTTCGGGTTTTATAAACCATTTTGCAGTCGTTATTGTTTTAGGAATTTTTTTTGAGTTTTTGAAGCTTTGAATGTACACGTACATTTGATCGCATAAAATTAAGAATATAGGGATTAATTTTTTTTGTATATTTTTGCTTAACTTTTATTTGAGAATTTTATTAAACGATGCCGTTGCCGCAGAGTAAAGAATCTCTTTCAGCTCAGGCAAATACCTGCATTATATGTTCAGAAACTTTGTCTAAAAGAAATGATGTTCTAACTACTGCTTGCTCTCATCGCTTCCATAGAAGTTGCCTCTTATCCTACCTGAAAAGTAATTCGACTTGTCCTCAATGTAGAGCCACTTGTCATAGTAGAGAATTTCACCAATATACTGGAGCTCGAACACGTTCGCACACAACTTTCCTAGAAAGTCAAGCTAATTCCAGTAACTTAGGGATCCAAAATACGCATACTAATGCTGCTGAACAACGCCAGGAGCGTGCGGCTAGCATGCCAGGTAGTGGCCTACAGTCGACCAGTATTAACAACGCATCGCAAGACGAAGATGAGTCTCGAGTTAGAAAAATCGTTTCTGCTAAGCAAGCTACAATGGTAGAGAATCTTGAAAATAGGATTACTCAGATATTAGAACAGAAGTTAGAAAGCAATCTAGCGGCTTTATTGGATCGATTGAATGTAAGCCGAACTTCTCAAGCACTTCCGACAGCTAACAGTAGGAATGTCGCCAATACGCCACCTGTAAATAATCCACCTAATCGTCCTACCCCATTAGAGCCTAGGGATATGACACCTTTACCAAATCAGAGCAATAATAACTTCCATGAACAAATTGACCATTTCCGTTTCAGTAACAGTCCTAGCGTTCTAAGTCCGGGACGAGCAGCGCATTTGATTTCCATTTGGGACATTAAATTTGATGGTACTCAGCGTTTGTCAGTAGATAGTTTTATTTACCGTATAGAATCACAAGTGACTGATACGTTAGGTGGAATTTTCGATTTGTTATGTGAACATGTGCAAAGCCTATTCGTTGACGAGGCCAAAAATTGGTATTGGAGATATTGTCGGTCAGTCAAAAGAGTAACTTGGCCATCACTTTGTGAAGCCATGAGAACAAATTTTCAAGAATACCGTAGTGACTTTGAAATTAAAGAGATGATTCCTGCTCGAAAACAAGGTCATAGTGAAAGTTTTGACGACTTTAGAAATGCCATACTTAGACTAGCTGAACCCTTACAAGTGCCTTTCGTGGAAAGCGAGTTGATAGAGACCATGCAACATAATTTGCGTCCACGAATTCGGCAACAGCTTTTGTTTGTATCAATTCCTTCATTAGCGGAATTACGCAGACTTTGTTTGCGTGGCGAAAGTCTGGCTAACGAAATATCCAAAACAACATCTGACCTAGCCAACGCAAAGCTGCGACCTTTTACTCGACGCCAAATCAATGACATTCAAGCTAACACCGAACTAATAGATAATTTTTCTCCCATTGAAATAAGAATATCGATGTTAATGATCCGAATAGTAATTTAGTACGTATACGCCACGGGTTGCAAACGAAGATTAAACCATTTTTGAAGCATATAATTCCTTACCAAGAACGTTTGGAAACCTACAATAAAGTTAGAAAGAGAATTTTTATTGAAGAATCATAACAAAATGATGACCCAAACAGATCATCGCTGTGAATAAGAAATTTTTGGAAGAATGTTAAAAGAACACAACGCACTTTGAAAAACTGGTCTGTTCATTACAGAAGAAGCGTTTTGATTTAAGACCTTATGCTGAAATAGAAATACTCAATTCGAAACATTTAGGATTGCTAGACAGCGGCGCACAAATGTCATATCTAGGAGGCCTCTTGGCCAAGAATGTAGTTGAAACGGAAAAATTGAGACAGAGAGAAATATCTATTTGTACAGCCGATGGACAGAAACAAATAGTGTTTGGTAGCATTGATTTAATAGTTAAATTTAAAGATATGCGAAATACGATAACATTTTTTGTAATACCGACTATGAGCCAAAATGTAATTTTAGGCGTGGATTTCTGGGTTAAATTCCAAATCGCACCCCATGTAATATCAGATATTTCCCTTAATGAAGAGTGTTTAGTTGAAAACTCAGTTCCTTTGAATGCTGAGCAACAGCGTCAGTTAAGTTTTGTAAAGAATAAGTTTCCTAATTGTGAAAAAGAAGGGTTAGGAAAAACAACTCTTTTGGATTATCAGATTGAGTTAGAACCAAATGTTCGTCCGATTAAGCAGCGACACTTTCCGATTTCACCAGCAGTCGAAAAGCTCGTTCATGCTGAAATCGACGAGATGCTAAAACTTGGGGTAAGAGAAGAAGCTCCGAATAGTCCATGGTCCAGTCCGGTAGTCCTAGTTAAAAAGCCAAATAAAGTTCGCCTATGTCTTGACTCTCGCAAAGTAAACAGCGTAACAATTAAAGATGCATACCCACTTCCACATATTGACGGCATTCTTAGTAGAATACCCAAAGCCTAATATATAAGTTCACTAGATCTACGATGGGCTTTTTGGCAAATTCCTTTAGCTACCGACAGTCGAGATTATACTACATGCTTTACAGTCCCGAACCGTCCGCTTTATCGGTACCGAGTTATGCCTTTCGGTCTTTGTAATGCTCTTCAAGCCCTTTGGACCGAGTAATACCACCTACACTCAAAAATCAGGTGTTTGTATACTTGGACGATCTTTTGATTGTGTCCAAGAATTTCGATATGCATATGTCCGTTTTAACTGAGGTTGCTCAACGGTTAAGAAAAGTCGATTTAACAATTAATATAGCAAAAAGCAAATTATGTATTAGAGAAGTCCGATACCTAGGATACATTGTTGGAAATGGAATAATAAAAACAGATCCTGATAAAATATCCGCGGTTACAAATTACCCAACCCCTACTAATGTCAAGCAAGTAAGATGTTTTTTAGGAATGGCTGGATGGTACCGTAGGTTTGTCCACAATTATGCCTCATTGACAACACCATTAACTAATTTGTTAAAGAAAGGTAGAAGTTTTGATTGGAATGACGAAGCTAAGAAAGCATTTGAAGCCCTCAAAACAAAACTTTGTACCGCCCCAGTCTTGTCAAGCCCTAACTACTCAAAACCTTTTGTGATACAATGTGACGCCAGCAAATTAGGTGTTGGTGCGGTGTTATCGCAGAAAAATGATGAAGGCATCGAAGTCCCAATAGCATATTTTTCACACAAGCTGAACAAAGCTCAAAGCAATTACAGTGTCACAGAGTTAGAATGCCTCGCCGTAATATTAAGTCTGAAGAAATTTAGAGCATATGTTGAGGGACAAGATTTTACGATAGTAACAGACCACGCCAGTTTGCAATGGCTGATGCGACACACAGATTTGTCTAGCCGTCTAGCACGATGGTCATTGTAATTGCAAGGATTTAGGTTTGGAATAGAGCATAGAAAAGGCCAACTTAATATTGTGCCTGACTGTTTATCTCGCCAAAATTTTGAAGCACTCGCTGAAGTTTTAGATTTAGAAGTTCGTCCACTAGTGGATCTTGAATCCTCCGAATTTCTGTCCGGAGATTATAAAAATCTGATAAAGCAAGTCCAAGACAGCAAATGTCTATTGCCAGATATACAGGTCATAAACAATCAGGTCTATAAGAGAACCGAACACCCAAATGGCAATCCGGAAAGGGAGTCATTTAATTGGCCAAATATGACAGTAGATGTTAAAAACTATATTGCTCGCTGCGAAATATGTCGCCAAAGCAAATCGCCAATGACATCCCAATACAAGGTACAACGACCATTCCAAAAACTCTACGTAGACTTCTTAGGTCCATATCCCCGATCTAAGCAGGGCCATATGGGAATTTTTTTCGTTCTGGACCACCTAACGAAGTTTCCTATACTTAAACTTGTTAAAAATTTTAATACAAATGTTGTTTGCGATTTTCTTCAACATCAAGTTTTCAATATTTTCGGAACCCCAGAAATTGTGATGAGTGACAACGGAAAACAATTTAAATCGATACAATTTAATAGCCTCTTATCATCACGCGGCATCAAACATATATACACAGCGCTGTACAGCCCACAAGCAAACGCCAGCGAGCGTGTAAATAGATCAATAATAACAGGAATTAGAGCTTACTTGAAAAACGACCAAAGCCGTTGGGATAGTCATCTTCCAAACATTGCTGAAGCTCTTCGAAGCTCTCATCATCAGTCGATAGGTTGTTCACCTTATTTCGCGCTATTTGGTCAACAAATGATTTCACACGGCGAAGAATATGACTTATTACGCTAATTTCAGACCCTTGATGATATTATCTTAGACAGAACAGACAAATTGAAACTAATACGACAATCACTTTCTGACAATATTCAAAAGCCCTTCGAAAATTCGGCCAAACGCTATAACTTGCGCAGCACTGACAAGATATTCAATGTAGGTGACACGGTATTTCGAAGAAACTTTGTTTTAAGTGACTCATCAAAGAAGTTTTGCGCTAAGTTCGCACCGAAGTTTGTCAAATCAAAAATTGTTGCTATGAAAGGTAATTGTATGTATGAATTAGAAGATAGTGACACAGGAAAGCGTCAAATATACCATAGAAAAGACATACAAGGATACACTAACAAGCTGCGCACCGCACCAACGCTTTAGGTGGAGGGGTGTGTACGACCGTACATATATCTAAATAAACAAAAAAAAATTCTCAGGACATCAGTATAAATTTCTTTTAATTTTCTTTTCACATCATTATTCCTTCATCATTATTAGCAAGGATTATTTACCAAGTAAACCTCTCTATCGACTAGTGCTTACTGCACACAGCGAATGACCATATGATAATGACATTCGCAAATGACTTGACAAGCCCCAACTTCCGTTCTTCTTCATGATCCAAGCGTGATCTGCAATTTCACGTCCTTTTCTGAATAGCCTTCGTGGAGTCAACATTGTCAAGTCTTTATTTCAAGAACTTAACCAAAGTGTTAATAGTAGTATTACCCGAAATATTAGCAATTAAATATATAGATAACCATCGTTGAATATTTGATTTTAAAGTGAGTATTAAAAATTAAGAATAATTGAAACCTATCTGTGTTTGGATAAAGTGGAATTATTACAATGGTGATTTTTTTTGGTAGATCATACAAAGTGTTTATTGTACGTCATCCAAGCGCCATAAGACGTAAGCTTACCCACACCGTTCGACCCAAGTGGTGACGCTGCAAGTGGTTACAATCAGCATCGGATGAGAAACCAACCTAAAATACTCGAATATAAAATCATTGATACGTGTTGAGCCATAGTAACTAGCGTACATATAAAAGCTCAAACCATGGAAAATAAATTCAACTAACAAAGACCATAAACTCGACTAGCGACGATAAAAGTGCTGACGAAATTAAATTAAAAGGAATACTTTAGAAGTGGATTAGAAAATGCTACAAAATATATAAATTTTCAATAATGTTCTAAAATAGTTTAAACTTAACCTTTGTTAGCATCAAATTCATACATCAGCAAGACACATACGAAAATAACCAAAACTTAATAATTAACTGGATAATAATCATTAGAACCATGTGGTAAAACCACATGGGCCAATGATATTACCCTTTACTGTCTCTGCCTCTCATCCTCAACAGGTTATCAGCAGTGTAGACATATAAACATACATATTTGCACGTTTATTTTTGTCTCTCCTCCGCATTGAGATGCTAAAAATGCACTAACTGAGAGCAGCACATGTTATTACCAATGCGTGTACAGCTAGTGCACAAATTATTATGACCACTGCGGTCGCTCAATATTTTGTATTTGCATTTTTATAATTTTAAAAACCTCCTTTGAAAATAATGTGAACAGATATTAAAGTTTATTAATTGAATAATTATGAACATAAACTATTAGGACTAACATAGCATTAATTTATATTCATATAAAAGTGTTCGAATGGCAATAACAATTTTTATTTAAAACCATCAAGTAGACCCATTCCAGCGGTGGAGGCTTTCAACGCATCGTGGGAGTATGTAAACATGCACCCAGAGTAAGTTGTTATTTTTATATGCACGTACATATATATTTGTAATATTCTTGTTATTACCATTCAAATGTAAGATCACTCTCACAAGTTTATTTTTATTTTTAATTTCATTCATAAATTCGTTTTTTTCCACATACGTACATACCTATATATATCTAATTATTTATGTATATCTGATATATATAGGTATATATATACCTATATGGAGTAAATAGTAGTATTTAGCGTAAGTCAAAGACCACATGAAATGTTGAGGTAGGTCGTATATTAGAAACATAAGTTGTATAGCATATAAATTATGTCGCATTATCTTAATTGATTTTTTTTTAAGAATTAATAATAATGAATGAAGCTAATGAACGTTATTGCATTTTGAAGTGAATAAGTAAATAAATTCGATACGACTCATGTATGTTTAACCTGAAATTGTGGTCTAATTGGTAAGGGCCTGAAATGGATCAATGGGGCTTCTACAACAACAATAAAGCCAAGGTAGGGTGGGTAAAGTCGCAGCCATTAAAATATACATATGCGCTGCAGGGCACGGTAGACTTTGGGCTGGAATAATTGGGGTTTTTGGTTAAGTTACAAGCTGTTTTGTTGCTTTTTCTCAGTGTGCAGAAACACTTACCTGTTGTATCATTTGGCTTGTGGGGGTAACTGTGATCCTGTTGACTTTGTATTGAACCCACGAGCTAGCAGATGCTAAGGGCCTATATGCCAGTGCACACGACCTAGTCGCAGGATCGTCCAAAAGCAGTCACATACCCATGAATTTCTCTTTCAGTGGCCTTAGTGGTCATCTAACCAATGGAAAATCATAACAGATAAAAATGGCGCTCAACGTGGGGCCTGGCCCGATCCGCAGGAAGAAATGATCGAAGTATTGCAGAATACAACTTAGTTATCGCAAGTTATGGCCTCCGTATATGATTCGTTCATTGAATCGTTTTGTTCTTCTGAAGTAATATAATTATGATAGTAAATTCAACTTATGTAACAGAAGCTAAAATTTTGGAATTTTTGACAGAACAAGCTATTATTAGCCTATGTTATTACCAGATTTAGATATAGATATTAGAAATGAATATATAAGTTTTGTTATTTTGATTGTTTGTTTTTGAGTGTATGACTTAGCTGGAATTACGGTGTTTTAGATTATATATCTTGATTCCGTACCGCGAGGAATAGTATACTCATAAGGAATTTTATCAAACATATTATTTTCTTTGTTATGGATTTTGTAATCCAGAACTTACTTCTCGGAATGTGGTTGCAATTATGCTAAATGCAAGTTGACAAACCAGAGTTTGTATCGAAATACAAAATACGTAATCTTTCTCAGTTTTCCTTCATGAGACTTTCTCCTTTTTTGGATAATTTAAGATTTTTTGTTTGCTATATTAACCATTTAGCCATTAGATATTTAAAAGCCCAGACAGAGATAACTCATCTATCTCTGTACCCAGAGTTTATTTTGCCATTTAAGATGCCATCTCACTAACCCTTAAATAGTCACACCAAATATTTTGATTTTTTTTTATTTTGATTCTGATAATTTTTGCTGATGTTTTTGCTGCTGCTGAATATATTTTGGAATTTTGTTATTGATTATTTAATTGATACTTATATATAGTACTAGCTGACCCGGCAGACTCCGTACTGCCTCATCCATAAATAAAAAACCTAATCTTTTGTATAAAATGATTTTAAAACAAACAAATCGAGTCCGTATTTAATAAAAAAGCATTTATTGAATAAAGCATGAAGTTTTATTATTATTTTCGATACATCATGTTGCTTACTTACAAAACAGAGTTTTCCTGAAATACTGGCAATTTATAAGGTTTAAATTTGATATTCACAGACACACACCATTAAAATACAGTCTGTTAATTAATTTAAAGTTTTCTCATAAACTATTGTATATTTTTTGTTTTGTTTTGTGGTGCGTAAATAAACAAAGAAGATGGTTTTCCGACACGCGAACACGCGACGTATAATTGTCCATGCGCGAAACAGGGAAACTCCAAGTTGATTCCACAAACTTCTAACGACTGTCCTTGCGATTTATTTATAGTCATCGTATAGTCATAGTAAGTCCGTTGGAATCATCGGTATCCGCGGGATCAAGACATCCTCTCCTTTGTATTTTCCTTTTATGATTGTCGCCTCAATGACGTTATTCATCAGTCTTTTCGCAGCCAGTCTTGTTCCATTGCATAGCCGAGGTTGATTAATGTTAAGCAGCATGATGACAACTGATCCTACTTTTAACTGCAAATTGTGAGGTGGTAATCCAGGCAATTCCAGTGAATTTAAAAACTCAGTGGGATAGTTGACTACGTCATCCTGGTTCATTACGGTGTCGACTGATTTGAAGGAAACCAACTGTCCTGGAAGAAAATTCTGAATGGTCGCATTAAGATCCTCGACATCTTTATTTTTCGCTGCTAATATTGCTCGTTCACCCAGCCAATTATGGTTATTGAACTTTTGCGCTATATCTGGGAAAACTCGCTGAATAAGCTCCACTTTTGAGTCTGTGATGTGACGGAAATCTGTAGGTGATGTGATGAATCCGGTCGAGGACTTTATTATTTCCAATGTCTAACAACTGATTCGCAAACACATTTGCAGTTTCATCTTGTTGCAAAAATACTCGCATGTTAGTTGTTAAGTGGAGTGTCTTTACGTACTGCCACAAATTTGATGATTTTAGACATGCGTTTAGTTCATTAGCAACAGTTGATCGGGGAATAACTGGAAGAGTCTGACGAAAATCACCTGACAACAGAATCATAGCCCCACCAAAAATATTTTGGTTGTCACGAAGATCTTTCAACGTTCTGTCCAGTGCCTCCAGTGACCTCTTATGGGCCATTGTGCATTCATCCCAAGCAATCAATTTGCATACCTGTAGGATCTTGGCCATTGCGCTATTTTTGGCGATGTTGCAAATTGGTGTTTCGGTGATTTGCATGTTTAGTGGTAATTTCAAGGCAGAATGTGCAGTTCGCCGGCTCTCTAGCAGAGTCGCAGCTATTCCAGATGAAGCCAACGCTAGAGCAACATCATTTCGCGATCTGATCCTCGCCAAAAGCAATGAAATTAAAAACGTTTTTCCGGTTCCTCCGGGAGCATCAAGGAAATAAATTCCACCAGATCCACTGTTCACAGCTTCTATCAAAGTGTCGTAAGCAATTCTTTGTTGTTGATTTAATTGTGGAACTGTTTCGGCCAATGCTTCAATGTCGTACTGATGTTCTCTTTGCAACTCGTGCATATGACGATTGGGTGCTGTCATTCCCAAACACGACAATACTTTATTTGCCATCAATAAACACATATCTTCTATCATGATCAATGTGTCATTGTAAATTTCTTCAGTCATTTGTAGTGTAGGATTCAAAGTTTGACGGCGCAAACGATGCAAAACATTCGCAGACATGACTTAACCCACAAATCTTTTGGATTCGAGGGGAAACATGTCGATATGATAATCGCAAACAATGTACGAATTTGATGCGGGGATGAAGATATTACAGAATCCTTGAGCGTATCATCCCAGTGCGAATCGTTCTCAAGTAAATGTAATAGTTGACATGCCTCACGGTAAGTCGCACACAGCTGTCCATTAACTGTTCTCAGTTGTTTAAACGATGTCGGACCACGAACATTCACCAACAACAACCGCAAATAATAACATTCATCGGTATTTGGATGTACTGTGTAGATGCGACCCAGAGCATCTGAAGCAAATACATTTGGATGTCCTTCAACTGGTGTTCCTTGTTTTCGACGCTGAAACGATTTCGATGGTGCGTTCCATGTGTAATAGCGTGGCATGTCAGCATACAGCAAAGTGCGAGCAAATTCATCAGTTTGACAGACTGTGAAGAAACTTGTTAGTGTTGTCGACGGTGGATGTGAAGCCCTGTCTGTTTCGGATCGCAGTATTAGATCCTCCAACGCGCACGCGAATTTGAACTTTATGCAGCGGATTACAAATTGACTCTCCATTTTATTTAGAAAACGTTTGTATGGGAAATAGAAAAATGCTGTTTTGAGGATTTTCCCGGCAATTATTCGAATTTTTCTCACCTTTTAAACCTTCCCTAGACCTCCACGAATAATTAAAGACCGAGATAAGATAAATCCGTTCAGCTGTTCTCGAGTTTTAGCGAGACTAACGAACAGCAATTCATTTATATATATATAGATATAAATAATTAGAGATTTTGGAGAAAAAGATATATTTTAACTTTACTACTAAATTTTTTTTCGGGTTTTATAAACCATTTTGCAGTCGTTATTGTTTTAGGAATTTTTTTTGAGTTTTTGAAGCTTTGAATGTACACGTACATTTGATCGCATAAAATTAAGAATATAGGGATTAATTTTTTTTGTATATTTTTGCTTAACTTTTATTTGAGAATTTTATTAAACGATGCCGTTGCCGCAGAGTAAAGAATCTCTTTCAGCTCAGGCAAATACCTGCATTATATGTTCAGAAACTTTGTCTAAAAGAAATGATGTTCTAACTACTGCTTGCTCTCATCGCTTCCATAGAAGTTGCCTCTTATCCTACCTGAAAAGTAATTCGACTTGTCCTCAATGTAGAGCCACTTGTCATAGTAGAGAATTTCACCAATATACTGGAGCTCGAACACGTTCGCACACAACTTTCCTAGAAAGTCAAGCTAATTCCAGTAACTTAGGGATCCAAAATACGCATACTAATGCTGCTGAACAACGCCAGGAGCGTGCGGCTAGCATGCCAGGTAGTGGCCTACAGTCGACCAGTATTAACAACGCATCGCAAGACGAAGATGAGTCTCGAGTTAGAAAAATCGTTTCTGCTAAGCAAGCTACAATGGTAGAGAATCTTGAAAATAGGATTACTCAGATATTAGAACAGAAGTTAGAAAGCAATCTAGCGGCTTTATTGGATCGATTGAATGTAAGCCGAACTTCTCAAGCACTTCCGACAGCTAACAGTAGGAATGTCGCCAATACGCCACCTGTAAATAATCCACCTAATCGTCCTACCCCATTAGAGCCTAGGGATATGACACCTTTACCAAATCAGAGCAATAATAACTTCCATGAACAAATTGACCATTTCCGTTTCAGTAACAGTCCTAGCGTTCTAAGTCCGGGACGAGCAGCGCATTTGATTTCCATTTGGGAAATTAAATTTGATGGTACTCAGCGTTTGTCAGTAGATAGTTTTATTTACCGTATAGAATCGCAAGTGACTGATACGTTAGGTGGAAATTTCGATTTGTTATGTGAACATGTGCAAAGCCTATTCGTTGACGAGGCCAAAAATTGGTATTGGAGATATTGTCGGTCAGTCAAAAGAGTAACTTGGCCATCACTTTGTGAAGCCATGAGAACAAATTTTCAAGAATACCGTAGTGACTTTGAAATTAAAGAGATGATTCCTGCTCGAAAACAAGGTCATAGTGAAAGTTTTGACGACTTTAGAAATGCCATACTTAGACTAGCTGAACCCTTACAAGTGCCTTTCGTGGAAAGCGAGTTGATAGAGACCATGCAACATAATTTGCGTCCACGAATTCGGCAACGGCTTTTGTTTGTATCAATTCCTTCATTAGCGGAATTACGCAGACTTTGTTTGCGTGGCGAAAGTCTGGCTAACGAAATATCCAAAACAACATCTGACCTAGCCAACGCAAAGCTACGACCTTTTACTCGACGCCAAATCAATGACATTCAAGCTAACACCGAACTAATAGATAATTTTTCTCCCATTGATCAATAATCAATCCAAATTGACGAAATTTCTAAGCAGAAAAATAGAGGAATACTAGTTTGTTGGAATTGTAAGCAAAACGGACACAGATATTTTGACTGTCTTGAAGATAGAAGAGTTTTCTGCTACGGTTGTGGTACTCCCAACGTGTATCGTCCAAAATGCCAGATTTGCCAATCGAAAAACTTGAGAACGAGCGAGGATTCGCCGCAGAACCCTCGCAAAGACCAAATTTAGTAAAAACCAGTGCAAATAAGAATATCGATGTTAATGATCCGAATAGTAATTTAGTACGTATACGCCACGGGTTGCAAACGAAGATTAAACCATTTTTGAAGCATATAATTCCTTACCAAGAACGTTTGGAAACCTACAATAAAGTTAGAAAGAGAATTTTTATTGAAGAAACATAACAAAATGATGACCCAAACAGATCATCGCTGTGAATAAGAAATTTTTGGAAGAATGTTAAAAGAACACAACGCACTTTGAAAAAACTGGTCTGTTCATTACAGAAGAAGCGTTTTGATTTAAGACCTCATGCTGAAATAGAAATACTCAATTCGAAACATTTAGGATTGCTAGACAGCGGCGCACAAATGTCATATCTAGGAGACCTCTTGGCCAAGAATGTAGTTGAAACGGAAAAATTGAGACAGAGAGAAATATCTATTTGTACAGCCGATGGACAGAAACAAATAGTGTTTGGTAGCATTGATTTAATAGTTAAATTTAAAGATATGCGAAATACGATAAAATTTTTTGTAATACTGACTATGAGCCAAAATGTAATTTTAGGCGTGGATTTCTGGGTTAAATTCCAAATCGCACCCCATGTAATATCAGATATTTCCCTTAATGAAGAGTGTTTAGTTGAAAACTCAGTTCCTTTGAATGCTGAGAAACAGCGTTAGTTAAGTTTTGTAAAGAATAAGTTTCCTAATTGTCAAAAAGAAGGGTTAGGAAAAACAACTCTTTTGGATTATCAGATTGAGTTAGAACCAAATGTTCGTCCGATTAAGCAGCGACACTTTCCGATTTCACCAGCAGTCGAAAAGCTCGTTCATGCTGAAATCGACGAGATGCTAAAACTTGGGGTAAGAGAAGAAGCTCCGAATAGTCCATGGTCCAGTCCGGTAGTCCTAGTTAAAAAGCCAAATAAAGTTCGCCTATGTCTTGACTCTCGCAAAGTAAACAGCGTAACAATTAAAGATGCATACCCACTTCCACATATTGACGGCATTCTTAGTAGAATACCCAAAGCCTAATATATAAGTTCACTAGATCTACGATGGGCTTTTTGGCAAATTCCTTTAGCTACCGACAGTAGAGATTATACTACATGCTTTACAGTCCCGAACCGTCCGCTTTATCGGTACCGAGTTATGCCTTTCGGTCTTTGTAATGCTCTTCAAGCCCTTTGGACCGAATAATACCACCTACACTCAAAAATCAAGTGTTTGTATACTTGGACGATCTTTTGATTGTGTCAAAGGATTTCGATATGCATATGTCCGTTTTAACTGAGGTTGCTCAACGGTTAAGAAAAGCCGATTTAACGATTAATATAGCAAAAAGCAAATTATGTATTAGAGAAGTCCGATACCTAGGATACATTGTTGGAAATGGAATAATAAAAACAGATCCTGATAAAATATCCGCGGTTACAAATTACCCAACCCCTACTAATGTCAAGCAAGTAAGTTGTTTTTTAGGAATGGCTGGATGGTACCGTAGGTTTGTCCACAATTATGCCTCATTGACAACACCATTAACTAATTTGTTAAAGAAAGGTAGAAGTTTTGATTGGAATGACGAAGCTAAGAAAGCATTTGAAGCCCTCAAAACAAAACTTTGTACCGCCCCAGTCTTGTCAAGCCCTAACTACTCAAAACCTTTTGTGATACAATGTGACGCCAGCAAATTAGGTGTTGGTGCGGTGTTATCGCAGAAAAATGATGAAGGCATCGAAGTCCCAATAGCATATTTTTCACACAAGCTGAACAAAGCTCAAAGCAATTACAGTGTCACATAGTTAGAATGCCTCGCCGTAATATTAAGTCTGAAGAAATTTAGAGCATATGTTGAGGGACAAGATTTTACGATAGTAACAGACCACGCCAGTTTGCAATGGCTGATGCGACACACAGATTTGTCTAGCCGTCTAGCACGATGGTCATTGCAATTGCAAGGATTTAGGTTTGGAATAGAGCATAGAAAAGGCCAACTTAATATTGTGCCTGACTGTTTATCTCGCCAAAATTTTGAAGCACTCGCTGAAGTCTTAGATTTAGAAGTTCGTCCACTAGTGGATCTTGAATCCTCCGAATTTCTGTCCGGAGATTATAAAAATCTGATAAAGCAAGTCCAAGACAGCAAATGTCTATTGCCAGATATACAGGTCATAAACAATCAGGTCTATAAGAGAACCGAACACCCAAATGGCAATCCGGAAAGGGAGTCATTTAATTGGAAGCTATGGATTCCTAAATCTTTAGTGTCCAATGCTATCGAGAATGCTCATTGTCCTCCTAACAAATGTCACGGAGGTATCGCAAAAACCCCAGAACGGTTACGGAATAACTTATATTGGCCAAATATGACAGTAGTTGTTAAAAACTATATTGCTCGCTGCGAAATATGTCGCCAAAGCAAATCGCCAATGACATCCCAATACAAGGTACAACGACCATTCCAAAAACTCTACGTAGACTTCTTAGGTCCATATCCCCGATCTAAGCAGGGCCATATGGGAATTTTTTTCGTTCTGGACCACCTAACGAAGTTTCCTATACTTAAACTTGTTAAAAATTTTAATACAAATGTTGTTTGCGATTTTCTTCAACATCAAGTTTTCAATATTTTCGGAACCCCAGAAATTGTGATGAGTGACAACGGAAAACAATTTAAATCGATACAATTTAATAGCCTCTTATCATCACGCGGCATCAAACATATATACACAGCGCTGTACAGCCCACAAGGAAACGCCAGCGAGCGTGCAAATAGATCAATAATAACAGGAATTAGAGCTTACTTGAAAAACGACCAAAGCCGTTGGGATAGTCATCTTCCAGACATTGCTGAAGCTCTTCGAAGCTCTCATCATCAGTCGATAGGTTGTTCACCTTATTTCGCGCTATTTGGTCAACAAATGATTTCGCACGGCGAAGAATATGACTTATTACGCAAATTTCAGACCCTTGATGATATTATCTTAGACAGAACAGACAAATTGAAACTAATACGACAATCACTTTCTGACAATATTCAAAAGCCCTTCGAAAATTCGGCCAAACGCTATAACTTGCGCAGCACTGACAAGATATTCAATGTAGGTGACACGGTATTTCGAAGAAACTTTGTTTTAAGTGACTCATCAAAGAAGTTTTGCGCTAAGTTCGCACCGAAGTTTGTAAAATCAAAAATTGTTGCTATGAAAGGTAATTGTATGTATGAATTAGAAGATAGTGACACAGGAAAGCGTCAAATATACCATAGAAAAGACATACAAGGATACACTAACAAGCTGCGCACCGCACCAACACTTTAGGTGGAGGGGTGTGTACGACCGTACATATATCTAAATAAACAAAAAAAAATTCTCAGGACATCAGTACAAATTTCTTTTAATTTTCTTTTCACATCATTATTCCTTCATCATTATTAGCAAGGATTACCACCTAGTTATTTATTACCAAGTAAACCTCTCTATCGACTAGTGCTTACTGAACACAGCGAATGACCATATGATAATGACATTCGCAAATGACTTGACAAGCCCCAACTTCCGGTCTTCTTCATGATCCAAGCGTGATCTGCAATTTCACGTCCTTTTCTGAATAGCCTTCGTGGAGTCAACATTGTCAAGTCTTTATTTCAAGAACTTAACCAAAGTGTTAATAGTAGTATTGCCCGAAATATTAGCAATTAAATATATAGATAACCATCGTTGAATATTTGACTTTAAAGTGAGTATTAAAAATTAAGAATAATTGAAACCTATCTGTGTTTGGATAAAGTGGAATTATTACAATGGTGATTTTTTTGGTAGATCATACAAAGTGTTTATTGTACGTCATCCAAGCGCCATAAGACGTAAGGTTACCCACACCGTTCGACCCAAGTGGTGACGCTGCAAGTGGTTACAATCAGCATCGGATGAGAAACCAACCTAAAATACTCGAATATAAAATCATTGATACGTGTTGAGCCATAGTAACTAGCGTACATATAAAAGCTCAAACCATGGAAAATAAATTCAACTAACAAAGATCATAAACTCGACTAGCGACGATAAAAGTGCTGACGAAATTAAATTAAAAGGAATACTTTAGAAGTGGATTAGAAAATGCTACAAAATATATAAATTTTCCATAATGTTCTAAAATAGTCAACGCAAAGCTACGACCTTTTACTCGACGCCAAATCAATGACATTCAAGCTAACACCGAACTAATAGATAATTTTTCTCCCATTGATCAATAATCAATCCAAATTGACGAAATTTCTAAGCAGAAAAATAGAGGAATACTAGTTTGTTGGAATTGTAAGCAAAACGGACACAGATATTTTGACTGTCTTGAAGATAGAAGAGTTTTCTGCTACGGTTGTGGTACTCCCAACGTGTATCGTCCAAAATGCCAGATTTGCCAATCGAAAAACTTGAGAACGAGCGAGGATTCGCCGCAGAACCCTCGCAAAGACCAAATTTAGTAAAAACCAGTGCAAATAAGAATATCGATGTTAATGATCCGAATAGTAATTTAGTACGTATACGCCACGGGTTGCAAACGAAGATTAAACCATTTTTGAAGCATATAATTCCTTACCAAGAACGTTTGGAAACCTACAATAAAGTTAGAAAGAGAATTTTTATTGAAGAAACATAACAAAATGATGACCCAAACAGATCATCGCTGTGAATAAGAAATTTTTGGAAGAATGTTAAAAGAACACAACGCACTTTGAAAAAACTGGTCTGTTCATTACAGAAGAAGCGTTTTGATTTAAGACCTCATGCTGAAATAGAAATACTCAATTCGAAACATTTAGGATTGCTAGACAGCGGCGCACAAATGTCATATCTAGGAGACCTCTTGGCCAAGAATGTAGTTGAAACGGAAAAATTGAGACAGAGAGAAATATCTATTTGTACAGCCGATGGACAGAAACAAATAGTGTTTGGTAGCATTGATTTAATAGTTAAATTTAAAGATATGCGAAATACGATAAAATTTTTTGTAATACTGACTATGAGCCAAAATGTAATTTTAGGCGTGGATTTCTGGGTTAAATTCCAAATCGCACCCCATGTAATATCAGATATTTCCCTTAATGAAGAGTGTTTAGTTGAAAACTCAGTTTCTTTGAATGCTGAGAAACAGCGTTAGTTAAGTTTTGTAAAGAATAAGTTTCCTAATTGTCAAAAAGAAGGGTTAGGAAAAACAACTCTTTTGGATTATCAGATTGAGTTAGAACCAAATGTTCGTCCGATTAAGCAGCGACACTTTCCGATTTCACCAGCAGTCGAAAAGCTCGTTCATGCTGAAATCGACGAGATGCTAAAACTTGGGGTAAGAGAAGAAGCTCCGAATAGTCCATGGTCCAGTCCGGTAGTCCTAGTTAAAAAGCCAAATAAAGTTCGCCTATGTCTTGACTCTCGCAAAGTAAACAGCGTAACAATTAAAGATGCATACCCACTTCCACATATTGACGGCATTCTTAGTAGAATACCCAAAGCCTAATATATAAGTTCACTAGATCTACGATGGGCTTTTTGGCAAATTCCTTTAGCTACCGACAGTCGAGATTATACTACATGCTTTACAGTCCCGAACCGTCCGCTTTATCGGTACCGAGTTATGCCTTTCGGTCTTTGTAATGCTCTTCAAGCCCTTTGGACCGAATAATACCACCTACACTCAAAAATCAAGTGTTTGTATACTTGGACGATCTTTTGATTGTGTCAAAGGATTTCGATATGCATATGTCCGTTTTAACTGAGGTTGCTCAACGGTTAAGAAAAGCCGATTTAACGATTAATATAGCAAAAAGCAAATTATGTATTAGAGAAGTCCGATACCTAGGATACATTGTTGGAAATGGAATAATAAAAACAGATCCTGATAAAATATCCGCGGTTACAAATTACCCAACCCCTACTAATGTCAAGCAAGTAAGTTGTTTTTTAGGAATGGCTGGATGGTACCGTAGGTTTGTCCACAATTATGCCTCATTGACAACACCATTAACTAATTTGTTAAAGAAAGGTAGAAGTTTTGATTGGAATGACGAAGCTAAGAAAGCATTTGAAGCCCTCAAAACAAAACTTTGTACCGCCCCAGTCTTGTCAAGCCCTAACTACTCAAAACCTTTTGTGATACAATGTGACGCCAGCAAATTAGGTGTTGGTGCGGTGTTATCGCAGAAAAATGATGAAGGCATCGAAGTCCCAATAGCATATTTTTCACACAAGCTGAACAAAGCTCAAAGCAATTACAGTGTCACATAGTTAGAATGCCTCGCCGTAATATTAAGTCTGAAGAAATTTAGAGCATATGTTGAGGGACAAGATTTTACGATAGTAACAGACCACGCCAGTTTGCAATGGCTGATGCGACACACAGATTTGTCTAGCCGTCTAGCACGATGGTCATTGCAATTGCAAGGATTTAGGTTTGGAATAGAGCATAGAAAAGGCCAACTTAATATTGTGCCTGACTGTTTATCTCGCCAAAATTTTGAAGCACTCGCTGAAGTCTTAGATTTAGAAGTTCGTCCACTAGTGGATCTTGAATCCTCCGAATTTCTGTCCGGAGATTATAAAAATCTGATAAAGCAAGTCCAAGACAGCAAATGTCTATTGCCAGATATACAGGTCATAAACAATCAGGTCTATAAGAGAACCGAACACCCAAATGGCAATCCGGAAAGGGAGTCATTTAATTGGAAGCTATGGATTCCTAAATCTTTAGTGTCCAATGCTATCGAGAATGCTCATTGTCCTCCTAACAAATGTCACGGAGGTATCGCAAAAACCCCAGAACGGTTACGGAATAACTTATATTGGCCAAATATGACAGTAGTTGTTAAAAACTATATTGCTCGCTGCGAAATATGTCGCCAAAGCAAATCGCCAATGACATCCCAATACAAGGTACAACGACCATTCCAAAAACTCTACGTAGACTTCTTAGGTCCATATCCCCGATCTAAGCAGGGCCATATGGGAATTTTTTTCGTTCTGGACCACCTAACGAAGTTTCCTATACTTAAACTTGTTAAAAATTTTAATACAAATGTTGTTTGCGATTTTCTTCAACATCAAGTTTTCAATATTTTCGGAACCCCAGAAATTGTGATGAGTGACAACGGAAAACAATTTAAATCGATACAATTTAATAGCCTCTTATCATCACGCGGCATCAAACATATATACACAGCGCTGTACAGCCCACAAGGAAACGCCAGCGAGCGTGCAAATAGATCAATAATAACAGGAATTAGAGCTTACTTGAAAAACGACCAAAGCCGTTGGGATAGTCATCTTCCAGACATTGCTGAAGCTCTTCGAAGCTCTCATCATCAGTCGATAGGTTGTTCACCTTATTTCGCGCTATTTGGTCAACAAATGATTTCGCACGGCGAAGAATATGACTTATTACGCAAATTTCAGACCCTTGATGATATTATCTTAGACAGAACAGACAAATTGAAACTAATACGACAATCACTTTCTGACAATATTCAAAAGCCCTTCGAAAATTCGGCCAAACGCTATAACTTGCGCAGCACTGACAAGATATTCAATGTAGGTGACACGGTATTTCGAAGAAACTTTGTTTTAAGTGACTCATCAAAGAAGTTTTGCGCTAAGTTCGCACCGAAGTTTGTAAAATCAAAAATTGTTGCTATGAAAGGTAATTGTATGTATGAATTAGAAGATAGTGACACAGGAAAGCGTCAAATATACCATAGAAAAGACATACAAGGATACACTAACAAGCTGCGCACCGCACCAACACTTTAGGTGGAGGGGTGTGTACGACCGTACATATATCTAAATAAACAAAAAAAAATTCTCAGGACATCAGTACAAATTTCTTTTAATTTTCTTTTCACATCATTATTCCTTCATCATTATTAGCAAGGATTACCACCTAGTTATTTATTACCAAGTAAACCTCTCTATCGACTAGTGCTTACTGAACACAGCGAATGACCATATGATAATGACATTCGCAAATGACTTGACAAGCCCCAACTTCCGGTCTTCTTCATGATCCAAGCGTGATCTGCAATTTCACGTCCTTTTCTGAATAGCCTTCGTGGAGTCAACATTGTCAAGTCTTTATTTCAAGAACTTAACCAAAGTGTTAATAGTAGTATTGCCCGAAATATTAGCAATTAAATATATAGATAACCATCGTTGAATATTTGACTTTAAAGTGAGTATTAAAAATTAAGAATAATTGAAACCTATCTGTGTTTGGATAAAGTGGAATTATTACAATGGTGATTTTTTTGGTAGATCATACAAAGTGTTTATTGTACGTCATCCAAGCGCCATAAGACGTAAGGTTACCCACACCGTTCGACCCAAGTGGTGACGCTGCAAGTGGTTACAATCAGCATCGGATGAGAAACCAACCTAAAATACTCGAATATAAAATCATTGATACGTGTTGAGCCATAGAAACTAGCGTACATATAAAAGCTCAAACCATGGAAAATAAATTCAACTAACAAAGATCATAAACTCGACTAGCGACGATAAAAGTGCTGACGAAATTAAATTAAAAGGAATACTTTAGAAGTGGATTAGAAAATGCTACAAAATATATAAATTTTCCATAATGTTCTAAAATAGTTTAAACATAACCTTTGTTAGCATCAAATTCATACATCAGCAAGACACATACGAAAATAACCAAAACTTAATAATTAACTGGATAATAATCATTAGAACCATGTGGTAAAACCACATGGGCCAATGATATTACCCTTTACTGTCTCTGCCTCTCATCCTCAACAGGTTATCAGCAGTGTAGACATATAAACATACATATTTGCACGTTTATTTTTGTCTCTCCTCCGCATTGAGATGCTAAAAATGCACTAACTGAGAGCAGCACATGTTATTACCAATGCGTGTACAGCTAGTGCACAAATTATTATGACCACTGCGGTCGCTCAATATTTTGTATTTGCATTTTTATAATTTTAAAAACCTCCTTTGAAAATAATGTGAATAGATATTAAAGTTTATTAATTGAATAATTATGAACATAAACTATTAGGACTAACATAGCATTAATTTATATTCATATAAAAGTGTTCGAATGGCAATAACAATTTTTATTTAAAACCATCAAGTAGACCCATTCCAGCGGTGGAGGCTTTCAACGCATCGTGGGAGTATGTAAACATGCACCCAGAGTAAGTTGTTATTTTTATATGCACGTACATATATATTTGTAATATTCTTGTTATTACCATTCAAATGTAAGATCACTCTCACAAGTTTATTTTTATTTTTAGTTTCATTCATAAATTCGTTTTTTTCCACATACGTACATACCTATATATATCTAATTATTTATGTATATCTGATATATGTAGGTATATATATACCTATATGGAGTAAATAGTAGTATTTAGCGTAAGTCAAAGACCACATGAAATGTTGAGGTAGGTCGTGTATTAGAAACATAGGTTGTATAGCATATAAATTATGTCACATTATCTTAATTGATTTTTTTTTAAGAATTAATAATAATGAATGAAGCTAATGAACGTTATTGCATTTTGAAGTGAATAAGTAAATAAATTCGATACGACTCATGTATGTTTAACCTGAAATTGTGGTCTAATTGGTAAGGGCCTGAAATGGATCAATGGGGCTTCTACAACAACAATAAAGCCAAGGTAGGGTGGGTAAAGTCGCAGCCATTAAAATATACATATGCGCTGCAGGGCACGTTAGACTTTGGGCTGGAATAATTGGGGTTTTTGGTTGAGTTACAAGCTGTTTTGTTGCTTTTTCTCAGTGTGCAGAAACACTTACCTGTTGTATCATTTGGCTTGTGGGGGTAACTGTGATCCTGTTGACTTTGTATTGAACCCACGAGCTAGCAGATGCTAAGGGCCTATATGCCAGTGCACACGACCTAGTCGCAGGATCGTCCAAAAGCAGTCACATACCCATGAATTTCTCTTTCAGTGGCCTTAGTGGTCATCTAGCCAATGGAAAATCATAACAACGTATATGACATTTTTGCAGCGAATAAAAGGAAATTCTCCACTAGGCAAACCAGTGGTATCTGCTCAACAAGATCCGAACCTAAAATAGAAGGAAAATTAAAATCTAAAAAATTTTTAAAGAAGTTACTTACCGAATAGATGAATGATCCTCGTGGCTGCAAGAAAATGGCGCAGGAAATTTCAGCTGCGCCGCTGCTTCAAATATGACAGAGTATCATTCACAATAAGTCTCCAAACAAAGTCTCATTTTTACAGTGATGTTGCCAGCCTAACGTTTTTTAAGTTTGTTATTTTTTTACTACATCACAGATCGTAAAAAGGGAACTCCTCAGCGCATTTTTTTTTTCTTTCTAATGATTTTATTTGCAAAATTTTTAGAATGTTATATAAATAAACAACTTTCCCAAGTACAATACACACAATAGAATTATGCATAATTCCCACATCGTTACTGATAACTTTTTGCTAAAATATTGCAAAAAATATACTATGCTCTTAATATTGCAGTACATTGGCATATATTTATATATGTATTATACATTTTACAAACAAATGTAAAATATTCGAGATAGGTTGTTTTTTATATACTTTATTTTTTGGGGTGGCAGGCCAAGTTGCTGAATTAACAAAATTCACCAACATAAAACCAACCACAACTCTCCCACAGGTCACAGGGCATTAACCTTAGTGAACATACGGGGGGGTTGCTCGCTGCTCATACATTACCTATCCATTTTGAGCACGCACTCCCAGAAAGCTCTTTTTTAATTTTTTATTTTTTTGTTCTACACAATTTTAAAATTGTTGTAAACAAATTAAAGCACCATATTTTTATAAACGCTAAGCACGTAATTTGAGATAGCAAGCTAAGTTTAACTCATTCAACTTACTTGCCAATAAAAATACCTTCAAAGATTATTTCGCAAAATATACACAATAATTATCAATTGCGCATTGCAAATGTTCTCGCAGTGTATTTTATGCTTTCGAAACCGTGCCATTTATCAATCACGGCAAACTGCCTGACGCCGATAATGCATGCGCTAATTATATATATATGTGTATTGCAAAATTTCTTATTAGCAAATTGTAGAAGTATTATTAATATTCTTTAATAAAGCCATTGTACTGAAACTAATTCGAACACTTTCTTTTCTTTTAATTGTTTTACGTGTGAGCGCCAATATCGCCCGCACGTAAATAAATACAGATAAGTTAAGGTATGAATAAAAATAATTGTAGAATATGAAATTGAAACAAAAAAAATCATGTGTGGTTAATTTTCTTTAGTTTTTGGAGTGTGTGGCCTGCGCCTGAACACATGGGAGGACGTGGAAGTGATGACGGGCTGGACATAACAAAGACAATTATCAAATCAGGGGACGCTGCAAGAAATAAGGAGTCAGGCCAGCGTCTACGGCTTCTGTACATAATACACAGAAGAGGGTAGGCAGACTGCATCGATGGGACAGGCATCTTACTTAGTTTTCGTTCATTACTTACATCTCTTCATTTCTGCTTATGTTTTATTTCCTCATTGACTGGTTCACATATCAGATTAAAGGAGATCGGCATGAGTTTTTTTGTTTGTGTGGCGAAGTAGCCGGATGCAAGATGACCCACCCCAGCCGATGAGCTAAGCCTGCAACCACAAGCATGCCGACTTGACACTCCGCTCTTCTATTAACATACGGCTACACAACAACTTCAGCTGACCCTTACACCGACTAAATCGGAATGGCTCCACTGAAGTTTCCTCTTTTAAGACCATAACCAAAGGCTCCAAACGAGAAAGCACCTTACACAAGGGATTCTAACGTTTCCAGGGGGCGCGACGTTGAAGCTAGAGTAGGAATTTAGTATAGCCCCGGGACTGTAACAACATACCCAGAAGGTTGACTACACGCCATCACATAAATCACCTAAATTAAAGTTAATTACAAAAAAAAAAACGATTTCGCCAAGTCTTAGTAAGTAGTTAAGAATATATGGAGGCCGATTATATAGGCAGAGTCAAATTTTTATCGCATATACTGAGACCTCCTTAAAGGAATATGTAAAACGTTGGATGACATACAAGCAAGCTCTACTTCGCACAGATATCCTTAGCATGGAATATGCCAATCTTGTGTTGCGTAACCTTTCACTTCTTTCATAAAATAGCCTCTTGATGTGGCGCAAGCATTTGACAAAGTGTAGTATGATTAAAAAATCATTATCTTACACGTTCCACAATATCCTTGAATCCTACTTATCCAAAAGGCGGTTCACAGTAAAAGTAAATGAATACATAACA
Organism: Ceratitis rosa; assembly: GCA_037013455.1. Taxonomy (NCBI): domain Eukaryota; kingdom Metazoa; phylum Arthropoda; class Insecta; order Diptera; family Tephritidae; genus Ceratitis; species Ceratitis rosa. The sequence goes on along the minus strand of JAWMAG010000097.1, from coordinate 293,579 downwards.
GAAGAGTGTCCAAATACGCCAGGTGTTCCGCAGGGTTGTGTTCTTGGACCAATATTGTACATACTGTTTACCGCAGATATTCCTAGAAGTGACGAAGTAATTACGTCAACATTTGCGTATGATACTGCTATACTAAGTCGACATAAATGCCCCATTACAGCTACAAAAGTGTTACAGCAGCATCTTAAACTAGCTAGCGAAATAGCGCATAAAAGTTAATGAAAGCAAGTGCAAACACATCACTTTTACATTAAGGCCAGAAAAAGTGTCCTACTGTTAACCCTTATGTTAGTAACCAACTTTACTGACGTCTTTTAGCAACCGGGTACCCGGGTATCATATTATATATAAATGGGTTCATATATGTACATCGCAGTACGGAAACGTTGTCAATCAGTAAAACTTTCAAAAAAATCTTTACCCATGAAATGGTTGATATAATTGTCCGTCACACTAACAAAAAAGCTGAAACCATTTTCCAAGAATATAATGCTGACCATCCAAACTCACCGCACCCGTTACATGCGCGTTACAATACCCGAAGTTTATTCGTTCTTCGGTAACTTGATTTGCGCTGGCGCAAATAATTCAAATACAGACCATACTTTTGACATGCGGCACTCCAATTCTTATCCTCTGTATCGCGCGACGATGGGGTTGACGAGATTCCATAATATTCTGCGTTTTTTGAGATTTGACGACAGTAATACTCGAAGTCAACGTAAAAAAGAAGACAAGGCAGCTCCAATTCGTGATGTGTGGACAATGCTGAATTCTAATCTAGCTCAGATGTACAAACCAACCGCAAACTTAACGATTGATGAACAACTATATCCATACCGTGGCCGTACTGGGCTTACTCAATACATACCATCGAAACCAGCTAAGTATGGTATAAAGATCTGGTGGATTTGTGATGCAGAAAACGCATATCCTTTGCAAGGGATTATGTACACTGGTAAAACAGATAACACTCGAGAAAAGAATCAGGGTGAAAGAGTAGTGAAAGAATTGGCGGCTCCGTACCGAAATAGTGGTAGAAATATTGTATCTGCATGGATAATTTCTTTACTACTCTACCCGTTGCTAAACATTTAGTATCGTGGAAAATTACTATTGTTGGCACGGTAAAAAAAAAATAAGCCTTAAATACCTAGTGTTATGGGAGTAAATAAGACAAGGGAGCAGTATTTCACAGTTTTTGGATTTCATGAAAAGGTTACCATGTGATCCTAAAAAAATAAAGCTGTCAATCTGATGTCTGCGATGCATTCCGATGCATCAGTTGGTGATGCTGCTAAAAAGAAACCAGAAATAATTAATTTTTATAATAAATATAAAGCTGGCGTTGATACAATGGACCAAATGGTGCGGAGAAACACCAGTCAACGACGATCTTCGAGATGGCCAATGGCAATGTTTTTCAACATGCTAGACATTTCTGCACTTGGGGCATATACAATTTATTATGAAAATAATAAAATGATTGCCAAAAAAACGACAGAACGTCGTTAATTTATGCGTAAGCTAAGTGAAGAACTAGCATTGCCGGTGATTGAACATCGTACCGCGAATCCACAAATAATGCGCCATTTCTCAACAGAGAATGCCATTCAAAGTATTTTAAACCATGCACTGACAGAACCAGTCGTGGTAAATCCTGGTCCACAGGCTCCAAAAGATAAAACCGGAAGGAAAATAGTAGTAATATAGAAGACGGCGAAAGACACGTAAGGCTTGTGCCAATTGTCACCAACCTGTTTGTGACGAGCACTCAGTTAATCGTGTAGAATGTGTTCAATGTCATTAATTATAAAACAATGTAATATGTTTTAATAAACTTTAGTTGCATGCATTTATAGAACTTGTATTCAATTTATTTCCTATGCTTTCCACTGTACCCGGGTACCCGGTTGCTAATGGCGATGGCTGGAGTTTAAGCTTATTTAAACAAAAAAAAAAATTAAAAAATAAATCAATTAAATGAACTCACAACTAGCTTCCTTTTATGTTAAAAAACGACGATTAGAGAGCTTAAAATGAAATATTGAACTTTCTTTAAACTATTCACACAGATACACCGCGTTGGTACCCGGGTACCCGGTTACTAACATAAGAGTTAAGCTCAACAATGTGTCGATACTGCAATCTGACGAAATTACATACGTGTACCTCGGAATCCACTTGGACAGGCGCTTAACCTGGAGACGACACATTGCAGCTAAAAAGCTACAGCTTAAACTCAAATCCGTCCGTTTACATTGGCTTTTAAACAAGAAGTCTTGACTTAGACTTAGCAGCAAAGTCCTCTTATATAAAGCAACAATAAAACCGATATGGATGTATGGAATCCAGTTATAGGGCACAGCTTGCAGGACGATTATAGATATAATTCAAAGATTCCAATCGAAAACGTTAAGAGTAATAACGGGCGCACCATGGTACATGCGTAATGAAAATATTCGTAGAGATGTAAATATACCTACCATCAAGGAAGAAATTGAAATCGCAGCAAAAAAATACTTAACAAAACAGCGTAACTATCCGAACCCTTTGGCTAACACCTTAGCCCATGCAACAAGTCAAACCCGCCTGCGGAGAAGAGACAAAGCAGCATTCTAAAGAGCAACGTCAGGCCAGCAGCCCATTCCTACTAATGGGCTTTATGTTTTAATTTAGTTTGAGATTTTATTACTTATTGTTAGGCTTCCGAAGAGGAAGGAGATTCCACAAATAAACATTAATGTTTCAAAGAAATAAATAAATAAATAAACCATATCGTCAAGTCTTCGTTAGAAGTTAAGAATATACGGAGGCCGACTATATAGGCACAGTCAAATTTTTATCACATACGTGTACACTAAGCCTACTCTAAGGAATATTTAAGGCGTTGGACGACATATAAGCTAACTCTACTTCGCAAAGGTATCATTAGCGTTTGTCGCTTGTTGCCTCAATCTCATAATCCATGCCCTTTAAAGAGACCAACTTTCGGTATATCTCGTATGATGCGGCATGCTGTATCATATGCATTCCGAAAGTGGCCTAATACGACGAAGTATTTATTGTAGAGTGCTGCGTCGCTAACATGTTTTTTCCCTGCTTCTTTGGTTTTCTTTTATGAACAACCTTATTATCTGTAACTCAGATCGGTTAGCCCTCTCTGCAGCATTACCTTGGGGTGAATAAAGTTCAGACATAGCTGCATAAAGGCAGCTTCTATTCGTGATGTCGAAGGAGGATTAAAAATCGACGAAGAGGTGTTCACGGGTCTTTTCCAAGATTTTGCGCATGGTGAATATCTGGCCAGTGGTTGATTAACCAGGTCTAAAGCCACACTTGTTAGGTCCAATCAGTTTGTTGACGTTGGGCTTTGGTCTTTCACACAGTACGCTCGACAGGACCTTATATGCGATATTACTGAGGCTTATCCCACGGTAATTGGCGCAGCCTGTGGGGTTTCCTTTTTTATGAATTTTGCAGAGCACACTTGAAGTATGATTTCGTCCGACCATATTCTGCAAAGTAGCTGATGCATGCACATCGTCAGATTTTTACCGCCATGTTTGAATAGGTCTACCGGTAGGCCGTCAGCTCTACCCGTTTTGTTTTTTTTTAAAGCGGGCGATTGCTATTCGAACTTTTTCATGGTCTGGTAATGGAACGTCTTTTCCATCGTCAACGATTGGGGTTTTGGGTTCACCAGCTATTGGTGTTCCATTTTCACTGCTATTAAGCAGGCCGGAGATCGTTTCCTCCATAAATGCAATATACCCTGTGCATCGGTTGCTAGATCACCTCTTTGTGTCCTCCAAGAGTCTGCTCCGGTCCTGAAACCTTCTGTAAGCCCTGGTATTTTCTCGTAAATTTTTCGAGCAATACTTTTGTCGGCCAGCTTCTCAAGCTTTTTGTCTGCAGATGCGTCTAGCTTCCCTTTTTAATTCTCGGTATATCTTTCCCATCCTGCACGTCTAGTGGTCGATCGCAACGTTGCCAGGTAGGCAGTCTGCTTTCTCTCCACTTCGACACTGCGGTCCTCATCGTACCAGCTATTTTTGCGACTTTTCTGAATTCCAATAGTTTCGTAGGAAGCTTGAAATGCCTTATACCGAGTTGCTCTCAGAGAGCAGGAGTGCAAGTCGAGTGGAAAACCGCTCGGCAGTCTGTTGTGATTGCAGCTTTTTGGCATCGAAGTTTCCATGTGTTTGTTGACGGGCGTTCTTCGCTACAACAAGATAGTGGTCCGAGTCGATGTTTGGTCCTGAACACTGGAGACATGTCTTCCATCTTCCACAACTTGAACGATCTGGTTTTGGGTTTTTCGATTAAGGGACAGCCAAGTAGCTGGATGTATTGTTTTGTGCTGGAATCTAGTGCCACAGACAACCATAAGTCGGGCCCCGGCGAAGTCGATCTGCCTCAACCCATTAGGGGATGTTTCGTTGTGGAGGATGAATTTTCCGGCAGTTGTGCCAGAGATACCTTCTTTGTCCACCCTGGCATTAAAATCGCAAAACACGTTTTTCACATAATGGGGCGGGGAGGCAGCGCTCATAAGTAGGCTCCAGGCTCTTATAAAAGGTATCTTTTGGCCAAACCGTGCTACTGTTCCGTCGGTACGTGGGCGAAAAGCAAAGATATGTTAAAAGGTTTTGCTTTGATGTGGATTGTGGCAAGACGTTCATCCACCAGGGTGAATGCCAGTATTCGAAGACGGAGTCTCTCTCCTACCACAAATTCGACACCAAATATGCGCTCTTTTTATATGAATGTCGTAGTTAATGTCACAAAGACAGGTGGGCAGTGGCACAATTCCAATTAAGGTATCGGAAATTCGACGTGCATGCCCTCAAATCATGATGCTTTCAACGTTTGCGGAGGTCGTTATCAGAAGGTGGTCTCCCATCCGATGTATGAATAAATTTTTCATTGGGGCGCACAACCTCGCGAGCCGCTTGCTACAAGACAGATGCCCGTTCGCAGCCGCACCCCTGGTGAACAGACGCTGCAATTAGACTTCAGCGGACCCTTAAACCGACTAAATCAGAATGGCTCCACTAAAGTTTCCTCTTTTTAGGCCGTAACCCAAGGCTCCAAACGGGTAAGCATCTTACACAAGGGATTCTAACGTTTCCAGGGCGCGCGATGTTGACGCTAGAGTAGGAATTGAGTGTAGCCCCGGGACTGTAACAGCATACCCAGAAGCTTGACAACACGCCACCACATGAATCACCTAAATTAAAGTTTATTAAAAAAAAAATAAATAAACGATATCGCCAAGTCTTAGTTAGTAGTTAAGAATATATGGAGACCGATTATATAGGCAGAGTAAAATTTTTATCACATACACTAAGCCTCCTCTAAGGAATATGTTAGACGTTGGATAACATACAACAAACTCTACTTCACAAATATATCTTAGCGGGGTATATGCCAATCTTCTTCCCATTCCCTAGCTAATACATAGCGTTTCCTATGGTGTTTAGGACGACCCATTCCGCATGTTTTGCTGCCAGTTTTAGATTGTAATTCTGTATTTGCGTACTTCGCTTGAAACTTCGGCGATATACCACTTGCCCTATCTGGAATTTTTTGTCTCTTTTTACTTCTTTTATGAAATAGCCTCAGCTCTTTTATTACCTTATTTGTAATTAATTGAAGTTTGTCGCTTGTTGCCTCAATCTCACAATCCATATCCTTTAAAGAGCCGAGTGGCATTACCTTGGGGTGAATAAAATGCGGTTTTTAGGTGACAGACGCCGTATTTCGAAAGAAAGCCGTTGAGCATTTCAGAAACAAATTGTTTTCCGTTGTCCGAGTACACGTATTCAGGTATACCAAATAAATATTTTATTACTCGGCTACCATTACTGACCAATGTTTTGTGGTTGCCACCGTGACCAGCTGTCGGGGAACTATGGAAAGATTCCACTAGTCCCAGTCGCAGCTTCGTCGGAACCCAAAGCTTCCAGGTATGGTCTGCTTGAAGTTCGTCCACACTATTAAACTGTGTTTGTCAGTATACATATCCCTCTGAGATGCAAAGATCTGGAAGTTCGCCATTATTTTCAGTCACTATCTTTTTTAAATACTCATATACTTCCGAGGTAAAGAAACAAGATTTCAGGCACATATGTAATGATGAGTCATCTAACTCCAATTCTTCCATATTCACCTTCGAACGCGTGTCTGGGACAACATTCTGCGCTCCTTTTCGGTGTTCGATTGTCACCTCCACTTTTTATTATTAACCATATGTATGTGCGTATGTACATACGTACATACATATGTATACCTACAGTGGCTGTTGGTCAAGCGCCTACCAACAACCACACACGCTAACAAAACAAACTACCGCACAAAAAGGAGATGACAAAACTAACAAAGCGACCGGCCAGCTTAGTGAAGACGGCGTGGGTCGCTAGCTATGCACACTAACAAAACTATTCGCAAGGAAGGAAAACAACAATAAGTGAATTTTACTAACGCTGGTATAAACAAATGCACGACGACAATTAAGCAACGATATAAACCAAAATAAACAAAATATATTTTTGGGGTGCACCCGAGGTGTGGTCCAACCAAACTGGTTACGAACCTACCTTTAACCCGCCTGTGTGACTGGGCTCTGGGTGCGGGATGCTAAAAGGATGGGTGTGGGAAAAACGAAAGGAACGACACTGTCGGCACGACAAAAAAAAACGTAAAACAACAATGAGTGATACTTATGGTTTCTAAGTCGGGTGTGAGTACCCAACTTCGGTGCTCCTCCGGTGATGCCGCCAAACTCCGGTTCCGCCACTAGAACCACTAAAAAAATCACTATGGGCTTCGACTGCCCTAATTTGTCCTGATACAACAAAAAAACTAGGCTTCAACTGCCTCTTCTATTCACTGCCTCGTCTGGCCAAACACTACACAACTCGAATTCGAAGTGTGTATTGGTGCCCAATCATTTGGCGCCGCCCCCATTACCCAAAGGGACAGAGTTATATAGCGCACGCCACCATGGCACACCAAGTACACTGGGATAATTTTCCCCTCGCCATATAAAAAGAAAGCCGACACCCCTTTTTACGGAATACCCGCGCACAGCATTCCGTTTCCCTAATATTTGTTAGTGGAGGAACCGTTTTGGCGAACATCCCCTTTTGGAGACTTATACCACTGGGTAGGCACACACCGAGTGCAACCGTGCCAACCATTCATGGCTTTGAATTATGCAATTATTTGCCGACAGATGCCACTGCCAACGTTTGGAGTGAAAGGAATATTAGGCAAAACAAAGGAAATGAACAAACAAACACAAAATAAGTTTTTGTTGCGGCCAGTACGCGACACGATTTTCAAATCAAAGCTTTGGAGTTTTCGACTTCACCTTGTATTTCTGCCGTATACGTGTAAGTCATTTCAACTGACATGGTCTATATTAATTGTAAACGGGAGACCTTCAAGGCATGGCCAGAAGTGTGAAGAAGACCTACGATTGCAGCGTAACATTGAAGTTCTGTAACACTCTAATTATTTTGAGCTTTATTTAATTTAGCGGAAGCACATGATATGGATCGTCGTCCAATTGAAAAAGTTCTCCCCCCCACCGTCGATCGATGTGTCACACAGTATGTAGAACTGTCTGTTGAAGTCTGGACGTGTCAGTACGTGTGCCGATATTAAACATTGTTTGAGCTTTTCAATCGAACTCCTGGCCTCGTCAGTCATTGAGAGAAGAAATTTTCTGAACACACTAACAAATCGTCAATATACACAAATACATATTCACATATCGAAGCGGGTAACTTTGTCCATTAAACAACACATTCTTTGGGCTGCATTGCACAATCCAAACGGCACCACTGTGAAATGGTATAGTTTTCAACCCGGTGCAGTGAACGGCGTCAGACATCTTTCAGGTTGAAAGAAAGCCGGCAAAATTCGGGAATGTTTTGTTTAACCGGTAAGTTTTCATCGATCACCTCAATTATGTGCTCCTCTAAACTTGTGCGACTCAGGCCCAGCACTGCGAATTGGAATTGTTGCTTTACCTCTTCGAGAACGATGGTTTGCTCTTTTGTCAGTACGTGTAGCACAGCGTCAAAGGACAAGTGACCCTCGCCAGGAAGGAGATCCGCAACGACAACGTCATTCAGACTTCCATTCACACCTTTGCTCACCGCACTTATTTCCAAAGTTTGCCAAAGGTCGATCCCTAAATAAACCTTTTGCTGCAGACCAGACACTACGAAGAACTCTAATTCCTTAGTGGTATTGTCCCATATTACTGATAGTTTTATGGTGCCAATCACAGCGGTCTTTTCTCCATTGCATCTGATAGTTTTGGCCTTAATCGGAATAATTAAATGTGATTTTCCTTCTAATAAGGTATTTGCGTTCTTGCCTAGGCAACTGGCTCCTGCGCCTGAATCTTAAAGCGCTAGTACTTCTTGTCCTCCTGTTATTCTTTTATCGTCGAAACTATTTTTTGTAAATTCTTCTATAACTCTTCTTCTTGTCTCCATTTTCTCAATCTTCTTAAAGTTTCTGCTATTCTTTTTATTTCGCACCTCCTCTAAGAATATTCGCTTACGTACATTCCCATAATTTATCTTTCGCTGGTGAAGACTTTTTACCTCTTCTTTTTTTCTACCCGTACCATTCTTATCAATTTCGCTTTCCGTTTACTTTCTTAAAACCATATTTTCTGGCTTCCGAACTACTCTCTTCCCGGCTATCTCTACCACAAACAAAACTCAACATATTAAGGAACGATGACTTACACTTGGTTTCTCTCTGGGCTTCTGCAGGGTTTTTGCTATAGTGATCCACTGGTATATCATAGGAGAAACACAATATTAGGTGGAATGGTGACGGACAAAATTTTGATACTGGACTTAGATGAACTAGAACTAACAGCCATGGAAGTGGACGTGGACGGTGTAACATCAGACTTCCCCTGCATTGCGTGTTGCTGTTTTCTCTCGACCTTACTTCTTCTACCTGTTCCCTTGACTCTATGTCTATTTCGTTTATGTTTCTCCCTCTGCTCTTATTTTCCTTTATGAACTTTTCGGCAATTTTGCATTCCGCCTTAAGTTTAGCATCTTTGATGCAAATGTTAAATTCGCTATATAGAATTTTACATTTCCGCGGATTATCCTTACCATTCCCTTTTCAGGGATTTTCTTATGAAGTCTAAAAGTCACATTATGGATCTCGCTGTAAAAATAATCGAAATTCTCCCCGCGTTGCTGCTTTCGTTCCACTATCTCACAGACAATTTCATTTTCAGACTCAGCAGTTTTGTAATGGCTTAGCAGTTCCACCTTGAGTTTGAAATACTTAAAGACGGCATTATCGACATATTCCTCGAGCACTTGCTAATACCTTTTTAAGACGGCGCCGGAAACCAGACAGTGGAAGTCCGTGAAAAGCTGGAAGAAGGAGATTTTCTGCTCCCAGAGCTTTTCAACACTCATCCCCTTATTAAAACCGTCAAACTTAATAATGCCATTTTTCCAGGTCGATCTTTTTCCACCTAGGAGGCTCAGCCGATGTGTGCTCAGACCTTTCGCTAATCTCACCGTGATTACGATCTTCTCCTCGTTTCCTGACCTACGGAGTTGATGCTACCCTCGACCGATGACCTAATGCTTGAGCAGATGTTTCCAATTCAGCAACTCTATCGCATAGATTCACAATGTTCTCTCGTGTGTGCCGTAATTTGTTCATGCTCTACGACATCATTTCGCCCTGATGCTTCACCATAGTCGTTAGTTTATTTAGCTGCTGTACGCTCGCTATTAGCTGTGTGCACTCACGGTCATTGGATTTGGAACCACCAGATGCCGGGTCTCTAGGTGGATTACTCTTCACGGAGAAAAGCTGAGGCAGTTGTTAGTCTATGGCATCGAATCCTCGTCTGTGACAGCTATGCGGCTCGATCCAAGTCTTCTTCTTCTTTATTGGCGTTGGCACCGCTTACGCGATTATAGCCGAGTCAATTATAGCGCGCCATTCATCACTTCTTTTCGCTGTTTGGCGCCAGTTGGAAATGCCAAGTGCACCCAGGTCACTCTCCACTTGATCTTTCCAACGGAGTGGAGGTCTTCCTCTTCCTCTGCTTCCACCAGCGAGTACTGCATCAAATACTTTCAAAGCTGGAATGTTTTCATCCATTCGGACGACATGGCGTAGCCAGCGTAGCCGCTGTCTCTTCATTCACTGAACTATCGTCGTATAGCTCATACAGCTCATCGTTCCAACGTCTGCGGTATTCGCCGTTGCCAATGCGCAAAGGACCATAAATCGTTCGCAGAACTTTCCTCTCGAAGACTCCTAGAGCCGACTCATCAGATATTGACATCGTTCACGCTTCTGCGCCATATAGTAGGACAGGTATAATGAGCGACTTGTAGAGCTTGGTTTTCGTTCGTCGAGATAGGACTTTACTTTTCAATTCTGCGTTGGATTTCAAGGCTGACATTGTTGTTTGTATTAATGCTGGTTTCTAGATAGACGAAATTATCTACGACCTCGAAGTTATGACTGTCAACAGTGATGTGGGAGCCGAGTCGCGAATGCGATGACTGTTTGTTTGATGACAGGAGATATTTTGTCTTGCCCTCATTCACTACCAGACCCATTCGTTTCGCTTCTTTATCAAGTCTGGAGAAAGCAGAACTCGCGGCGCGGTTGTTGAGGCCAATAATGTCGATATCATCGGCGTACGCCAGCAGCTGTACACTCTGTATTGTATAATATAGTAAGTGACGTTACAACTTTGAATACCACTTCGTCGGTACGTTGAAGTAACCAAAAAGCACTTCAAAGCTTGTCACCTCCACTTCTGACACAATATGTATGTACGTATATACGTATGTATGGCTTTAACCAACAATCACACTACCCAATGATCAAACGAAACTCCGCACAAAAAGGAAGGTGTGAATGGTAGATTGGCACAATCAACGCTGAGTTACAATGAAAGACACCCAAACATCATCCCAACTAAATCGAGGTTCTGCCAACTATATTTAAAGTTTATGCACGAACTGCTTCTTCACGCAGAGACACGTTTGATGCTTCAAATGGTCAGACCAGAGTTCTTGATTCCGAAGCTCAAGCCTCTGATTAAAAAGTGCATTTTTCAATGTAAGGCATGTACGTTTGACAAGCAAAAGACACGCACGCAAATCATGGCCGCTCTACCCCCTGAGCGTTGCATATTCACGCTCTCTTTTTCTACAACCGGAGTAGACTTTGCAGGGCCATTTCAAATAAAAGCTTCAGTCTTGAGGTCGAGCACTTATTTCAAAGGCTATGTTGCAGTCTTCGTCTGATTTGCAACGAAGGTCGTGCATTTTGAGCGATGTTCAGATCTGACAACTGAGGCATTTCGAACAGCGTTTGCACGTTTCGTCGGACGACACTGATGACCTCGCCGCACTTACTCCTGGGCATTTTATCCGAGGCGCACCGCTTATGGCCATTCCCGAGCCAAACGCGATCGACCTTTCATTGACCAATCGATAGGAGAAGTCAAAGTCAAAGTCACAGTGAGATCCACAACCAGGCGACTTGGTAGTAGTCAAAGAAGACCCACTACCACCCACCGAGTGGCGACTCGGTCGAATTAAAAATGTTGGCCAGATAACCACATTCGAGTTTTGGATGTACGTACCGGAAACGGGGTTATCACGTGCCCGCTTGTAAAGTTATGCTTTTTTCCTACTGGGCATACTTAGCTCACAGGATAACATAGCAACAAAATACAAATAAAACTTCCATTTGTTTCAGGGCAAAACTAATACTAATACTAATACTGTCCGCGCTATTCTTTGATCTTTTCGTTTCAGAAAATGGCGACAAAAACGGCCGTAGCCTTGGCCCCGACGGCAGAGAGAGAAAACTGCCTCCAGTGTAGACTCTGCCACAAATATCACCCTTTGCGCATGTGTGGCGTATTCAGAGCGATGAAGCCGCCGCAATGCCTAGTAATAGCCAGGGCGCAAGGCTACTGTATCAATTGCTTGGCGTTGACGCACACGACGGGCGAATATGATTCGTCGAGTGGCTGTAAACGCTGTCATAAAGCGTATCACACCACCCTAATAGTGTGATACCGCCAGCTATTAAACGCGCAAAACAACGTACGCCTCCCACCAAGAAAAGGCGCTGAGACCCAAGGCACCGAGAAGCGGCAGCGACTCCAGTTTCAGCTCCAGCGGGGCGACCGCGAGGAGAGAAGACGCGCACTGCTACGGGCTTACAAACGGCCGCCTTCCGCAACCGTGCGGCAAGAGGCGCAATCGGAGACGCCATCCGGGCCCTGCATACGCTACAGGATGCGTTGAGCAACGCATCCCTGCAGGGCGAGGAATATGTTTAAGCGCCCTCTTTAACCGCCGTAAATTTTAGTGTAACTGCCGCGCGCGTGGAATTACCCGTCTGTTCCCACTATTTCCGTGTGTCCCATCACGCGCCAATTCCCATATCCTTTTTGGCCTGAATTTCGTTAGCCGGTCGACAGCTTAGCGGCGGCCGTTCGAGCTAACGAAAAATCAATATTAAACGCGCACGGTGGATTTAAAACCGCGGTTATTGTGTTCTATATAGATTAGTAAAAATAAGTTAAGTGAAGTTAACGTATTAAAGGAAGTTAATATTAAGTTAATTAAATAAAAAAAATACCTGTGCTTGAATTGTAAAAGGAGAAGTGTGTGTTATTATTAAAACCTTTGGGCCCGCTCGATAGCCGGCACCACCTTACTTCCTTCAAATCCTTAGCGACTTAAGCACTAATATTTTATTTATTTTAACATAAATGGTATCTCCTGCAGAATAATTTTTAATTTCAGATCTTTGCTTATTATGGTAAGATAAGTCAATCTCCTATTTCCTTTTTAATTGAGCAATGTTTTTTGTCTTTGTTGTTCTAATTGTATAGAGTCAGTAAAAATTCTATTTCCAAAAAATATAGTTATTGGTTTGGTTTTTGTTGTACAATGGATTGATGAGTTATATTCTTGTACTGATTTAAATAGTAATTCCTCGAATGTTATTCCCATGCAAGTTGCTTTGAGGCATCTCATAATTTCAGAAAGTGTTCTATGGAATTTCTCTACTTGTCCGTTATTTGTGCTGCTATAAGATGGTATGGTATTAACGTTAATGGACATTTGGTCTTTAAGAAGGCATGACACGATAACAGAATTTAGGGATTTTTCATTGTCAATTACTACAAGTTTTGGTATTCAGAAGGCAATTATTAATTCTCTTATTGGGTCTTTAATATGTTATATGGCTTTACTTTGTATTATTTTAACCTAGGCATATTTGGGAAATTTTTCAATTGCTGTGAGGATCAATTTTTTTTCTGTTGAATAAATATCTATGTGGACGATGTCTCCTGGAGACTGAGGAATAGAAGTTTCTTGTATTTGTGGCTTTGGTGGGTGTCTATCGTATTTGCGTTCACGACATGTAGAACATTGTTTGACTATTTTTTCTATTTTAGAATGCGTGCTTGGAAAATAAAATTTTTGTAAAATTTGTGTTTTATTTTCACGACTAGTCCTGTGTGCTCTTTGGTGTTCTTTTATGATTATTTGGTCTTGTTCCGCCTCTGAAACTACGTCTTCAAGTAAAGTTTGAGTGAACCGAATTTTAACATTTGCGAATGGAGTGGATATATTTCTTATATTTTAAACATCAGACTTTCGTAGTGTAAAGTTCGTTAAGTAAACCTGGGTCAAGATATCTTTTGAATATATTTATAATGTCTTGTGTAGAGTAATCTGGTTTTGTGATGGTGTGTCTGTGAAAAGTTGGAAATGGTATTTTAAATGAGTAACTATCTTCGTAGTGAAACTGTAAAAATAACTGATTTTTGAATGCATTTATTTATTGGTGCCTCGGTTGCTGGGATGTGGTGATGAGAAGAACTTTCATCGCTGTGGTCAGTTGTTGACAATACATTGTGTCGGTATGTGGAGGTCTAGAGAGTGCGTCTGCTACGACGTTTGTCTTTCCTGGTTTGTATTTCATCTCGTAGTTATATTCTTCAAGGATACACTTCCATATCTTAATTTTGCTATTGTGATTTTTATTACCCAATGCAAAAGTGAGCGGTAGTTGATCTGTGAAAATTACGTCTTTTGCAGATCCATACAAGTAATTTCTTAGTGAGGTAAGAGCTCAGATGATTGCTAGCATCTCTTTGCAGTATAACTCTCTGCCGTTTTATTCAATGAACGGAAAATAAATGTAATTGGTTTCCTTGCTTGCTCAAGGACGGCTCCTAAACCGTAGTTGGATGCATCAGTACTTAAGTGGAATTCTTGTTTAAAATTTGGATATGCTAATACAACTTCTTTTGAAATTAATGAGGCTTTATTTTATTGAATGCATCTAAGGCGGTTCGGTCGAACACAACTGGCATTTTACTGGTGGCATTTTTGGACACGCGTCCATCTTCCCCTCTCAAGAGCGAGGTCAGAGATCTCGCTAATTTGGCGTAATCTCTGATGAAGCGTCAATAGTAGCCGAGAAAGGATCTCAAGTCTTTCGGTGTTTTTGGGCATGGAAATTCCTGAATTGCCTTTACTTTGGAGGGATTAGTTTTTATACCTGTGGGTGAAATAATGAAACCTAAAAATTCTATTTCTTTGCGGAAAAATTCGCATTTGTCCAACTGTACTTTCATATTCGCTTTTTCTAATGTATAGAAAATGATTTTGACATTTTGCCAAAAACAAAGCCACCTTGTTCGTCTTTGCCGAAAACTTTTATGTCATCAATATAAACATAACAAATTTTTCCTGTATTGTCTTTTAATATGTTGTCCAGAGCCCTTTGAAAGATGGCTGGTGCGTTTTTCAGTCGTTGTTAATTGAAGCTGTTAAGCTGTTTTCTCGATGTCGGATTTCTTCAAGGTAATCTGATGGAAGCCACTCTTTAAATCCAACACTGAAAAGTATGAGTTGTTTTCCAGTTGCGAGATTACCTCGTTAATTTCTGGGATTGGCAAGATTAGCTTGAAGGTCTTTAAGGCTATCGTTTCCGAATATGCCATCAAATGACTTCAAGGTGGGAAGCAAAAAGAATTTCAGGTTGGTGTCCTTTCTGCCAAATAAGTTGATTATTGTTTTATGAGTTATCTGTGTCTGTCCAGCTATTGAGTTTGCGAAAAATGGTTCGGTATTTGGGATTTATTTTAAAACAAAACGGGGTTGAATGTAATTTTTGCTAGATCCAGTATCTATTAACATTTTTTAGAATTTCACCGTTCTTCGTTCTACACTCAACATATGGTAACGAACAACTCTTCACCCTAAAAAATTGATATCAATGTGGTCATGTACTTCAAAAGGTTGTTCGGGGTATTCCTGCAGGTTTAACTTGTTTTCATCACTGGCTATTGCTGCACCATACTTCTGCATAGTAGGAGTAGATTATGGGTTTGCTGCGGACGTAATGAAGTGAAAGTCGTTTGGAAATTGCCTTCCAATCGAGTGGAGTATTATATGACTCCAACGCAATGTCGGCATTGCCAATAATTTTATTTCTGATTACGTGCAGGACTTCGTAGGACTTTGGAGATCCCCTAAGGGGTTCATATATCTGAAGGATGCGATCTAACCTTTTCTTCCAAAAGTTAAATTCTTCTGGGTTTCCAGAAAAAGCGTGGAGGCATCTGACTACGCCCGGAAATTCGTCTAGTTCGTTTATGTTGTGTGTCATGAACGGAACTATAGTTACGTCCGTCATGTCAGTAAAATTTGCATCCGGATTCGCAGCGGCTTGGAGTAGGTTTCGTCCTTCTGTTTTAAGCACATCGCTGACGACTCCAGTAATCATCTGAGTCAGTCGCTCCATCGTCATGTCATTAGTGGCATTAATAGGAATATTGGGTGATGAGGGTGGTGTGGGAGCATTAAGCATGCGAGGTCGACTTAAGTTGTTGGGGTTAGACATTATTTAAAAACAAAATAAATATAGTTTAAAAAAACTAAAAACACGCTTTTAAAGAATATTGTACTAAAAAGTTGAAAATAATTTTGAAAATAAACTTAAGACAATAGTATATAAAAAATACTTGTATAATTAAGAGAAAAGCGTGGGGCGCTTTGTACCATAATTTCCATATATCGAGTGCCTCACGCTTTTCTCTTAATTATACAAGTATTTTTTATATACTATTGTCTTAAGTTTATTTTCAAAATTATTTTCAACTTTTTAGTACAATATTCTTTAAAAGCGTGTTTTTAGTTTTTTTAAACTATATTTATTTTCAACTTTTTAGTTTAATATTCTTTAAAAGCTTGTTTTTTTTAGTTTTTTTTAAACTATATTTATTTTATATATTTTTCTAATTAACTCTATTTTGATTTTTTTTCTCTGAATTAATCAGAGAACGTATAATAATTATTAGTATGGATTATTATACGTTCTCTGATTAATTTTTTTAACGCCACGATGTATGCAACGATTCGCATTTCAAATATTTCATATTGGGATCGCGTCACAGCTAAAGGAATTAAAACTGACAGACATACATACTGACTGACGTACAAGTGAAGCTAATAAAAGCGTGTTAAAAATATCTTCCTTTTTCTGTCAGGTATTCTTATACTCTGGAGGGTCCCTTGGGTGGTGAATCGCAGAGTTGAACAAATATTATAAGAACTGGAGGATCCCCCATTAGGTGGTGAATCGCAGCTCTTTTTTTTATATTTAGTTATACGCTGGTCGAGCTTTAGTTATCTCTTTATTTTTATAATTCTCTGGAGGGTCCCGTGGGTGGTGAATCGCAGAGAATTTTTATGTTATAAGCGGGAGGGTCCCCCGAAGGTGGTGAACCGCAGCCTTGCTTACTATTAAATTATAGGCTGTGCAAGCCTTGTTTTATAGATTTTGTTAGTTACCTTAAATGTGAAACTTAAAACAAATTTTAGTTACTTTCCATTTACTTTGAAAAATTTTAATAAAATTTAATTTAATTTAAAATTTAATAATTTTTCTTTTGTTTTTTCCTTTAATTCTTTCCACTACTAATTTCTTCATTTAGATTTGTTTTTTTTTATAAATTTTGGATTTTCACCATGTT
Source organism: Ceratitis rosa (assembly GCA_037013455.1). Taxonomy (NCBI): domain Eukaryota; kingdom Metazoa; phylum Arthropoda; class Insecta; order Diptera; family Tephritidae; genus Ceratitis; species Ceratitis rosa. The sequence continues at coordinate 276,475 of JAWMAG010000097.1, read as the reverse complement.
ATCATTATTTTCTTAAAACTACATATATCACCTCCTGGCGACGGGGAGTTGGTCCTTTTCAGTTTCTTACTGGAGATCCCGCGATGCGCACGAGTGAAGGCGTGCGTTCCTTTCCTATTGGATTCCAACGCTGCGTTTTTCTTTTGGACCAATTCGTCCTCGTCCGTGGCTACGACTTACGGTTCCTATTGGATTACGCGACGCGGTGTGTTGTTTGTTTTATTTCTTAATTTTATTTCACAGCACACTCGCTTCCGTTAATTCTTTACGGTTAACGCATTTAACATTCACTTCAAACGTTTTTTATATTTTTTTCACAATGTCGTTAGTGCACTTCGACGCGGCATAAACTGGTCCCTGCTCGAGAGCCAGTTAAGTTTTTGATTAAATTAAAACATTTTTAACAACAAGGTGGACTCGTGCCCACCTGTCTTTCGTTATTGAGTTTCCTTCTAAAACTAATTACATTGATCTTCTTTACTTAAAACTAAACTTGAATTTACCCTAAAATCCATGTCACGTTATGCTGACATTGCAATAATAAAAGTTGATGTTTCGAATATTTCCAATTTAGCTTACGCGGTGCCAGCGTCTAGGCGGAAACGCGTGTAGAGTTATTGACCATTCTATGAAGTAATATGAAGCTTATTATAAATTGCTGTGTTAACATATACGCATAATATATATAAATTCAAAGTATATATATGTACACGTATGTAAAATTCAGTTTCAAAAAATATGTAAATATGGTATCTTCTGTATGTGTATATGTATGTATATGTTTTGTTGTAAAGGCTCCAACAATCCGGGATTTTGGGGTCCTTACAAAATGTACCGATGTTGTACCGATTTTTCACTTAGCAGTATGAACACTGGTTAAGCGTGTGAATATGGCCTGATATGGATGAAGCGAAATCAGTACTGGTTAAGCGTGTGAATGTGACTTTATGCTAATGAATCGAATTCATCTGGCAGGGTTTAGTTTACAATAGCTGACATTTGAAGTAATGCTGAAAATCATCTTACATACCTCAGTCTATAGCAGCCTATCTTAAGAGAGCACCATGTAAATGAAAAGTTGTCACCCATGCCGATGCCGTTACTGACAGTTGTCCCGCAGAAAATACTCGTGTTTGTATATTCTGTTATAGTCGGGTGTTATGGCTGTGCGGTATGTAAGATGGATGGTAACAGCATAAGTATGTGAGTAATACTACAAATAACCATCTTACATACCTTCCGTCCATAGCAACCTATCTTATGAGAGCGCCATGTAAGTGAAAAGTTGTCACCATAATTCGTGCATGCATATTGCTCTTTCAGTCGGGTGTTATGACTGTGCGGTATCAAAGATGGGCTGTTGCAGCCTAAGTATAATATCGACACATATTATATTATTATTATTATACTAGCTGACCCGGCAGACTCCGTACTGCCTCATCGATAAATAAAAGACCTAATCTTTTGTATAAAATGATTTTAAAACAAACAAATCGAATCCGTATTTAATAAAAAAGCATTTATTGAATAAAGCATGAAGTTTTATTATTATTTGCGATACATCATGTTGCTTACTTACAAAACAGAGTTTTCCTGAAATACTGGCTATTTATAAGGTTTAAATTTGATATTCACAGACACACACCATTAAAATACAGTCTGTTAATTAATTTAAAGCTTTCTCATAAACTATATTTTTTGTTTTGTTTTGTGGTGCGTAAATAAACAAAGAAGACGCGAAAACAGGGAAACTCCAAGTTGATTCCACAAACTTATAATGACTGTCCTTGCGATTTATTTATGGTCATCGCAAAGGCCAGACGTACTGGAAATTGTAAGCGTTTAAATTCGAATGGTAAGTCCGTTGGAATCATCGGTATCCGCGGGATCAAGACATCCTCTCCTTTGTATTTTCCTTTTATGATTGTCGCCTCAATGACGTTATTCATCAGTCTTTTCACAGCCAGTCTTGTCCCATTGCATAGCCGAGGTTGATTAATGTTACGCAGCATGATGACAACTGATCCTACTTTTAACTGCAAATTGTGAGGTGGTAATCCAGGCAATTCCAATGAATTTAAAAACTCAGTGGGATAGTTGACTACGTCATCCTGGTTCATTACGATGTCGACTGATTTGAAGGAAACCAACTGTCCTGGAAGAAAATTCTGAATGGTCGCATTAAGATCCTCGACATCTTTATTTTTCGCTGCTTATTTTGCTTGTTCACCCAGCCAATTATGGTTATTGAACTTTTGCGCTATATCTGGGAAAACTCGCTGAATAAGCTCCACTTTTGAGTCTGTGATGTGACGGAAATCTGTAGGTGATGTGATGAATCCGGTCGAGGTGTCCACTGCAACTTTATTTTTTCCATTGTCTAACAACTGCTTCGCAAACACATTTGCAGTTTCATCTTGTTGCAAAAATACTCGCATGTTAGTTGTTAAGTGGAGTGTCTTTACGTACTGCCACAAATTTGATGATTTTAGGCATGCATTTAGTTCATCAGCAACAGTTGATCGGGGAATAACTGGAAGAGTCTGACGAAAATCACCTGACAACAGAATCATAGCCCCACCAAAAATATTTTGGTTGTCACGAAGATCTTTCAACGTTCTGTCCAGTGCCTCCAGTGACCTCTTATGGGCCATTGTGCATTCATCCCAAACAATCAATTTGCATACCTGTAGGATCTTGGCCATTGCGCTATTTTTGGCGATGTTGCAAATTGGTATTTCGGTGATTTGTATGTTTAGTGGTAATTTCAAGGCAGAATGTGCAGTTCGCCTTCTAGCAGAGTCGCAGCTATTCCAGATGAAGCCACCGCTAGAGAGCAACATCATTTCGCGATCTGATCCTCGCCAAAAGCAATGAAATTAAAAACGTTTTTCCGGTTCTATCAAAGTGTCGTAAGCAATTCTTTGTTGTTGATTTAATTGTGGAACATTTGTACGAACTGTTTCGGCCAATGCTTCAATGTCGTACTGATGTTCTCTTTGCAACTCGTGGTTTAATGCATCGTGCAGATGACGATTGGGTGCTGTCATTCCCAAACACGACAATACTTTATTTGCCATCAATAAACACATATCTTCTATCATGATCAATGTGTCATTGTAAATTTCTTCAGTTATTTGTAGTGTAGGATTCAAAGTTTGACGGCGCACACGATGCAAAACATCCTCAGACATGTCATCTCTGTACTTAACCCACAAATCTTTTGGATTCGATGGGAAACATGTCGATATGATAATCGCAAACAATGTACAAATTTGATGTGGCGATGAAGATATTACGGAATCCTTGAGCGTATCATCCCAGTGCGAATCGTTCTCAAGTAAATGTAATAGTTGATCGAATAGTTCTCAAGTAAATGTAATAGTTGACATGCCTCACGGTAAGTCGCACACAGCTGTCCATTAACTGTTCTCAGTTGTTTAAATGATGTCGGACCACGAACATTCACCAACAACAACCGCAAATAATAACATTCATCGTTATTTGGATGTACTGTGTAGATGCGACCCAGAGCATCTGAAGCAAATACATTTGGATGTCCTTCAACTGGTGTTCCTTGTTTTCGACGCTGAAACGATTTCGATTATGCGTTCCATGTGTAATAGCGTGGCATGTCAGCATACAGCAAAGTGCGAGCAAAATCATGCATGCAGCTTCCTATATAAGTAGCTGGCAAAATTGTCATTCTTCCTACATTATTCACATTGCCATCAGCATTTATAGCATCGGGGAGATGAATGTACTCCTCTGACCGTAGCCGTCGTTGGTTCAAACGGATGTATGTCAATCGTTCAGTCTCAATTTTGACATACATGTCAACTGCAAACTGATGAAAAAGTCGTTGACACATCAAAATATGATTTACTTCACCTTGACGGATCATGAGTCTGTTGAATAGAAATTCATAAAAATTTTGTTGGTTTCAGCACCTGCAATCAAAAATGATAAATGTCTAAATTGTTACTTAGATGAATTGAATTTAAAAATATTATTTAATCTTGTTCAATTCATTTACCTAAAAAACTAACTAAAACTAAACTTGAATTTACCCTAAAATCCATGTCACGTTATTATTGCAATAATAAAAGTTGATGTTTCGAATATTTCCAATTTAGCTTACGCGGTGCCAGCGTCTAGGCGGAAACGCGTGTAGAGTTATTGACCATTATATGAAGTAATATGAAGCTTATTATAAATTGCTGTGTTAACATATACGCATAATATATATAAATTCAAAGTATATATATGTACACGTATGTAAAATTCAGTTTCAAAAAATATGTAATTATGGTATCTTCTGTATGTGTATATGTATGTATATTTTTTGTTGTAAAGGCTCCAACAATCCGGGATTTTGGGGTCCTTACAAAATGTACCGATGTTGTACCGATTTTTCACTTAGCAGTATGAACACTGGTTAAGCGTGTGAATATGGCCTGATAAGGATGAAGCGAAATCAGTACTGGTTAAGCGTGTGAATGTGACTTTATGCTAATGAATCGAATTCATCTGGCAGGGTTTAGTTTACAATAGCTGACATTTGAAGTAATGCTGCAAATCATCTTACATACCTCCGTCTATAGCAGCCTATCTTAAGAGAGCACCATGTAAATGAAAAGTTGTCACCCATGCCGATGCCGTTACTGACAGTTGTCCCGCAGAAAATACTCGTGTTTGTATATTCTATTAAAGTCGGGTGTTATGGCTGTGCGGTATGTAAGATGGATGGTAACAGCATAAGTATGTGAGTAATACTATAATTACCCATCTTACATACCTTCCGTCCGTAGCAACCTATCTTATGAGAGCGCCATGTAAGTGAAAAGTTGTCACCATAATTCGTGCATGCATATTGCTCTTTCAGTCGGGTGTTATGACTGTGCGGTATCTAAGATGGACTGTTGCAGCCTAAGTATAATATCGACACATATTATATTATTATTATTATACTAGCTGACCCGGCAGACTCCGTACTGCCTCATCGATAAATAAAAGACCTAATCTTTTGTATAAAATGATTTTAAAACAAACAAATCGAATCCGTATTTAATAAAAAAGCATTTATTGAATAAAGCATGAAGTTTTATTATTATTTGCGATACATCATGTTGCTTACTTACAAAACAGAGTTTTCCTGAAATACTGGCTATTTATAAGGTTTAAATTTGATATTCACAGACACACACCATTAAAATACAGTCTGTTAATTAATTTAAAGCTTTCTCATAAACTATATTTTTTGTTTTGTTTTGTGGTGCGTAAATAAACAAAGAAGACGCGAAAACAGGGAAACTCCAAGTTGATTCCACAAACTTATAATGACTGTCCTTGCGATTTATTTATGGTCATCGCAAAGGCCAGACGTACTGGAAATTGTAAGCGTTTAAATTCGAATGGTAAGTCCGTTGGAATCATCGGTATCCGCGGGATCAAGACATCCTCTCCTTTGTATTTTCCTTTTATGATTGTCGCCTCAATGACGTAATTCATCAGTCTTTTCACAGCCAGTCTTGTCCCATTGCATAGCCGAGGTTGATTAATGTTACGCAGCATGATGACAACTGATCCTACTTTTAACTGCAAATTGTGAGGTGGTAATCCAGGCAATTCCAATGAATTTAAAAACTCAGTGGGATAGTTGACTACGTCATCCTGGTTCATTACGATGTCGACTGATTTGAAGGAAACCAACTGTCCTGGAAGAAAATTCTGAATGGTCGCATTAAGATCCTCGACATCTTTATTTTTCGCTGCTTATTTTGCTTGTTCACCCAGCCAATTATGGTTATTGAACTTTTGCGCTATATCTGGGAAAACTCGCTGAATAAGCTCCACTTTTGAGTCTGTGATGTGACGGAAATCTGTAGGTGATGTGATGAATCCGGTCGAGGTGTCCACTGCAACTTTATTTTTTCCATTGTCTAACAACTGCTTCGCAAACACATTTGCAGTTTCATCTTGTTGCAAAAATACTCGCATGTTAGTTGTTAAGTGGAGTGTCTTTACGTACTGCCACAAATTTGATGATTTTAGGCATGCATTTAGTTCATCAGCAACAGTTGATCGGGGAATAACTGGAAGAGTCTGACGAAAATCACCTGACAACAGAATCATAGCCCCACCAAAAATATTTTGGTTGTCACGAAGATCTTTCAACGTTCTGTCCAGTGCCTCCAGTGACCTCTTATGGGCCATTGTGCATTCTTGGCCATTGCGCTATTTTTGGCGATGTTGCAAATTGGTATTTCGGTGATTTGTATGTTTAGTGGTAATTTCAAGGCAGAATGTGCAGTTCGCCTTCTAGCAGAGTCGCAGCTATTCCAGATGAAGCCACCGCTAGAGAGCAACATCATTTCGCGATCTGATCCTCGCCAAAAGCAATGAAATTAAAAACGTTTTTCCGGTTCTATCAAAGTGTCGTAAGCAATTCTTTGTTGTTGATTTAATTGTGGAACATTTGTACGAACTGTTTCGGCCAATGCTTCAATGTCGTACTGATGTTCTCTTTGCAAGTCGTGGTTTAATGCATCGTGCATATGACGATTGGGTGCTGTCATTCCCAAACACGACAATACTTTATTTGCCATCAATAAACACATATCTTCTATCATGATCAATGTGTCATTGTAAATTTCTTCAGTTATTTGTAGTGTAGGATTCAAAGTTTGACGGCGCACACGATGCAAAACATCCTCAGACATGTCATCTCTGTACTTAACCCACAAATCTTTTGGATTCGATGGGAAACATGTCGATATGATAATCGCAAACAATGTACAAATTTGATGTGGCGATGAAGATATTACGGAATCCTTGAGCGTATCATCCCAGTGCGAATCGTTCTCAAGTAAATGTAATAGTTGATCGAATAGTTCTCAAGTAAATGTAATAGTTGACATGCCTCACGGTAAGTCGCACACAGCTGTCCATTAACTGTTCTCAGTTGTTTAAATGATGTCGGACCACGAACATTCACCAACAACAACCGCAAATAATAACATTCATCGTTATTTGGATGTACTGTGTAGATGCGACCCAGAGCATCTGAAGCAAATACATTTGGATGTCCTTCAACTGGTGTTCCTTGTTTTCGACGCTGAAACGATTTCGATTATGCGTTCCATGTGTAATAGCGTGGCATGTCAGCATACAGCAAAGTGCGAGCAAAATCATGCATGCAGCTTCCTATATAAGTAGCTGGCAAAATTGTCATTCTTCCTACATTATTCACATTGCCATCAGCATTTGTAGCATCGGGGAGATGAATGTACTCCTCTGACCGTAGCCGTCGTTGGTTCAAACGGATGTATGTCAATCGTTCAGTCTCAATTTTGACATACATGTCAACTGCAAACTGATGAAAAAGTCGTTGACACATCAAAATATGATTTACTTCACCTTGACGGATCATGAGTCTGTTGAATAGAAATTCATAAAAATTTTGTTGGTTTCAGCACCTGCAATCAAAAATGATAAATGTCTAAATTGTTACTTAGATGAATTGAATTTAAAAATATTATTTAATCTTGTTCAATTCATTTACCTGTTACTTGATTTACCATTTTGATATTAAAATGGTATCCATCTTCCCCCTGCCAGAAGATCAAAGGATATTGTAGTGCATCATAACTCCTGTGTGTTTCAGATACACGTTTTAAATCACTATTCCGACGATGAAGCACAATATCTCTAGATTGTAAATTTTCTCCCACAATGACAACAGCCACTTCATCAATGGTAGGTGAATTGAACCTCCTTGTGTGTTCACCGGCAGGTGTTTTGTCAGCTCGAATAATAATATTATGGCTATCAGATGGCATCCGATCCAATGCTATTTTCAACATGTTTACTAAATTGTTATTCTGATGAAGAAACATTTGTAATTGTTGGACATTGTTTCACTGCACTGTTGGATTGTGAGCACAACGATTAATAATTTCCGCATCTGAATTGCCCATAAAATGTGGTAGTGGTAACAGAGTTCCCAGTAAGTGATAAATTTGTCTTTGTATATGTAATTTTTAAAAATGTGTCCATTAATTATTTCCGATAAATATATTTTAGCACAAACTTGAATAATATAAAAAAATATTCTTATATAATACCATGAAAGTGGGCATGAAATTGTCTTGTATAATATGTGTAGCACCAAATGATGTCATCTTGAAACAGTTGTTATATTTCTGAATATTGGTCAAGAAGTGCTTAGAATCATTTCCAATCCCAGAAACTAAAGAGCGTAAAGGATCTGGTGGTGGGACCAATTGTGACAATTTTACTTTGCCTTCAGCACAACATAATCCAGTAGATTCACCAGTGTATTTTAACGCCTTACAATATTTACAAATTGTTTTCATTTCCCCAATTGTTACCGATTTGTCGGCACAATAATCAATTGCCGGATCATAGTGGAATGCAGCTCGTTCAAGAATCACAGGAGCACTGCGTCTGCGGATTCGCTCAATTTCATTATGTCTAGCTTGCTGTTCTTGTGTTTGATGTGCACGAACTCGTTGCATTCTAAGCCAATCTCCTACATTATTACTCACTAAAGAACGCAATTCTAACATAGCAATACGACTATTTTCTTGATCTGTCTGTCTCTGGTCATCAGTGCGGTTAGCACGTGAGGTAGCTCTTCGCTCATTTGATTGACTACGACGACCTAAGTTAGGTCGTCTTCTCCTCGGCATCGTAAATTGTAATTATTCAAAGTGAGAAAATTTCCCGCTCATTTAGCAGTAAAGTGTCACTATCACAAAAAAGAGCACATTACTTGGAATGTCACTATCACTAACGAACAGCAATTCATTTTTATATATATAGATTATTTAATATTAAAGTTCTCTAATTTTTATCCCAAACAAATTATTTGATGATTGTAAATGCCTGAACCGTATCCAATGCAACTTTTATGTACATACATAAGTATGTAGGTGCTGGCTGAAAATCTGGTTTGTGACGCATTTAACTGACTTGGTCCAGAATCGTGAACAATTGCAGAGTGGGTGAATATGGCTAAACATACAGTGAAGGACTTAAGTATATGGTACATACAGCCACAGTTTTTCCTATTTCCTACAATTTGATTATTAAAGGGTAAAACTAATGACGCAGTTTTGGTTAATATTCATTTTCAATAGCTCACAAACGCTAAATATATAAATTTTGAATAATATTAATGTTTAGTAGGCCCACCGTTGTTGTCTATTATTGCTTGAAGGCATCGTGGCATTGGCAACGTTCTAAACGCTCCCTTACATGCTCTATCGGGTTAAAATCTGAGGGGTATATAAAGTTGTCTGGGTGCTTAGTATGAGAGCCATTCCTTTACAGATTTTGCGGTATGCTTGGGATCATTGTATTGTTGGAAAATCCAACCTTGCCCAAGCCTCAAACATTCCATTTTCGATTTTTTTCTCCTCCAGATTCTGCGCCGGCCATCACTTCCGAATATATTATCCTTCAATTCTTTCGTAAATAAAACGTTTGACCAGAACTGCATTCCTTTGTCAATGTGTGCCCGTGCAAACTCCAATCGAAGATTACGGCGTTTTTCTGATATAAGGGTTTTTTGATGTCCTACTGAAAAGTTCATTGTTATTTAGTGCCCTGCATACAGGTCTGGGATGGATTCTTTTTCCGGATATATTGGAAATATGGTCAGCTTATTTTGGATCACTAAGTCTTGGATTGGATTTACTTCTCTTAAAATATAACTTATATCCCTCCTGGAAAGCTTTTTTGGCCTGCCTGTCCGCGCTTTGCTCTCGTATGATTTAGTCATATTGTAATTTGGACTGTAGCTCTACTTAGGTTTAATATATTTGAGATTTTACCATAAGATTTGTTGTCCTGCCTGTGTTTTATCCGCTTGTAAAATGGGACCTGTGAATAAGGCGTCATTTAAACTCTTATCGCTTGCTGTGGGACAACCACACTTAACTTTGTGAAGGTGCTCTCACTTTTAAAAACGCCGTGGTGAGGTAAAAAGTATTGATCGCAGGAATCATCCGACACAGTTGTATTAATTTGCTTCATGTGTCCTAGCGCATCATATTCTGATAACACACGATTGTACTCCTTCTAGAGGTTGACACCTTTGGCTAGCCTCTTCTCATTTCTATAAAATTGAGAGCAAATTCTTTTTACCAATGATGCTAAAGTCATTTTATTAGGAAAGTATAATTTAAAAGTCAATGGCACAATGTATCTCCCTTCCTTCCTCTTTGTGGTCCTCTTAAACAATTCTTCGCAGTATTTATCCTCTTCCTTAGAAATATGTTTATTAGGTATTTCTTCTAGTTCCAAGAAGGCACTTAGTTGCTGGTCTAAGGTGACTTCACTGGATCAAATGGCTCGACACTTCTAGCTAAAATCCACCCAAACACGGTTTCTTGCGCATGAAGAGTATTTAGAATATTTTTTTTTACTCATTTAAAATAATTTGAGGATAGACATCTGCACCAAGAACCAGGTCGACTGGCTCGTTAATAAAGTATCGCTTATCCGCTAATTCAAGACCGGGAAACGCTTTCCTAGTCATGAGGCTAATTTGGCATGTAGGAAGGTTTCCGGTCAAATGTGGTAATAACAGGACATTTGTATCAATCGCGAGTAGGAGATCAGTAATTAATCACAACTTTTTCCTACAAGCTGAACTGAATCATTTGATGCTGTAATTGCAGTTTTCAAAGTTCTATGAAATCTTTCGATCATTCCATTTTGTGAAAACCTAATAACTTTGTTAATTCATTAAATAATTTTGAAGTAAATTGTGCTCCATGATCTACCGCTATATTGAGTGGAATACCGAAACGAGGAACATAATTTTGAATAAATGTAGTCGAGAATGTCTGTCAAAGATTGTTAATATGTATCGATTCTCTTTTGAAACTAGAAGAGGTCCTACTATTAGATAGATTATAGATTTCTGACAGTTAATGCAAGATGATGTCAAACTATTAATTTCTTTACGCATATTAGGCCAAAAATATTTAGATTGAATGAGACGTCGAGTTGTTCTAACACTTGGATGTGATAAAGAATGAATTTTTTTACAAATAATTTTTCTCATTGAATTAGGGACATATGGTTTAAGAGGTGTTTGTGTAACACCACACCAAATATTGAGATTTATAACAGGTACATTAATTTCTTTTAAATTGCTATTAGCATTTGGATCTGAAATAATATTTTTAAGTATTTCGTATTTTTGTTGTTCTTCATAAAGGTATTGGAATTTATTGAAATTGAATTAATTATTGGGATACAAGAAAGAGTATCAGCAATTTTATCATCTTTACCACAAATATATCTAATATCATTAGTAAATTGGCCAAAAAATTCTAAATGTCTAATTTGACGAGGAGATCTATCTCCTTTAGAATTTAGAACATGTGTAAGTGGCTTACCATATCATCTGTGTAAACAGTGAATACTCTACCCTCGAGAAAATGTTTAAAGTGTTTAATTGAATTATATATTGGCAAAAGTTCTCTATCGAATGTTGAATAATTAATTTCGGTTTGAGTTAATTTTCGCGAAAAATATGCTAACGGTTCTAATGTGTTATTACTTTTTTAATGTAAAACAGCTCCAATAGCAACATTTGAAGCATCTACTGATCTAATTGATAATTGACCGTTTTTGTCAGAATGTGTTAATAAAGTTTTTTGTGCGAAAAGTTTTTAACATTTTCAAAAGCTTGTGTGGTTTCATCTGTCCATTTTAATTCTTTAAGTGTATTTTTAATTGTAAATGTTAACATTTCGTGCAGAGGACTTAATTCTGCTGCTAACATTTGAATATACCTATGATAATAATTTACCATACTTAAAAATTTTTGTAATTTGTTAATCGACAGAGGTTTTTCAAATTACAAAATTGTTTCAATACGTACTAAAGAAGGTATGATACCTTCACTTGAAATTTCATAGCTAAGAAAATTTAATTTATTTGTTCCTTAAGCACATTTTGCAGGTTTAATATTTAAATTGTATTTTTCAAGTCTTTTAAATACTGATTTTAATTGTTCAATATGTTGATCTTCATTATCATTAACTACTAGAATATCATCGATGTATGGTAAACAAATACGAAATCTAGTCCAGAAAATACTTCATTAATAAATCGTTGAAATGTTTGAGCACTGCTTCCAAGTCCGAAAGGCATACGTACAAATTCAAACATTCCAAAAGGGGTGGTTATTGCTGTTTTGTGTTTATCTTCCTCAGCCATTGGTATTTGATGATATGCACGAACTAAATCATTTTTTGAAAATATTGTTTTGTCTTTTAAATCAATAATTAAATCGTGAATGTGCGGTAACGGATATCGATCTGGAATAGTTATAAATATTAATCTTCTATAATATCCACATGGTCTCCAATCATTTGGTTCTTTTTTGGGAGCTAAGTGAAGAGGAGATGCGGTATGTGAATTTGATGGTCGACAAATACCAGTTTTTACTAAAAATTCGAATTCAGTTTTTGCTATCTTTAATTAAATAGGATAAAGACGACGAGGTTTAGAAAAAGGAAGAATCCTTTTGTTTCAATTCTGTGAGCCTTATGGTGTTGCACTTGTTTAGTGTAATCTGGTTCACAAGTAATAGATGGAAATTCATTTAAAATATTCGTAAATTTATTTTCAATAATGGGAATTCGAAGAGAGAAAATGTCCGAAAAAGCAGTAGATCCAGAAATTTTAAATTTTGTTGTCAAATCTGTTATTTCTTTATATTTGATATCTACTAAAATTCCAAATTTTTCAAAAATATTAACACCAATAATTGGAGTTGAAATATATAAGCAATAAAAAATGGAAACTCGAAATCTCTTCTTAAACCTAAATCAAGTTTTAAAAGTTTTGTTCCAAATGTTTCTATTTTAGATCCATTTGCAGCTGAAAGTTTATGATCAGAATTTCTTTTAAATGATTTGAATTTCGAAGAAGGTATAACTGAAACGATTGCGCCTGTATCAATCGAAAAATTTAATTTGTTAAATTTATGGAAAATAAAAAGGCGACGTGTATCAGCCACCGTCATATTGAATCGTTTTAGTTTAAAGAATTTGCATTTGAAATATTTGTGTTTATTTTAAAATTGCAAGGTTGAACGCATTTGAAGGCATTATTCTTAAATTTTTGATGATACCAACAAATATTATTTTGATTATTACTATTCCTGGGTCTTGATGAATTTCTTGATCTAGATCTAGATCTAGATCTAATTTGTAATTCATTAATATCTTCTGTAATTTTGTTTAAAGTTTGATATATTCCAGTTGTTAAGTCAGTTAAATTTTTAATACATTGTTCTAAGATATTATTATTATTATAAAAGGTTGAAGCTATTGAAGATACTTGAGGTTAATTATTTAAATCAAAAATTTTTTCAGCCAAAATAATGATTTCATCTAGATTCCAATCTCTTTTCTTCACTAAGAGAAAATCTCTCACAAACAACTTTCTTAATTGTTTCATATTTATTAGACAACGGAGGTGGATTAATAATATCGATAATTTTGAAAATAGTTTCTCGTTGAAGAGCAATTAAAACATTTTGAAATTTAATGATATCATTATAAATGTTGTTAATTTCAAATTGTCCTTCAACTGGTAAAAATCATGCTTCAGGACTTTCATTCCAAAACGGAGGTAATTTAATAGAATTAGAATTCGGTCTAAAATTATGTGTATGAATGTCTTTTTTTAATTTTTTTTTTTTAATTTTAAATAAATGGTTGGAGTCACCTTAATGTCTGCTTAGGCCTTAAGACACATAGGGAGTGGACCACACGGTTTGTGGCCCCATGCTGCCAACGCCCACTCTGGGTAACCCGCAGACCTCCACGGTCTCCCGGAGCTCCCCGTAGCATGACTTCCGCCAACCACCACCCCTTCCCCTCCCACAACCAGCTCCTCCTCCTCCTCCCGTGTGAGGGCTACCCAGCAGCTCTTAGTCCCCCGCACAGCCTGTTCCGTGTGTCTGACCATAGTACGTCGGAACGTGACCTCAGTCAGATGCAATTCCTGCTCCGGCTGGTGTCACTTTCGGACGTACTCTGGCCTGCGCACCCCCGTGAATGGAATGATGCGTACGTTGCCCCATGCTGTAGGAGTCTGACCCCGCCTGTCAACACAACAATACCGCCAACCAACACCAACTGCCCTCAGCGGGTATTACAGCAGCAAGACACCTCATCCACGCACCACTCCATCACCCCCCGCACCACGAACGTTCCCCCGAAGACGGACACGACTCCTACAATTCCACTGCAACGGACTCGTTCCACTATCTTGTTGCAGAGAAGATACGCACACGCCTCGGTGTTTCGAAGAACGCCCGTCAACAAACACAAGGAAAGTTCAACGTCGAAAAGCTGCAATCACAACAGACTGCCGAACGATTTTCTACTCGACTTGCACTCCTGCTCTCTGAGAGCACTCATCAGCAACTCGGTGTACGGGAACTTTTGGACGGTATTTCAACCTACGTACAACTGCAAACGAAACTGTTGGATTTCGTAAAGGTCGTAAAACCAGCTGGTACGATGAAGACTTCCGTGTCGCAGTGGAGAGAAACAGACTGCCTACCTCGCAACGCTACGATCGACCACAACACGTGCGGGGTGGGACAGATACCGAGAACTGAAGAGGGAAGCAAGGCGCGTCTGCAGACAAAAAAAGAAAGATGCCGAGATGCGTGAGAATGAAGAGCTTGAGAAGCTGGCCGACAAGGGTAATGCTCGAAAATTCTATGAGAAGGTTTCACGACCGGAGTAGACTCCTGTAGGACACAAAGAGGTGATCTAGCCACCGATGCCCAGAGTATATTAAATTTTTGGAGGGAACACTTCTCCAGCCTGCTGAAAAGCAGTGAAAACGGAGTAACCGGAGATAGTGAACCCGAAACCCCAATCGACAGCGATGGAAAAGACGTTCCACTACCTGACCATGAAGAAGTTAGAATAGCAATCGCTCGCTTAAAAAACAACAAAGCGGCTGGAGCTGACGGCCTACCGGCAGAACTATTCAAACATGGCAGTGAAGAGCTGACAAGGTGCATGCATCAGCTACTTTGCAGAATATGGTCGGACGAAAGCATGCCCGACGATTGGAATTTAAGTGTGCTCTGCCCAATCCATAAAAAGGAGGACCCCACAGTCTGCGCCAATTTTAGTGGGATAAGCCTCCTTAATATCGCCTATAAGGTCCTGTCGAGCGTATTGTGTGAAAGACTAAAGCCCACCGTCAACAAACTGATTGGACCTTATCAGTGTGGCTTTAGACCTGGTAAGTCATCCATTGACCAGATATTCACCATGCACCAATCTTCGAAAAGACCCGTGAAAAGAGAATCGACACCCACCACCTCTTCGTTGATTTTATAGCCGCCTTTGACAGCACGATTAGGACCTGCCGCTATGTCTGAATTCGGTATCCCCGCAAAACTTATACGGCTATGTAAACTGACGTTAAGCAACACTAAAAGCTCCGTCAGAATCGGGAAGGACCTCTTCGAGCCGTTCGATACCAAACGAGGTTTCAGACAAGGTGACTCTTTATCTTGTGACTTTTTCAATTTAATGCTGGAGAAAATAATACGAGCTGCAGAGCTAAATAGAGAAGGTACAATCTTCTATAATAGTGTACAGCTGCTGGCGTACGCCGATGATATCGACATTATTGGCCTCAACAACCGCCCCGTAAGTTCTGCTTTCTCCAGACTTGATAAAGAAGCGAAACGAATGGGTCTGGTAGTGAACGAGGGCAAGACGAAATATCTCCTGTCATCACATAAACAGTCATCGCGTTCGCGACTTGGCTCCCATGTTACTGTTGACAGTCATAACTTCGAGGTCGTAGATAATTTCGTCTATCTAGGAACCAGCATCAACACCAATAATAATGCCAGCCTTGAAATCCAACGCAGAATCACTCTTGCCAACAGGTGCTAGTTTGGACTAAGTAGGCATTTGAAAAGTAAAGTAAACTCTGCAAGTCCCTCATCGTTCCCGTCCTGCTATATGGCGCGGAAGCATGGACGATGACAACATCTGATGAGTCGGCGTTAGGAGTATTGCGTAAGATTTATGGTCCTCTTCGAGTTGGCAACGGCGAATATCGCAGACGATGGAACGATGAGCTGTACGAGTTATACGACGACATTGGCATAGTTCAACGAATCAAGAAGCAGCGGCTACGCTGGGTAGGCCATGTAGTCCAGATGGATATGAATACTCCAGCTTTGAAAGTTTTCGATGCAGTACTCGCTGGTGGAAGCAGTGAAAGAGGAAGACCTCCACTCCGTTGGAAGGACCAGCTAGAGATGGACCTGGCTTTACTTGGTATTTCCAATTGGCGCCACACAGCAAAAGGAAGAAGCGAATAGCGTACCATTGTTAACTCGGCTAAAATCGCGAAAGTGGTGTCTACGCCAGTAAGGTAAGTAAGGACTCCAGGGGAAGATCGACGAGATAGTCGACTATACGAGCCGGAAGCATCTTTCAATTGCTGCGATCCAGAAAGCTAAGTTGACCGCCCGCTCGGATCTTCTGAGCCAGGCCGGATGCAACATAATCCGCAAGGATCGCGAGCGAGGTGGGGGCTTAGCGTTCATCTTAGACAACACCGTGCAGTATCGTCTTATTGACGGCGACATCGACCGCAGGGATACTACCCTAGAATGTCAGGGCATAGATATCCGGTCAGGCGATGTCGAGCTAGAAATATTTAATATATACATTCCTCCCGTTACAAGTTGCCCAGTTGGATATAGCCCTGATATAGGTGCGCTACTCAGAGGCGAAAACCGTTTGGTTTTAGGCGACTTTAACGCACACCACGATCTTTGGCAACCTGTCAAATGACCGTAGAGAAGTGGAGCTGGTGGAACAGATAGACGATTCGATATTCTGCACCCTATACTGACACTAGCATCGGACCACTTACCCATACACATCTCGATTGACAGACCTCCCGACTTTGTTTCCGCGGATCACCGGACGTTCGTTTACTTTAAAAAAGCCACCTGGACCGGCTTCACGGAATTCACCGAGAACGCCTTCAGTGCTCTCCCCACTCCAACAGACGTTACCTATGGTGAGCGATCATTCCGCAGGATTGTTGTGACTGCAGCCGCCCGCTTCATCCCGGCAGGACGAATAGCGGAAATCCGCCCTAATTTCCCGAGCGCAGCGGCGGCTTTAGCAGCAAGGCGCGACATCCTCCGTAACTCCGATCCTGGGAATCCCCTAATCAGGGATTTAAATGCGGAGATTCGGACCGTAGTAAGCAATCACAAGCGGAAAAAGTGGGAGGAGCACTTAAGGTCCTGCAACCTCTCTTCTGGGGCAACCAAGCTCTGAGCTACAGTCAAGTCGCTGTCAAACCCGACAAGACGCAATGATCGAGTGGAAATTTTATTCGGTGACCGCGCCTCGTCGCACCCGAAGAGATGCGTGAGCTATTTTAGCCGGCTTTTTACATTGCTCCTTCGGTAGACATAGCGAAATGACGTGTAACCCGCCGTATGCGCAAACTGCCAACCACAAGCGCGGCGCTTGATTTCTCCAGGGAGGAGGTTCAGGGGGTTATCGGGAAGGCGAAAGCCTCAAAATCCATCGGCCCGGACGGAATAAGCTTGCTGATGCTAAAACATCTTGGACCAGCGGAAGCAGACCATCTCAGCAAGGTCCTCAACTTGTCTTTGACCACCCTAATTATACCGGATGTGTGGAAAAATGGTAAGGTGGTCCCGCTACTTAAACAGGGGAAATCAGCCAAAAAAGGAGAGTCTTACCGGCCGATAACTCTCCTCTCCCCAGTAGCGAAAACACTTGAGGCCTTGCTTCTCCCGACATTTACTCACCATCTGCGTCCAGCAGCACATCAGCATGGCTTCCGGAAAGTGCACAGTACCACAACAGCACTTAACGCCATAAACACCCAGATAGTCAATGGTCTGAACCAAAACCGACCCCGCGAGAAATGTCCTGGTAACACTGGATCTGTCAAAAGCTTTTGACACCGTCAATCATTCAGTGCCACTCAGTGACATTGAGGAATCCTCATTACAGCAAAAGTGGGTCATGGGCTACCTGAGTGGTCGACAATCTTCGGTCATATTCCGAGGAGAAACATCGAAGTAAAGAAAAATTAAACAGGGGGTTCCGCAGGGTGGTGTCCTCTCCACGCTACTGTTTAATTTTTATATTTCGAAGCTCCCTACTCCACCGAAAGGAGTTTCCCTAACCTCGTATGCCGATGATTGCACGATATTGGCGTCTGGCCAGGATATTGATGACCTATGTTCAAAAGTGAACGGCTACCTCGCCGATCTCTCCCGTTTCTTCACTGCAAGACATCTAAACATCCAACCGACGAAATCCTCGGCTACCCTCTTCACCAGCTGGACGGAGGAGTACCGGCTAGAACTCGATGTGAAAGTTGATGACCAAAAATTTCCAACCGACGAATTCCTCGGCTACCCTCTTCACCAGCTGGACGGAGGAGTACCGGCTAGAACTCGATGTGAAAGTTGATGACCAAAAATTTCCGACTGTAAACAACCCTAAGATTTTAGGGGTCACATTCGATAGCCTGCACTCCTTCACTCCGCACACGACCGCAATTGCCGCAACAAAATACTCAAAGCGCTAGCCGACAGCACATGGGGTAGAGACAAAGAAACCTTGCTGGCAACCTACAAAGCAAATGGCCCGTCGGTCGTTAACTATGCTGCACCGATCTGGGCGCCAGGGACGCACGAGACGCAGTGGAGGACACAGGCATGCCAGAACACCGCCCTTAGGACTACGACAGGAAACCTCCTGATGTCACCGGAGCATCACTTGCACAGCGAAGCATCTATGCTACGAGTTAAGGAGCATAATGCTTTGCTGTGCAAGCAGTTCCTGTTGGGATGCTACCGCAGGGAGCACCCCAGCAGGCACCTTATAGAAGCCGAACCTCCACCTAGGCACATCAGGAAGGGAGTACTCGACTTAAAGAGCGCCACCCAGCAACACGTGCAACAACTGCTGGACAGGACGGCGTACCGACAAGCACTGAACGCCATTCACCAGGAGTCAGTTAAGACCTTCAAAGACTCCCTTCCCGTGAATGGCGTACTCGGAGTAAAACCACCACCTATAGCAGGAAACGAGCTCGAGCTGCTTCGAGAGACCCGCGTGACTCTTGCACAACTTAGATCTGGATACTGTAGTAGATTAAACTCCTACTTATCCAGACTCGACCCCAGCATACCCAACATATACCCTGCAGCCGCTACAAAAACAACAACAACAACAGGAACAGGGAGTAGAACACCAACTTACTGCGTCATACACACCACAGGAAATCCCTACGGAAAGAGCGAACCGAAACATCAAACGGATTATCGCACAGTTCACCAGAAAGGAGCAACGCGACTGGGACGAACTATTACCAGAGATAACGCTCGCCCTTAACACATGCGTAAACGAATCCACTGGATACAGCCCAGCATATATAGTACAAGGAAGAGACCCCTTCCTCAACGAAAAGGAATCTTCCTTTTGGTCAGGGAGCGGAAATCTCCTACCGTATCCTATCAATCCCTATATGGCCTCAACTCTTTAACGTTCCAAGTCCCTTTGTCTTTGCCTGAGTCATCTGTCAGTGTGTATGTTCACCGTGACACTCTCTTCCTAACGATAAACGGCCCTACATACTTTGGCGCTAACTTCGCTGCATAAAAGTTCGCTGCATCCGACAGCATAAAATTCTTCCTCCTCACTAACTCTCCAGGCATGTACTGTACATCTCGTCGTCTGAGATTGTACTGTCTCGCAAGCTTCTCACTCGCCTGCTCTAACCTAGTTCTAATGTTGGCCCTAATCTCTTCGAGCCTCTTTGCTCGCTCCTGGCAATTAAATTTCTCCTGATCTCCTAAACTGTCTATGAAGTCCCTACTGCCTTCTACCGCCATTTCCCTACCGAAATTCACAAAATATGGCGTAGCTCCTAACACTTCGTGTTGCGCTGTCCTAATACAGCACGCTACCTTCGCTAACTGTTGGTCCCATGTCCTCTGGTTCTCTGATATATAAGCCCTAAGTGTTGTTTTAATTATTTGGTTAATCCTCTCGGCCGGGTTAGCCTGTGGGTGATAGTGTGCGGTGTACCGGAGTTGGACGCCATAGTCACCGCAGAGGCCCCGAAGCTCTCGACTCACACACAACCGACCGAGGAACTCCAAACAAAAAAAATACATTGTCCTCCAATTGTTTGCATACGCGTTCTGCCGTGGCAGTACGCATAGGGAATAGGAGGGGAAATTTGGAAAAGTAGTCTACTACTGTCAAAATATACTGGTAGCCTTGTGACGACTTCACTAAAGGCCCTACCAGATCTACACAAATCATTTTCCAAGGCTCGACTGCCTTGGTCCTCTCTATCATACCCCCAGCTGGCTGTGAATTCTCAGGTTTCACCTGTTGACAAGTTTTACACGCCCTATCATATTTCGCAATGTCCGACTTCATCCTTGGCCAGTAGAACTTTTGTGAAATACGCGCAAAAGTCTTTTTCACACCCATATGGCCTGCTAACGGATTGTCGTGACATTGTTTTAAAATCTCATCTCTACCATCACGCCCTATTACTTTTTTCCACTCTGGTGAATCGCCGTAACCAGAAGGAAATCTCGACCTAATAAACTTGTAGAGGTTGCCACCTTCAACTCTCCACGCTAGATACGACAAAGGCTTTTTCTCTACTAACTGAATCATCCCTACCAACCAAGGATCGGCAGTAGTCACCTCAGCAATAGCTGGCACACTTCGGTATAGCATATCTCGAACCACATGTTCCTTGCCTTTCCGATGCACTATATCAAAATCGTACTGCTGGAGCCTCAAATCCCACCTAGCTAACCTACCACACGGATCCTTCAACTTATTCAACTAAATAAGTGAATAATGATCTGTGACGACCGTAAACTTAGCGCCCTCAACATATGGTCGCAGTTTCTCAACCGCATACAGAACCGCTAGATACTCCTTTTCGGTCGTCGAGTAATTTCGCTCTCCTTTGTTCAAGGACCTACTCAAATAAGCTATCACCCTCTCACCGTTATCAAACATCTGCGTTAACACCGCACCTACACCGAAATCAGACGCGTCTGTCTGGATTGTGAAAGGTCTTCAAAATCCGGGCAACTCAAAACCGGAGCTGTCACCAAGCGTTCCTTCGCTTCTCTAAAACTCCTTTCACAATCTTCAGTCCAATTGAACTTTCGATTCTTCTTTGTTAAATCGGTGAGAGGCCTAACTAACTCTGCAAAATCTTTAATAAATCTGTGGTACCAGGATACTGTTCCTATAAATGACCGCACTTGCTTTACGTTCTTCGGTACCTCAATCCGAAGCATTGCCTCTACCTTCTCGGGATCTACGTGTAGAACGTTCTTGTCCACCACGTAGCCCAAATATTTCAATTCAGACCCACAAAAATTACATTTATCCCTCTTTAATCTAAGTCCTAGCTAATCTATCTAAGACAATCTTCAAAATCTCTAAATGCTTCTCAAAATTATTTGTAACGATAATAAAATCGTCCAAATACACAAAAACATGAGGTTCTAACTCTAAACCTATGACCGAATCTATAAATCTCTGCCAAGTTGCCGGTGCATTATGCAAACCGTATGGCATCCTCTTAAACTGAAATAGCCCTCTACCTGGTACCGTGAATGCGGTGAAGGGCCTCAACTGCTCTTCCACCGGAATTTGCCAATAAGCAGACTTAATGTCCATACTGGACAGAAACTTGGCATCCCTGAGCTTATCTAAGGTCGCCGACACATATGGAAGCGGGTAGCTATCTTACTCGGTACATTTGTTCAAAACCCTATAATCTATTCAAAACCTATATGTACCGTCTTTCTTTCTGATCATTACAACTGGAGACGCCCAAGGACTATGTAAATTCTCTATCACCCCTTTGTCAAGCATATCCTTAATCTCCTCGTCCATACACGACTGTATGACGGGAGACACAGGGTAATAACGCTGTTTCACAGGTTCAACTCCTGCTTTTACCCTGATCTTATGCTCGACCAAATGGGTCCGTCCTAGCCCTTCCGGCATTGCCTGGAACGCCCCAGCTATTAGTTGACCTAATGCCCTAGATTCCCTATCACCTAACTCGGAGTGGTCCACTATTGCCACCAACGGTTCTGGTTCCGGCCGAGAAAACGACCACTTCATTCTCGATATATCCGGGATAATACCCGCCTTGGCCCAAAAATCGATGCCAAGGATTACGCCCTGAGGTTACTCTGGAACCACGAGGCATTCCAGGAGAACCGACTTGCCCTCCACCTCGATTGGCAACAAAACCGAACCTAACACCGAGATATGACCTCCATCAGCGAGAGTTACTCTCAAAAAATTCGAAACTGAACTCACCCTAATTCCATACGAACTCAATTTCTGCCAACCTAGCCGACCTATCACTGTTCTGGTCGCACCAGAAACCAACAAAGCCCTAAAAGCAAAACCATGGATCCTAATATCCAAATACGGGCGTTCGTCGTGACCGTCCGTCACCAACGAAAACGCCAACCTAACCTCTTCAAAATCGACTCCTACATTTGCCAGCTGGGAGTTAGCAGGCTACTTAACACGCCCTACTAGACCGCCTGTCCTGCTGTCCCAGGCGTCTATCTCCCGTTTCCCGATCTGTTGTCCGACCTGACAACCCTATCCCTAACGCGCCCTGACCTGAAGGGGTTGTGGTTTCGCCCACCACCGGAATCTGAGCTTCGTTGGGTCCGCGGGGAGCCACTCGGCTTCGCTGCACACGCCGGGCAGTCCCGCTTCATGACTCCAAGTCTACCGCACCCGAAGCATTTAGTCCCCTTCCTACAATCCGCCGAAATGTGACCGAACCTCCTGCAATTGAAACACCGGGTATTCGACCCCGGCCTAAAACTATCAACAAGGTCCGGCTCCGCTACAGCCGCGACCTCTACACCACCGATGACCTAACCGCCTCTAGTTGCCTACCCAAAGCGACTAGTTCGGTAGCCGACCCTATTGTCACCAGTCCCAGCTGGGTCTGGTAGAATGGTAGGAGATTCGACCTAATCAATCCTAACATCCTCTTTTCCGATAAAGGCTCCTGAAGTCTACCAAACATGACCTTCATAGCCGCAACATAAACACCGATGGACTCATTCGCTCCCTGAGTCCTTCTCCTAATCTCGTCTAGTAAGAGATAGTCGTAGTTGGGGTGCAAAAACTCCAACTTCAACTCTCTTACTAGCTCCTCCCAGCTACCCAAAGACTTCCTAACCGGCCTAAACCATAATAACGCCTTTCCTGCGAACAAATCTATCGCGCCTTTGAAAAGTTGAGCTTGGGTCACACCGCGTGCCTCACTCAACTCCTCAATCCGTTCCAATAATGCGAAAAGCGACATTCCCGCTTTTTCGCCGTCGAAGTGGACGTCCCACTTCGACAAGTTCACCGGCTTCTGAAACTCGGCTGTCTCCTCAACGACGCGTCGTACCTCCACGGGCGGGGGTGCTATCGGGTCTGCACGAGTGGCACCCGAGCGCTCTACCGAACCGGTTTCCTTTTCTTCGGCTTCCTCGCTGCCGACTACCTCTTGTAGTTCGGCGAGATGGAGCAACAACTTGCTCTTCAGCTCCATCTGCTGAGTCATCTCGCCGTTGCTTCCCGGTCGCGCCCGTCCTATTCGCAAAAGACACCACTCGATCTTCACCATCGCTTTCACTCCATGCGATGGCTTGCCTCCACCCGTAACCGATAAAATTAATTTCTCTACCTCCTCCAGTTTCGATCCGACCGCCGTCTTATCCTCGTCGAAACTGAAGGGGTAGTCCTTAAAGAGGTTTACCGACCCTCTTTTCTCTATTAACCGTGATGCCCTAAGCGACTTACGCGTGGCTTCTACCGTACCGACTGGAAGGCCGCGTGCCTCCATCTCGTACGCGAGCTCATCCTGCGCTAAACGATTACTCTCCATGTTCAATAAAAATAAATAAACTCGAAAAAACAAAAAAACAAGAAACAAAAACCAAAAAAAAAAAAAAAATATTTATTCAACAAAAAACCAAATTTTTTTAATAATCAAAGTTAAAAAAATCTATTACCCTAATGTGGTAAAGGCGTTGCCATATACTGGCTCAAAAAAAGACCCTAACACGAAAACAAGAAAAGAGCCTAACCACAAAAAAAACAAAAAAAATTAATAAAATAAAAAAACAAATATTGTCTACTCTGACAACACAACAATTATCAAAACAATTTTTTTTTATTATTAAAAAAAAGTTTTTAATCGAAAACAATAAAAAAAACAACAAAAATCCTTAATTAACAAAAAAAAAAAACAAAAAACCTCAACCTAACTTTGGGCAGGAGTACTACTGGTTACTGCTGGATCAGTCACTACCCACTCGACATACAATTTTTGCTACCTAGATAACACTCCAATACAATTTACCGCAACGCACACACAAAAATTGCAACAAAACGGAACGAACTCACCAAATTCCTTTGTACTAAGTATATTCTAATCAATCTGCCGATGGGCCTGGGTTCGACCCCCAATCTCTTCTTTACTTCCACTTTAGAATGCCTAACTAACAAAAAGAAAAAAAAATAGAAAATTGTTAAATATTATATTAACAAAAACCAACGACACAAAAACCAATAAAAATTCGCTGAAACAAAAGAGCAAAAGTTTATCAAAACAAATATCTTTAAATCTCGGGCCCCACGTTGGGCGCCAATTTGTCACCTCCGCTTTTTCAATTTACAATATGTATGTGCGTATGTACACACGTACATACATATATATACCTACAGTGGCTGTTGGACAAGCGCCTACCAACAACCACACACGTCAACAAAACGAGCTACCGCACCAAAAAGGGATGACAAAAACTAACAAAGCGACCGGCTAGCTTAGTGAAGACGGCGTGGGTCGCTATCTATGTACAATAACAAAACTATGGGCAAAAACAAACCAAGTGAAATGATCAACGCTATTACCAAAACAAGATCACACAACGACAGTAATTAAACAATAGATCATTTGTATATATATGCGTGTACACAAAATAAACAAAATATGTTTTTGGGGTGCACCCGAGGTGTGGTCCAACCAAACTGGTTACGAACCCACTCGCACTACTCCCGTGCTGCCGGGGGTAACTTTAACCCGCCTGTATGACTGGGCTCTGGGTGCGGGATGCTAAAAGGATGGGTATGGGAAAGACGAAGGAAAGACACTGTCGGCACGACAAAAAAAAAACGTACGAATACAATATAAAAGACAAAACGATATTTAAGTTTCTCGGTCGGGTGTGGGTACCCAACTCCGGTGCTCCTCCGGTGATGCCGCCAAACTCTGGTTCCGCCACTAAGCACGGTAAAAGCAATAACGACTCCGTTGCACTAAACCAAAAAAAAACCCTCGCACTAAGCTTCAACTGCCCCTTCTATACTTTCGCACTCATTTATATTTCTTTCAAAACACAATTACGTCTGCGCAAAAAAAAAATGTTTTCATTTTCATAGATCACAAGAATCTGATCCAGCACGCACTTACGAGCCAGGCCGCAATCTACGCGTCGGCCGTCAGAATTCTCAGGCGAGTGTGTATTGGTGCCCAATCATTTGGCGCCGCCCCCATTACCCAAAGGGATAGAGTTATATAGCGCACGCCACCATGGCACACCAAGTACACTGGGATAATTTTCCCCTCCCCGTATAAAAAGAAAGGCGACACCCCTTTTTACGGAATACTCGCGCAAAGCATTCCGTTTCCCTAATATTTGTTAGTGGAGGAACCGTTTTGACGAACATCTCCTTTTGGAGACTTATACCACTGGGTAGGCACACACCGAGTGCAACCGTGCCAACAATTCATGGCTTCGAATTA
The DNA here is from genome assembly GCA_037013455.1 of Ceratitis rosa. Lineage (NCBI taxonomy): Eukaryota > Metazoa > Arthropoda > Insecta > Diptera > Tephritidae > Ceratitis > Ceratitis rosa. The sequence goes on along the minus strand of JAWMAG010000097.1, from coordinate 250,489 downwards.
TGCAATTATTTGCCGATAGATGCCACTGCCAACGCTTGGAGTGAAAGGAATATTAGGCAAAATAAAGGAAATGAACAAACAAACACTAAAGAAGTTATTGTTGCGGCCAGTACGCGACAATGGATTACGTGTCCCCAGTGATTGTCGTGCTGGAAAAAATCAATAATGGCAGAAGAAGAAGAGCTCACCTAAGCGAATTGAAACCGTATCACGGAGAAATCGAAGACAACGCAACCGAGTACGATACCCCTTTATACCAGAACAGTGCGAGGAACTATTAAAAGAAGGAATCATCCCGTAAATATGCTAGCAGAAAAACATAAGAAATAAGAAAAAAAGGAAAAAAAATATGGAAAATGAAAAAAAAAACAGAAAACGGATTGATCCTAAAAATATGCAAGCAGCAAAAAAAAAATTTAAAGAAAATAGAAAAAAACGCTGATCCATATGATCCTGTAAATATGCAGGCAAAAAATAATAATGATTACAAAAGGAAAAAATGTTTAAATAAAAATAAGTGTCGCAAACGAACAAAAAACAATCAAAAGTGCAATAAAACCCGGCGCCGCGGTCATAGTTGAACAAAAGCAAAGGTCCTGGCGAGATGGACGGACGTCACCCAAGCAACACGTACACAGCAGAAACGGGGTCAGACGGATCTCTCCGTGTAAGCGTAAAATGGTCAACGGAGGAGGAAATACCGTGCCAGCCGAACACAAACGCCAACGGATCAGCGGAGACGTGGGAAAATACAAGCTAGGCAAACAGCGAAGACACGGTCGTATTAAGGCGTAACTACTCAGGAAGCAGCAGTGGAAGCAGCGCCACATCTAGGCGTAAGAGTAGCGAGGTAGCCAGCGGAGACACCGGGGCATTTACGCGTGACGACAGAAATCACAGCAGCGACATTACTGTCATCAACTTATGCGCCAGCAGAGAGAGTGAAGGCAGCGGCGAAGTAGTCAGGGCAGGCAGCCCTATATTAATGTCCTCCGGGAGTGAAAATTAAACAAAGCGGTGCGGTGAATACTCTAAGTTCCAAAAGGACACATCGACCTACGGCTACGCATCTTCGATAGTAATGAAGCGAACGAAGCAGCCGAACAACCCCCGAAGAAGCTGCGTATCCACGAGAGAGAATCCGGAGGCGATACACCTAGCTTGGCAATAATTGCGAATTGCGAGCAATAATATGGTACACGAGGAGGGCAGTATAACTGTATAACCGACACCATCGAGCAATGGCTTAAAAATGCTTCGACAACGAATGCTTGGGACAATCAAACCGGCGTTGAACCCCTACCACCGGTAATAGTGGAGGATATACCATAGACGCGCATTTAAAACAACACCAACAACGGAGAGGCAGGCGCTCATACCGGCGCGAGGTAGACGGCTAGCTCTACCGCATACGAATTTCACGCACAAATACCGTGACGATAAGTCTCATTGCGGCAGGTGAGGGGAGGGTGTAAGGACCCCAAAATCCTGGATTGTTAGAATCCTTACAACTAAACATACAAATACATACACTCACGGAGTATACATCGAATTTACCATACTTAGATATTTATTGAAATGGAATTTTTATATACATGCATATATACCGGGGTTGAACTTTGCCGGTTTTACTAGTAGATGTCGCTAGCAATATATATAAATTTCTATAGCGGCCTTTACACGGTCATATATGCTCGCGAACATGGCATGATGCAAAAGTTTGACGTTTTCGTTTACACGGTCATACATGTGTGTGAACATCATTTTCGTTTAGCTTTCAACGAGTAAACATCGCACGCGCATTATTGGCAGCTCTTCTGATTGAAGAAATTTTAGAAATGGAGGAAGAAATGAATTTGGGTGCAAGATTGGCGTAAGAAAAGACCAACACACTCGCATACAAATTTGTTAAAAGAACTAGAAATATCTTGCCCAAAGCATTACAAAAACTTTATAAGGATGGATGTTGCAGTTTACAACGACCTCTTGACGCTGATAACGCCATTAATCGAAAAGCAAGATACGGTTATGATAGATGCAATTTCACCAAATTAACGTCTTTCCGTCACGCTAAGATTTTTGGCCACTGGAGAGTCCTACGAAAGTTTAAAATTTCCGTCACGCATTGTAACCCCATCTTTGAGCAATATAATAATAGAAACATGTGAATCAATAGTAAAAGTACTAAAGGATTTTGTTTCAGTATGTATTATTCAACAAAAAAAAGACATTTTTCAAAATGTAAAAAACTAAAGTCAAAAGGGAGGAATATGAGTGCTATAGTAAGCTATACTTAAAATAATTTCATTTCAAAAAAGTTAAAAATAATCTGAGTCGGTGAATAATTCACTAAAATTGCGATATTTTGTGCTCACGTCAATTCCATTAGCATGCGAATTTATGCTGATTGCTGGTACAAACTGAGGTTGTTGTGGTCCAGAGTGATGACTTGACTGATGTAGAGTGATGACTTCTCTGGATGGCTGGAGTTGGTGCGCATGGGATTGAAGTGATATACGAGTAAGCTCCTCAGGACTTTGCAGCGGTGTGGAAACAAAATATTGTGAAGCTGCAGATGAAGTATCGCTCGAAAAAAATGGTGTTGAAGAATATCGTGGTGGAAAGCTATGCTGTGTCGTTTTGTTTTCAAATAATTTGTAGGAGCTTTCATTCAAGCGTTCCAATGCTCTTTGATATAAAAGTTCCATTATTGCTTTGTTGCCAAAGAGGTGTTGTGTGGAAGAAAGTTTTCTGAAAAGCAATTTCCCCGTTGAGCTGAATGTGCTTGCATCGTCCTTCGATTGGTTTGAATTATCAAGAGCTTCAACTGCCTTAGCTAGCAACTCACTCCTTTCTTTTCGGTTATAGTCTTTTTTATATTTCTTTGCAGTAGGTGGTCGATTCTAAACAATATAAAAAATAATATTGTTATTATTTCAGATGCCCAAAAATGAAGAAGAATGGAAAATTATTGCTACGGAGTTTTTTGAAATGTGGAATTTTCCGAATTGCCTTGGTGCTATTGATGGCAAACACATCAACATTAAAAGACCACCACATTCAGGCGCTTACTATTTCAACTACAAGAAAACATATAGCATTGTACTGATGGCACTTGTCAATGCAAAATATCAATTCACAATGGTCGAAGTTGGAGTTAATGGAAGAGTGTCTGATGGTGGGGTTTATGGAAACTCAAATTTTGCAGTTATGCATGAAGAGAGAAAGTTAAAAATTCCTCCCCAGTTAAACCCCCTGGTTTTGATAAAGAGCTGCCATTTGTTTTTGTAGCAGATGACGCTTTTGCCCTGCATGAAAATTTTATGAAGCCATATAGCCACAGAGGATTGACACACCAGCAGCTACAGTACAACTACAGAGTATCACGAGCAAGACGGGTTGTGGAAAATACGTTTGGAATTATATCTTCAAGATTTCGTGTTTTGCTGACCACCATAAATTTATCCCCAGAAAAGTGCTCAAAAATTGTACTTGCGATATGCGCTTCATATCTTCGCAGAATAGAAGATAATGATAAGCAATTCATTGAAATGGCAGAATTGCAAAAAAAAAAACAAGCCGAAACTAATCCAACAACGCCAAGGAAATTCGAAACATATTTTGTGAATATTTCAATAGTGTCGGTTCATTGGAACATTAACCTTAAAAAAAAATGTCTACAAAATCGTTATTAAAAATATATACATATTTTGCACATTAAAAAAAAATGTACTATTTACTTACTTCTTCAACAATATCTCCTTCATTCTCCTCAACTTCTATCGACGAATGGCCGCTTACTTGCACCTCCTGATCTTCCAAGAACCAGAGGTCATCAAAATACCATAACGTCGGTGGGTGTATATTCTCCACACCAGCGCCAGACTTTTCACTTCTCTTTTTCTTTTTAAGTTCGCGGCGGTAAGATGAACGGAATGAATTGATTTTGTTTTTAAATTTTCCAAGTTAGCGTTCCATCAATTTCTTTTAATTTTGTCAGAAGCACTTCATACGCTGCATTCTTTTTGTTTTTGTTTTTATAGCACTCGCTTTTTATTTGCCTTAGTTCTGGTAAACTTCGATAGAGTTCAAAAAACTCGTTCCAAAATTGCTCGTTCATGCGCGACACCATTGATACATACTGTCTTTTTTCCGACTGAAAAAATACACTACGTGCATCATGCAGCCCTTCACACGATCACACTTGTGTGACACACCAGCAGAAAAATTAAACAAGTTTAAAAACTTTGAACATGTTTTTTCCCCCTTTACACCATACAACTTAGTGTGATGTCATGTAAATGCCGCTTATGATTTGGCACGTATGTAATTTTTTTCTATTGACATTAACCTACAAAAATACGCAAGTCACATTCCGCCAAAATAATAGCGTCGTATATGTTTACCTCAGTGAATATGTCGAGTTTCGTTCCGAGTAAATCGCATTTGCGGCATTCGTTGCTTTTCTTATTTCATCAAAAGAAAAAAGCAGCTGAAGCTCGCCGGTTGCTGGTAGAAACTTATGGTGAACATGCTGATGCAGCGAAAAAGTTTGAAGGCGAGGAATTGCATGTTGATCCAACCCAATCGCAACGAAAATTGGCAGAAACACTACATTTGACTCGAGGAGCAAGTGGCCAACGTTTAAAAGCCATGAGAAAGATCCAGAAGTATGGAAATGGGTGCCACACCAGCTATACGATAGACAAATGGAAAATCGAAAAACCGTTTGTGAAATGCTGCTTCAACGATTCGAAAAGAAATCTTTTGTGCATCGAATTGTTACGGGGGACGAAAAATGGATTTATTTTGAGAACCCGAAGCGAAAAAAATTATGGCTTTCCACTGGTGAAGCTGGCCCATCGACTGCAATTCCACATCGCTTTGGCCGTAAGACAATACTCTGTGTTTGGTGGGATCAGTGTGGTGTGGTGTACTACGAGTTGTTAAAACCTGGTGAAACGGTGAACACGGATCGCTACCGACAACGAATGATCAATTTGAATCATGCGTTGATCGAAAAACGGTCGGAATGGGCCCGAAGACATGGCAAAGTTATCTTGCAACATGACAACGCGCCGTCTCAAACCGCTAAACTGGTGAAAGACACATTAAAAACCCTTAATTGGAAAATATTATCGCTTCCGCCGTACTCCCCAGACCTCGCCCCGTACGACTATCACCTTTTCGCATCGATGGGACACTCCCTTGTAGAGCAGTGCTTCCCTAATTTAGAAGAAGTCGAAAAATGGCTCGTCGAATGGTTTGCCTCGAAAGAGAAAAGGTTTTTTTGGAATGGTATCCATAATTTGCCGGAGAGATGGGCGAAATGTGTAGAGAATTGGTCAATACTTTGAATAAAAAAATTTTGAGATTCCTCTGAAAATGAAGTGTTTTCTTTATCGAAAAACCGGCAACTTTCAACTAAAACACTATATATATATGTATATAAAATTCAATGTACTTACCAATTGAAATAAATTGCTTATCATTATCTTCTATTCTGCGAAGATATGAAGCGCATATCGCAAGTACAATTTTTGAGCACTTTTCTGGGGATAAATTTATGGTGGTCAGCAAAACACGAAATCTTGAAGATATAATTCCAAACGTATTTTCCACAACCCGTCTTGCTCGTGATACTCTGTAGTTGTACTGTAGCTGCTGGTGTGTCAATCCTCTGTGGCTATATGGCTTCATAAAATTTTCATGCAGGGCAAAAGCGTCATCTGCTACAAAAACAAATGGCAGCTCTTTATCAAAACCAGGGGGTTTAACTGAGGAGGAATTTTTAACTTTCTCTCTTCATGCATAACTGCAAAATTTGAGTTTCCATAAACCCCACCATCAGACACTCTTCCATTAACTCCAACTTCGACCATTGTGAATTGATATTTTGCATTGACAAGTGCCATCAGTACAATGCTATATGTTTTCTTGTAGTTGAAATAGTAAGCGCCTGAATGTGGTGGTCTTTTAATGTTGATGTGTTTGCCATCAATAGCACCAAGGCAATTCGGAAAATTCCACATTTCAAAAAACTCCGTAGCAATAATTTTCCATTCTTCTTCATTTTTGGGCATCTGAAATAATAACAATATTATTTTTTATATTGTTTAGAATCGACCACCTACTGCAAAGAAATATAAAAAAGACTATAACCGAAAAGAAAGGAGTGAGTTGCTAGCTAAGGCAGTTGAAGCTCTTGATAATTCAAACCAATCGAAGGACGATGCAAGCACATTCAGCTCAACGGGGAAATTGCTTTTCAGAAAACTTTCTTCCACACAACACCTCTTTGGCAACAAAGCAATAATGGAACTTTTATATCAAAGAGCATTGGAACGCTTGAATGAAAGCTCCTACAAATTATTTGAAAATAAAACGACACAGCATAGCTTTCCACCACGATCTTCTTCAACACCATTTTTTTCGAGCGATACTTCATCTGCAGCTTCACAATATTTTGTTTCCACACCGCTGCAAAGTCCTGAGGAGCTTACTCGTATATCACTTCAATCCCATGCGCACCAACTCCAGCCATCCAGAGAAGTCATCACTCTACATCAGTCAAGTCATCACTCTGGACCACAACAACCTCAGTTTGTACCAGCAATCAGCATAAATTCGCATGCTAATGGAATTGACGTGAGCACAAAATATCGCAATTTTAGTGAATTATTCACCGACTCAGATTATTTTTAACTTTTTTGAAATGAAATTATTTTAAGTATAGCTTACTATAGCACTCATATTCCTCCCTTTTGACTTTAGTTTTTTACATTTTGAAAAATGTCTTTTTTTTGTTGAATAATACATACTGAAACAAAATCCTTTAGTACTTTTACTATTGATTCACATGTTTCTATTATTATATTGCTCAAAGATGGGGTTACAATGCGTGACGGAAATTTTAAACTTTCGTAGGACTCTCCAGTGGCCAAAAATCTTAGCGTGACGGAAAGACGTTAATTTGGTGAAATTGCATCTATCATAACCGTATCTTGCTTTTCGATTAATGGCGTTATCAGCGTCAAGAGGTCGTTGTAAACTGCAACATCCATCCTTATAAAGTTTTTGTAATGCTTTGGGCAAGATATTTCTAGTTCTTTTAACAAATTTGTATGCGAGTGTGTTGGTCTTTTCTTACGCCAATCTTGCACCCAAATTCATTTCTTCCTCCATTTCTAAAATTTCTTCAATCAGAAGAGCTGCCAATAATGCGCGTGCCATGTTTACTCGTTGAAAGCTAAACGAAAATGATGTTCACACACATGTATGACCGTGTAAACGAAAACGTCAAACTTTTGCATCATGCCATGTTCGCGAGCATATATGACCGTGTAAAGGCCGCTATAGAAATTTATATATATTGCTAGCGACATCTACTAGTAAAACCGGCAAAGTTCAACCCCGGTATATATGCATGTATATAAAAATTCCATTTCAATAAATATCTAAGTATGGTAAATTCGATGTATACTCCGTGAGTGTATGTATGTGTATGTTTAGTTGTAAGGATTCTAACAATCCAGGATTTTGGGGTCCTTACACCCTCCCCTCACCTGCCGCAATGAGACTTATCGTCACGGTATTTGTGCGTGAAATTCGTATGCGGTAGAGCTAGCCGTCTACCTCGCGCCGGTATGAGCGCCTGCCTCTCCGTTGTTGGTGTTGTTTTAAATGCGCGTCTATGGTATATCCTCCACTATTACCGGTGGTAGGGGTTCAACGCCGGTTTGATTGTCCCAAGCATTCGTTGTCGAAGCATTTTTAAGCCATTGCTCGATGGTGTCGGTTATACAGTTATACTGCCCTCCTCGTGTACCATATTATTGCTCGCAATTCGCAATTATTGCCAAGCTAGGTGTATCGCCTCCGGATTCTCTCTCGTGGATACGCAGCTTCTTCGGGGGTTGTTCGGCTGCTTCGTTCGCTGCATTACTATCGAAGATGCGTAGCCGTAGGTCGATGTGTCCTTTTGGAACTTAGAGTATTCACCGCACCGCTTTGTTTAATTTTCACTCCCGGAGGACATTAATATAGGGCTGCCTGCCCTGACTACTTCGCCGCTGCCTTCACTCTCTCTGATGGCGCATAAGTTGATGACAGTAATGTCGCTGCTGTGATTTCTGTCGTCACGCGTAAATGCCCCAGTGTCTCCGCTGGCCACCTCGCTACTCTTACGCCTAGATGTGGCGCTGCTTCCACTGCTTCTTCCTGAGTAGTTACGCCTTAATACGACCGTGTCTTCGCTGTTTGCCTAGCTTGTATTTTCCCACGTCTCCGCTGATCCGTTGGCGTTTGTGTTAGGCTGGCACGGTATTTCCTCCTCCGTTGACCGTTTTACGCGTACACGGATAGATCCGTCTGACCCCGTTTCTGCTGTGTACGTGTTGCTTGAGTGACGTCCGTCCATCTCGCCAGGACCTTTGCTTTTGCTCAACTATAACCGCGGCGCCGGGTTTTATTGCACTTTTGATTGTTTTTTGTTCGTTTGCGACACTTATTTTTATTTAAACATTTTTTTCTTTTGTAATCATTATTTTTTTTTGCCTGCATATTTACAGGATCATATGGATCAGCCTTTTTTTCTATTTTCTTTAAATTTTTTTTTTTTTGCTGCTTGCATATTTTTAGGATCAATCCGTTTTCTGTTTTTTTTTTTCTTTTTTTCTTATTTCTTATTTTTTTCTGCTAGCATATTTACGGGATGATTCCTTCTTTTAATAGTTCCTCGCACTGTTCTGGTATAAAGGGGTATCGTGCTCGGTTGCGTTGTCTTCGATTTCTCCGTGATACGGTTTCAATTCGCTTAGGTGAGCTCTTCTTCTTCTGCCATTATTGATTTTTTCCAGCAAGACAATCACTGGGGACACGTAATCCTTCACTCTGTGTGGTCTACTATATCTGGGTGCTGGTTTCGCCGCGAAGTGCTCTACTGCTTTTGATAGGTGGTGTTCTTTTATTAACACCAAGTCTCCTATTTTCGGTTGCCATTGTCGTCTGCGTAGATTGTAGTGTCGTGCTTGTTCGGCTGATGCACGTTGTTGGTTGCGTCGGACAATTTCGTGAAACTCTTTCATCATGTTGACTTTCTCTCTCGGTGTGTGGGTGTTCTGGGCGGTACCGAATATATTTTCGTCGTACAGCGTGTTTGGCATTCTGCATGTGTTAAGGGCGAGCGTTATCTCTGGTAATAATTCGTCCCAGTCGCGTTGCTCCTTTCTGGTGAACTGTGCGATAATCCGTTTGATGTTTCGGTTCGCTCTTTCCGTAGGGGTTTCCTGTGGTGTGTATGACGCAGTAAGTTGGTGTTCTACTCCCTGTTCCCGTTGTTGTTGTTGTTTTTGTAGCGGCTGCAGGGTATATGTTGGGTATGCTGGGGTCGAGTCTGGATAAGTAGGAGTTTAATCTACTACAGTATCCAGATCTAACTTGTGCAAGAGTCACGCGGGTCTCTCGAAGCAGCTCGAGCTCGTTTTCTGCTATAGGTGGTGGTTTTACTCCGAGTACGCCATTCACGGGAAGGGAGTCTTTGAAGGTCTTAACTGACTCCTGGTGAATGGCGTTCAGTGCTTGTCGGTACGCCGTCCTGTCCAGCAGTTGTTGCACGTGTTGCTGGGTGGCGCTCTTTAAGTCGAGTACTCCCTTCCTGATGTGCCTAGGTGGAGGTTCGGCTTCTATAAGGTGCCTGTTGGGATGCTACCGCAGGGAGCACTGCTTGCACAGCAAAGCATTATGCTCCTTAACTCGTAGCATAGATGCTTCGCTGTGCAAGTGATGCTCCGGTGACATCAGGAGGTTTCCTGTCGTAGTGTCTTCCACTGCGTCTCGTGCGTCCCTGGCGCCCAGATCGGTGCAGCATAGTTAACGACCGACCGGCCATTTGCTTTGTAGGTTGCCAGCAAGGTTTCTTTGTCTCTACCCCATGTGCTGTCGGCTAGCGCTTTGAGTATTTTGTTGCGGCAATTGCGGTCGTGTGCGGAGTGAAGGAGTGCAGGCTATCGAATGTGACCCCTAAAATCTTAGGGTTGTTTACAGTCGGAAATTTTTGGTCATCAACTTTCACATCGAGTTCTAGCCGGTACTCCTCCGTCCAGCTGGTGAAGAGGGTAGCCGAGGAATTCGTCGGTTGGAAATTTTTGGTCATCAACTTTCACATCGAGTTCTAGCCGGTACTCCTCCGTCCAGCTGGTGAAGAGGGTAGCCGAGGATTTCGTCGGTTGGTTGTTTAGATGTCTTGCAGTGAAGAAACGGGAGAGATCGGCGAGGTAGCCGTTCACTTTTGAACATAGGTCATCAATATCCTGGCCAGACGCCAATATCGTGCAATCATCGGCATACGAGGTTAGGGAAACTCCTTTCGGTGGAGTAGAGAGCTTCGAAATATAAAAATTAAACAGTAGCGTGGAGAGGACACCACCCTGCGGAACCCCCTGTTTAATTTTTCTTAACTTCGATGTTTCTCCTCGGAATATGACCGATGATTGTCGACCACTCAGGTAGCCCATGACCCACTTCTGCTGTAATGAGGATTCCTCAATGTCACTGAGTAGCACTGAATGATTGACGGTGTCAAAAGCTTTTGACAGATCCAGTGTTACCAGGACATTTCTCGCGGGGTCGGTTTTGGTTCAGACCATTGACTATCTGGGTGTTTATGGCGTTAAGTGCTGTTGTGGTACTGTGCACTTTCCGGAAGCCATGCTGATGTGCTGCTGGACGCAGATGGTGAGTAAATGTCGGGAGAAGCAAGGCCTCAAGTGTTTTCGCTACTGGGGAGAGGAGAGTTATCGGCCAGTAAGACTCTCCTTTTTTGGCTGATTTCCCCTGTTTAAGTAGCGGGACCACCTTACCATTTTTCCACACATCCGGTATAATTAGGGTGGTCAAAGACAAGTTGAGGACCTTGCTGAGATGGTCTGCTTCCGCTGGTCCAAGATGTTTTAGCATCAGCAAGCTTATTCCGTCCGGGCCGATGGATTTTGAGGCTTTCGCCTTCCCGATAACCCCCTGAACCTCCTCCCTGGAGAAATCAAGCGCCGCGCTTGTGGTTGGCAGTTTGCGCATACGGCGGGTTACACGTCATTTCGCTATGTCTACCGAAGGAGCAACGTAAAAAGCCGGCTAAAATAGCTCATGCATCTCTTCGGGTGCGACGAGGCGCGGTCACCGAATAAAATTTCCACTCGATCATCGCGTCTTGTCGGGTTTGACAGCGACTTGACTGTAGCTCAGAGCTTGGTTGCCCCAGAAGAGAGGTTGCAGGACCTTAAGTGCTCCTCCCACTTTTTCCGCTTGTGATTGCCTACTACGGTCCGAATCTCCTCATTTAAATCCCTGATTAGGGGATTCCCGGGATCGGAGTTACGGAGGATGTCGCGCCTTGCTGTTAAAGCCGCCGCTTCGTTCGGGAAATTAGGGCGGATTTCCGCTATTCGTCCTGCCGGGATGAAGCAGGCGGCAGCAGTCACAACAATCCTGCGGAATGATCGCTCACCATAGGTAACTTCTGTTGGAGTGGGGAGAGCACTGAAGGCGTTCTCGGTGAATTCCGTGAAGCCGGTCCAGTTAGCTTTTTTAAAGTAAACGAACGTCCGGTGATCCGCGGAAACAAAGTCGGGAAGTCTGTCAATCGAGATGTGTATCCATCTGGACTACATGGCCTACCCAGCGTAGCCGCTGCTTCTTGATTCGTTGAACTATGCCAATGTCGTCGTATAACTCGTACAGCTCATCGTTCCATCGTCTGCGATATTCGCCGTTGCCAACTCGAAGAGGAACATAAATCTTACGCAAAACATTTCTCTCGAAATTTCCTAACGCCGACTCATCAGATGTTGTCATCGTCCATGCTTCCGCGCCATATAGCAGGACGGGAACGATGAGGGACTTGCAGAGTTTGGTTTTCGTTCGCCGAGAGATTTACTTTACTTTACTTTTCAAATGTCTAATTAGTCCAAACTAGCACCTGTTGGCAAGAGTGATTCTGCGTTGGATTTCAAGGTTGACATTATTATTGGTGTTGATGCTGGTTCCTAGATAGACGAAATTATCTACGACCTCGAAGTTATGACTGTCAACAGTAACATGGGAGCCAAGTCGCGAACGCGATGACTGTTTGTGTGATGACAGGAGATATTTCGTCTTGCCCTCGTTCACTACCAGACCCATTCGTTTCGCTTCTTTATCAAGTCTGGAGAAAGCAGAACTTACGGGGCGGTTGTTGAGGCCAATAATGTCGATATCATCGGCGTACACCAGCAGCTGTACACTATTATAGAAGATTGTACCTTCTCTATTTAGCTCTGCAGCTCGTATTATTTTCTCCAGCATTAAATTGAAAAAGTCACAAGACAAGTCACCTTGTCTGAAACCTCGTTTGGTATCGAACGGCTCGAAGAGGTCCTTCCCGATTCTGACGGAGCTTTTAGTGTTGCTTAACGTCAGTTTACATAGCCGTATAAGTTTTGCGGGGATACCAAATTCAGACATAGCGGCAGGTCCTATTCGTGCTGTCAAAGGCGGCTATAAAATCAACGAAGAGGTGGTGGGTGTCGATTCTCTTTTCACGGGTCTTTTCGAAGATTGGTGCATGGTGAATATCTGGTCAATGGATGACTTACCAGGTCTAAAACCACACTGATAAGGTCCAATCAGTTTGTTGACGGTGGGCTTTAGTCTTTCACAAAATACGCTCGACAGGACCTTATAGGCGATATTAAGGAGGCTTATCCCACTAAAATTGGCGCAGACTGTGGGGTCCTCCTTTTTATGGATTGGGCAGAGCACACTTAAATTCCAATCGTCGGGCATGCTTTCGTCCGACCATATTCTGCAAAGTAGCTGATGCATGCACCTTGTCAGCTCTTCTCATAGAATTTTCGAGCATTACCCTTGTCGGCCAGCTTCTCAAGCTCTTCATTCTCATTCTCGGCATCTTTCTTTTTTTGTCTGCAGACGCGCCTTGCTTCCCTCTTCAGTTCTCGGTATCTGTCCCACCCCGCACGTGTTGTGGTCGATCGTAGCGTTGCGAGGTAGGCAGTCTGTTTCTCTCCACTGCGACACGGAAGTCTTCATCGTACCAGCTGTTTTTACGACCTTTACGAAATCCAACAGTTTCGTTTGCAGTTGTACGTAGGTTGAAATACCGTCCAAAAGTTCCCGTACACCGAGTTGCTGATGAGTGCTCTCAGAGAGCAGGAGTGCAAGTCGAGTAGAAAATCGTTCGGCAGTCTGTTGTGATTGCAGCTTTTCGACGTTGAACTTTCCTTGTGTTTGTTGACGGGCGTTCTTCGAAACACCGAGGCGTGTGCGTATCTTCTCTGCAACAAGATAGTGGAACGAGTCCGTTGCAGTGGAATTGTAGGAGTCGTGTCCGTCTTCGGGGGAACGTTCGTGGTGCGGGGGGTGATGGAGTGGTGCGTGGATGAGGTGTCTTGCTGCTGTAATACCCGCTGAGGGCAGTTGGTGTTGGTTGGCGGTATTGTTGTGTTGACAGGCGGGGTCAGACTCCTACAGCATGGGGCAACGTACGCATCATTCCATTCACGGGGGGTGCGCAGGCCAGAGTACGTCCGAAAGTGACACCAGCCGGAGCAGGAATTGCATCTGACTGAGGTCACGTTCCGACGTACTATGGTCAGACACACGGAACAGGCTGTGCGGGGGACTAAGAGCTGCTGGGTAGCCCTCACACGGGAGGAGGAGGAGGAGCTGGTTGTGGGAGGGGAAGGGGTGGTGGTTGGCGGAAGTCATGCTACGGGGAGCTCCGGGAGACCGTGGAGGTCTGCGGGTTACCCAGAGTGGGCGTTGGCAGCATGGGGCCACAAACCGTGTGGTCCACTCCCTATGTGTCTTAAGGCCTAAGCAGACATTAAGGTGACTCCAACCATTTATTTGAAATTAAAAAAAAAATTTAAAAAAGACATTCATACAACTAATTTTAGACCGAATTCTAATTCTATTAAATTACCTCCGTTTTGGAATGAAAGTCCTGAAGCATGATTTTTACCAGTTGAAGGACAATTTGAAATTAACAACATTTATAATGATATCATTAAATTTCAAAATGTTTTAATTGCTCTTCAACGAGAAACTATTTTCAAAATTATCGATATTATTAATCCACCTCCGTTGTCTAATAAATATGAAACAATTAAGAAAGTTCTTTGTGAGAGATTTTCTCTTAGTGAAAAAAAAATGGAACAATTATTCTCAAATACTGAACTTGGTGATCGTTCACCTTCTGAGCTTTATATATATATGAAATCTTTAACTGGTTCAGATTCAATTGTTAATCACGAATTACCTTTTAAATTATGGATTCGTAAACTACCTCAACAAATTCAAATTCATTTAAATTCTTCTAGTTATCAAAATAAAGATGAAATTATTATTTTGGCTGATAAAATTTTCGATTTAATTAATAAACCTCAAGTATCTTCAATAGCTTCAACCTTTTATAATAATAATAATATTTTAGAACAATGTATTAAAAATTGAACTGACTTAACAACTGGAATATATCAAACTTTAAACAAAATTACAGAAGACATTAATGAATTACAAATTAGATCTAGCTCTAGATCTAGAGATGGATATAGATCTAGATCAAGAAATTCATCAAGACCCAGGAATAATAATAACCAAAATAATATTTGTTGGTATTGTATAAATATCAGCTACTTGCTGTTTTTATTTATTGTTTTTATATATTTATATAAATCAGGTACTTGCTGTGTTTATTTATATCTTATTTTATATAGTTTCCGTTTAATTAAAACACTTCGTTTTTTCTTTGAATAGTTTTCACAAATTTATTTTATTTTATATTTTTTATATTAGGTTTCCTTTGTTTTATATATTTATAATTTTAACACAGCCGTCGAGATGTAGCGAGCGAAAATATTATTTTGACTATACTAAAAATTACTAATACATACATATTTATACATTTTGTTTTGATTTCTCCTTTAGAGTAGTAACGGAAGTAGGGTTGCTGGTAAGTACTTTAATTAGGAGTAAATTCATGGTGGGTAAGTATTGGAAAGTAATTCAGTGTTTCATTATTAGGTTAAGCAATTCAGGATGAATATGATTTTCTTATATATATGTATCTTAATTTTAAAACTCGATGAGGTCTATGCTCATGTCTTCAACAGGTATCATCAAAAATTTAAAAATAATGCCTTCAAATGCGTTCAACCGTGCAATTTTAAAATAAACACAGTGAATACTCTACCCTCGAGAAAATGTTTAAAGTGTTTAATTGAATTATATATTGGCAAAAGTCCTCTATCGAATGTTGAATAATTAATTTCAGTTTGTGTTAATTTTCGCGAAAAATATGCTAACGGTTCTAATGTGTTATTACTCTTTTAATGTAAAACAGCTCCAATAGCAACATTTGAAGCATCTACTGATCTAATTGATAATTGACCGTTTTTGTCAGAATGTGTTAATAAAGTTTTTTGTGCGAAAAGTTTTTAATATTTTCAAAAGCTTGTGTGGTTTCATCTGTCCATTTTAATTCTTTAAGTTTATTTTTAATTGTAAATGTTAACATTTCGTGCAGAGGACTTAATTCTGCTGCTAACATTTGAATATACCTATGATAATAATTTACCATACCTAAAAATTTTTGTAATTTGTTAATCGACAGAGGTTTTTCAAATTACAAAATTGTTTCAATATGTACTAAAGAAGGTATGATACCTTCACTTGAAATTTCATAGCTAAGAAAATTTAATTTATTTGTTCCTTAAGCACATTTTGCAGGTTTAATATTTAAATTGTATTTTTCAAGTCTTTTAAATACTGATTTTATTGTTCAATATGTTGATCTTCATTATCATTAACTACTAGAATATCATCGATGTATGGTAAACAAATACGAAATCTAGTCCAGAAAATACTTCATTAATAAATCGTTGAAATGTTTGAGCACTGCTTCCAAGTCCGAAAGGCATACGTACAAATTCAAACATTCCAAAAGGGGTGGTTATTGCTGTTTTGTGTTTATCTTCCTCAGCCATTGGTATTTGATGATATGCACGAACTAAATCATTTTTTGAAAATATTGTTTTGTCTTTTAAATCAATAATTAAATCGTGAATGTGCGGTAACGGATATCGATCTGGAATAGTTATAAATATTAATCTTCTATAATATCCACATGGTCTCCAATCATTTGGTTCTTTTTTGGGAGCTAAGTGAAGAGGAGATGTGGTATGTGAATTTGATGGTCGACAAATACCAGTTTTAACTAAAAATTCGAATTCAGTTTTTGCTATCTTTAATTAAATAGGATAAAGACGACGAGGTTTAGAAAAAGGAAGAATCCTTTTGTTTCAATTCTGTGAGCCTTATGGTGTTGCACTTGTTTAGTGTAATCTGGTTCACAAGTAATAGATGGAAATTCATTTAAAATATTCGTAAATTTATTATCAATAATGGGAATTCGAAGAGAGAAAATGTCCGAAAAAGCAGTAGATCCGGAAATTTTAAATTTTGTTGTCAAATCTGTTATTTCTTTATATTTGATATCTACTAAAATTCCAAATTTTTCCAAAAAATTAGCACCAATAATTGGAGTTGAAATATATAAGCAATAATAAATGGAAACTCGAAATCTCTTCTTAAACCTAAATCAAGTTTTAAAAGTTTTGTTCCAAATGTTTCTATATTAGAATCTGTTAAATTTATCGAAAATAAAAAGGCGATGTGTAAGTGTACTAATATCGCACAAAAAACTTTATTAACACATTCTGACAAACACGGTCAATTATCAATTAGATCAGTAGATGCTTCAAATGTTGCTATTGGAGCTGTTTAACATTAAAAGAGTAATAACACATTAGAACCGTTAGCATATTTTTCGCGAAAATTAACACAAACTGAAATTAATTATTCAACATTCGATAGAGAACTTTTGCCAATATATAATTCAATTAAACACTTTAAACATTTTCTCGAGGGTAGAGTATTCACTGTTTACACGGATCATATGGTAAGCCACTTACACATGTTCTAAATTCTAAAGGAGATAGATCTCCTCGTCAAATTAGACATTTAGAATTTATTGGCCAATTTACTAATGATATTAGATATATTTGTGGTAAAGATGATAAAATTGCTGATACTCTTTCTTGTATCCCAATAATTAATTCAATTTCAATAAATTCCAATACCTTTATGAAGAACAACAAAAATACGAAATACTTAAAAATATTATTTCAGATCCAAATGCTAATAGCAATTTAAAAGAAATTAATGTACCTGTTATAAATCTCAATATTTGGTGTGGTGTTACACAAACACCTCTTAAACCATATGTCCCTAATTCAATGAGAAAAATTATTTGTAAAAAAATTAATTCTTTATCACATCCAAGTGTTAGAACAACTCGACGTCTCATTCAATCTAAATATTTTTGGCCTAATATGCGTAAAGAAATTAATAGTTTGACATCATCTTGCATTAACTGTCAGAAATCTATAATCTATCTAATAGTAGGACCTCTTCTAGTTTCAAAAGAGAATCGATACATATTAACAATCATTGACAGACATTCTCGACTACATTTATTCAAAATTATGTTCCTCGTTTCGGTATTCCACTCAATATAGCGGTAGATCATGGAGCACAATTTACTTCAAAATTATTTAATGAATTAACAAAGTTATTAGGTTCTCACAAAATGGAATGATCGAAAGATTTCATAGAACTTTGAAAACTGCAATTACAGCATCAAATGATTCAGTTCATTGGTCTGAAATTTTACCGTGGATTCTTTTAGGTTTACGAACAGCGATTAAGGAAGATTTTAATTGTTCTTCAGCTGAATTAGTTTATGGCCAAACACGGAGGCTTCCGGGTGAACTTATTGTTTCCAATAATAATTATAATAGTGAAATCGAAAATACAAATGAAATTCTTTCCAAAGGAAGAAAGCATTTCTCACTTGTTCGATCGAATGTAAAACATCATAATAAAGAAAATAGTTTCATTCCTGAAAATTTAAGTACTTGTGAATACGAATTTTTTGAAGTTTTCATAAGTCTAATCTTCAACCCCCTTATGAAGGACCATTTAAAGTTATATCCAAAGATAACAAAACTTTTGAAACACAATATGGAAATAAAATTAAAACAATATTAATAGATTTACTTAAACCTGCAAACATTATGTCAACTACTTCTTCACGAAACACAACTACACTGACAAACACCAAACAAAAAAAGTTACATTTAACCTTAATTAATATTAATAAATATGCGTTTCACTGGAGGGGGGAGGGGGGTAAATGTAGGAATCTACTTTAACATTTTTAACTTCACATACTTTCATTTTCTGAGTTATTATAATTTTCATTTTCAAACTTTATACTTCTTGTTAAATAAATTTTATTTAAAAAATAAAATATTAAAGTTTTTATTTAAATATATAGAAACAAACTTCTATATACTGTATATAAAAATTCCATTTCAATAAATATCTAAGTATGGTAAATTCGATGTATACTCCGTGTGAGTATATGTATGTGCATGTTTAGTTATAAGGACTCTAACAATCCAGGACTTTGGGGATTTTACAACAATCTCACACACATCAAATATCGTCTTCACTTTAAGAGCGTTGCACAAACTCACGAGAAGGAAGCGAATATTTGGGTTCCGTTCTTTTCGGTCACAAGTATACTGCAACAGCGGCATTCGTGAGCCGTTTTAAGCAATAGCACATTTGTTGTTATTTTTTAACTTTGAACTGCTTTTGCAAACACATAAATTTATTTCACCAATTTTTTAATATTTTGCGAAGCTCTGGTTCTATAAAACCAACTTTCATTTTCACTGATTTGTATGTATTTATTTGTGGCACTTTTTTGTTTCGTCTTTACATTTGTTGGTGAAAGAGTCATTACCAAAATTTTTATAAAAACGCACTTAATTATTTTCACAATACTTTGTTATATTTTAAATCACTTTGATCTAGGTGTTCTCTTATTAGCATTTACAATTTTTGGAATCACTTGCTTCTTGCGCGCAGATTATACATAACAACACATTATATGTATATACATATAGTATGCACATATTTCGTTTATGTTGGGTGGCGAATCTAAGTTTTGCACACATTTAATAATTCATTTGGGGCAAAAAATAAAGACTTAGTTTTCTTGAAATAATACAAAAATTAAAATTGCTATTGGTCTTAAGATTTTGCCGAGATATTGGAAGACGTTTTCTTTTGAAATTAGTTTCACCTTTCGTTGTCGATAACAAATAAATTTACTAGCGGTGATATTCTAAAGTATTCCTTCTGCCGAGCACTCAACACATCGAGATCAATTTGTGGCTATTTG
This sequence comes from Ceratitis rosa, assembly GCA_037013455.1. NCBI lineage: Eukaryota > Metazoa > Arthropoda > Insecta > Diptera > Tephritidae > Ceratitis > Ceratitis rosa. The sequence continues at coordinate 231,120 of JAWMAG010000097.1, read as the reverse complement.
GGCAAAGGTCAAAGCATCATATAATGAGATAAAAGCATCTAATGATTTCTTTTCCACAAAGGATGTGTCCACTATACAAAAAAAAAACAGACTGTGCTATCAGTCCTACTCACATTGCTTGCAAACCATACACAAATTACCCGATAAGCTTAAGGCAACGAAATATGGAGAAGAAAGCAATATTCGTCTTTCTCCTTGTGATACAGAAGTATTCAAGGGTTCATGGCCCACCTTCCGTGACATGTTCATGGCGATTTTTATTAAAAAATAAGCACCTGAAACCAGTTGATAAACTGTTTCATCTCAGTGCGAAAACTAAAGGTGAGGCAAAAGATATATGGTAGTTCAAGGTTATCCGTTAACAAAAGAGAGCTTTGAAACAGCTTGGCTATCTCTCTGGGAACAATATGAAAATAAATAGCAGCTAGTAAATGCTCGATTTGATATTTTGTTCAATCTGAAGGTGGTTGATAAAGAAGACTGCAACTGCATTGCATGTCAGCCCTTAGGCTGATGAAATCGATTGGGATACATTGGTATCTACTTTTTGACCAAGAAACTCCCTGAAGCAAGCTTGGCATTGTGGCAACAATGCAGGAAGGTTCATCGAACTATTCCTATGGATAAGTTAGTCTAAGGACGAAGCAGAAAAGTCAACCTATTAAGGAATATGTTCCCACACCACTTAGGCCAAATAGACAACTCGAGTTTTTTAAACAACCGTTTCTCCGTTTGTGTGTAAAATGTGCGGCAGTAGTGAACACAGACTACGCAGCTGTCCTAAGTTTCGAAAATTAACACCAGTCAATATATTGGATTTCGTAAGACGGTAAAAGTCTTGTGGCTCCGGGCATATTTAGTCTCCATGCACAAGTATATTCACTTGTGCTACTTGCCAAAGAAAACATCATTCTCTCTAAACAACACTTAACGCCACCAAGGATGAGAAAACAGACGGGCACCCCCGTCTCTGCTGATGACATGCCATCCACATCAGCCAATATAAACAGCAAGGGTTCTGCCAGGACTAAGGCTAACTCCAATCAAGGAGTTCTATTGGGAACGGCAAGAGTGAGGATCCATCCCAATGGAGCGGATTATGTAGCACGAGCCTTAATTGATTCGGGTTCTGAGTGTTCGAACGAAGGATTAAACTTCCAACAAAAGGGATGCACGCCCAAGTTACAGGGATAAATAATTCCGCCTCCGCACAAATGAAGGAAGCTTGTAGGAAAAATTTGTGATTCATTACTGATCTCCTATTCGCGATTGATACAAATGTCCTGTCCACTTGACCGGAAACCTTCCTACATGCCAAATTAGCATCATGACTAGGAAAGCGTTTCCCGGTCTTGAATTAGCGGATAAGCGATACTTTATTAACGAGCCAGTCGACCTGGTTCTTGGTGCAGATGTCTATCCTCAAATTATTTTAAATGAGTAAAAAAAATATTCTAAATACTCTTCATGCGCAAGAAACCGTGTTTGGGTGGATTTTAGCTAGAAGTGTCGAGCCATTTGATCCAGTGAAGTCACCTTAGACCAGCAACTAAGTGCCTTCTGGGAACTAGAAGAAATACCTAATAAACATATTTCTAAGGAAGAGGATAAATACTGCGAAGAATTGTTTAAGAGGACCACAAAGAGGAAGGAAGGGAGATACATTGTGCCATTGACTTTTAAATTATACTTTCCTAATAAAATGACTTTAGCATCATCGGTAAAAAGAGTTTGCTCTCAATTTTATAGAAATGAGAAGAGGCTAGCCAAAGGTGTCAACCTCTAGAAGGAGTATAATCGTGTGTTATCAGAATATGATGCGCTAGGACACATGAAGCAAATTAATACAACTGTGTCGGATGATTCCTGCGATCAATACTTTTTACCTCACCACGGCGTTTTTAAAAGTGAGAGCACCTTCACAAAGTTAAGTGTGGTTGTCCCACAGCAAGCGATAAGAGTTTAAATGACGCCTTATTCACAGGTCCCATTTTACAAGCGGATAAAACACAGGCAGGACAACAAATCTTATGGTAAAATCTCAAATATATTAAACCTAAGTAGAGCTACAGTCCAAATTACAATATGACTAAATCATACGAGAGCAAAGCGCGGACAGGCAGGCCAAAAAAGCTTTCCAGGAGGGATATAAGTTATATTTTAAGAGAAGTAAATCCAATCCAAGACTTAGTGATCCAAAATAAGCTGACCATATTTCCAATATATCCGGAAAAAGAATCCATCCCAGACCTGTATGCAGGGCACTAAATAACAATGAACTTTTCAGTAGGACATCAAAAACCCTTATATCAGAAAAACGCCGTAATCTTCGATTGGAGTTTGCACGGGCACACATTGACAAAGGAATGCAGTTCTGGTCAAACGTTTTATTTACGAAAGAATTGAAGGATAATATATTCGGAAGTGATGGCCGGCGCAGAATCTGGAGGAGAAAAAAATCGAAAATGGAATGTTTGAGGCTTGGGCAAGGTTGGATTTTCCAACAATACAATGATCCCAAGCATACCGCAAAATCTGTAAAGGAATGGCTCTCATACTAAGCACCCAGACAACTTTATATACCCCTCAGATTTTAACCCGATAGAGCATGTAAGGGAGCGTTTAGAACGTTGCCAATGCCACGATGCCTTCAAGCAATAATAGACAACAACGGTGGGCCTACTAAACATTAATATTATTCAAAATTTATATATTTAGCGTTTGTGAGCTATTGAAAATGAATATTAACCAAAACTGCGTCATTAGTTTTACCCTTTAATAATCAAATTGTAGGAAATAGGAAAAACTGTGGCTGTATGTACCATATACTTAAGTCCTTCACTGTATGTTTAGCCATATTCACCCACTCTGCAATTGTTCACGATTCTGGACCAAGTCAGTTAAATGCGTCACAAACCAGATTTTCAGCCAGCACCTACATACTTATGTATGTACATAAAAGTTGCATTGGATACGGTTCAGGCATTTACAATCATCAAATAATTTGTTTGGGATAAAAATTAGAGAACTTTAATATTAAATAATCTATATATATAAAAATGAATTGCTGTTCGTTAGTGATAGTGACATTCCAAGTAATGTGCTCTTTTTTGTGATAGTGACACTTTACTGCTAAATGAGCGGGAAATTTTCTCACTTTGAATAATTACAATTTACGATGCCGAGGAGAAGACGACCTAACTTAGGTCGTCGTAGTCAATCAAATGAGCGAAGAGCTACCTCACGTGCTAACCGCACTGATGACCAGAGACAGACAGATCAAGAAAATAGTCGTATTGCTATGTTAGAATTGCGTTCTTTAGTGAGTGATAATGTAGGAGATTGGCTTAGAATGCAACGAGTTCGTGCACATCAAACACAAGAACAGCAAGCTAGACATAATGAAATTGAGCGAATCCGCAGACGCAGTGCTCCTGTGATTCTTGAACGAGCTGCATTCCACTATGATCCGGCAATTGATTATTGTGCCGACAAATCGGTAACAATTGGGGAAATGAAAACAATTTGTAAATATTGTAAGGCGTTAAAATACACTGGTGAATCTACTGGATTATGTTGTGCTGAAGGCAAAGTAAAATTGCCACAATTGGTCCCACCACCAGATCCTTTACGCTCTTTAGTTTCTGGGATTGGAAATGATTCTAAGCACTTCTTGACCAATATTCAGAAATATAACAACTGTTTCAAGATGACATCATTTGGTGCTACACATATTATACAAGACAATTTCATGCCCACTTTCATGGTATTATATAAGAATATTTTTTTATATTATTCAAGTTTGTGCTAAAATATATTTATCGGAAATAATTAATGGACAAATTTTTAAAAATTACATATACAAAGACAAATTTATCACTTACTGGGAACTCTGTTACCACTACCACATTTTATGGGCAATTCAGATGCGGAAATTATTAATCGTTGTGCTCACAATCCAACAGTGCAGTGAAACAATGTCCAACAATTACAAATGTTTCTTCATCAGAATAACAATTTAGTAAATATGTTCAAAATAGCATTTGATCGGATGCCATCTGATAGCCATAATATTATTATTCTAGCTGACAAAACACCTGCCGGTGAACACACAAGGAGGTTCAATTCACCTACCATTGATGAAGTGGCTGTTGTCATTGTGGGAGAAAATTTACAATCTAGAGATATTGTGCTTCATCGTCGGAATAGTGATTTAAAACGTGTATCTGAAACACACAGGAGTTATGATGCACTACAATATCCTTTGATCTTCTGGCAGGGGGAAGATGGATACCATTTTAATATCAAAATGGTAAATCAAGTAACAGGTAAATGAATTGAACAATATTAAATAATATTTTTAAATTCAATTCATCTAAGTAACAATTTAGACATTTATCATTTTTGATTGCAGGTGCTGAAACCAACAAAATTTTTATGAATTTCTATTCAACAGACTCATGATCCGGCAAGGTGAAGTAAATCATATTTTGATGTGTCAACGACTTTTTCATCAGTTTGCAGTTGACATGTATGTCAAAATTGAGACTGAACGATTGACATACATCCGTTTGAACCAACGACGGCTACGGTCAGAGGAGTACATTCATCTCCCCGATGCTATAAATGCTGATGGCAATGTGAATAATGTAGGAAGAATGACAATTTTGCCAGCTTCTTATATAGGAAGCTGCATGCATGATTTTGCTCGCACTTTGCTGTATGCTGACATGCCACGCTATTACACATGGAACGCATAATCGAAATCGTTTCAGCGTCGAAAACAAGGAACACCAGTTGAAGGACATCCAAATGTAATTGCTTCAGATGCTCTGGGTCGCATCTACACAGTACATCCAAATAACGATGAATGTTATTATTTGCGGTTGTTGTTGGTGAATTTTCGTGGTCCGACATCATTTAAACAACTGAGAACAGTTAATGGACAGCTGTGTGCGACTTACCGTGAGGCATGTCAACTATTACATTTACTTGAGAACTATTCGATCAACTATTACATTTACTTGAGAACGATTCGCACTGGCATGATACGCTCAAGGATTCCGTAATATCTTCATCGCCGCATCAAATTTGTACATTGTTTGCGATTATCATATCGACATGTTTCCCCTCGAATCCAAAAGATTTGTGGGTTAAGTATAGAGATGACATGTCTGAGGATGTTTTGCATCGTGTGCGCCGTCAAACTTTGAATCCTACACTACAAATGACTGAAGAAATTTACAATGACACATTGATCATGATAGAAGATATGTGTTTATTGATGGCAAATAAAGTATTGTCGTGTTTGGGAATGACAGCACCCAATCGTCATATGCACGATGCATTAAACCACGAGTTGCAAAGAGAACATCAGTACGACATTGAAGCATTGGCCGAAACAGTTCGTACAAATGTTCCACAATTAAATCAACAACAAAGAATTGCTTACGACACTTTGATAGAACCGGAAAAACGTTTTTAATTTCATTGCTTTTGGCGAGGATCAGATCGCGAAATGATGTTGCTCTCTAGCGGTGGCTTCATCTGGAATAGCTGCGACTCTGCTAGAAGGCGAACTGCACATTCTGCCTTGAAATTACCACTAAACATACAAATCACCGAAATACCAATTTGCAACATCGCCAAAAATAGCGCAATGGCCAAGATCCTACAGGTATGCAAATTGATTGTTTGGGATGAATGCACAATGGCCCATAAGAGGTCACTGGAGGCACTGGACAGAACGTTGACAGATCTTCGTGACAACCAAAATATTTTTGGTGGGGCTATGATTCTGTTGTCAGGTGATTTTCGTCAGACTCTTCCAGTTATTCCCCGATCAACTGTTGCTGATGAACTAAATGCATGCCTAAAATCATCAAATTTGTGGCAGTACGTAAAGACACTCCACTTAACAACTAACATGCGAGTATTTTTGCAACAAGATGAAACTGCAAATGTGTTTGCGAAGCAGTTGTTAGACAATGGAAAAAATAAAGTTGCAGTGGACACCTCGACCGGATTCATCACATCACCTACAGATTTCCGTCACATCACAGACTCAAAAGTGGAGCTTATTCAGCGAGTTTTCCCAGATATAGCGCAAAAGTTCAATAACCATAATTGGCTGGGTGAACAAGCAAAATAAGCAGCGAAAAATAAAGATGTCGAGGATCTTAATGCGACCATTCAGAATTTTCTTCCAGGACAGTTGGTTTCCTTCAAATCAGTCGACATCGTAATGAACCAGGATGACGTAGTCAACTATCCCACTGAGTTTTTAAATTCATTGGAATTGCCTGGATTACCACCTCACAATTTGCAGTTAAAAGTAGGATCAGTTGTCATCATGCTGCGTAACATTAATCAACCTCGGCTATGCAATGGGACAAGACTGGCTGTGAAAAGACTGATGAATAACGTCATTGAGGCGACAATCATAAAAGGAAAATACAAAGGAGAGGATGTCTTGATCCCGCGGATACCGATGATTCCAACGGACTTACCATTCGAATTTAAACGCTTACAATTTCCAGTACGTCTGGCCTTTGCGATGACCATAAATAAATCGCAAGGACAGTCATTATAAGTTTGTGGAATCAACTTGGAGTTTCCCTGTTTTCGCGTCTTCTTTGTTTATTTACGCACCACAAAACAAAACAAAAAATATAGTTTATGAGAAAGCTTTAAATTAATTAACAGACTGTATTTTAATGGTGTGTGTCTGTGAATATCAAATTTAAACCTTATAAATAGCCAGTATTTCAGGAAAACTCTGTTTTGTAAGTAAGCAACATGATGTATCGCAAATAATAATAAAACTTCATGCTTTATTCAATAAATGCTTTTTTATTAAATACGGATTCGATTTGTTTGTTTTAAAATCATTTTATACAAAAGATTAGGTCTTTTATTTATCGATGAGGCAGTACGGAGTCTGCCGGGTCAGCTAGTATAATAATAATAATATAATATGTGTCGATATTATACTTAGGCTGCAACTGCCCATCTTAGATACCGCACAGTCATAACACCCGACTGAAAGAGCAATATGCATGCACGAATTATGGTGACAACTTTTCACTTACATGGCGCTCTCATAAGATAGGTTGCTATGGACGGAAGGTATGTAAGATGGTTACTTGTAGTATTACTCACATACTTATGCTGTTACCATCCATCTTACATACCGCACAGCCATAACACCCGACTATAATAGAATATACAAACACGAGTATTTTCTGCGGGACAACTGTCAGTAACGGCATCGGCATGGGTGACAACTTTTCATTTACATGGTGCTCTCTTAAGATAGGCTGCTATAGACGGAGGTATGTAAGATGATTTGCAGCATTACTTCAAATGTCAGCTATTGTAAACTAAACCCTGCCAGATGAATTCGATTCATTAGCATAAAGTCACATTCACACGCTTAACCAGTACTGATTTCGCTTCATCCATATCAGGCCATATTCACACGCTTAACCAGTGTTCATACTGCTAAGTGAAAAATCGGTACAACATCGGTACATTTTGTAAGGACCCCAAAATCCCGGATTGTTGGAGCCTTTACAACAAAAAATATACATACATATACACATACAGAAGATACCATAATTACATATTTTTTGAAACTGAATTTTACATACGTGTACATATATATACTTTGAATTTATATATATTATGCGTATATGTTAACACAGCAATTTATAATAAGCTTCATATTACTTCATATAATGGTCAATAACTCTACACGCGTTTCCGCCTAGACGCTGGCACCGCGTAAGCTAAATTGGAAATATTCGAAACATCAACTTTTATTATTGCAATGTCAGCATAACGTGACATGGATTTTAGGGTAAATTCAAGTTTAGTTTTAAGTAAAGAAGATCAATGTAATTAGTTTTAGAAGGAAACTCAATAACGAAAGACAGGTGGGCACGAGTCCACCTTGTTGTTAAAAATGTTTTAATTTAATCAAAAACTTAACTGGCTCTCGAGCAGGGACCAGTTTATGCCGCGTCGAAGTGCACTAACGACATTGTGAAAAAAATATAAAAAACGTTTGAAGTGAATGTTAAATGCGTTAACCGTAAAGAATTAACGGAAGCGAGTGTGCTGTGAAATAAAATTAAGAAATAAAACAAACAACACACCGCGTCGCGTAATCCAATAGGAACCGTAAGTCGTAGCCACGGACGAGGACGAATTGGTCCAAAAGAAAAACGCAGCGTTGGAATCCAATAGGAAAGGAACGCACGCCTTCACTCGTGCGCATCGCGGGATCTCCAGTAAGAAACTGAAAAGGACCAACTCCCCGTCGCCAGGAGGTGATATATGTAGTTTTAAGAAAATAATGATAACAGGTGAAAATCCAAAATTTATAAAAAAAAAAACAAATATAAATGAAGAAATAAGTAGTGAAAAGAATTAAAGGAAAAAACAAAAGAAAAATTATTAAATTTTAAATTAAATTAAATTTTATTAAAATTTTTCAAAGTAAATGGAAAGTAACTAAAATTTTTTTTAAGTTTCACATTTAAGGTAACTAACAAAATCTATAAAACAAGGCTTGCACAGCCTATAATTTAATAGTAAGCAAGGCTGCGGTTCACCACCTTCGGGGGACCCTCCCGCTTATAACATAAAAATTCTCTGCGATTCACCACCCACGGGACCCTCCAGAGAATTATAAAAATAAAGAGATAACTAAAGCTCGACCAGCGTATAACTAAATATAAAAAAAAGAGCTGCGATTCACCACCTAATGGGGTATCCTCCAGTTCTTATAATATTTGTTCAACTCTGCGATTCACCACCCAAGGGACCCTCCAGAGTATAAGAATACCTGACAGAAAAAGGAAGTTATTTTTGTTTTTAAATAATGTCTAACCCCAACAACTTAAGTCGACCTGGCATGCTTAATGCACCCATACCACCCTCATCACCCAATATTCCTATTTATGCCACTAATGACATGACGATGGAGCGACTGACTCAGATAATTACTGGAGTCGTCAGCAATGTGCTTAAAACAGAAGGACGAAACATTCTCCAAGCCGCTGCGAATCCGGATGCAAATTTTACTGACATGACGGACGTAACTATAGTTCCGTTCATGACACACAACATAAACGAACTAGACAAATTTCCGGGCGTAGTCAGATGCCTCCACGCTTTTTCTGGAAACCCAGAAGAATTTAACTTATGGAAGAAAAGGGTAGATCGCATCCTTCAGATATATGAACCCCTTAGAAGATCTCCAAAGTCCTACGAAGTCCTGCACGTAATCAGAAATAAAATTATTGGCAATGCCGACATTGCCTTGGAGTCATATAATACTCCACTCGATTGGAAGGCAATTTCCAAACGACTTTCACTTCATTACGCCAACAAACGCGATTTGGGTACACTAGAGTACCAAATGACTTCACTTGTGCAGGGAAACCTCACAAGACAGGAGTTTTATCAAAGAGCAAACTCGCACATCTTTTTGATCTTAAATAAACTAGAAAGCATGGAAGTTGGTGCAGAAGCTATGCATCTTTTAACCAGAACATACAGGAACAAGGCTCTCGATACATTTATTCGAGGACTTAAAGGCGATTTACCAAGACTTCTGGGTATGAGAGAGCCTACTGACCTTCCTCAAGCTTTGTATTTGTGTTTGAAATTAGAAAACCAAAATTTCAGAACAAACTAGGCTCATAATACAAATTATCAAAGTAGAAGGACACACGATTTTTGCCCACCTCTACCTCAAAAAAAGCATCTATACGTACAAGTAATGTTAATTACACGTATACACGTATGAATCGACCACGATAATTTGACCCTAACAACAAACGACCTCCCGCTGGTTATCCGCCGATACCAAACAAAATACAACGAAATTTTCCTTTAGAGCCTGTTCAAAATGAAGACTTGTGCAATGACGAACAAGACTGGACTCCTACTATGCAGAAGTATGGTGCAGCAATAGCCAGTGATGAAAACAAGTTAAACCTGCAGGAATACCCCGAACAACCTTTTGAAGTACATGACCACATCGACATCAATTTTTTAGGGTGAAGAGTTGTTCGTTACCATATGTTGAGTGTAGAACGAAGAACGGTGAAATTCTAAAAAATGTTAATAGATACTGGATCTAGCAAAAATTACATTCAACCCCGTTTTGTTTTAAAATAAATCCCAAATACCGAACCATTTTTCGCAAACTCAAGCTGGACAGACACAGATAACTCATAAAACAATAATCAACTTATTTGGCAGAAAAGACACCAACCTGAAATTCTTTTTGCTATCCACCTTGAAGTCATTTGATGGCATATTCGGAAACGATAGCCTTAAAGACCTTCAAGCTAATCTTGCCAATCCCAGAAATTAACGAGGTAATCTCGCAACTGGAAAACAACTCATACTTTTCAGTGTTGGATTTAAAGAGTGGCTACCATCAGATTACCTTGAAGAAATCCGACATCGAGAAGACAGCTTAACAGCTTCAATTAACAACGAAAAATATGAATTCACCCGACTTCCGTTCGGACTGAAAAACGCACCAGCCATCTTTCAAAGGACTCTGGACAACATATTAAAAGACAATACAGGAAAAATTTGTTATGTCTATATTGATGACATAAAAGTTTTTGGCAAAGACGAACAAAGCCACCTTCAAAATGTCAAAATCATTTTCTATACATTAGAAAAAACGAATATGAAAGTACAGTTGGACAAATGCGAATTTTTCCGCAAAGAAATAGAATTTTTAGGTTTCATTATTTCACCCACAGGTATAAAAACTAATCCCTCCAAAGTAAAGGCAATTCAGGAATTTCCATGCCCAAAAACACCGAAAGACTTGAGATCCTTTCTCGGCTACTATTGACGCTTCATCAGAGATTACGCCAAATTAGCAAGATCTCTGACCTCGCTCTTGAGAGGGGAAGATGGACGCGTGTCCAAAAATGCCACCAGTAAAATGCCAGTTGTGTAGATGCATTCAATAAAATAAAGCCTCATTAATTTCAAAAGAAGTTGTATTAGCATATCCAAATTTTAAACAAGAATTCCACTTAAGTACTGATGCATCCAACTACGGTTTAGGAGCCGTCCTTGAGCAAGCAAGGAAACCAATTACATTTATTTTCAGTTCATTGAATAAAACGGCAGAGAGTTATACTGCAAAGAGATGCTAGCAATCATCTGAGCTCTTACCTCACTAAGAAATTACTTGTATGGATCTGCAAAAGACGTAATTTTCACAGATCAACTACCGCTCACTTTTGCATTGGGTAATAAAAATCACAATAGCAAAATTAAGAGATGGAAGTGTATCCTTGAAGAATATAACTACGAGATGAAATACAAACCAGGAAAGACAAACGTCGTAGCAGACGCACTCTCTAGACCTCCACATACCGACACAATGTATTGTCAACAACTGACCACAGCGATGAAAGTTCTTCTCATCACCACATCCCAGCAACCGAAGCACCAATAAATAAATGCATTCAAAAATCAGTTATTTTTACAGTTTCACTACGAAGATAGTTACTCATTTAAAATACCATTTCCAACTTTTCACAGACACACCATCACAAAACCAGATTACTCTACACAAGACATTATAAATATATTCAAAAGATATCTTGACCCAGGTTTACTTAACGAACTTTACACTACGAAAGTCTGATGTTTAAAATATAAGAAATATATCCACTCCATTCGCAAATGTTAAAATTCGGTTCACTCAAACTTTACTTGAAGACGTAGTTTCAGAGGCGGAACAAGACCAAATAATCATTAAAGAACACCAAAGAGCACACAGGACTAGTCGTGAAAATAAAACACAAATTTTACAAAAATTTTATTTTCCAAGCACGCATTCGAAAATAGAAAAAATAGTCAAACAATGTTCTACATGTCGTGAACGCAAATACGATAGACACTCACCAAAGCCACAAATACAAGAAACTCCTATTCCTCAGTCTCCAGGAGACATCGTCCACATAGATATTTATTCAACAGAAAAAAAATTGATCCTCACAGCAATTGAAAAATTTCCCAAATATGCCTAGGTTAAAATAATACAAAGTAAAGCCATATAACATATTAAAGACCCAATAAGAGAATTAATGATTGCCTTCTGAATACCAAAACTTGTAGTAATTGACAATGAAAAATCCCTAAATTCTGTTATCGTGTCATGCCTTCTTAAAGACCAAATGTCCATTAACGTTAATACCATACCATCTTATAGCAGCACAAATAACGGACAAGTAGAGAAATTCCATAGAACACTTTCTGAAATTATGAGATGCCTCAAAGCAACTTGCACGGGAATAACATTCGAGGAATTACTATTTAAATCAGTACAAGAATATAACTCATCAATCCATTGTACAACAAAAACCAAACCAATAACTATATTTTTTGGAAATAGAATTTTTACTGACTCTATAAAATTAGAACAACAAAGACAAAAACATTGCTCAATTAAAAAGGAAATAGGAGATTGACTTATCTTACCATAATAAGCAAAGATCTGAAATTAAAAATTATTCTGCAGGAGATACCATTTATGTTAAAATAAATAAAATATTAGTGCTTAAGTCGCTAAGGATTTGAAGGAAGTAAGGTGGTGCCGGCTATCGAGCGGGCCCAAAGGTTTTAATAATAACACACACTTCTCCTTTTACAATTCAAGCACAGGTATTTTTTTTATTTAATTTACTTAATATTAACTTCCTTTAATACGTTAACTTCACTTAACTTATTTTTACTAATCTATAACACAATAACCGCGGTTTTAAATCCACCGTGCGCGTTTAATATTGATTTTTCGTTAGCTCGAACGGCCGCCGCTAAGCTGTCGACCGGCTAACGAAATTCAGGCCAAAAAGGATATCCGAATTGGCGCGTGATGGGGCACACGGAAATAGTGGGAGCAGACGGGTAATTCCACGGGCACGGCAGTTAAATTAAAATTTACGGCGGTTGTTGTTGTTGTTGTAGCCGCAAAATTATTCCTCAAAGTAATTTTTGGGGAATGTTGCGGGAAAGACAGTCTTTGGCCGAATAAAAAATCCGGGTCGTTCCGGTATAAAGACCTAACTGTCGCGGGAACTATTGGATTTTAGTCGCCTCTTACGACAGGCATGCCTTACCGCTGGTAAATTCTTGAACCCCTAACCCGCAGGGTTAAAGAAAGCGCCTAAACATATTCCCCGCCCTGCAGGGATGCGTTGCTCAACGCATCCTGTATCGTTTGCAGGGCCCGGATGGCGTCTCCGATTGCGCCTCTTGCCGCACGGTTGCGGAAGGCGGCCGTTTGTAAGCCCGTAGCAGTGCGCGTCTTCTCTCCTCGCGGTCGCCCCGCTGGAGCTGGAACTGGAGTCGCTACCGCTTCTCGGTGCCTTGGGTTTCAGCGCCTTTTCCTGGTGGGAGGCGCACGTTGTTTCGCGCGCTTAATGGCTGGCGGTATCACACTATTAGAGGGGTGTGATATGCTTTATGACAGCGTTTACAGCTGCTCGACGAATCATAATCGCCCGTCGTGTGCGTCAACGCCGAGCAATTGATACAGTAGCCTTGCGCCCTGGCTATTACTAGGCATTGCGGCGGCTTCATCGCTCTGAATACGCCACACATGCGCAAAGGGTGATATTTGTGGCAGAGTCTACACTGGAGGCAGTTTTCTCTCTCTGCCGTCGGGGCCAAGGCTACGGCCGTTTTTGTCGCCATTTTCTGAAACGAAAAGATAAAAGAATAGCGCGGACAGTATTAGGGGAAACTGAATGAATATATATATATATATTTAGTTTTGCCCTGAAACAAATGGAAGTTTTATTTGTATTTTGTTGCTATGTTATCCTGTGAGCTAAGTAGGCCCAGTAGGAAAAAAGCATAACTTTACAAGCGGGCACGTGATAACCCCGTTTCCGGTACGTACATCCAAAACTCGAATGTGGTTATCTGGCCAACATTGGGCCGATAAACGTTTTGCCGTTGTCGCTCGTAATTTTGGATGGAAATCCTCGTCGGCCGACGAAACGTGCAAACGCTGTTCGAAATGACTCAGTTGTCAGATCTGAACATCGCTCAAAATTCACGACCTTCGTTGCAAATCAGACGAAGACTGCAACATAGCCTTTGAAATAAGTGCTCGACCTCAAGACTGAAGCTTTTATTAGAAATGGCCCTGCAAAGTCTACTCCGGTTGTAGAAAAAGGGAGCGTGAATATGCAACGCTCAGGGGGTAGAGCGGCCATGATTTGCGTGCGTGTCTTTTGCTTGTCAAACGTACATGCCTTACATTGAAAAATGCACTTTTTAATCAGAGGCTTGAGCTTCGGAATCAAGAACTCTGGTCTGACCATTTGAAGCATCAAACGTGTCTCTGCGTGAAGAAGCAGTTCGTGCATAAACTTCAAATATAGTTGGCAGAACCTCGATTTAGTTGGGATGATGTTTGGGTGTCTTTCATTGTAACTCAGCGTGGAATGTGCCAATCTACCATTCACACCTTCCTTTTTGTGCGGAGTTTCGTTTGGTCATTGGGTAGTGTGATTGTTGGTTAAAGCCATACATACGTATATACGTACATACATATTGTGTCAGAAGTGGAGGTGACAAGCTTTGAAGTGCTTTTTGGTTACTTCAACGTACCGACGAAGTGGTATTCAAAGTTGTAATGTCACTTACTATATTATACAATACAGAGTGTACAGCTGCTGGCGTACGCCGATGATATCGACATTATTGGCCTCAACAACCGCGCCGCGAGTTCTGCTTTCTCCAGACTTGATAAAGAAGCGAAACGAATGGGTCTGGTAGTGAATGAGGGCAAGACAAAATATCTCCTGTCATCAAACAAACAGTCATCGCATTCGCGACTCGGCTCCCACATCACTGTTGACAGTCATAACTTCGAGGTCGTAGATAATTTCGTCTCTCGACGAACGAAAACCAAGCTCTACAAGTCGCTCGTTATACCGCTCCTACTATATGGCGCAGAAGCGTGGACGTTATCAATATCTGATGAGTCGGCTCTAGGAGTCTTCGAGAGGAAAGTTCTGCTAACGATTTATGGCCCTTTGCGCATTGGCAACGGCGAATACCGCAGACGTTGGAACGATGAGCTGTATGAGCTATACGACGATAGTTCAGTGAATGAAGAGACAGCGGCTACGCTGGCTACGCCATGTCGTCCGAATGGATGAAAACATTCCAGCTTTGAAAGTATTTGATGCAGTACTCGCTGGTGGAAGCAGAGGAAGAGGAAGACCTCCACTCCGTTGGAAAGATCAAGTGGAGAGTGACCTGGGTGCACTTGGCATTCCAACTGGCGCCAAACAGCGAAAAGAAGAGATGAATGGCGCGCTATAATTGACTCGGCTATAATCGTGTAAGCGGTGCCAACGCCAATAAAGAAGAAGAAGACTTGGATCGAGCCGCATAGCTGTCACAGACGAGGATTCGATGCCATAGGCTAACAACAGCCTCAGCTTTTCTCAGTGAAGAGTAATCCACCTAGAGACCCGGCATCTGGTGGTTCCAAATCCAATGACCGTGAGTGCACACAGCTAATAGCGAGCGTACAGCAGCTAAATAAACTAACGACCATGGTGAAGCATCAGGGCGAAATGATGTCGTAGGGCATGAACAAATTACGGCACACACGAGAGAAAATTGTGAATCTATGCGATAGAGTTGCTGAATTGGAAACATCTGCTCAAGCACTAGGTCATCGGTCGAGGGTAGCATCAACCCCAGAGGTCAGGAAACGAGGTGAGCAAAGCGAAAGGTCTGAGCACACATCGGCTGAGCCTCCTATGTGGAAAAAGATCGACCTGGAAAAATGGCATTATTAAGTTTGACTGTCTGGTTTCCGGCGCCGCCTTAAAAAGTTATTAGCAGGTGCTCGAGGATTATGTCGATAATGCCGCTTTAAGTATTTCAAACTCAAGGTGGAACTGCTAAGCCATTAGAAAACTGCTGAGTCTGAAAATGAAATTGTCTGTGAGATAGTGGAACGAAAGCAGCAACGCGGGGAGAATTTCGATTATTTTTACAGCGAGATCCATAATGTGACTTTTAGACTTCATAAGAAAATCCCTGAAAAGGGAATGGTAAGGATAATCCGCGGAAATGTAAAATTCTATATAGCGAATTTAACATTTGCATCAAAGATGCTAAACTTAAGGCGGAATGCAAAATTGCCGAAAAGTTCATAAAGGAAAATAAGAGCAGAGGGAGAAACATAAACGAAATAGACATAGAGTCAAGGGAACAGGTAGAAGAAGTAAGGTCGAGAGAAAACAGCAACACGCAATGCAGGGGAAGTCTGATGTTACACCGTCCACGTCCACTTCCATGGCTGTTAGTTCTAGTTCATCTAAGTCCAGTATCAAATCATTTTGTCCGTCACCATTCCACCTAATATTGTGTTTCTCCTATGACATACCAGTGGATCACTATACCAAAAACCCTGCAGAAGCCCAGAGAGAAACCAAGTGTAAGTCATCGTTCCTTAATATGTTGAGTTTTGTTTGTGGTAGAGATAGCCGGGAAGAGAGTAGTTCGGAAGCCAGAAAATATGGTTTTAAGAAAGTAAACGGAAAGCGAAATTGATAAGAATGGTACGGGTAGAAAAAAAGAAGAGGTAAAAAGTCTTCACCAGCGAAAGATAAATTATGGGAATGTACGTAAGCGAATATTCTTAGAGGAGGTGGGAAATAAAAAGAATAGCAGAAACTTTAAGAAGATTGAGAAAATGGAGACAAGAAGAAGAGTTATAGAAGAATTTACAAAAAATAGTTTCGACGATAAAAGAATAACAGGAGGACAAGAAGTACTAGCGCTTTAAGATTCAGGCGCAGGAGCCAGTTGCCTAGACAAGAACGCAAATATCTTATTAGGAGGAAAATCACATTTAATTATTCCGATTAAGGGCAAAAGTATCAGATGCAATGGAAAAAAGACCGCTGTGATTGGCACCATAAAACTACCAGTAGTATGGGACAATACTACTAAGGAATTGTCCTTTGACGCTGTGCTACACGTACTGACAAAAGAGCAAACCATCGTTCTCGAAGAGGTCAAGCAACAATTCCAATTCGCAGTGCTGGGCCTGAGTCGCACAAGTTTAGAGGAGCACATAATTGAGGTGATCGATGAAAATTTACCGGTTAAACAAAACATTCCCGAATTTCGCCGGCTTTCTATCAACTTGAACGATGTCTCCTGGTAGATCCCCTTAGAAAAGCATTCCAGGGAAAAGACGCCGTTCACTGCACCGGGTTGAAAACTATACTATTTCACAGTGGTGCCGTTTGGATTGTGCAATGCAGCCCAAAGAATGTGTTGTTTAATGGACAAAGTTACCCGCTTCGATATGTGAATATGTATTTGTGTATATTGACGATTTGTTAGTGTGTTCAGAAAATTTCTTCTCTCAATGACTGACGAGGCCAGGAGATCGATTGAAAAGCTCAAACAATGTTTAATATCGGCACACGTACTGACACATCCAGACTTCAACAGACAGTTCTACATACTGTGTGACACATCGATCGACGGTGTGGGGGAGAACTTTTTCAATTGGACGACGATCCATATCATGTGCTTCCGCTAAATTAAATAAAGCTCAAAATAATTAAAGTGTTACAGAACTTCAATGTTACGCTGCAATCGTAGGTTTTCTTCACACTTCTGGTCATGCCTTGAAGGTCTCCCGTTTATAATTAATACAGACCATGCCAGTTGAAATGACATACTCGTATACGGCAGAAATACAAGGTGAAGCCGAAAACTCCAAAGCTTTGATTTGAAAATCGAACACCGAAAAGGAGCGCAGAATGTTGTCCCAGACACGCGCTCGAAGGTAAATATGGAAGAAATGGAGTTAGATCACCAATCATTAGATATGTGCCTGAAATCTCCTTTCTTTACCTCGGAAGAATATGAAAAAAGATAGTGACTGAAAATAATGGCGAACTTCCAGATCTTTGCATCTCAGAGGGATATGTATACCGACAAACACAGTTTAATAGTGTGGACGAACTTCAAGCAGACCATACCTGGAAGCTTTGGGTTCCGACGAAGCTGCGACTGGGACTAGTGGAATCTTTCCATAGTTCCCCGACAGCTGGTCACGGTGGCAACCACAAAACATTGGTCAGTAATGGTAGCCGAGTAATAAAATATTTATTTGGTGTACCTGAATACGTGTACTCGGACAACGGAAAATAATTTGTTTCTGAAATGTTCAACAGCTTTCTTTCGAAATACGGCGTCTGTCACCTAAAAACCGCATTTTATTCACCCCATATATATATCTTTAAAGGATATGGATTGTGAGATTGAGGCAACAAGCGACAAACTTCAATTAATTAGAAATAAGGCATCGGAAACGGCACGGAGTAAGCCGGTGCCCATACGAAAAGATCTCTCAACAGAAAGCAAGATCAAGTGGCCGATTGGTACGTTTAAACCTTGCAAAAGTCCACGAAATTTTGAAATTGCACCTATTCAATTACAGCAGTCTTTGGATATCAGCGTCAACTTTATGCTATACATACCCAAATTATGGAGGGAATCAAAAATTGTTTTCATTCCCAAATGAGGAAAGGCATCTTACAGTAAACCGAAGGATCTCAGACCCATATGTCTAACATCCTTTCTACTTAAGACAGCGGAAAGATTGATGGAGATTCTCATTGGGTCTACTGTGGATCACAATCCGTCGATAAACAACATGCCTATATGAAAGGCAGGTCAACGGAGACGGCGTTACACTCGGTGATATCACAACTTGGAAGATCTCTTTCGGTCAAAGAATACAGCCTGGCGGCTTTTCTGGATATTAAAGGGGCTTTCAATAATATAGCGCCGATTGCAATTACTTCTGCTCTGACTTCCCTGGACGTCAATCCTCGGGTGACTTCTTTTATACGCCAAATGCTAAGATGCAGGGTAGTAAAATCAGAGACCGCAGGGGTGTCGGCACTTAGGTATGTCAGAAGAGGAACCCCACAGGGTGGAGTCCTCTCGCCTCTTTTATGAGTTATAGCAGTGAACCAATAGCTGAGATACATGGTGGAGGAGGGGGAAAATTCCCACAAACGTTGTGTGATATTAGGCAAAATGAACTCAGGCGGATAAAAAAGTGGGCTATTAATGCTGGGCTGGGCATCAACTCACAGAAACCTGAACACGTTCTTTTCACCAGGAAGTATAAAATTCCTAAATTCTCAGCACCAACGCTCTCAAGTACGGACCTGCGCATTTCTGAGTCTGCAAAATACCTGGGACTCATCCTGGACAGGAAATTGAGCTGGTCACAAAACTATATCTGTAAAGTTGCGATAGGACGGATACGGGGGCATGTCACTTAAAATAGTGCGTTGGCTCTATGTCGCAGGTGTTAGGCCTATACTTCTCTATGGAGTTGTAGTATGGTGGGCAACACTTGAGAAAAAATCAATTACCTCCAAATTCAAAAGATTACAGTGGGCATCTACCGACTTCACAGCAGACTTCAAGGTGATTATCCCAGATAGAAACCTTTGGGACAGGATAATGCCGGCAAGCGTCGGCACGATTCATTTTTTTACGGATGGGTCAAAACTTGATAACAGGGTTGGTGGAGGAGTCTACTCAAAGGACCTTGGTATCTACAAATCCTTTCCCTTACCGGATCACTGTAGTGTTTTTCAAGCGGAATCGGTTGCTATACATGAGGCTGTCAACTGTCTCAGCACAAGGGTAGTCTCGGACAATCGTTTCAATATATTTTCGGATAGCCATGCTGCATTACGAGCCCTGGAGTCTGTAACAATAAAATCTAAAACCTTAGAGGACTGCCGCAGATCGCTTAACGCGATGGCCACGCAGTTCTCTCTGAACCTGGAATGAGTATCTGGACATAGTAACATACCGGGTAATGAGATGGTGGACGAGCTTGCAAGGAAGGGCACTTCCCTTACAATTTCGCCATCATGGAAGAGTCTGGGCACGTTGTTTTAGAATAGGTCAGTTCCCGGTCCACTGGCCGGAGAGAAGTAAACTCTTCTTGTTAAGCAAAACAAAAATCAGTCCTTGGTACACTTCTCGGAGAGAAGAGGAATCTTCCTGTTAATCTAAGAAGTGTAGTCTTGCTGTTACCTTAAGCAAAAAGCTACCTATGTACCGAGTTTTAAGTAAATGGAACAATAAATAAACTTTTTTAGAATAGGTCAGTCCCTGGTCCTCTTTCCGGAGAGAAGTGTTGTCTTTCTGTTAACTTAAGCAAAATGTTACCTATGTACCGAATTTTAAATAAATCGAAATATACATACGATTTCTTCGAATAGGTCAGTCCCTGGTTCACTTCCCGAAAAATAGTTTCCGTAAAACCCTTCCCAAGTATCACAGAAACAATTTGACGCTAACTTTTGGAGAATACCTGTTACAAATGGACATAGGAGCTTTTTTTAATAGGTCAGTCCCCGGTCCACTTCCCGAATTTGTTTTTTTGGAAAAAACCATTTAAGGAATCATGCAAATACTCTGATGAAATTTTAAGTCATTTGGTTGTTAACTTTTGGAGAACACCCGTTCCGCGGCGACATAACAGGTTTTTTCGAATAAGTCAGACCCCGGTCAATTTCCAGGAATTTTCGTTCTTGTAAACCTTTCCAGGTATCATAGAAATAATCTGATGAAATTTTAAGTCATTCGCTCGGTAACTTTTGGAGACTTTTGAAAATTACTGGATTTTTCCATGCGGACATAAGATTTTTATATATAAGAAGAAGATAAGCTAAATGATATTCAATTGTACCGCACGAAATCAAAGCTATTTCCGTGCTCGAAAATATGGTATTGATTTATTTTTACCGGATTGTAGCAAATATATGTTAAAATTATTTTCTTTAAAACCTTTCGGTGCTTTAGTTTAAACAAACGTTATTATATTATACACAAATTTTCAAACAAAGTAAACACTGAAGTATGCTTCAGTAAATTTTTTTGCACTAGACCTCGTTATAAATCATTTGTAACAAACATTATGCGTTTAGTTGTGTAAGCTTCACTTTCAACTGGTTATTATAAATTCGTACATACCCCTGGATACCGAAATTTCTGAATTCTTAAAATGTCATTAATTCAACTTCCTCTTTATATTTATGGAATCTAAGTCTTAATTTATTCCAATCTTAAAGAATTTAAAGCGAAATAAATCGACTTAAAGGTGCAAATATACTACATAATAATAACGTACAAAGTTTATGCATAATTTAAAAAAAGTCATTTTGTAGATAAATGTAGCAAAAAAAAATAGCTACTTGTAAAATTTTTAATTAAGTACAAATCAATTGAAAATAGTCAAATTTGTTTTAAGGTAACAGAAATACGCTTTACCGAAAACTAGGCGCAGGTTTTAGACTTATGCTCTGCAGCACTGTGTGCACTATGCTGTACTGGCACAGCTGCAACGCCTCTTTCCTGCATGCTTAAGTTATTGGTATAGTGCACACTCTTGACCGCTATAGCACTTTCACGCGGATTACAGTATACGCTTAAAAAGTTGCCATTCTGTATAAACTTGACTTCCACAGTGAGCACTAAGCCTTAATGACTGGACTGGCATCTATATAAGTACAATTGGTAATCATGGTGGATTTTGAACATTCGAGAGCTGTAAACTGGATAAAAATGCTGAAAATAATATAGGCTAATTTTATGCTTTGCTTGGAGTCACACTCACCCGTTAGGCTTTTCCTTGCTGTATATCCACTTCACACACTTCGACGGATGTGGTCCCAACAAATTCTTCATCTCTCCCAATCGCATACTCTGCTTGATTGGGAGCATTTTATAGGTTTGTTTATTGAACTGCTCTAGGTTACGCCAGGTTACCCTATTTCAAAAAATTGTGTTTCATGAAAACTTTTTTGCTCTTATTTGCTCTACTGAAATAGAGCAACTCAGATCACGATTTTCTGCTCTGACTTTTTTGGTAGAGTAACTTGGAGCAAGCAATAAGATTTTTTGACAGACGCGTTTAGAAAACGAAAGCGGACAAATTATAAGATATTGATGTTCACGGGGAACAGCAAACAACTTAAATACAAGTGACTAAAAAAGTTATAGATTTTATTAAGAAATATATGAAAAAAACGTAAAATTTTTCTATTTTGTTTACAACAGAAAAGTCAAACATTCGTATTTGAAAATTGTTGCCCGAAAAATGTTTCATGAGCTTTTTGGTCCGAGTTGCTCAAACTTGCTCTATTGTTATTTTCGCAGCTGCTCTGTTCTGCTCTAACTTGAGCTGATCTACCCTATTTTCAGTCTCAA
Source organism: Ceratitis rosa (assembly GCA_037013455.1). Lineage (NCBI taxonomy): Eukaryota > Metazoa > Arthropoda > Insecta > Diptera > Tephritidae > Ceratitis > Ceratitis rosa. The sequence goes on along the minus strand of JAWMAG010000097.1, from coordinate 208,773 downwards.
TAAAGAAACCTTATACCTATGTTATACCTGCAGTGCAGAACCGTTTTCATTCTCGGGCCTATTACAGAGTTCGTTGGCCTGATGTGCTAATATGGCCTGCTGTGCTTGTACGGGGTAGATGATTCTGCCCATGTATAATTTTGGGAGTAATTCTTCGAGACTGTGGATAACTACTACATCCACATCGAGTTAGGTGCTGGATATAAAAATATTCTGAAATACATTAAATAATAGTTTCAATAATATAAGTATTACTTGCCAAAATTTTTGTAGCAAAACAGTTGCTACAACCTCGTGTATTTTCTAATTGAAATTTCATTTTATGCTAGAAACACTTGTGCAGTATCACTGCGCAGTAAAATTTTGAACACACTGCTTTGTATGAGCCGAGACACACGGGTTTCTGCACACAATGCAGTACACTGCATGATGCGTTCAAATTAAATTTCACTGCGAGCACCAATGCTGCCAATGCAAGAACTGCAGTTTTAGAGGCGCTGTATGGAGGAGAACAACGAAAATGTGTCAAATATAATATGACAAATGGAATATGAAAAATGGGAGAATAATTTTGTTAGGGAAAACAGGTTTTTACATGACAAATCACCACTCATATAAAAATAACTGGCTTGGCGAAAAAAAATTTGCAGAATGTGCGTATACCTATATTCGCCTCCAAATCCTTCTTATTGACTTTTATAATATTTCAACCGTAATTTTAATAGTTTTATATATTTTAATTGCGACTTGAAAGTAGTAATAATGTTTTAATGTTTTTATATTTTTTCACATCCATATTTATTTTTCAAATATTAAATTGAAAAGTCATTGCACGAAGCTGTCAAACAGAACTTTCTGCTAAGCCAGAGCTTAGCTTAATAAGTCAGTCTCTGGTTCACTTTCTGGAGATAAAAACAGTCTTCATGTTAATCTACGCAAAAGTCCAACTATGTACCGAATTTAAAGTATATCGAACTATACGTGCGATTTTTTCGAATAGGTCAGTCCCTGGTTCACTTTCCGGAGAGAAGTTAAGTCTTCCTATTACCTTAAGCAAAAAGTTAAATATGTACCGAATTTCAAGTAAAACGAAATAAACATACGATTTTTTCGAATAGGCCAGTCCCCGGTCCACTTCCCCGAAAGTAGAAGAGTCTTCCTGTTAATCTAAGCATAAGCTTAGCTTAGTAAGTCAGTCCCTGGTTCGCTTTCCGGGGAGAAGTGTAGTATTCCTGCTACCATACGCAAAAAGCTAAATATGTACCGAATTTCAAGTAAAACGAACTATACCTAAGGTTTTTTCGAATAGGTCAGTCCGTGGTCTACACCCGGAAAGTAAACGAGTGTTCCTGTTAATCTAAGCAAAAAGCTACCGATTCAAGTAAATAGAGCAATAAATACAATTTATTCGTATATGTCAGTTCCCGGTCCACTTTCCGCAGAGAAGTGTAGTCTTCCTGGTAACTTATGCAAAATGCTACCTGTGTACCGAATTTCGAATAAATCGAATCATAAATACGATTTTTTTAAATAGGTCAGTCTCTGGTTCACTTCACGAAAAATATTTTTCGTAGAATCCTTCCCAAGTATCATAGAAGCAATCTGACGTAATTTCATGTCAATCAACCGTTAGCTTTTGGAGAGCACCCGTTACAAATGGACATAAGAGCTTTTTTTAATAGGTCAGTCCCCGGTCGACTTCCCGATTTTTTTTTGGAAAAAACCATCCAAGGAATCGTAGAAATAATCTGATGAAATTTCACGTCATTCGGTTGGAAACTTTTGGAGAATTCCCGTTTCACGGTGACATAAGAGAGTTTTTCGAATAGGTCAGTCTCCGGTCCATTTCCGGGAATTTTCGTTCTTGTAAACCTTTCCAGGTATCATAGAAACAATCTGGTGAAATTTTAAGTCATGCGGTCGGTAACTTTTGAAGATTTTTGGAAATTACTGGATTTTTTCATGCGGACATAAGATTTTTATATAGAAGAAGAAGATAAGCTAAATGATATTCAATTGTACCGCACGAAATCAAAGCTATTTCCGTGCTCGAAAATATGGTGTTGATTTATTTTTACCGGATAGTAGTACATATAGGTTAATATTATTTTCTTTTAAACCTTTCGGTGCTTTAGTTTAAACAAACGATATTATATTTATGGAATCTAAATCTGAAGTTATTCCAATGTTAAAAAAATTAAAGGAACAAAATACAATTAAAAGTGCAAATATACTATATAACAATAGCTACTTGTAAAGTTCTTAATTAAGTCCAAATCAATTGGAAATAGTCAAACCTGTTTTAAGGTAAACACAACAGACTGAAGAGCGGGTTTCTACTCGACTTGCAGAACTGCTCTCTGAGACACTGCGCAGGTATAAGTGAGCTGTGGGACGGCATTTCAAACTCCCTACGTACAGCTGCAAACGAAACTATTGGATTTCGGAAAGGTCGCAAAAACAGCTGGTACGATGAGAACTGCCGTATCGCGGTGGAGGGAGAACAGACTGCCTACCTCGCAACCTTGCGACCGGCCACAACACGGAGATGGTGAACCCGACTATGAAGAAATCCGAAAAGCAATCGCCCGCTTAAAAAACAACAAAGCGGCAGGGACCGATGGATTACCGGCCGAGCTATTCAAATACGGCGGTGAAGAACTGATCAGGCGCATGCATCAGTTACTTTGCAAAATATGGTCGGAATGGATGAAAGCACTAAAGTTTTGAAAGTTTTCGATGCAGAACCCGCCTGTGGAAGCGGAGGAAGAGGAAGACCTCCACTCCATTGAAAGGATCAGGTGCAGAGTGGCTTGGGTTCACTTGGTATTTCCAACTGGCACCTGGCAGCGAATAGAAGAAAAGAATGGCGCATTATAATTGATTCGGCTATAATCGCGTAAGCGGTGCCAACGCCAATAAAGAAGAACACACAGCATGTGCAGGTTTTAGGCTTATATTCTGCAGCATGTACATTCGAGAGCTGAAAACTGGATAAAAAATGCTGAAAATAATATAGGCTAATTTTATGCTTTGGTTGGAGTCACACTCACCCGTTAGGCTTTTTCTTGCTGTATATCCACTTCACACACTTCGAAGACTGTGATCCCAACAAATTCTTCATCTCTCCCAATCGCATACTCTGCTTGATTGGGAGCATTTCATAGGTTATACCTGTAGTGCAGGATCGTTGGCATTCTCGGGTTTATTACAGAGTTCGTTGGCCTGCTTTGCTAATATGGCCTGCTGTGCTTGTATGGCGTAGATGATTCTGCCCATGTATAATTTTGGGAGTAATTCTTCGAGACTGTGGAGAACTAATACATCCACATCGAGTTAGGTGCTGGATCTAAAAATATTCTGAAATATATTAAATAATAGTTTCAATAATATAAGTATTACTTATCAAAATTTTTGTAGTAAAACAGTCGCTCCAACATCATGTATTTTCTAATTGAAATTTCATTTTATGCCGGAAACACATGTGCAGTATCACTTCGCAGTAAAAATTTGAACACACTACTTTGTATGAGTCGAGACACATGGAAATCCGCATACTATGCAGTACACTGCATGATGCGTTCAAATTAAATTTTACTGCGCAGCACCAATGGCCATTGCAAGAACTGCAGTTTTAGAGGCGCTTTATGGATTAGAACAGAGAAAATGTGTCAAATATAATATGACGAATACTACATGTGAAATAAACAAACGTTTTGATACATCGTTATATTTTAAAAATGGAAGAATATTTAACGAATTTTGTGAGGAAAAACAGTTTTTTATGCGACAAATCACCACTCATATAAAAATAACTGGCTTCACGAAAAAAATTGCAGAGTGTGCGTATAAATTCGCCTCCAAATCCTTCTTATTGTCTTTTACTTCAATAGTAATTTTAATAGTTTTATATATTTTAATTGGGACGCGAAAGTAGTAATAATGTTTTAAAGTTTTATGTTTTTTCATTTTATTTTACAAATATTAAATTGAAATGCCACTGCACGAAGTAGTCAAACAGAACTTACTGCGCATGTGTTTAAAAACGTAAAATGTCTGCAGTAAACGTGCAGTACTGCGGACAGTGTTACTGCACATGTGCTTCAGGCACAAAGGAAACTGGAGGGATAATTGAAATGATGAAATGAAACAGGCATCACCTAATGATTGATATAGGAACTTACGATATAATGGCAACAACGGGTGACCCTAAAGAACGCATTTATGATGTTCACTCCCCGGAGAGCAGAGTAGTTGGACTTTTTTTAATATGTCGGTTTCAGGTCTACCAAAAACCAAAAAGACACCTATGCACCGAATTTCAAGTAAATCAAGTCACGAATAAGATTTTTTTGAATAGGTCACCACCATTTTTTTGAAGTGGCCCACTTTCTGGAGATACAAATAGTCTTCATCTTATTCTAAGAAAAAGTCCAACTATGTGCCGAATTTCAAGTAAAACGACCTATACATAAGTCGAATAGGTCAGTCCCTGGTCCATTTCCCGGAAAATAGAACAGTCTTCTTGTTAATCTAAGCAAAAGCTTAGCTTAATAAGTCAGTGCATCGTCTACTTTCTGGAGATAAAACAGTCTTCATGTTAATCTTAGCAAAAGTCCTACTATGTACCGAATTTCAAGTAAATCGAACTATACATACGATTTTTTCGAATAGGTCAGTCCGTGAGCCACTTCCCGGAAAGTAGAAGAGTCTTCCTGTTAGTCTAAGCAAAAGCTTAGCTCTTGCTAAGCAAAAGCTTAGCTTAATAAGTCAGTCCCTAGTCCACTTCCTGAAAAGTATAAGAATCTTCCTACTAATCTAAGCAAAAACACATCTATGTACCGAATTTCAAGTAAATCGAAGTAAATGTACGATTTTTTCGAATAGGCTAGTCCCTGGTGCACTTCCCGGAAAGTAAAAGAGTCTCCCTGTTAATCTTAGCATAAGCTTAGCTTAATAAGTCAGTCCCTGGTCCATTTTCCGGAGAGAAGTGTAGTCTTCCTGTCACCTTACGCAAAAAGCTAAATATGTACCGAATTTCAAGTAAAGCGAACTATACATAAGATTTTTTCGTATACGTCAGTTCCCGGTCCACTTTCCGCAGAGAAGTGCAGTCTTACTATTAACTTAAACAAAATGCTACCTATGTATGTACCGAGTTTAAAGTAAATGGAACCATAAATAAACTTTTTTAGAATAGGTCAGTCCCTGGTTCACTTCCCGAAAAATATTTTTCGTAAAATCCTTCCCAAGTATCAAAGTAGCAATCTGACGTTATTTCATGTCAATCTACCGTTAACTTTTGGGGAACACCCGTTACAAATGGACATAACAGCTTTTTTTAATAGGTCAGTTCCCGGTCCACTTCCCGAATTTTTTTTTGGAAAAAACCATCTAAGGAATCATGCAAATAATCTGACGAAATTTCAAGTCATTCGGTTGGTAACTCTTTGAGAGCACCCGTTCTGCGGCGACATAAGAGTTTTTTTCGAATAAGTCAGTCCCCGGTCCACTTTTTGTAAACCTTTCCAGGTATCATAGAAACAATCAGATCAAATTTTAAGTCATTCGGTCGGTAACTTTTGGAGATTTTTGGAAATTACTGGATTTTTCTAAGCTGAATGATATTCAATTGTACCGCACGAAATCAAAGCTATTTCCGTCCTCGAAAATATGGCATTGATTTATTTTAGCCGGATTGTAGTAAATATAACTGAATATTATTTTCTTTTAAACATTTCGGTGCTTTAGTTTAAACAAACGATATTATATTATACACAAATTTTCAACAAACAAGAAAATGGTTGCAGTACTAAATCGGTTATAAATATACTTAATAGAAACAAAGTACCCCAGCCAATGTTTAAGGTAGAACTAGAGACCAAATCCAAGTCAGATAAAGGAAAACGAGTCCCATCCCATATACAATTTAAAATATTTACTACATCGTAGGTTAACAGTAGAAGAGCCACACAAAAGAAACGGCCCAGTACAATGCACCAACTGCCAAGAATTCGGCCATACTAAATCCTACTGCACACTGCGCAGTGTTTGCGTAGCATGTGGGCGACCTACATCCCACGTCTGAATGCACGTCAAAGAAAGATGATGCCACCATGAAAAAATTTAGTAATTGAGGAGGTAATTGCTAATTATAGGGGCTGTCATGTATATAAAGATCTAAAAGTTAGGTTGTCAAACAATATACAGACTAACCGAAGTCAAATATTAAATACACCTCAAATCCAATTTGTAGAAAAAGCTACGGATGAAACTGTTCCAAACGTGCAAAATATGAATCCAAATAAATTATCTTATGCGAATGTACTGAAGAATGATTCAGATAATATTCCACAGAACCAATCTAACGGAGATATAGAATCGATGATTTTAAACCTTACGCAGTGCATGACACAGATCATGTCAACTATGCAAAGAATGATCCCAGACTTGATGAAAGCTTAGAATAACATGCTACAAATCTTCATGCAAAAAAAATGAGCGTGCTAAACATTTGTTTTTGGAATGCAAACTGTGTGAACCAACATAAATTAGAATTGGCACGATTTTTAACAGAGTATGCTATAGTCGTAATGCTATTATCTGAAACGCACTTGACGGATAAATATAACTTTTATATACCAGGGTTCATATTCTACCCCACTAACCATCCTGATGGCAAAGCGCACGGCGGCTCTGGAATACTTCTAAGAAACCGCCTTAAACACTGTGTCTTACAACCTTACGCCACCAATTATCTACAAGCTACCTCTTTAACTTTGAATAATTATGGCAAAGAGCTAAATTTCTCAGCCATTTATTGCCCTCCAAAATTTAAGATCACAGAAAATCAATTTAAGGAATTTGTTGATAATCTTGGTGATAGATTTATAGCAGGAGGAGACAACAATGCAAAGCATGCATACTGATCCCCCGTCTAATAAACCCCAAAGGCCGTCAGCTATACAATACCATCATAAACGAACGTAACAATGTAAATTGTATTTCACCAGGTCAACCAACATACTGACCTACCGATCGGAAGAAAATACCTGACTTAATAGACTTTGCTGTCCCAAGAAAAATCGACACCTTGTATCAGCTGTGGCAGTTGCTGAGTTGTCTTCAGACCACTCACCAGTTCTAATAAAAATTTTCGAGCGCCTGAAGATAGTTGCACAAAAATCTAGACTAACAAACAGAGAAACAAACTGGCTAAAATACAAAAAATATACTAGTAGTCATATTAACATCAACCCAATATTTAATTGTGAAAACGATATTGATGACTACATTAATGAGCTCAATAATGTCCTTGTTTCAGCGGCAACCATAGCAACTCCAAAAAGTAAAAAGCCTATTACGTGCCCAAAAATCCTAATAAATACAGAAATAGAAAAATTAGTAAAGAATAAGCGTCGTTTGCGCAGAGAATGGCAAGAATATCGCTCTCCAGCCGTAAAGTTACGGTTGAAAGCAGCAGAGAGGAAGTGCACTGAAACAAGCAGAAGATCACAATGCCAAGGCATACATAGAGAAACTAGCGCCAAATTCTGCCAAAAAATACTCACTCTGGAAAGCGCAAAAGAAATTTAAGCCTCCAATAGAAATGAATATGCCCATCAGGTACCCAAATGGTAACTGGACACGTAGTAACGAAGAAAATGCAAATTGCTTTGCAAAGCATTTAAGTAATGTATTCCAGCCAAATGACGCAACTAATAATTTTATTTTGCCGAAAGTTGTTGTTAACGGCCAGGAAAATCAGGTGGATATTAAAATATCAAGCCTAGAAGTGGTAAACGCGATACAGAAACTGAATCCAAAGAAATATCCAGGCCACGACCTTATTACACCAAAAATTCTTATAGAGCTACCAAGAGTTGCACAAGCATTGCTCTCTGAACTCTTTAATACCATTTTAAAACTAAATTACTTTCCAAGCGCGTGGAAAAAGTCGCAGATATTAATGATAGCCAAACTAGGCGAAGACCATACACAGGCGTCTTCTTACAGACCAATAAGCCTACTACTCAGTCTTTCCAAATTATTTGAAAAAATTCTGCTATCAAAAATATCTCCTTTTCTCCACCGTAACAATGCGATACCAGATCACCAATTCGGCTTTCGTGAAAAGCATAGTACTATTAACAAGTTAACCGAATAATTAATGAAATCAGGAAGGCATTCGAGCTCAAAGAGTATTGCTGTGCAATAAAGGTTTACTGTACAAAATACATAAAGCTTTGCTTGTTCAAGTTTATATGATACTTAAGTCATATCTGACTAACAGACAATTTAGCATTAAACAATCTGAATTTATCAGTGAGGAGTATCCGGTAAAAGCTGGTGTTCCGCAGGGTAGTGTCCTTGGGCCTATTTTATATATTATATACACTGCAGACATCCCATTAAACAGAAAAGTGCAGACATCTACCTTTGCGGATGACACAGCTGTTTTATGCCGGCATAAATGCCCTAAGAGAGCAGCAAAAACGATTAGTGATCATTTACTCCTCATCGAAGAATGGCTAGAAAACTGGAGAATTAAAGTTAATGAACAAAAGTGTAAGCTCGTTACATTTACTTTAAGACCGCAATCATGTCCTGCAATTGGCTTAAACGATACAAACATTCCCCAAGTAAATGATGTTACATATCTCGATATACACTTAGATAGACGTCTCACTTGGAAGAGACACATAGAGGCACAAACACTATACACGAAATTAAAAGCAGCTAGTTTAAATTGGCTTTTTAATAAAAACTCCGGTCTAAAACTAGACTACAAAGTCCTTGTTTACAACGCAGTATTAAAACCAATTTGGATATATGGTATTCAACTGTGGGGTACGACCTGTGCAACTAACATTCATAAAATATAGAGGTTCCAGTCCAAAATTTTAAGAGCACTAACGGGCGCACCATGGTACGTTCATAACGTAAATATTCATAAAGACCTTGGTATTTTACTGGTTAAGCCTGAAATTGAAAGAAGCAGGACGAAGTACTTCACAAAGCTGAGAAACCATCCAAATCCTCTAGCTAATGCTTTATACAACCAAACAAGAATTTCCCGCCTGCAGCGAAGAGATGTTCCCGCCTTCTTAGGAGAGTGCCGTAGTTTGAAAAGAGCTGAGAGTTACATAACTTGAGCTATCATGTTTGTAATTTAGTTTTTTAAATTTGTACACTAACTGTTAGGCTTATATTAAAACAGATCCAGTAAATAAGAGAATTGTGTATTTAAAAAAAAAGTACCGAATTTCAAGTAAATCGAGTAATAATATAAGCAAAATAAATAAGTTTTTTTTGAATAGGTCAGTTCCCGGTCCACCTCCCGGAGAGAAGTGTAGTCTTCTTGTCAAGCAAAGCATAAACCACCTTTGTTCCAAATTTCAAGTAAATCCAGCCATAAATAAACTTTTTTTGAAAATGACAGTCGCTGGTACATTTTCCGGAGAGAAGGAAAGTCTTCCTGTTAATCCAAGAAGCGTAGTCTTGCTGTTAACTTAAGCAAAAAGCTACCTATGTATGTACCGAGTTTAAAGTAAATGGAACCATAAATAAACTTTTATAGAATAGGTCAGTCCCTGGTCCACTTTTCCGAGAGAAGTGTAGTCTTCCTGGTTACTTAAGCAAAATGCTACATATGTACCGAATTTCAAATAAATCGAACCATAAATACGATTTTTTCAAATAGGTCAGTCCCTAGTTCACTTCCCGAAAAATATTTTTCGTAATATCCTTCCCAAGTATCATAGAAGCAATGTGACGTAATTTCATGGCAATCTACCGTTAACTTGTGGAGAACACCCGTTACAAATGGACATAAGAGCTTTTTTTAATAGGTCGGTGCCCGGTCCACTTCCCTAATTTTTTTTGTAAAAAAAACCATCCAAGGAATCATACCAATAATCTGAAGAAATTTCAAGTCATTCGAATGGTACCTTTCGGAGAACACCCGTTCCGCGGCGACATAAGAGAATAGGTCCCCGGTCCACTTCCCGAAATTTTTTTTCTTGTAAACCTTTCCAGGTATCAACAATATGGTGAAATTTTAAGCCATGCGGTCGGTAACTTTAGGAGATTTTTGGAAATTATTGGATTTTTCCAAGCTGACATAAGATTTTTATATATAAAAAGAAGATTCCGTGCTCGTAAATATGGTTGTTTATGCCCAATAAACACATCGCTGCATTGTCCTCAAAGCGAATAAGAGGACAGTGCAAAAATACAAAACAGCGCCAACATATGTATAATGTTTTCAGTTTTTGAAAACAAACAAAAGTGAAAGCAGTGCAAGTAGCAAACATTAGTGAAACCCACACAACAACAACCACATCGTTGGATATTTAAAATGTAAACCCACAGGTCATATAAATATTAAAAACACTAACCCTACACAATAAGTATCAAATTGTTACACAAAACAATTAACTTGAATTGTTCATACACTCACACATACTTATAAACATATTCATTTTTATAAATAAACTTATTTATAACGTGTAAACTCTAAAAACCCTTTTTTTCTTTTTATTCGACTCGCCGGCGATACTATGTCGATACAACTCGACATTTTGGTCCTTCGAGACGGATTTTCAAGTGTCCTTTAAAGAGAGCTAAAGACTCATCTACCCAACCAACTCAATAAATTAAATTTACCCACCCAAACCACAGAAATTGTGCGTCAGCGTTGGACTTGTTTGCAGCCGTTCTTTGTGTACCAACAAATACCCTAATATATAACTACCACAAAACAACCCGTAATTTAATATTATTTGGGGAAAAAAATTGTAAGTACAACGACCCGTATTATTTATATTGGTGCAAATCAGAATAATAAACAATAAATAAATTTACAAAATTCTTTAATTTGTTTTAAAAGCAAATTACTTGAAACTCCGCGTTTATCATATTCTGCTTTGCATTTTGCTCATATACATCCATTGTACATACAATATTTGCCGGGAGCCCACATACTTCAAATAAATTACATTTCTCACGGCAAATATACATACATACGCTTTTACATATATATATTCGCATTCCTAAACCCAAAGTATATTTTGTTAGTGCACAGTCTGTTAGGTGCAATGAAGACAAAATACCCAGTAGGAAAAATTCTGGAATACCCAGTAGGACGAATTTCTGAAAACCCAGGAAGGAATTTTTCGTGACCCAATTTGGAATTTCGTTAACTAATTTAACGTTAAATATTAAACAAATTTATTATTTAAATAATTAACCCTTTATACCCAAGAGGGCCAAAAATACCCATAGTCAAAAAATCGAATTTTTGCGAAATTTATCTAGCTTTTTGCTATATTTCACAAAGAACCCTACCCAATTTTGTCGTGTGAAGCGAATTTTAATTTAATTAAACAAATGAATATAATCGAAGATTTTAAGTTCTGTATTCTCGATTTATTCGAATACATAGAAGAACATAGTTCAACACCCCCGGAAGATGAATCAGCCTACACTCTGAAAATCAAAAGAGTTGAACTCAATGCGATATACGATAGGGCAAGCAATTCGTACGATGCCTTGCGCAGAACCCCGCAGAACCCCGCAAAACCCTGCTGATCCCTTTGACTTAACGGAAGTCAAAGAAAATTTTAGAAAAGGCCATCAGTTGTATTTGAGGTGTTTAGGATCCATCAATCAATAATTTAATTAAACAAATGAATATAATCGAAGATTTTAAGTTCTGTATTCTCGATTTATTCGAATACATAGAAGAACATAGTTCAACACCCCCGGAAGATGAATCAGCCTACACTCTGAAAATCAAAAGAGTTGAACTCAATGCGATATACGATAGGGCAAGCAATTCGTACGATGCCTTGCGCAGAACCCCGCAGAACCCCGCAAAACCCTGCTGATCCCTTTGACTTAACGGAAGTCAAAGAAAATTTTAGAAAAGGCCATCAGTTGTATTTGAGGTGTTTAGGATCCATCAATCAATGCATTGATTATCTCAAGACCCCATCAGCCACTATAAAAGAGCGAACTTCAGAGGTATACCCATCGATAAACGTAGGATCATTTGTTCATCTGCCCCCTATTGACACGAATATATTTTATGGAGATTTTGCAACGTGGCCCTCGTTTAGAGATATGTTTACAGCTATATATACCCATAACACAACAATCAGCAACGTGGAAAGACTCTTCCACCTAATACAAAAAACCCGAGGAGAAGCGCGGTCGATGGTGGATCTAATGGCATGGAAGGAGAACCAAAGAGTTCAAACAAATGCACAATTGAAGATTTTATTCAATTTACCCCAAACCACCCAAGAAAGCGGAAGTACCATCAAAAATCTTCAGAGGACGGTTAACAATTGTCTAACTAGTCTGAATAATCTTGGCTTGGACACAAGTAGTTGGGACCCTATATTAATATTCTTATGCGGAACAAAGTTACCCAAACGCCTTCTCCATCAATTCGAAGACACGTTAAAAGACAACTCGGAAAACCTTTGATGCCTCTCTCACCCATAAATACAAATCATTGGAATCAGTGGGAGATCTGATTGATCCAAATCCCACTACCCATCACGACAGTAGACTCCAGAGGAGAGGAAGGGACGTGAGATTCAACACGTTTCATTCAAATGTTTTAGAAAACCCGACCCCCAGCTCATTAAGCTCTAATAAAACATCTACTCCAAGAATCACTACGTCATCGAATACACATGCATTGGAAAGTTGAAAATTATGTAAAACCCAACACTCAATTTGAGTTTGTCCCAAATTCTTAGGCATGAATGTCGAGACCCGTATATCTACAGTAAAAAATAATGGCTACTGTTTTAATTGCTTAGCTCTGTCTCACGGTTTCAGAGACTGCTCAGACCCTGCTCTTGATTCAAACCAAGGCAGCACCTCCCAAACCCACCCCTCAAATCCAAATCCACAAGCATACACAACCCTCTTACAATCCACTCAAGAACCACTCATGTTTTGTAGGAAACAGATTTTGTTAAGTACTGCCGTAGTTCATATAAACCATAGAGGGCAATTATATTCAGCTAAGGCACTCATAGACTCTGGGTCAGAAGCCACATTTAATTCAGAAATTCCAAAGAAAACTGGGCATACCTATGAAGCATGCAGTTGCACAAGTAACAGGGCTGAACAACTCAGTTTCAGCAACAACCACAAAAACATGCGAATTAACCCTATGCTCACCTATGAGGAAAGAATTCAAAATAACGACGCAAGCGTTTATCATAAAAACTCTGACAGAAAACTTACCCACTCACTCACTCGACCCAACATTTGAAATTGGAAAACTCGGACTTAGTTTAGCTGATCCCGATTTCAATAAGCCCAGACCCGTCGACGTTCTAATCGGATGTGACTTGTACCCACAAATAATACTCGGTGGTGTACAAAGAAATATATTCAAAACTTTGCTCGCCCAAGAAACTGAATTTGGTTGGATTTTGTCACGACCCATCCCAGAAAAGCCCAGTGGACCTTCAGTATCTACATTTTCCAACCAAATGACCTCAGATAAATTACTCACGCAATTTTGGGAAGTGGAAGAAGTTCCGAGAAAGCCTCTGTCCTCAGATAAATTGTGTGAGGAAAATTATCAAAAAACCATATACAGAAACTCATCGGGACGTTATGTGGTAACCCTACCCATTAGAAACCCAGAAAACATAGAACTGGGCAACTCAAGACACATAGTGCTAGCTCAGTTTTTAAGAAATGAGAAATCCCTCTCAAGAAAGCCGGACATAAAAATGAGTATTTGGAACTTGGACACATGAAAAAGGTGGAAAACAATACCGCAGAGGAAAACACCCTATATTATCTACCACATCACGCAGATATTAAACCCGATCGAATAACTACGCAACTGAGAGTGGTATTTAATGCATCATGTCCCACATCTAACAGAAACAGTCTGAACGACGTACGTACAGGCAGACTTGGTAATCTTAGTAATAAAATGGCGTCTACTTCGATTCGTTTTCAACGCAGATATACAAAAAATGTATCGGCAAATTCTTGTAGAACCCAAACACACACGATTTCAGAGAATACTCTTCAGAAAGTCAAATGAAGACCTAGTAGAGGAATTTGAATTACAAACAGTAACATTTGGCATTAACTGTGCTCCTTATTTAGTAATCCGAACACTGTTGAAATTAGCAGACGATGTAAAAGGAACCCACCCACTAGTATCAGAAATAATTCGTAACGGAATGTATGTAGATGATGTTCTCAGCGGAGCCCATTATATATCAAGTCCGAAGTCGGCTCGAGATGAACTCGTAACATCCTTGGAGTCCGCAGGATTTGCTCTACGCAAATGGACTTCCAACGACCCAAAAATCTTATCAGGACTCCCATTAGAACATCTATTGGATACAAAGACCCTAGGAATTAGATGGAATTCTAAGAAAGACGTATTCTTTTTCGTTATCAACCCTATTCCAGACAAAGAATCTTTCACTAAACGAGAAGTATTATCAATAATTGCTAAACTGTATGATCCAGCAGCCTGGCTCAGTCCAGTAATCGTAACAGCAAAAATCATCATGCAGCAAATATGGCTTGACAAATCAGACTGGGATGAAAGTCTAAAACCCCTAACCCTACATAGATGGAAAACATTTATTAAGGAATATGAGGTGCTTAATAAAATAGAAATTCCAAGGTGGACCCATTTCTCAACTTCAGCGGTCATAGAGTTTCACGGATTCTCTGATGCGTCTGAAAAAGCATACGCCGCAACTCTTCACATTAGAATTTCTATAGACGGAAATACTTTGACCACCCTGTTAGCATCGAAAACCCGAGTAGCTCCCATTAAAAGTATATCACTACACAGGCTAGAACTATGCGGAGCCGTTCTTCTCGCAAACTTAGTGGACACGATCTTATCACAGTTAAATTTGACACACTATCGCACCCATATCTGGACGGACTCAACTATTGTTCTCTCTTGGTTAAGCAATCCCCCATGTTCATGGACGACTTTCGTTTCTCATCGAGTCGCCACGATAGTTGAACACATCGTGTTCACGCGAGGGTCTCTTCGTACGCCTGTCGAAATAAAACACTTCGCGTTTCGTATTTAATTTTAATAAATGTTTCTTTATTACAAAATGTTTATTTTATTATTAATAAGAAGTCTTTATGTTTCGCTTTGTATTTGTGTGTTACAAATTTAATAAATTTATCGCCCCGTGCGCGCTCGCCGATTATTTGATAAGAAATCTCTTCGATTGTTCGCCAAGAACGTCTTTTATAGCTGCATGAGCTGGAGAAAGTCGCATTAGGGTGCGCACACAATATTAGGGTGGTATCCTGTTAAGCGCACGCTTCAACATACTGAGCCACCCTGCTCGAAGTGCTGAATTAAACTTGTTTTCGTGGAGGCCGTGGATGGTGCTGGTTCCCCCTGTGGTTCCTTATATTATTTCTGCTGTTGCGCTTTTTTTCGGAACTACGACAGGTTCTCTTGGTTTGGGAAATCGTGACCCGATTTGGTTGTCCGTTTCCTGGAAAGAAAAAATCGGAGGTATACTGCAGCGGAAAGTGATTTTCATAATTTTTCGATTATTATTATTTGGATGACGCAGACATGAATGAGTGTCATGCTGCCGATAGGAGTCTGTTCTACGGGACTTGTAGAACTTATTTGGAATGCGTCCTTGGAAAAACTTTGATCTAGGGGTAATCAGAGTATGAAATGAGCAAATCTTCTCATGAGGTGAGCAGTGCGATTGCGGGTTATTTCTGCTGACTGATTGGGAATAATGATCTGGGGTGATCATCACAGCTTTTTGTGTACTTTGACTCGGAGAGGTCAAAGTTGTGTTTCTCTGTGTGTTTTGACTCGGGGTGGTCAAGTGTGCGTGTTGGTGTTTAATTTGACTCGGGGAGGTCAAAGTTGTGTTTCTCTGTGTGTCTTGACTCGGGGTGGTCAAGTGTGCGTGTTGGTGTTTATTTTGACTCGGGGAGGTCAAAGTTGTGTTTCTCTGTGTGTCTTGACTCGGAGTGGTCAAGTATGCCTGTGTGTGTTTATTTTGACTCGGGGAGGTCATAGTTGTGGTTCTCTGTGTGAATTTGACTTGGGGTGGTCAAGTGTGCCTGTGTGTGTTTATTTTGACTCGGGGAGGTCAAAGTTGTGGTTGTATGTGTGTCTTGACTCGGGGTGGTCAAGTGCGCCTGGTTGGGTTTATTTTGACGCGGGGAGGTCAAGGGCACATTTCTTTTACTTAGTCGGTAATATCCATGAGTTGGGCTTACATATGTGCAAAAGAGAGTTATGCCTTTGATTGTAAGTCAAGCATGTGTTTTGTGATGTACACCATTTAAGGGTATGGTGTAACGCAAGACAATTTGTACAAATGTTGTTATTTTTTATAAATTTGTACCGTTGGGGTATGGGTAGTTTCTTGAATTGCTTGCAATGCTTGAGAGTGTGATTCTTTTGGCACAATTTACACGATGGGTGGCTATTCCGTGGAGAAAGAAAAGGCTTAGTAGTGTTATGCGAAGTAGGGGATTTCGCGAGCTTGTGTTCTACGCATGCCTTAATTTCGAATTGCCTGTAGAGGAATTCTTTCATTTGTTGCCATGTTGGGCACTGCTTTCGGGATGCGAGAGATTGCTCCCATAGCATTAGAGAATTTTCTGGTAACGCGGACGAGCATATATTCACCAGAATTGGGTCCCAGCTTTCAGTGGGTGTGCCGAGAGTTTCGAGCACTGATAAACAATTAGTGATTGTTGAGTATAAATCAATAAACTCTTCACTGGTTTCTTTTCGAACTTTGGGTAAATTCAATAATTTTGTGACTTGAGTGTCGACTAATTGGCGCTTGTTTTCATATCGGGAGTGGAGAGCATCCCAAGCCAATTGGAAATTGTGTTGGTTAAAGCGAACAGTTTAACTATATCTCCTGCTTGGCCTCTTGTCTTATACCGGAGATGGTATAACTTTTGAGCTGGAGAGAGTAGGGGGTGGTTTTATAGACGGCCACTCATCGTATCCACCATAAAATGTTTCAGTGTCACAGGGCGGAAGTTGAAGATATACTTCCGATTGTTCAGCCATTTTAGGAGTTTGTCCTATTTGGGATCTAAAACTTGGCTGATTCACTGCACTAATTAACTTTAGTTGCTCAGCAATTTTTGCTTTAGTGTTTTCATAAGTATCAATGGCAAATTGATACTTTCCTTCCGCCAGCGCAAGAAAATTCGCGGGGAGGTCTTCTTTGTCTTTTTGGAATAAGACATCGTATGCGTCTTGAACTTGTTTATAGCAATCGTTAGAAAAATTATTTTTAATTTTCAGGAGATTTTCTGAAAATTCCTCTATGGGAGAAGAGGTGAATCTGGCACAATATTTTATTAAGCGATCATTTGTTGCGTCAAATATTTGCGCACACGGGTAGTGTGGTTTGCTTTTAGCTGCTACATGAGGAGAAGCAGCATTAGTGGCGGGGTGTGCCTTAAGTAGCGCTGGAGATTTTCTTGGGTGAGATACTTAGCCGTGGACTTTGATATCTCAGCATTTTGAAATATTATGTAATTAAAATTTATTTGAATACTTTTACGTAAAATTTCTTGTTTTTAAACAAGTTAGCACTTAGCCCCGGGGAACTAGTGAAATTGGGTGTAGTCGAGAACTACTTGTATATAAAGAGCCCCAGAAGTGTTTACTGCTGGGTTGGAATGCAGTTTGTATGTATGTTTGTAAGTATACATGCAATGTTATGCTTCAGTTGAAATGAGGGCAATTTTGATCAATATCTTTCAATGCACTGAGCGGCTGCAGTATATGTGCGCTTGTGTGTTCGCTGTTATGCTGAAGCTGTGCTTGAGAAAGCACAAAAGAAAATAGAAAAGCAGAGCACAAGAAAGAATTTGTTCGTTTACGCTACTCTTTAAATACCAGAAGTGAAAGATTATCGCCAAAATTTGGTATTTGTATGTATGTACTTATTTTAATGAAGTGATCGCGGGAATGGATGCACGATTTTTTTGTGTACAATTGTTTTTGCCGAGAAATGACTCAGGAGAGTGCCTATTTTTTCTTGGGAACACTATTGAGAAAGTGTTACTGTTTTAATTCTCTGGCATATGTATGTAGGTATGTATAATTTGCTTATACTCAACTTCGTAGTTGAGGTCAACAACCTTCAAAATTGGGTAACAAAAATTATTGCTATTGAAAAAAGCAGATATAGCGAAGATTTTAACTTTTGTTCAGAAGGCAAAAGTAGAATGTATATACATATGTATATATTTTCACATATAAACGGGTGGATGTTTGAACTAAATATTTTAAGATATACAAAAGGCACAGGAATGTATGAACTTTTTGGGGGAAAGTCCTGTATACTAATTATTTGTGTAAACAAGTCTTACGCCCCTTGATTAGTTTCCACCGGTGAAGCTCTTTTACATCTATGCTTGGAGCCGATGATGTTTCCCAAATCCTGCATCGGAGCGTTGGAGTAGGGCTGTTTTGATGCTGTTGTTGTAGTTATTGTTGTGGTGACAATCTCTTGCTCCAAGTTCCTGTTCCTGGTTGCCTTTGTTGTAATTTTGCTTTTCGTTTGTTTATATATGTGTGTATTAATTTTGATTTATAATTTTGATTATAAGTACTTATATGTTTTCTTTCACTTTCGAATAATAGTTTTTCAATAGAATATAATAAGGTAACATACTTTCAACGTCTTGTATTTTTTTTCGTTTTTAGTAAATTGCATTTAATTACACTTATTTTTTTTTTTTTATTTTACTTTGTTTTTAGTATTTGTTGAGGACATGAGTCCTTAAAGGGTTAAGGCAGACCCAAATGTGGGCAACGCGTCGCCATGCCCCCTTGGCTAAGTCACTTTATTTTGAAGTCAGTCTAAAACCAACCATCAAGGCGTGAAATACCAGCCATCTCAACATTTATATTTTCAGATATTTTAATTTAAACCCTCAAACTTGTAATTCGGTGAACATAATCCATCGAATCTAAAGCCTCTAATCTGTTTAATTAAGTTATTAAATTAACTTAACTGTTAACTTAAATTATTAAATTAATCAACCCAACCAACTCGTATCATTCATTTTAAATAATACTACATTCAAAATGTGTAATGTCTCATGTAACATTAATTTTTAAATGAGAAATTGTAGAAATAAAGTGAATTAAAAAATCGATATATAATTCTCTCCATTCTTTATTATTTCGTACGGAAATAAACATGGTCCTTCGCAGCCATTTAAAAGAATTGGCATGTCGAGAATATTAAAAATATAACATAAAGACAAAGAAAACATTTAATAATTTAATAAAGAAAAAAAAAATCTTAAAACAAATAAACACAGCTTTGGCTACCATTTGCCTGCGCTCAAACTCGTTCTCAAAAAATACGAAAAGATATGAAAATGAAAATCACGAAAAAAATAACGGCACAACTTTCAATGTGAGTGGAAAAAATTTAATAAACCAAAAAATTTATGAAAAAATAAGAAATTTGCTAAAATTAAAGAAAGAAAAAGTGCTACGTAATCAAAAAAAAGATGTGTATATAAATTAATATTAAATAAAAAGGAAAATAAAATAAGCCCAGTGCACCAAAAGTTAATAAACAGCTAAAAATAATTTTCAACGTGCATCACACAAATAAAAAACATTGAAACTTGATACAAAAATTCTCAAAAAATTAATAAGAATAAAAGTGAAATTAAACAAAAAAAGCCTTAAAACTCTACAAAGGTAAAAGGTACACAAAAAATTAATTATAGTGTAAAAAGAAAAGTGCACATATACACATACACATATACATGAAAAAATTTATAAGAATTAAAGTTAAATTAAACAAAAAGCCTTCTGCAAGAAAAAGGTACACAAAAAAAATTAGTTATAGTGTGAAAAGAAAAGTGCACATATACATACATTAAAATAAAGGATATTAACCTACAAAAACTTGTGCAAAATTTATACGACAAAAAACCAGATTATAAATAAATATAAAAGCTATACTTTCCTTAAAAATAAAAATACAAATATACAAGTGCAAAAAACAAAAGCAAAAGTTTATCCTTAATAAAATTAGTGCAAAGAAAAACAAATCTATTAACATTAAAATAATATAAAGCAATAATTTTAAGTATATAATCTCAAATAAATGGTTAGTAATATAGAAAAAACCAACATTGTGAAAAAGTTTAACAGTTAAAACTAAAACACAAATACATAATCAATAAAAATTAAATAAAAAAAGGGGAAATAAGAGTGCAAAGTATTAATTGTATATAGAAATACAACAAACAAAAAAAGTGAGCATAAAATGAGTGAAACTTAAACACAAAAAAAGAAAGAGTGATAAGTACACACATACATTTATACAATATTGGATACACGACAGTGGGTCGAAACGAAAAACAAATTAATAAAAAACAAAAATTTGAATAAAAAAGCGATTGGTAAAAATAAATAAAAAAAAAAAAAAAGAAATTAAATATTTTACGTTACGTTGCTGAACAACACCAACAACAATTCAACATTTGCAAGAAATTAAATATTTTACGTTACGTTGCTGAACAACACCAACTACACCAACAACAATTCAACAACATTTGCAAAAAATTAAATATTTTACGTTACGTTGCTGAACAACACGTTGCTGAACAACACCAACTACACAATTTGCAAGCTAAGTAAACCCCAAAACAATAATGAGTATGGCGGAGTAAGTACACATCATCATTACATTAAACCATACGTATATTATAATTATTAAAACCCGCCTACATTGAAAGGTCATTGTCCTAAATTTTCTAATCGGTAAAAAATTAAACCGTAATACCATCAAAACCCGCAAAAATATAAGCACGGTTATATACATATGTATGTATATACATAAAATGTATACCGAATAATTTCCACCCACACACACTCACAATTTACTCAAACGTATTTTAGACTCAATTTCGAAAAATACAGTGGGCCTCAGCTTATCAAAGCGCACACTTGGGTACAGTGGTACAAAAGTGAATAGTTTTACTTAAAAACAGTTCTATAATAATACAATAGAACTAAAAGTCGTATAAATTCTATATACGTTTAGATTAGATTATCTCACCCATCCCTTTGTAAAAAAACTTTTGTTCGCAAATATGACGGAAGAACATTCAGTGAAAGCTTCAAGCAAAATTAGCAAATACCTAGAAATTAATTTTTGAAAGTAACCGACTCGAGATTTTTTGTGCAAAATGGTCAACGGACTTGGCGAGTGACCAGACAGAGACATTGCTCAATGTCAAGATACAACAATTGGACAGCAACTGGGACAGCCTCCTAAAATCTTATGAAGCTATATTCATGGCAGATGCCTACCCGGAAGTGAGCGAGTCGGTCGAACAAAAATATGGAAAATGCTCCGAAAGCTACCAAAACTGCAAGGCACAAATGCTAGAAGCATTACAACTTTTTAGAATTAATCCCATCACCCAAACAACCCAACAACCACTCGATACTTCTCATAGCTCACCGTCTGAGGAAGTTTACCTTAAAGTACCACCGTGTGATACAGAAGATTTTCACGGTGGCTATGAAAACTGGCCGACATTTCGGGATATGTTTACGGCAGTTTATATACAGCACCCAAAGTTAACCCCTGCGCAAAAGCTATACCATTTACGGTACAAAACAAAGGGTCAAGCAGGCGTTATTGTTAAACAGTACCCACTTACTAATGAAAGTTTTCCGCTTGCTTGGGAAGCACTGAGATCCCGATATGAAAATCCCAGAATTTTAGTAGATAACCAGTTAAAAACCCTACTTAACCTTCAACCAATATACTCAGAGAGTGGAGAGCAGTTGCAGAAACTGCAAACAACCATAAATAATTGCCTCTCTACCCTCTCTTCTCAAAAGGTATCTACCAGGGACTGGGACCCCATACTCGTATACTTGTGCTCGTTAAAACTCCCGAATGAGACACTTTCCCTATGGGAACAGTCTCTCAGCTCTAGAAAGGAACTGCCACTGTGGTCAGAAATGGACACATTCCTCACAAGCAGATATGAAGTGGTCGAACGACTCGGAACGTATCGACCTGGAAAACTCAAACCCCATTATAACAACCCAAACCCTAGAGTTGGCAATCAAAGCTTCCTATATGCCAACAAAAATCGCACACAAAATTTTCACACGGAGTTTGTTAAACCGGTGTCATGCAAACTGTGTAACGCCAACCACGCAATGAAAGTATGCGTTAGATTCAGGAATCTTTCGGTACCAGACCGACTCAAATTCGTCCGTGAACACAATTATTGTGAAAACTGCCTTTCCTGCTCTCATCTAAAGAACCAATGTCAGAGTAAATTTTCTTGTGTTTACTGCCAACGGCGCCACAATTCGTTACTCCATAGTCATATCACCCAAACCTCAAACCCCTTCTCAAAACCCAAAGCAACGACAACACAGGCAGCAACCACAGTGGAAATATTAGATGACATACCCTCAACATCAGCAGGAATCTCAAATAATGCACAAACTCACGATAAAGCTGTCCACAAAATCTCGACTCACTTCTCCAGTAGCAATGGAACCACGTTATTACCCACCGCGATCCTTCCCATATATTACCCCGGAGAATACAACAAAGTCCGTGCCATGATCGACCAAGGTTCACAAAAAACATTTATAGCATCTCGAATCCAAAAAATTCTAAATTTACCCGTAAGAGAAGCCCATTACGAAATTTCAGGTATGGGAGGACTGGTCGTCCAGAACTCAAAACATGTTTGTGATTTAACACTTTGCTCTACAGATCTTTCACAAAAAGTTCTAACCCAGGCAATAATGCTACCCCAGCTTACTCATTTTCTACCCAGTGTTAGAGTGTCAACCGCAAACCTCCCAGAATTGCATACACTAACACTAGCAGACCCAAATTGTTGTACCCCATCGAAAATCGATATGGTCATTGGTAGTGATATTATACCCCAAATCTTCACCCAAGGACTATGTCACCTTGCTGAAGGAACGCTATTGGCGCAAAATACCATATTCGGATGGATAGTAAGTGGCCCAGTGATGGAGAAAATAACATCATTCACGACCCAAGTGACGGAGCCCATAAACGACACACTCAATACGCTCTTGCGGAAATTCTGGGAGCAGGAAGAAATCATCACGAAGCAAACCCAATCAGAAGAATATGAGTACTGTGAAAACCTTTACGCAGCTACCACAACCCGACAGGAAGATGGAAGATACGTCGTCAAGCTGCCCTTCAAACAAGACTTTCCCCACTCAATAGCACTTGGCCACTCTCGTCCTGCAGCTCAGCAGCAGTACCTAATTATAGAACGGACGCTGGAAAGGAAACCCGAGCTACGCGACAAATATAACGAGGTACTTGGAGAGTATTTAATACTCAATCACATGACACCCACGTCACCCTCTGAAATAATTAGAGAAGGAAAATACTTTTCATTCTATCTCCCCCATCATGCCGTGTTAAAACCCGATAGTAAGACCACAAAGGTTCGCGTCGTATTCAACGCTTCCAAAACATCTCACTCAGGAAATGCATTGAACGATGTGCTACATACAGGACCCGTATTACAAAATGACTTAATGCTTGTAATATTGAAATGGCGACTCCACAAGTTTGTTTTTAATGGCGACATTGAGAAAATGTACCGCCAAATACTCGTACACAAGGAAGATCAGGACTTCCAGCGGATCCTATTTCGCAAAACCCCAAACTCGCCAATCCAAGATTTTAAACTCAACACAGTCACATTTGGTGTTAACTGTGCCCCTTATCTGGGAATTCGAACTCTGCATCAACTCGCAGAAGACTCTAAAGACTCATTCCCTCTGGCCAATAACATTCTTCTACGAGAAACATACGTTGATGATATACTCTCTGGAAGTCACGATATACAGTCCACTATCGAATCTATGTCACAGGTGATCGAAGCTCTAAAGTCAGCAGGATTTCCATTAAAGAAAATTACAGCCAACCACCCAAGTATTTTAGAATCCATCCCACACTCAGATCTACTAGACGTAGATTTCTTGAAGTTTCACGACTCAAGCTTGACAAAAACCCTAGGAATTCAATGGAATGCGCTGACCGACACCTTTTCTTATTCTTATGACCCTATACCTTCCACACACGCGAACACCAAGCGTCAAATTCTGTCAGCGGTAGCAAAACTCTTTGACCCGGCAGGATGGCTATCGCCAATAATGATTATGGCCAAAATCCTCCTCCAACAACTCTGGATGGAGGGAACGGACTGGGATGAAACAGTCAAGCCCGGTGCCTTACATAAATGGAACTCCTTTAGAGAAAATCTTCAAGAAATCAAACTCATAAAAATACCCAGGTGGGTGCAGTTCACCCCAACTCAAAGCTTTGAAATTCATGGATTTTCAGACGCCTCTGAAAAAGCATTTTGTGCATGCGTCTATTTAAGAGTTTCATTGAGCGAAAACACTTTTGCAACCTCATTACTTGCCGCCAAAAGCAAGGTAGCACCACTCCAAACGGTCAGTCTGCCCAGACTAGAGCTCTGTGGAGCAGTTCTTCTCTCTAAGCTGGTGAAGCAAATTCAATCAGAGCTCAAAATGCCTTCGCATGAAACAACTTTATGGACAGACTCCTCAATAGTATTAGCCTGGATGGAGAAGCCCCCACATACATGGAAAACATTTGTGGCAAACAGGACGTCTCAAATTCTGGATAACGTCAATAACACAGCTTGGCGGCATGTTTCTAGTCACGACAATCCAGCAGATTTAGGAAGCCGCGGTTGCAAGCCCCAAGATCTGGCCACAAGCACTCTCTGGTGGAGCGGTCCATCATGGTTATCCAAACCGACTTCTCAATGGCCACCAAACTCTAGGCCGCAAACATCTAACACCCCAGAGTTGCGAAGACTGGAAACATTTCATACTACTAAAGGCACAAACATACTGGAAAGATTCTCTTCGTTTCCACGTGCACTAAGAGTCGTTGCATACATATATCGATTCATTAATCATTGCAAAGGGCTGCCTATATCCAACACCCAGGTACTATCCCAAGAAGAGCTCACTGAAGCCAAGTATAAACTGATAGCTCAAACGCAACGAAATTATTATAAAGAAGAAATCTCATTACTCGAGCACTCGAAGCAAGTAAGCAAAAAGAGTGCACTCCTTACCCTTAACCCAATGCTAGATAAGATGGGCATTATGCGTGTAAATGGGCGCTTAAAATATGCCACACTCAGCTACAATGAACGCCACCCCATTATAATCCCAGATGATTCGCGATTTTGCTCCCTGTTCTTAGATTTTCTTCATATTACCCTGCTTCATGCTGAAAAACAGCTTATGACCCGAATAGTACAACAGGAATACTTCATCCCACGCTTAAAACAGAAAATAAAAAAATGTACTTCCACTGTAAGGCATGCACAATATATAAGCATCGGATCAGAACCCAAATAAAGCCAGCATTACCCCCAGAAAGAACCACATTTACATTACCATTTCACACCACCGGTGTTGACTTCGCTGGACCGTTTCTTATTAAAACGTCACCGCTTCGTAAGGCGACTTGCTCAAAGGCATATGTATGTGTTTTTGTGTGCTTTTCAACCAAGGCCATACATTTAGAACTGTGTTCAGATCTCACAAAAGAAGCATTTAGAGCCGCATTCACCCGATTCACAGGTCGGCGCGGCCTGCCACATAAAATTTTGTCAGACAACGGAAAGACATTTGTGGGAGCGCAGCGAGCCATGCAAAAGGACTTAGTTCAATTCCTTAAGGAAACATCTTCGGACATCGTTGAAAAATATTCCGTGCATGGATTTTCTTGGAATTTTATACCACCCTACTCTCCTCATATGGGCGGCCTCTGGGAGGCAGCCGTCAAGAGCTTTAAAACTCATTTAATTAAAGTTGCAGGAAATCAAAAATTCTCCTTTGAAGAATTCTCTACTCTTTTAATTCGAATTGAAGCCGTATTAAACTCCAGGCCTTTGTCACCTATGTCACAAGATCCAAACGATTTGCTATCTCTTACCCCGGGACATTTTCTACGGGGAGCTCCCATCATAGCACCACCTGATCCGGACGCCAAAGAACTCCATCTTCTCAATAAATGGCAAAGACTAAAGGTTCTTCACCAACAATTTAGCGTTCGTTGGAAGAACGAATACTTGCAAGACCTACATCGAAGGCACAAGTGGAAAACCCCCCAACGAAATCTTCAGGAAGGAGACATGGTCATCGTTAAAGATGACTGGCTTCCTCCAACCGAATGGCGACTGGGTCGTATTACTCGATTATTTCCTGGACCCGATGGAAATGTCCGTGTTGTAGATATAAAAACTCAGCATGGAGTCATAACCCGAAGCATCGTCAAATTGTGCCTCTTACCCCCTGTCTAGTTATGATAGACCTCAAACCCAATACAACACACTGTCAGTTAATTAAAATGTCTACCCCATTTATCCATATAGATACGCATACCTATACATCATTTATATACCAATTACTACTTGCGCATATTCCACCCATATTGCAAAATCACTTCTGATGATCTTATACTAAAGTCCCCCTTTGATATATATCTTTGCAGATCACGAGGAAAGGACTCGACGAAATGTCGGTTGTGTGGCCGATTGCACCCCCTACGTTTGTGCACCGCATTTCGCGCGATGGATGCACGGGAACGCTACGAGTGTGCAAGGATGCATAAATATTTTATAAATCAGAAGCCAGCTGCCATCGGTGCGGACTCGCTCACCATACTCTACTCCACCGAGAGAAAAGTCAATCCCAATCTCTGCGGAAAAAGGTGCGTGCGGAGATAATCAGCCGGTCAGCTCAACAGCGTACAAAAAGGCTACGACGACTGGTTGCTGATGCACGAAAGGCCATCGACCAAATTGAGAAGGAGCTGCTGCAACTGGCACCGAGGCAGGGGGGGCGCCATGTTGAGGACATGAGTCCTTAAAGGGTTAAGGCAGACCCAAATGTGGGCAACGCGTCGCCATTCCCCCTTGGCTAAGTCACTTTATTTTGAAGTCAGTCTAAAACCAACCATCAAGGCGTGAAATACCAGCCATCTCAACATTTATATTTTCAGATATTTTAATTTAAACCCTCAAACTTGTAATTCGGTGAACATAATCCATCGAATCTAAAGCCTCTAATCTGTTTAATTAAGTTATTAAATTAACTTAACTGTTAACTTAAATTATTAAATTAATCAACCCAACCAACTCGTATCGTTCATTTTAAATAATACTACATTCAAAATGTGTAATGTCTCATGTAACATTAATTTTTAAATGAGAAATTGTAGAAATAAAGTGAATTAAAAAATCGAAATATAATTCTCTCCATTCTTTATTATTTCGTACGGAAATAAACAGTATTTTTTATATAGTTTTTTGTTTTTGTTTGCACTGCACAAAATCTTCACTATATTTGAGGTATTGTTTTCAAATGTTAATGTTCTAATTTTGTTTTCTTAAGGTGGCAGTACACCATAAGTAGGCTCAATTTTAGCCTCGAAGGACCATGTTCACGCGAGGTAACTTCTTCGAGTTTCTTCGAAATAAAACCACTCGCGTTTCGTTTTATTGTTTACAATGTTTATTTGAATTTGCTAAATGTTTTTAATATTTACAAAAGTCACTTTTTGTACAATTATTTGGTGAATGTTTAATGAATTATATTATAATTAATTTTTAAACATTTTAACCCCGTGCGCGCTTGCCGATTATTTGATAAGAAATCTCTTCGATTGTTCGCCAAGCACGGCTTTTATAGCTGCATGAGCTGGAGAAAGTGCCATTAGGGTGCGCACACAATATTAGGGTGGTGTCCTGTTAAGCGCATGCTTCAACACATCGGAAGCGATACTTAGAAACATGTGGAAAGCCGTGATAACCCGGCGTACCTCGCAAGTCGTGGATGCACTACCCTAGAAATCGCGAGCAACAAACTCTGGTGGCACGGACCTCAATGGCTACGGCTCGATTCGAAACCACCCGCCACAACCCTAGAGCTTAAACCAATTAAAACATTTACCGCTACAGCTCAAGAAGATATACTAGACAGATTCTCTTCACTGCCCAGAGCAATTCGTGTTATATCATATCTATTTAGATTTTGTTCAAACGCGTCACCAAATAGAAGAAAAGAGCAATTTACAACCATCGAAATAACCCCAGACGAATTTAAATCAACCCGTTCCAAGCTAATTGTCTTAGCTCAGAAAAGATACTTTCATGAGGAACATGAAGCTTTGACCCAAAAGACCCAGATACCCGAAAAGAGTTCTATATTGACCCTTAACCCATCAATCGACCCCAAAGGAATCATGCGAGTTAATGGCCGCTTGAGTAATTCAGCTGCGTTATCATACAACGAACGTCATCCGATTCTACTACCCTACAACAGTCGATTGTCAAAATTACTCACCCAATTTACCCACTCAATAACACTACATGGAGGAAACCAGTTAGTATTACGACTCATTCGTACAGAATTCTGGCTTCCAAAACTGAAGACCCTTATAAAAACAACGATTCATCAGTGCAAAACTTGCATGATGTACAAAAAAACCCAAACTACTCATATCATGGCAGCATTACCAGTTGACCGTACTACCCTAACCCGCCCAATCGCAGCAGCAGGAATTGATTTCGCTGGACCCTACGATATAAAAAGCTATACCGGAAGAGCATGCTTAATTACCAAGGGATACATATGTGTTTTCGTTTGCTTTGCAACCAAAGCAATACACTTAGAACCCGTAAGTGATCTTACTACAGAAGCATTTATGGCAGCATTCACACGATTTTTCTCTAGGCGCGGATGCCCCACCGATCTTTATTCGGACAATGGAAGGAACTTTGTAGGAGCTTCGCAACTGTTACTCAAAGATCGACGAGAATTCATGAAAACCTTGAGAACCCAAATATTAACAATTCAAGCGCACCAAAACATCAAGTGGCATTTTAATCCTCCAGGAGCTCCTCATATGGGCGGCCTCTGGGAAGCAGGAGTTAAAAGCTTAAAAACACATTTAAAAAAGGTGGCACAGATCCAAAAATTCAATTTTGAAGAATTAGCAACACTATTAACCCGAATCGAAAGTTGTTTGAATTCTCGCCCCCTAAACCCTATCAGTGATGACCCTACAAGCTTAGAACCTTTAACCCCAGGCC
This sequence comes from Ceratitis rosa, assembly GCA_037013455.1. Lineage (NCBI taxonomy): Eukaryota > Metazoa > Arthropoda > Insecta > Diptera > Tephritidae > Ceratitis > Ceratitis rosa. The sequence goes on along the minus strand of JAWMAG010000097.1, from coordinate 179,529 downwards.
ATTTCCTAATCGGTACCCCGTTACTTACCCCAGCTGAACCTAATCTAGAAGACGCAAAGCTCAGTACCGTGAATAGATGGCAGAAACTAAGGATACTCCATTAACACTTCTGTATTCGATGGAAAGAAGAATACCTAAAAGAATTCCACAAGCGTTATAAGTGGAAATACCCCCAACGCAATGTAGAAGTTGGAGACTTGGTAGCTATTCGACAAGAAATCCTACCTACAAATAAATGGAAATTAGGTCGTATCGAAAAGACTTACCTCGGATCAGACACTAGAACTAGGGTAGTCGACATACGAACCTCACAAGGCATTATGACCCGTCCAATTACAAAAGTTGTGACTCTACCCTATAACTAATCTTATTTCCATTTATAGTATCATGGCACCCACTAAGGCAACAAACCCTCGAGGACACAGTCCAGCAATTACCGTGAGCTCGCGAAGCAGCAGTCGAAGCGTCAGCTCGAGATCCGAACCCTAGCCAGTCGTCTACAACGATTCAGAGCGACCCTTTAGCCAATTCGTGAGGAAAATGACTCCACTCATCGCACAGCACAACGTACCATAACCCACTCAGAGCGGAACTGGAAACCCGCTTATAAGCACGTTGCATGTGGAATTTGTAAAAAGGACCATCGCTTGGTGACGTGCTCCAAGTACATCGCAATGAGTGTGAGAGAAAAGTTTGACACAGTTACACGACACAAGTACTGCGTCAACTGTTTGGCCCGATCGCACAAACCCCGACACTGCACCTGTAAGACAAGGTGTTCCACTTGTAATGAAGAGCACACGGTCATCCAAAGTTTACCGAAGAAGGGCAACAAGGCCAGCGTAAACTCACCACCCCGATCCATGCACAAGCAACAGACTTTTTTAGTCTATTAAGTAAGCAAACCGTTATACCAACAGCGATCATCCGATTAAAACACGATGGCACATGGTACATAGTGAGAGCACTCGTAATTCCGACACGAAAATTGACCACAATTGCAACTGAATTGGTTAACAACTAAAGTTGCCATATTCACACAGCATTCGCAGTTTAATCATCGGATCTCTCTCCGATAATCATTTACGTGTGAAATGCAATAGTCTCGTTACAAACGAGCTAACGACTCGAACCTATGATTGTGACTTAGGTGGTGAAATCGCGAAAAGATTCGACCACCTAGTCCTCGCTGACCCTAAATTCATAACGGCAGACAAGGTAATGATCGAACTAGGTGCAGATATTTACCCGCAAATCATCCGACCCGGCTTGTTCAACCCCGATAATTGAAACATAGTCGCTCAAAACACCGCACTCGGTTGGAACCTAACCGGCACAATTTGAAGCAGACCCTAAATCCTTCAAGGCGGCCGGGATGTTTATGCCCAATAAACACATCGCTGCATTGTCCTCAAAGCGAATAAGAGGACAATGCAAAAATACAAAACAGCGGCAACATATGTATAATGCTTTCAGTTTTTGAAAACAAACAAAAGTGAAAGCAGTGCAAGTAGCAAACATTAGTGAAACCCACACAACAACAACCACATCGTTGGATATTCAAAATATAAACCCACAGGTCATATAAGTATTAAAAACACTAACCCTACACAATAAGTATCAAATTGTTATACAAAACAATTAACTTGAATTGTTCATACACTCACACATACACATATAAATATTCATTTTTATAAATAAACTTATTTATAACGTGTAAACTCTAAAAACCCTTTTTTTCTTTTTATTCGACACGCCGGCGATACTATGTCGATACAACTCGACAATGGTATTGATTAACTTCTGCTCAAATATAAACGGAGACTTTATCCATAACTCGACAAGGACAAGACATATGGCCATACTTTTTTTTTGCTTAGGTTGGCAGGACTGTTATATGTTTACATGTCCAATTTGAGCGCGATCTGTCACATAGCTTTTTGACGGCACTATAAATAAGTCAACCTCAAATGTGTTTTTCGAATTTTACTATGGAAATTAACGTTGAGCAAAGAGTTTGTTTGAAATTTTGTTATTCCAATGGAATAAGTGCGACGGACGCAATGAAAATGTTGCAGAAGGCACATGGGGAGTCTTGCCTATCACGTGCACGTATTTTTGATTGGTATAAGTCGTTCAAGGACGGCCGTACATCGCTGGAGAGCTTGCCCCATGATCGTCGTCCAGCAACGTCAATAAACGAAGAAAACGTCGAAAAAGTAAGGAAAATTGCGTTGGAAAATCGTCGTGTGACTGAAAAAGAGATAGCTAGTGAGCTCAACATATCAAATGGATCCGCTCATAGCATTATTCACGATGTTTTGGGCATGAGACGTGTGTCTGCTCGACTTGTTCCAAAATTGTTGAATTTTCTTCAAAAAGAGGAACGCAAAGCTGTCGCTAAGGAAATGCTCACAATGAGTGATACGGACATCCAGCACATCATAACTGGTGACGAGACTTGGGTCTATGAATACGACGTTGAAACAGCCCAGCAATCATCTGAATGACGCCTTCCAAATGAGCCGAAACCCAAAAAACCACGTCAAAGTCGATCGAAAATCAAAGTTATGCTCACTGTTTTCTTTGATAGCCAAGGTGTTGTGCACTCGGAATTCCTTCCAGAAGGTCAATCAGTTAATGCTGAATATTATTTATCCGTTTTGAAGCGTTTGTGTGAGAATATTCGTCTTAAAAGGAAGGATTTGTGGGACAACAAGTCATGGTTTCTACATCATGATAATGCGCCAGCTCATACGTCTCGTCTTGTACGCGATTATTTGACCAAAAACAACGTAAATATCGTTCCGCAAGCACCGTATTCACCCGACATGACACCGTGTGACTTTTTTCTTTTGCCTAAACTCAAATTGCCGCTTCGTGGAAAGCATTTCCAGTCGATTGAAGTGATAAAAGAGAATTCGAAGAAGGAACTGAAAGCCATACCTAAAGCGGCCTACCAGAAGTGTTATGAAGATTGGAAAAAAAGGTGGCATATGTGTATCGCCTCTAATGGTGGCTATTTTGAAGGGGATAAAATAAATATTGAAGAATAATTAACCGTTTTTGTTTTATTGAGCAGTTTATCGTTTATATTTGAGCAGAATGTATTTTTACCGGATTGTAGTAAATATTAGTTAATATTATTTTCTTTTAAACCATCCGGTGCTTTAGTTTAAACAAACGATATTATATTGTACACAAATTTTCAAACAAAGTAAACACTGAAGTATGCTTCAGTAAGTTTTCTTGCACTAGACCTCGTTATAAATCATTTGTAACAAACATTATGCGTTTAGTTGTGTAAGCTTCACGTTCAATTAGTTATTATAAATTCGTACATACCCCTGGATATCGAAATTTCTGAATTCTTAAAGTGTCGAAATAAATAAATTTAAAAGTGCAAACATACTACATAATAATTACGTACAAAGTTTATGCATAATTAAAAAAAAATTCTTTTATAGATAAATGCAGCAAAAAAAAATAAAAAAATAGCTACTTGTAAAAATTTTAATTAAGTACAAATCAATTGCAAATAGTCAAACCTGTGTTAGGGTAACAGAAATAAGCCTTACCGAAAAATAGGCGCGGGTTTTAAGCTTATGCTCTGCAGCACAGTGCGCACTATGCTGTACCGGCACAGCTGCAACGCCTCTTTCCTGCAAGAACTCAACATCATCACGTTTCAATTATTCTTAAGCTATTGGTACAGTGCCCACCCTTGACCGCTAGAACACTTTCACGCGGATTACAGTATACGCTTAAAAAGTTGCCTTTCGGTATAAATTTGACTTCCACAGTGAGCTCTAAGCCTTAATGACTGGACTGACATTTATATTAGTATAATTGGTAATCATGGTGGATTTTGAACATTCGAGAGCTGAAAACTGGATAAAAAATGCTCAAAATATTATATGCTAATTTTATGCTTTGGTTGGAGTCACACTCACCCGTTAGGCTTTTCCTTGCTGTATATCCACTTCACCCACTTCGAAGACTGTGGTCCCAACGAATTCTTCATCTCTCCCAATCGCATACTGTGCTTGATTGGGAGCATTTCATAGGTTATACCTGTAGTGCAGGACCGTTTGCCATACTTGGGATCGATTACAGAGTTCGTTGGTCTGCTGTGCTAATAATCCAGAAGAATAATGTAATCCTGGCTTGCATGGCGTAGATGATTCTGCTCCTGTATAATTTTGGGAGTAATTCTTCGAGACTACGGAGAAATACTACATCCACATCTAAAATCTAAAAATATTCTAAAATATATTTAACAATAGTTTCAATTACATGAGTATTACTTACCAAAATTTTTGTAGCAAAACAGTTGCTCCAGCCTGGTGTATTTTCTAATTGAAATTTAATTTTATGCTAGAAACACAGGTGCAGTATCACTGCGCAGTAAAATTTTGAGCACACTGCTTTATATGAGCCGAGCCAGACGGGTTTCTGCATACTATGCAGTACACTGCATGATGCGTTCAAATTAAATTTCACTGCCAATGCAAAAACTGCAGTCTTAGAGGCGTTTATGGAGGAGAACAAAGAAAATGTGTCAAATAAAATATAACAAATAGAACATGTGAAATAAACAAACGATATCAAATCGTTATTTTTTAAATATGGAAGAATATTTAATGAATTTTGTGAGGGAAAACAGGTTTTTATATGATAAGGCACCACTGATATAAAATTAACTGGCTTCACGAATAGAAATTTGGGGTTGACTTTAGTTTGGAGGCTGTGGTTTTTTTTTATGAAATGCTCATAGTTGGTAGTAGGAGGTCTACAATTACTAAAAATATAAGTTTTATCGCGCGGAAATTTATAGTTTAAAAGTTATAAACATTTAAAGTTACACTTTAGAGTGCAGAGTGCCTGATTCTGCTTTACTTACAAACACGCTAACAACCCTTGGCTAGGCAGGCGTTGCCACACCGTAAAATAATCTAAAAATCAACAATAATACCCAAGCAAAATAAAATGAGGATTTCGCATAAAAGGTTTCGTGAAAATAAAAGAGTTTTACTTAAGAATACTGTGCAAGGCGAAGCCGGTGTTAGTCCGGCCCAGGGTTACAATCCAAAGCGCGGCCGATAAAATAAACTATCATTAAATTGTGAAATTACTATTTTTTGTTCATTTAAATGTTGCACATATTTTGGTAATTACAGATCACAGCGGCTTTTGTCACAACTGTTGTCGTATTGTGTAAGAAATCTTAAAAAGAGCAATAAATAAAACAGAGCGTATCGAGATCCGGCCCAGTTTTTTTTTTAGATTTATTTAAACAAACAAGAACGAGAATAAATAATATACACATACCTAACAAGACAAAAATACATAACTTTCACAAATTTTTACAGAAAAAAAATTATTATTTCACTTAAACATTTTTTGGGTCATTTAATTTCGCGGCGAAATGCTCCGTTTCATTTATTGCTTTTTTAAGATTTCTTACACAGTACGGCAACATCGTTTTTGGGCATAGTCAAGTGTTGTTAGTGTGTTTATGAGTAAAATACAAGTAGACTGCCTGCTTGTAAGAAGTGTAAATTAAAATGTTAATAACTTTTAAACTATAAATTTGCGCGCGATAAAACTTATATTTTTGGTAATTGAAGACATCCTACTACCAACTATGAACATTTTATAACAAACAAAGGCTCCAAACTAAAGTTTTCCCGAAATTTGCAGAGTGTGCGTATATATTCGCCTCCAAATCCTTCTTATTGTCCTTTATTTCAAACGTATTTTTAACAGTTTTATATATTCTAATTGTGACTCGAAAGCAAAAGCTTAGCTTTTTCCGGACAGTATAAGAATCTTCCTGTTAATCTAAGCAAAAACACATCTATGCACCGAATTTCAAGTAAATCGAACAATAAATACAATTTTTTCGTATAGGTCAGTCCCCGGTCCACTTCCTGGATAGGTGTAGTCTTCCTGTTAATCTAAGCAAAAGCTTAGCTTAATAAGCCAATCCCTGGTTCACTTTTCGGAGAGAAGTATAGTCTTCCTGTTACCTTAAGCAAAAAGCTAAATATGTACCGAATTTCAAGTAAAACGAACTATACATACGATTTTTTCGAATAGGTCAGTCCCTGCAAAAGTCCAACTATGTACCGAATTTCAAGTAAATCGAATTATACATACGATTTTTTCGAATTGGTCAGTCCATGGTCCAATTCCCGTAACGTATAAGAATCTTCCTGTTAAGCAAAAACACATGTATGTACCGAATTTCAAGTACATTGAGCAATAAACAAAACAATGAAGAATGTGTAAAAGTGAGTAGACGTGTTTTTCAATCTCTACAACCAATCACGCTCTAAAACGAATTTACCGGCCTTAAAATAAAAAACATTTTGCCGTAACAAACTGTCAAAATTTGCATCAACATTCCTCGTTATTGTTTTAGTGGTAAATCTTCAAACAAGCTAATTTTCAGCAAATTTTATTTTTGATTTTGCGAATACTCGTACATACCATATACATAATATAATATGTCAACACAAAGAAAAAGTGCACGCAATGCCCTCTCCCCTCAACAAACTCCTGCTCAGAAATTACAAGGGTAGGGAGGCAGCAAAGCGGTAAACAGCCCAACTACACCAAGTTTGTTTGAGAGGCTTGGACTAAAATTAGAAGCTTTCATAGCGAGCATCATAACAAAAATAACAGGGAGTGAAGAGCGTATGATGCAGAAATTAAGTGAAGTTTCTGATGAACTCAGCAATTTAAAATCAGCTATGAAAGGTTGTTGAAGACATGAGTGTCGACCTCATACAATTCTAAATTATTAATAGAAATTAAATACATATTCTAATAAAAATAATAGAAATTAAATACATATTTTATACTCACATTGAATTGTTTAATCTAAAATACTCACCCTGTATCCACTGGAATTGCAATTCCTGTAAAACAAGGAAAGAACGGAAAACCGAAATTTCCCCTCCTTTCCCGTTAATGTAAAACTGATCTAAATATGGTGCCGAAAACCCTTTAACGGAGTGAACCCATTATTAAATCAAAAAAAAAAAAAATATATTAAACGCAAAAAAGTGTTAATAAATATACACATATACATTACTAAACATAAAGTTAAAAAAAAAAAAAAATAATAAAAAAAATAAAAAAGTAAAAAACACATAAAATTAAAAAAAAAAAAATTTATAAAGTAGTGAGTGGTAAAAAATACATAAAAGTTAAAAGCAAAAGCTGGGTTAATAAATATACATAAATACATTACTAAACATAAAGTTAAAAAAAAAAAAAAAAAAAAAAAATAAATAAACAAAAAATAAAAAGCACATAAAATTTAAAACGTAAAAAATTATAAAGTGGTCAGTGGTAAAAAATACATAAAAGTTAAAAGCAAAAAAGTGTTAATAAATATACACATATACATTACTAAACATAAAGTTAAAAAAAAAAAAAAATAAAAATAAAAAATAAAAAGCACATAAAATTTAAAACGTAAAAAATTATAAAGTGGTCAGTGGTAAAAAAAAAAAAAAAAAAAAAAAAAAAAATACATAAAAGTTAAAAGCAAAGTGATAATAAATATACAGATATACATACCTAAGCATAATTCAAAATAAATAAAAAAAAAAAAAAATAATAAAAACATAAAAGTTAAAAGTTAAAAGCAAAAAGTGGTATTAAGTATACATATATACACATCTACACATAAAGTTAAAAAAGTAAAAAAAAAAATATACATAAAATTTAAACCTAAAAATAAAATAATAACAACAACAGTGTGAAAAGTACATAAAATTTAAAAGAAAAAAGTGTGAAAAAAATATACATATATATATATATCTAAACATAAGTTCACAAAAAAAAGTGAAAAAATATATAAAATTTAAAAGCAAAAAATTTAGCGAAAAATATATAAAAATTAAACGCACAAAAATTAATAAAGTGGTCTAGCGGTAAAAATATACACATACATATACAACTAAAGATAAATTCACAAAAAATTGAAAAATACATAAAATTTAAAAGCAAAAATGCGAAAAATACATAACAGTTAAACGCACAAAAAATTAACAAAGTGGTCTAAATATACATATATATATATATATATCTAAACATAAATTCACAGAAAAAGTGAAAAATACATAAAATTTAAAACCAAAGTGCGAAAAATATATAAAAGTTAAACGCACAACAAAAAAGTGGTCCAGTGGTAAAATATATATATATATATATACATAAATTTAAAACAAAATAAATAAAAAAAAAAAAATATATATATGTACATACATACCGCCCAATAAAGAAAAATAAAATAATTTTTTTTTAAACGGCACAACAACACCAACAGCCAAAGAACGAAATAGCAACAAGGAACCACGATCCACAACCAAACACCGCCAACAAAGCTGAGTCCAATATTTTTCGCACCACGTAAGGGTTTGTACGAAAAAATAGAGATATGCCAAAGTGAGTACCCTTTACTCGTCCCATTTTATTAATATACACACGTATATACATCTCATTACACATACATGCCAACTGGTCCGAGCCCCCTTTCAACAGGCCCACAACTGGACCAGTGTGTTTGCATTACCCACCCACATTTGCTCATACAACTACTCACATAGCGAGGTGTCCGCTACACAACAGCAGAGCAAACATATATACATATGGTACACTCAAATATACATATTGCGTATGCAGTGCCCAGCAATTCCCTTTTTGGCATTCCGGCTATTTCCACACCTTCGCTATTCGCAATAGCTAGCGGTCAATATACATGCATTATACGGCCTATATACACTAGACATATATATACATATATATACATACTGTACTCAGAAGCGCTGAGACAGTGCAGTCCCACATTATTATTACGCCACCCAAACTAAAGTACGCTCCATATAAATTGGGACAGAGCAAATATTAAAAAAAAATAATAATAATAAATAAGTAATTTTAAATTTAATAATATTAAAATATAATAATATTAGAAATAAAATAACATTAAAAATTAAACAATATTATAAATAAAATAATATTATATAAAAAAAAAAAAAAAATTTTTTTGGTTTTAACACATTTCCGGGTTCCACGACTCCAACTTAAAAGAAGATGCCAGATGATAAGCCCCTAACAGGACCACGCACCCGGTCCAAATCTCAAGCAGAGGAGGAAATCTCCCAATTACACAGGAGATTCATTCATGATCTCTCAACAATGGAGAAATTCTGCGAGAAGTGGTGGAGCGACTGCAGTACTCTTCAAACGGCGGTAGCAGTAAGGCATTACAAGGATCATCTGGATAAGCTAACAGACAAGGTGGACACAACTCACAACATCATGCAGCTTAGCGACACAGTGGATGAGAAAACTCGAACTATGTGCGCAGAGGAGTACGAGACTTCATTCAACAACGCATTACTGACGAAAATCCGGATAAGTGAAGCACTGGAAGGATTTAATAAACCGGAAACCCCCACATTAACAAGCCAAGCGCAGCCCACAGCGCAATCTCAACCCCACCCCAATTCACAACACTACCTTAAAGTACCTGCATGTGACACAAGTCAATTTTATGGAGGCTATGAAGAATGGCCCGCCTTCCGAGACCTTTTCACAGCAGTATATATAGAACACCCCATGCTATCGAATGCGCAAAAGTTGTTTTACCTGAAGACGAAGACACGGGGAGAAGCAGCACGGGTAATTCAACAGTATTCGGTAAGCGACTTGAATTTCGAGCTTGCGTGGCAAGCACTCTCAGCCCGATATGAAAACCTCCGGTTACTAGTAGATAACCAAATAGATACCCTATTAGATCTCAAAAAAATCCCAGTGGAGAGCGCGGAGCAAATTCAAAAGCTCCATCTTACGATAACGAACAGTCTCTCCATCCTCAAATCTCACCAAATCTCCACACTCGACTGGAGCCCACTCTTGGTGCGTATATGCACTTCTCGATTACCTCGAGAATCCCTGTCCCTATGGGAACAGCAAGTTTGCAACAGAAGAGACCTACCCCTCTGGTCTGAAATGAGCAACTTCTTGACCACTCGTTTTAAAGTTTTGGAAAAACTCAATCCAAAAACTCCGAAACCTCAAATTCCAGACTCCATCCCTAGGCAAACTCACAGGCCGACACATAACTCCACCTTCCTGAATAGGAATAAAATGCACACACTACATACTGAGTCAAGAAGACCAGTATCGTGCAAACTCTGTAATTTAAACCATTCTATGATGATGTGCGTCAAATTTAGAGAACTTTCCGTCCCCGATCGGAACAAGTTCATAAAAGATCACAATTATTGTAGAAATTGTTTGGCGTGTTCTCACATCGAGAGAGATTGCAAGAGCAATTTTACATGCGTATACTGCCAAAAAAAGGCATCACTCACTCCTCCACTACTCTAATAATAGCCAAACAGCTAACACTCAAAGATTCTCAAGAAAAACTGTCACATCCCAAGTGGCAATTGACGAAGAACGGCCCTGTACCTCTCAACAGGCAGCAAAAGCGTCAAACTCTACTCAAAAAGAGGATGATACAATTCTTTCACACTTCTCCAGCAGTAGAGAAAGAACATTGCTTCCCACAGCAATCATCCCGATTCTCCATAAAGGAGAAAGAACTCAAATAAGAGCACTCATAGACCAAGGGTCTCAAAAAACCTTCATAACCTCTCGTGTGCAAAAATTACTAGGACTTCCCACCACAAAAACTCACTACGAGATTCTAGGAATGGGCGGACACACGGTACAGAATTCAAATAAAATTTGCTCATTAACAATTTGCTCCAACGATAGCAAAATAAAAATCGCAACTCAAGCGATTATCCTCCCACAGCTAACCCAATTCTTGCCGTCATTCAAGATCACATATCTTGATATAAAACGATATGCCTCCCTGCCTTTAGCAGACCCTAGCTGCTTCGCTCCAGCAAGAATCGACATGGTAGTCGGTAGTGATATCCTACCGAAAATACTAATCCCAGGCCTTAAAAACAACATCGGTGGAAGCCTCATAGCCCAGAATACCATTTTTGGATGGATTTTAAGCGGACCTGTAGCACAACCGATTACTTCACTCAGTACGCAAGTAATCGAGACTATGGCCGACCCCTTAGGTGATTTGCTGAAGAAATTCTGGGAACAAGAAGAAGTGCCAGGAGCCCAGACACAGACGGATGAAGACACTATCTGCGAGGACCTCTATCGGAATACCACTTACCGGAGAAATGACAGTCGATATGTGGTAAAACTCCCCTTCAAACCGGAATTTCCCAACTCGATGGCTTTAGGACACTCAAGACTCTCAGCTCAGCAGCAATACATCAGCATCGAACGAAACCTGGAGAAAAAACCGGATCTCCAAAAGATCTATGCAGAGGTTCTAGAAGAGTACCAAACACTCGACCATATGGAGCGAACGAATGCCCAAGAAATTATACGGGACGGCAAATACTTCTCATTTTATCTGCCACATCACGCTGTAACAAAACCCGATAGCAAAACCACTAAAGTCCGAGTGGTATTCAATGCGTCTAAACACTCTCACTCAGGTCTCTCCCTAAACGACGTACTGCATACTGGCCCCATACTGCAAAACGATCTAATGCTCGTAATAATCAGGTGGCGGTTATATAACTATGTTTTTAACGGCGATATTGAAAAAATGTATCGCCAGATATATGTCCACAAGGAAGACCAAGACTTCCAACGGATTCTCTTTCGCAAATCCCCAAGTAGCCCAGTAGAAGACTACAAACTAAAAACAGTAACGTTTGGTGTGAGCTGTGCACCATACTTAGCCATAAGAACACTCCATCAGCTGGCTGAAGACTCCAAACCAAAATTCCCACAAGTCGCAAAAATTTTAGTTAACGAAACTTATGTTGACGACATACTATCCGGCGGACACGATCTGAACTCAACAAAAGCGTCAGTATCTCAAACAATCGAAGTGCTCAAATCCGCCGGGTTCCCGCTCAGAAAAATCACAGCAAATCACAGATCACTGTTGAACGAAATACCCGAAACCCATCTCCTAGACTCGGAATTTCTGCAATTTCATGATACGAGCACTACAAAAACTCTCGGAATTAGATGGAATGCATTGACAGATACATTCTCATATTCCATTGACCCCCTTCCTGACACAAAGACTGCCACAAAAAGGCAAATATTGTCAGCAGTCGCGAAGCTTTTTGACCCGGCAGGATGGCTATCGCCTATAATGATAACTGCCAAAACCCTACTTCAACAGCTCTGGATGGAAGGAACAGACTGGGACGAAACAGTCAAGCCACTCTCGCTTCTCAAATGGAACTCGTTTCGGAATAATCTCATGGCTATCACCGAAATAAGGATTCCACGTTGGGTAGAATTCTTCCCGGAAGGCGTTATCCAAATACACGGATTTTCTGACGCCTCCGAAAAGGCGTACTGCGCGTGCGTATATCTACGCACTCAGCACAACGGATCTACGACATCCCACTTACTCGCTGCTAAAAGCAAAGTTGCCCCCCTTAAAACGGTTTCACTCCCGAGACTGGAACTCTGTGGGGCAGTACTTCTCACAAAGTTAGTAAAGCAGATACAAACTCAACTCAATCTGCCACCTCACGAGCTAACTTTATGGAGTGATTCCTCCATTGTACTAGCTTGGTTGGAAAAACCTCCATGGACATGGAAAACGTATGTGTCCAATAGAATCTCTGAGATTTTACAAAACGTCAATAACGCTTTTTGGCGACACGTCCCCACCTCTCACAATCCAGCTGATTTAGGTACGCGTGGTATCAAACCTCAGGAGCTTGTCAACTCCCCTCTATGGTGGTCCGGTCCAGAATGGTTAACCAAACCATCAGAATTCTGGCCGAAAACTGCCACCTCGCACTCCTCTCCACCAGAACAGCGACAAGCAGATGCACATCACGCAGCCGAAAACACCGATCTGTTGGAACGCTTCTCATCCTATCCAAGGGCACTCAGAGTAGTAGGTTACATGCTGAGATTCGTAAACAAGGCAAAAGGGTTGCCAGCCCCTTCCTCACGCTGCATTACCCAAGATGAAATGAACCAAGCAAAAACGTTGCTCATTCGGAACGCTCAGCATCAACACTACGGTAATACGATCTCCACTCTCTCAGCATCCAAGCCAATCAATAAGAAGGACCCTCTCTTAACGCTCAACCCGTTCTTAGACAAAGCAGGGGTGTTACGCGTGAATGGACGTCTCCGATACGCTGCCCTTAGCTATAATGAGCGCCATCCGATCATCATCCCGAGCGACTCAAGACTCTGTACTCTCATTCTCGCCTTCCTACACTCAACATTACTTCATGCCGAAAAGCAATTAATGATTCGCATGATCCAACAAGAATACTATATCCCCCGTCTGAAGCAGAAAATAAAAACCTGCATTTTTCATTGTAAACCTTGTACCCTATATAAACAAAACACGAAGTCACAAATGATGGCAGCACTATCCCCCGAGCGCACAACATACTCACTTCCATTTCAAACTACAGGCGTTGACTTCGCTGGACCCTTTCTGGTAAAAACGTCAACTCTCCGAACAGCATCATACTCAAAGGCTTATGTTTGTGTTTTTGTATGTTTTGTCACAAAGGCCATACACCTTGAACTCTGCTCAGATTTAAGTACTGAAGCGTTCAAAGCCGCATTTGCTCGTTTCGTCGGCAGACGCGGTATACCATGCAAAATGATGTCAGACAATGGACGAACATTTATTGGAGCAAAGCGTAGTCTCAATAAGGACCTCATCGCATTTCTAGGAGAGATCTCTGAAGACATCAGCAGGAAATACACCGTCCATGGCCTCACCTGGCAATTTATTCCACCATATGCACCCCACATGGGAGGACTCTGGGAAGCAGCAGTGAAGAGTTTCAAAATCCACTTCACGAAAATCGCGAACAATCATAAGTTCACATTCGAGGAATTCACTACTCTTCTCGTGCGCATTGAAGCGGTCTTAAACTCCAGACCGATCTCCCCAATGTCGCAAGAGCCAGATGATCTGAACGCTCTAACCCCAGGTCATTTCCTCCGCGGAGCCCCCATACACTCAATCCCAGAACCAAGCTCGGAAAACCTGTCACTCATAAACAAATGGCAAAGGCTGAAAGTTCTACACCACCAATTCAGTAAACGATGGAAGACAGAATATTTGCAAGAATTACACAAACGATATAAATGGAAAGGACAGGAATCCAATCTCAGCGAAGGAGATCTCGTCATCATTAAAGATGACCTTCTACCACCGAACGAGTGGAAGTTAGGTCGAATTGTAAATCTCCATCTCGCCCCCGATCAAAATGTCCGCGTAGTCGACATTCGTACTCAAAGCGGTATAGTCACTCGCAACATCACCAAACTCTGCGTTCTACCACCAGCGTAGCACATTTCCCTCCAAACATATACTCTCCTCTCTCTCAAATTTATACGAGACCCTCTACACAAGTATCTCAAACTTATAACGTTTTTCGACACTTTACAATCATTACAGAATACTCGACTTCCGCAAGTGCCGGTTATGCTGCCGCCCGCATTCCCTACGATACTGTCGTGCTTTCCTGGCGATGACGCCCGACGAGAGGTACGAGTCTGCAAAGGCGCATCGCTATTGCATCAACTGTCTAGCGACTTCCCACACCACCGGAGCATGCGACTCCCCAGACAGTTGTCGTCGATGCGGACTAGCCCATCACACGCTGCTTCACCGACCCTCGCGTGAGCTCCCAGAGCGCGCACCGCATCACAGTCGAAGGCAGGTTACGTTCAAGCTGCCCACCGAACCACGGGAGAATCGTCACAAGGGCACCACTGAGCCGAAACCGAAGCGCAAGGTAAAGCGAAGCGCAACCAACGAAAGAGCTCGGCGAAACAGCGAATCACCTGCCCTCCAGCAACGAATTCGTGGGTTGGTAAACCAAGCCCGAAAAACACTGCAACAGCTGGAAGACTTAGTGCAGGTCACGTCGCCGCAGGCCCGCCGGCATGTTGAAGACATGAGTGTCGACCTCATACAATTCTAAATTATTAATAGAAATTAAATACATATTCTAATAAAAATAATAGAAATTAAATACATATTTTATACTCACATTGAATTGTTTAATCTAAAATACTCACCCTGTATCCACTGGAATTGCAATTCCTGTAAAACAAGGAAAGAACGGAAAACCGAAATTTCCCCTCCTTTCCCGTTAATGTAAAACTGAGCAAAATATTTGGTTATAAATAATAAGCTTACTGTATTTGTAAACAAGTCGCTTGCTATACTCCAAACCGTACGATTGCTTAGTGCAAAGAAAAAGCCGGTGTTTATTTATTTATAAAGTCTATCGAAATAAATTATTATTTTTAAATTTAATTATTAAACGAAACAATAAAAAAAAAGGTGAAAATTTAAAGTTGAAAAGCAACTTAAGAAAAAAGCTGGTGTCTATTTATTTAAACAAACAAAAACTCAATTTTCATATGGCCATCAGCTAGTGCTTGCAGACTTGCAATTGAAATATTTTATTTAGAAGCCAATTCTAAATAAAGGTATTGATGAGAGAGTGAGTGCGATAGAATCATTGCGCTTGCGAAAGTATTGACCAAAACAAAGAGGTCGAAACTTTGTCTCAACAAATTGTTGAGTTGGAGAATGCGTTAGTGGCATCAGACGCAATAATTTATGGCGTTCCACCTTAATCTATCTTCATTGCCTGTACGTTCAATTTTTCGCATGCGCCAAAACAAGAACAAAACTAACAGGCCCGCTCATATTGTATTATAGTCAAATTGAATTTGTCATATGACCGCTCAGTTCTGTTTAAGGGGATTGCTTGCTCTCTTAAGGCAAGCGTTAATTAATCTTTAGCACTTAAAGATATTGAGCTTGATGCGAATGGAGACATTTTTGTGCATGAATGCCTAACAAAAAGAAATCGTAGGCTAATGCAATACGCAACGCAGCTAAAACGGCAAAAACAATTGGCGAGTGCGTTCTCAATTCGTGAACAAGTGTATGTTAGAAAGGATCAACACAGCGAAGCGCCGAAAATATTTAATCAAGCGAGCGTCGATCAAATTGCAGCTGCTTCACGAACTCTATGCAAATTCTATTGTTTATCTTAAGTTTATACCTTACTTATGTTATTTGTAAGATATGCCTTATTAATCCCTCATTTCATCCTTACCTTATGTTTCCCGTTTCCCTCATAGCAACTGACCATTTTCAAGCATCTCTTATATACCTATATCAAATTAATATGAGCAGCAATCTTGGTGAGCACAATAACAATGAGAATGTACATGTCAATATCATAAAGGGTTCAATGTTTGCCACTTTAATGCTAGGAGTTTAACCCGTGAAAAACTTGATTATATGAACTTGACGTTTCGTGACCTAAGCTGTAGCATAATTTGTGTGACTGAGACCTGGTTCAAACCTTTTATTGCAGAATGTGCATATTCTGCATGCGACTATTTGCTTGTACGAAATGATAGAACCACTGGTCAGAGAGGGGGTGGCATAGCAATTTATTTAAAGGCTAATATTAAATATAAAATAATATATAAATCTCATTCTTCTGAAACTGTTGAAAGTATGTTTATTGAATGTAGTGATAATGTACAAAAGTGTGTTGTTGTATGTGTATATAACCCTCATTGTTTAATTTCAACAATGCTGAGAATTATATTCTTTTAATATATACATATGTATATATTTATTTATTTTCTTTAGATTTGTAAATGAAATGCACTGGTTTATTTTAGAAGTGTATTTAAGAAACGAATTTATTTTATTTAGAATTTTAATTTTCACACTTTAGGGTTTTAAACGAATGCGAGCGGAAATTATTTTATATTTTTTATATGTATATTATTTTTGAGGACACAACCGTTTTGCAGTTCGAGCGAGCGAAAAATTATTTGACTAATACTTAAAGGGGGATGGGGCCATGTGCAGAAGTTCACGCAAGTGAGGAAAGTTTTTGACTGCCATTCACCTGGGAGTGGCCAAAAATGATTCTTGTGCAACGAACATCCGTTTGGAGGCGAGCTAAAGTGAGAAGGCGAATCTTATGCGGTTGTGCGTAGGGTTTGGAACCCACCACATGAAAAAACAACCCAATGAAAAACCAATTTAAGCCTCGGATGAGAGACCCCCCTTTTGATGACGACCCCCGCAAATGTTTTAAGGATTACGATTTTAGGGCATGCACCTGGAATGTCCGGTCCCTTAATTAGGAAGGTGCCGCTGCCCAGCTGGTTGATGTCCTCATAAAGTTAAAGGCTGACATCACTGCCGTCCAAGAATTGCGATGGACGGGACAAGGACGGAAGAAGGTGGGTCCTTGTGAAATTTACTACAGCGGCCATATAAAGGAGCGCAAATTTGGTGTCGGATTCGTGGTGGGAGAGAGACTCCGTCGCCGAGTACTGGCATTCACTCCGGTGGATGAACGTCTAGCCACAATTCGCATTAAGACAAAATTTTTCAACACCACCCTAATTTGCGCCCACGCCCCGACGGAGGAGAAGGATGACTTGACCAAAGATGCCTTTTACGAGCGCCTCGAACACACTTATGAGCGCTGCCCCGCCACGACGACAAAATTGTGCTTGGCGACTTCAACGCAAGGGTGGGCAAAGAAGGTATCTTTGGTACGGCTGTCGGAAAATTCAGTCTCCACGACGAAACATCTCCAAATGAGCTGAGGCTGATCGACTTCGCCAGGGCCCAAAATATGGTTGTCTGTAGCACTAGATTCCAGCACAAAAAAATTCACCAAGCTGCTTGGCTGTCTCCAGATCAGAAAACTACCAACCAGATCGATCATGTTGTGATAGACGGAAGACACGTATCCAGTGTTTTAGATGTGCGTACGTTCCGAGGTCCCAACATTGACTCGGATCACTATCTTGTCGCAGCGAAGATACGCACGCGCCTCTGCGTATCGAAGAACGCCCATCAACAAACACAAGGAAGGTTCTACGTCGAAAAGCTGCAATCACAACAGAATGCCGAACGGTTTTCTAATCGACTTGCACACCTGCTCTCTGAGAGCACTCATCAGCAACCCGGTATAAGGGAACTGTGGGACGGCATTGCAAACTCCCTGCGTACAGCTGCAAACGAAACCATTGGATTTCGGAAAGGTCGCAAAAACACCTGGTACGATGAGGACTGCCGTGTCGCAGTGGAGAGAAAACAGACTGCCTACCTCGCAACCTTGCGATCGACCACAACACGTGCGGGGTGGGATAGATACCGAGAACTGAAGAGGGAAGCAAGGCGCGTCTGCAGACAAAAAAAGAAAGAGGCCGAGATGCGCGAGTATGAGGAGCTTGAGAAGCTTGCCGACAAGGGTAACGCTCGAAAATTCTATGAAAAGATACGGCGACTTACAGAAGGTTTCAAGACCGGAGCAAACTCTTGTAGGACCCAGGGAGGTGAGCTAGTGACAGATGCCCAGAGTATACTCTATTTATGGAGGGAGCACTTCTCCAGCCTGCTGAATGGCAGTGAACAGGAAACACGCGGAGATGGTGAACCCGAAAATCCAATTGATGACGATGGAAAAGTTGTTCCGTTATCCGACTATGAAGAAGTCCGAATAGCAATCGTCCCCTTAAAAAACAACAAAGCGGCAGGGGCCGATGGATTACCGGCCGAGCTATTCAAATACGGCGGCGAAGAACTGATCAGGTGCATGCATCAGCTTCTTTGCAAAATATGGTCGGATGAAAGCATGCCCGACGATTGGAATTTAAGTGTGCTCTGCCCGATCCACAAAAAAGGTGATCCCACAGTCTGCGCCAATTACTGTGGAATAAGCCTTCTTAATATCGAATATAAGGTTCTATCAAGCGTGTTGTGTGAAAGACTAAAGCCCACCGTCAACAAACTGATTGAACCTTATCAGTGTGGCTTTAGACCTGGTAAGTCAACCATTGACCAGATATTCTTCACGCGCCAAATCTTGGAAAAGACCCGTGAAGAGAGAATCGACACCAACCACCTTTTCGTTGATTTTAAAGCCGCCTTCGACAGCACGAATAGGAGCTGCCTTTATGGCGCTATGTCTGAATTTAGAATCCCCGCAAAACTTATACGGCTAAGTAAACTGACGTTAAGCAACACTAAAAGCTCCATCAGGATCGGGAAGGACCTCTCCAAGCCGTTCGATACCAAACGAGGTTTCAGACAGGCTGATTCCTTATCATGTGACTTTTTTAATTTAATGCTGGAGAAAATAATACGAGCTGCAGAGCTAAATAGAGAAGGTACAATCTTTTATTAGAGTGTACAGCTGCTGGTGTATACCGATGATATCGACATTATTGGCCTCAACAACCGCGCCGTGAGTTCTGCTTTCTCCAGACTTGATAAAGAAGCGAAACGAATGGGTCTGGTAGTGAATGAGGGCCAGACGAAATATCTCCTGTCATCAAACAAACAGTCATCGAATTCTCGACTCGTCACTGTTGACAGTCATAGCTACGAGGTCGTAGATAATTTCGTCTATCTAGGAACCAGCATTAATACTAACAACAATGTCAGCCTTGAAATCCAACGCAAAATCACTCTTGCCAACAGGTGCTACTTTGGGCTAAGTAGGCAATTGAAAAGTAAAGTCCTCTCTCGACGAACGAAAACCAAGCTCTACAAGTCGCTCATTATACCGGCCCTACTATATGGCGCAGAAGCGTTGACGATGTGATGAATCGGCTCTAGGAGTCTTCGAGAGGAAAGTTCTGCGAACGAATTATGGTCATTTGCGCATTGGCAACGGCGAATACCGCAGACGATGGAACGATGAGCTGTACGAGGTATACGATGATATTGACATAGTTCAGCGAATGAAGAGACAGCGGCTACGCTGGCTAGGCCATGTCGTCCGAATGGATGAAAACACTCCAGCTTTGAAAGTATTTGATGCAGTACCCGCTGGTGGAAGCAGAGGAAGAGGAAGACCTCCACTCCGTTGGAAAGATCAAGTGGAGAGTGACCTGGGTGCACTTGGCATTTCCAACTGGCGCCAAACAGCGAAAAGAAGAGATGATAGGCGCGCTGTAATTGATTCGGCTATAATCGGTACATAGGTGGCCTTTTGCTTAGATTAAAAGGAAGACTACACTTCTCTCCGGACAGTGGACCAGGGACTCACCTATCCGAAAAATTTATTTATGGCTGGCTTTACTTCGAGTTTCGCACATATGCGGCCTTTTCTTAGATTAACGGAACTCTTTTCTGCTCTCAGGGAAATGGGCCAGAGACTGACCTATTTCAAAAATCTTATTTTTGGAACGGTTTACTTCAAATTCGGTACAAATAAAGCTTTTTGCTTAGATTAATGGGAAGTATACACTTCCCTTCGGAAAACATTAAATTAGAAAATTTAATCCGCTAATTCCAGAGGAAAACGGTTCTTCTTGCCGCTAGTAAATTTATTTAAATCCGGTAAATAAAATCTGAATTTTTCATATACGGTACATATGTATGCATAGTAGGTACATATCGGTACAAACTTAACTATATAGGTACATACATCTAATTGCAGTTCTTTTAATTTGCCTACTTACGGCTCTTAGCAATTTTCCTATTGCAGGCTCTAAGGTCATTGCCTTATTAATCTATTTACTCTACAGTAAATGTAAGGTTCAAAGACCTTTAAAAGAGCGACTTGTCAACAACTTTGGTAGCGGTTCCCGAGTTGAACGAACTCGACAGCGCATCAAAAGCAAAGAATTTACATACATACACTGAGCGAATAAAAAACAAAGAGTGTTATAACAACAAGTGATCTTCTCACTAAACCATTATCCACCATTCTCCTTTGTGCGATATCCGCTTATTGCAATAGAGGAGCAGTGCACTTTACAGCATCAAACTAGTTCAAGAGCATTGTGCACACTCCCACGTTCATAGTTTAACACTCTCTACCATTGCTTTTTCTCAGCATTGGTCAGATGTAATTCTCTTTGACAGCAAAGACAATAAGTCAAAACATTGATACACTAACATACATATATACATACGTGTATTTGTTCTAATATGAGCTGTACCAGAACAGCTGGTGTATCTTGTTTACATATTTGACACACAAATACATACATAAACGAATGCGTGCATGAAATAACATAAAAGATAGATTTCTTAATATCTTGCCATAGACTTAAAAATATATTACATATTTACATAAATATTATTAGTAAATAATAATCTACGTTATATAATTTTAATTATACTATATATTTTTACACGTATATTTCCACACGTATTGTATATTTCAATACATGTACAGTGGGGAGCAAAGTGATTCCACGACCAATGTTTTCATGTTTTAGCTCACATAAATATTAACCGATAAATGACAAAAACTTTTTTTTATTACCTTGTTTATTTACCTTGTTTATTTTTTACAATTAGACGTATATAGCAAAATAGAAAAAGAAGAAATTGAATAGTTATGATTTAAAAACCAAAACAAGCGGTACTCAGTTTTGTACCATCCGTTATTCGCTCATATTTTTGCTCTTCTTACACTTTCTTATCAGCAATGGCCCTGCGGATTTACCGTTAAGTGCCTTTTGGATTTATTATTCGTTATCAGAATTCAGAAAATCACTCTCTTCCACTAGTTTATAGTTGATTTGTTGAATTTGGAACTTAGTCTCTAACTATTCACTGAAAAATGAAGAAGCTGTCTTCTGATAAAGAAAATAGTATTATCTCCCTGACTAAAAGTGGGTGTCCGACCCACATTATTGCTGAGAAGCTGCAAATTAGTCAATCAGTGGTTGTCAAGGTGCAGAAAATACAAAATGTTTGTGCTAAAAAGAAGTTGAATGGTCGCCGTTGCCTTCTAACAGACTCTGACACTCGACTTATGATGTCTAAAATGAGAAAAAATAGGCTTTTAACGCCAAAAGAAGCTTCTACAGAAATAAATAAAGGCGTGTGTCGATGGACAGCTAGAAGAACGCTTGGTAGGATTGGGTAAGTCGCAGCAGCGAAAAAAAAAACAAATTAGTTTTATACGAGAAAAATACGAGAAATACAGGAAAAGTATTGATGTAGTCTTGCTTTGAATTTAATTGTAAGACAAAACCGAAAATTTCATATTTGTTCAACATTAACTTTCAATGTTATTAACAAAAAACTCAAAAAAGCCGTTGACAAAAGTGAACATACGTTTCATTAATTTGTTTCGTTTATTACTTCAGCTATTGTTTTCAGCGGTCAAGTACCGTTTTTTTTTTCTTTCTATACTTTTCTTGGTATTTGGCTTTATCTTTATTGTTTTCCATCATTTGAAAAAAGAAATACAATCGCGAAAATGTCGTCAGGAACGGAAATCCCGGTGGCTGTGCAAAAATTGATTATAAAACACAGAAATGATAAGAAAACGTTCGGCAAAATAGCTAAATTGTTAAATTTAAGAAAAGCGACGGTGCAAACAATTTATAAAAACTTGCAGAATCGGGCTCGTTCGAGAGTAAGCCGCGAAGTGGCCGTCCAAAGAAGCTTACCCATAGGGACATCTCTTTCATCCGTAATAAAGTAAGCCAAAATTCCAAGGTACATGCTACCAATTTGGCCCAGAAGCTAGCGAAATGATCCCAAATTGTTGTGCACTTACGCACAATAACAAGAACTCTTAACAACGAAGGATTCTACAGCAGAACTCCTCGCAAGAAGCCTCTCATAAGCGAGAAAAACCGCGCACATCGGTTGGAGTTCGCTAAAAAGCATCTAAAGAAGGATCATGAGTTCTAGAAAAGCGTGCTATTTACGGATGAGTCAAAATATAACATATTTGGATGCGATGGCAGAGCAAAAGTTTGGAGAAAACCCATTACTGCCATGGATCCCAGGCACCTTATTTCGACCTTAAAGCATGGTGGTGGGAGTGTCATGGATTGGAGAGCAGTTGCAGCGTCTGGGGTGGGCAAATTGGTCTTTATTGAAGGAAATATGGATCGCTTCGAGTATAAGACCATATTGGAAAATAATTTGAAGTTATCTGTGGACAAACTGTGCCTTGGCTCGAGCTGGATCTTTCTACAGGATAATGATCCTAAGCACACAGCGCAAATTGTAAAGGATTGGCTGCTGCATTATGCTCCGCGGCAGTTGCACTCATCATCACAAAGCCCGGAATTGAATATTACATAGCACGTATGGAAAATATTGGAGCGGAAAATTCGAAAACACCCTATAAGTAATGCATCAAAGCTCAGAGAGAAACTTCAAGAAGAGTGGCAAAACATTACAGGAGAAGAGCTGGAAAATTTGGTTTTTTTCAATGTTAGACGCTTGCAAGCGGTGATCGATGCGCATGATGGCCCAACAAAATATTACCTTAGTTATTAAAATTAATATGATTACCTAGAATAGCTAAGCAAAAAATCGTATGTTCACTTTTGTCAGTGCCTTTTTTCAATTTTTTGTTAATAACTTTGAAAGTTAATGTTGAATAAATGAGAAATTTTAGTTTTTGTTATATACTTGAATTTAAAACAAAACTGCATCATTATTTTTTCTGTGAAAGCTATAGGACGGGTTGAATTCCCAAAAAATGGATCGTATGTAGACTTTAGTCCGCCACTGTATATATTTATTTATTTTCTTTAGATTTGTAAATGAAATGCACTGGTTTATTTTAGAAGTGTATTTTAGAAACGAATTTATTTTATTTAGAATTTTAAATTTCACACTTTAGGGTTTTAAACGAATGCGAGCGGAAATTATTTTATATTTTTTATATGTATATTATTTTTGAGGGCACAACCGTTTTGCAGTTCGAGCGAGCGAAAGATTAATTGACTAATACTTAAAATTACCAATACATACATATTTATATACATTTTGTTTTGGTTTCTCCTTTAGAGTAGTAACGGAAGTAGGGTTGCTGGTAAGTATTTTAATTAGGAGTAAATTCATGGTGGGTAAGTATAAGGGTAAGTAATTCAGTGTTTCATTATTAGTTTGAGGAATTTTATATACATATATTTCTAGAATTTAAAATTCGATGAGGTCTTCGCTCATGTCTTCAACACTCATAAGTCAAATGATCTCACTCAACTGTTCAGTAAAATATCGGAACTGTCCTTGAGTTATGTGCATGTCCTCAGTTGTGGTGACTTTAATGTTTATATGTTGTCGAATAATGCTAAGTCTAGACACTTGCTAAGCTGTTTTAGCAACGTTGGCATAACAATAGTAAATGAGTATGCAACAAGATTTGAACCACATTGCAAGCCAAGTATGATAGACCTTTTTGGTGTAAGCGTGGGGAGTAGTGTAAGCCATGTTGACCAATTTTCGTTGCCCGGAGTTTCTGACCATGAGCTAATTATAATATTTTTCAATTTTGAATTAAATAGAGTTAAGCCATCAATAGATTTAACTTTCAGACATTTCAAGAATATAGACAGTACTTCGCTATCTGCTGAAGCCATGACCCTAAACTGGAATTACTGCTGGCTACTTGTAGATGTTAATGACAAGTTACAGTACTCTACCACGCTAATTAATTATCTGTTTGAAAAATATGTTCCCCTTCGTAGAATTAAAGCTATAAACCATACTAAGCCTTGGATCACTAAGGCTATTCTAGCTCTTATAAAATACCGATGTAGGGCTTATAGATATTGGAAGCGTATTTCTACTAATGAACGTTGGACCACATACAAGAAATTGAGGAATAAAGTAACAACTGAATTGCGAAAAAGTAAAAAAGCTTATCTTTGTGCAAAACTTAAAACTGATTTGCCTTCCGAAGTATTGTGGACAAATCTAAAATCACTTAGTATTTGTGCCAAAGAGGCAAAAACTTGTAGGATTGATGCTGGTGTGATGAACTCATACTTTCTTGATATAGATTCACATGCACATGTATCTGCATTCACCATCAATGAAAGCTTAGTTACTGACCACACCCATGAATTCTCATTTAACCCAGCTACTGAAGAGGATGTTATAAATTGTGTTTTTAATATAAAATCTAATGCAATTGGAGTGGATGGTCTCAGTTTACGTTTTCTAAAACTTATACTGCCGTATGTGCTTCCCATGCTTACACACATTTTTAATCATGCTATAACCTCCTCTACGTTTCCAAATCAGTGGAAAATTGCCAACGTCATTCCGGTGGTTAAAGGTAACTCGTGTAATGCTCCCCAAGACTTCAGGCCTATTAGTATCTTACCAACATTGTCAAAAGTATTTGAAAAATTTATTACCGCTCAAATAGTGTCACACCTGCGTCTACATGATTTATTGAGAGAATCTCTGTCTGGGTATAGATCCAATCATAGTTGCTCCACAGCTGTGATGAAAATTATGGACGACAACCGCCCCGCTTTTGACGATAACTTACTTACCATCTTAGTGCTTATTTTGGTTCAACACATCAGCAATTAAGCTTATGGGAAGCTACTTATCGGACAGATATCAGCAAGTTCAGTGTGGGGACATAATTTCAAATCGCAGAGAAATCATCTCTGGAGTTCCTCAGGGCCCTATTTTAGGGCCAATACTTTTCAGTTTATTTATTGATGACATTGTTCACTGTTGCGAAAATTCTTCTATACATCTATATGCCGATGATACTCAGATTTACCTCTCACATCCCATTGGTCTTGGTGAAGATTTAATAGCTAGATTCTAATAAGAATTGAGGAATGGTCTAAATGCTAAGAAAACAAAGGTACTTCCTAATAAAAATAATTATCTTGATCTCAGCAATCTGTCACCAATTGTTTTGAAGAGGGTTGAACTAAAATTTGAATATGTTGTAACAAATCTTGGCTTCAAATTTAATGTCCGTCTAAATTGTGAAGATCACATAAACAATTGCGTAATAAAAATATATTCGACATTACGAAATTTATGGCATACATTTGATTGTTTGCCGATTAGAATACAACTTAAACTAGTTCAGTCCCTTATTTTTCCCCAAACTTCTTATTTTGAAGTCGTAAATGGCACTCTAAGCTGCGATTCCAGAACCTAATTAAATTTAGCTTTTAATAACGTAGCTAGGTTCATTTACTGCAAAAAAAAAGTTTGTACACCAAAAACATCCTCGGCTTTACCCTTGAGAATTATCTCAAGGTTCGTAATTTAATATATTTATTTAAAATCATCAAAAACCCTCAACCAAGATAACTTCTCTGCAAAATAAAGTTTGTGCAATCTTCTCGTACTCACAATATTGTTAACCCCAAATACAAGACTTTAACGACCTCTAGATTATTTTTTGTTGGTGCTGTCAGAATTTGGAACTCATTACCAATTTCAATAAAATGTTTCAAAACGATTGGATGCTTCAAAACGGCAGTTACAAACCTATTTGCATAATACCCATCCCTACTCTCCTTACCTATGTCAACATACAGGGTCCGCCATCTAACATTTTTTTTTTGAACTAGTGGTTATTTTGAGTACGGTAACACTGATGTTACATCTGATTTGACAGAAAGTTAGTTTTATCCTTCCGCTGAACGAAAATGGTTGTGTATACGAATTAGGAATGGGCAGATGAGCGCTTGGCCGAAGACCCGGAATTTTACCAAAAAATCATCTCTTCTGACGAAGCTCATTTCCATCTTGGCGGCTACGTCAATAAACAAAATTGTCGTATTTGGGGGACGGAAAACCCGCACGTGATCGAAGATGCCAATGCATCCTCAGAGAGTTACTGTTTGGTGCGGATTTTGGGCCGGCAGCATCATTGGCCCATTTTTCTTTGAAAATGCGGCAGGAGCCGCCGTTACGGTCAATGGCGAACGCTACCGTGCCATGTTAACGGATTGGTTCTTCTCGGAAATCGAAGAGGAGGACTTGGACAACATTTGGTTCCAGCAAGACGGCGCTCCGTGCCACACAGCCAACGTTACGATCGATCTTGTGCGCACTGTTTTAAAAAAAAAAGTTACGTGGCGGACCCTGTACTGTTGAAATCCCTCCTTTTGGACATAATATTATTCTTAGCTATTCCTAAAATTTACTGTGTCTTACTGTACGGATAAATAATTGAAATTGAAATTGAAATTAAATACAATTTTCTCGTATATGTCTGTCCCCGGTCCACTTCCCGGAGAGGTGTAGTCTTCCTGTTAACCTAAGCGAAAGTTTAGCTTTATAAGTCAGTCCCTGATTCACTTCCCGGAGAGAAGAGTAGTGGTCATGTTACCTTAAGCAAAAAGCTAAATATGTAACGAATTTCAAGTGAAACGAACTATACATAAGATTTTTTCGAATAGGTCAGTCCCTGGTCCACTTCCCGGAAAGTAGAAGAGTCTTCCTATTAATATAAGCAAAATAAATAAGTTGTTTTTGAATAGGTCAGTTCCCGGTCCACCTCCCAGACAGAAGTGTAGTCTTCTTGTTAAGCAAAGTAAAAACCACCTTTGTTCCAAAATTCAAGTAAATCCAGCCACAAATAAACTTTTTTTGAATAGGTCAGTCTCTGGTTCACTTCCTGGAGAGAAGAAGTCTTCCTGTTAATCTAAGAAGTGTAGACTTCCTGTTAACTTAAGTAAAAAGCTACCTATGTATGGACCGAGTTTTAAATAGATGGAACCATAAATAAAGTTTTTAGAAAAGGTGAGTCCATGGTCCACTTTCCGGAGAGAAATGTAGTCTTCCTGGTAACTTAAGCAAAATGTTACATATGTACCGAATTCCGAATAAATCGAACCATAAATACAATTTTTTTAAATAGGTCAGTCCCTGGTTAACTTCCCAAAAAATATTTTTCGTAAAATCTTTCTCAAGTATCATAGAAGCAATCTGACGTAATTTCATGTCATTCTACCGTTAACATTTGGAGAACACCCGTTACAAATGGACGTAAGAGCTTTTTTTAATAGGTCAGTGCCCAGTCCACTTCCCTAGTTTTTTTTTTTGGAAAAAACCATCTAAGGAATCATACAAATAATCTGACGAAATTTCAAGTCATTCGATTGGTAACTTTTGGAGAACACCCGTTCCGTGGCGACATAAGAGGCTTTTTCGAATAGGTCAGTCCCCGGTACACTTTTTTTTTCTTTTAAACCTTTCCAGGTATCAACAAACTGGTGAAGATTTAAGTCATACGGTCGGTAACTTTTGGAGATTTTTGGAAATTACTGGATTTTTCCAAGCTGACATAAGACTTTTATATATAAGAAAAAGATAAGCTAAATGATATTCAATTGTACCGCACGAAATCAAAGCTATCCGTGCTCGAAAATATGGTATTGATTTATTTTTACCGGATTGTAGTAAATATATGTTAAAATTATTTTCTTTAAAACCTTTCGGTGCTTTAGTTTAATCAAACGTTATTATATTTTACACACAAATTTTCAAACAAAGTAAAGACTGAAGTATACTTCAGTAAGTTTTTTTGCACTACACTTCGTTATAAATCATATGTAACAAACATTATGCGTTTAGTTGTGTGGGCTTCACGTTCAATTAGTTATTATAAATTCGTACATCCCCTGGATATCGAAATTTCTGAATTCTTAAAGTGTCATTAATTCAACTTCCTCTTTATATTTATGGAATCTAAGTCTTAATTTATTCCAATCTTAAAGAATTTAAAGCGAAATAAATCGATTTAAAGGTGCAAATATACTACATAATAATTACGTACAAAGTTTATGCAT
This sequence comes from Ceratitis rosa, assembly GCA_037013455.1. Classification (NCBI taxonomy): domain Eukaryota; kingdom Metazoa; phylum Arthropoda; class Insecta; order Diptera; family Tephritidae; genus Ceratitis; species Ceratitis rosa. The sequence continues at coordinate 150,840 of JAWMAG010000097.1, read as the reverse complement.
AATTAAATGAAAATCATTTTATAGACAAATGCAGCAAAAAAAAAATAGCTACTTGTAAAAATCTTAATTAAGTACAAATCAATTGAAAATAGTCAAATTTGTTTTAAGGTAACAGAAATACGCTTTACCGAAAACTAGGCGCAGGTTTTAGACTTATGCTCTGCAGCACAGTGTGCACTATGCTGTACTGGCACAGCTGCAACGCCTCTTTCCTGCATGCTTAAGTTATTGGTATAGTGCACACTCTTGACCGCTATAGCACTTTCACGCGGATTACAGTATACGCTTAAAAAGTTGCCATTCTGTATAAACTTGACTTCCACAGTGAGCTCTAAGCCTTAATGACTGGACTGGCATCTATATAAGTACAATTGGTAATCATGGTGGATTTTGAACATTCGAGAGCTGTAAACTGGATAAAAATGCTGAAAATAATATAGGCTAATTTTATGCTTTGCTTGGAGTCACACTCACCCGTTAGGCTTTTCCTTGCTGTATATCCACTTCACACACTTCGACGGATGTGGTCCCAACGAATTCTTCATCTCTCCAAATCGCATACTCTGCTTGATTGGGAGCATTTTATAGGTTTGTTTATTGAACTGCTCTAGGTTACGCCAGGTTACCCTATTTCAAAAAATTGTGTTTCATGAAAACTTTTTTGCTCTTATTTGCTCTACTGAAATAGAGCAACTCAGATCACGATTTTCTGCTCTGACTTTTTTGGTAGAGTAACTTGGAGCAAGCAATAAGATTTTTTGACAGACGCGTTTAGAAAAAGAAAGCGGACAAATTATAAGATATTGATGTTCACGGGGAACAGCAAACAACTTAAATACAAGTGACTATAAAAGTTATAGATTTTATTAAGAAATATATGAAAAAAACGTAAAATTTTTCTATTTTGTTTACAACAGAAAAGTCAAACATTCGTATTTGAAAATTGTTGCCCGAAAAATGTTTCATGAGCTTTTTGGTCCGAGTTGCTCAAACTTGCTCTATTGTTATTTTCGCAGCTGCTCTGTTCTGCTCTAACTTGAGCTGATCTACCCTATTTTCAGTCTCAATAAAGAAACCTTATACCTATGTTATACCTGCAGTGCAGAACCGTTTTCATTCTCGGGCCTATTACAGAGTTCGTTGGCCTGATGTGCTAATATGGCCTGCTGTGCTTGTACGGGGTAGATGATTCTGCCCATGTATAATTTTGGGAGTAATTCTTCGAGACTGTGGATAACTACTACATCCACATCGAGTTAGGTACTGGATCTAAAAATATTCTGAAATACATTAAATAATAGTTTCAATAATATAAGTATTACTTATCAAAATTTTTGTACCAAAATAGTCGCTCCAACATTATGTATTTTCTAATTGAAATTTCATTTTATGCTAGAAACACATATGCAGTATCACTGCACAGTAAAATTTTGAACGTACTGCTTTGTATGAGCCACACGGGTTTCTGTATGCTATGCAGTGCACTGCATGATGCGTTCAAAATAAATTTCACTGCGCAGCACCAATGCTGGCAATGCAAGAACTGCAGTCTTAGAGGCGCTTTATGGAGGAGAACAAAGAAAATGTGTCAAATATAATATGACAAATAGAATATGAAAAATGGGAGAATATTTAATGAATTTTGTTAGGGAAAACAGGTTTTTACATGACAAATCACCACTCATATAAAAATAACTGGCTTCGCGAAAAAAACTTTGCAGAGTGTGTGTATACCTATATTCGCCTCCAAATCCTTCTTATTGTCTTTTATACTATTTCAACCGTAATTTTAATAGTTTTATATATTTTAATTGCGACTCGAAAGTAGTAATAATGTTTTAATGTTTTTATATTTTTTCACATCCATTTTTAATTTACAAATATTAAATTGAAAAGTCACTGCACGAAGCTGTCAACCAGGTACAAAGGAAAATGGAGGGATAATTGAAATGATCAAATGAAACACTTGGAGAATTAAAGTCAATGAGTCTTAGTGTATACAATCTCTATAAATGGGAATACAATACCTCAGAAAGAATTCGTTACCTACCTGGGAATTACATTGGATAAAAGACTCACCTGGAAAAACCACATAGACAAAAAGATTACTCAAACCAAATTGAAAATTGCGAACTTGCATTGGATTGTAGGCTCTAAGTCCAAACTAAGTCTAGAAAACAAAGTTTTACTTTTTAATATGCTAATAAATGGAGAATTTAGCAAGACACTGCAGTAGTTGACCCAAAGGAACAATTTACGAATTAAATTTCCTAATACTTAAAAATGGTTTGCACTTCCTTATTAAAATGCTTCCCATTTTTATTATATTACACATTTATTGAATGAATAATCTTATATATAAAAATTTTAGGTCCGAATGGAAAAATCCGATAATTTCCAAAAATCTCCAAAAGTTACCGATCGAGTGATCATCCGATTGTTTCTATGATACCTGGAAAGGTTTACAAGAACAAAAATTTCGCGAAGTGGACCGGGGACTGACCTATTCGAAAAAACCTCTTATGTCGCCGCGAAACGGGTGTTCTTTTCTCCAAAAGTTACCAACCGAATGACTTGAAATTTCGTCATATTATTTCCAGTTTTCCTTAGATGGTTTTTTCCAAAAAAAAAATTCGGAAAGTGACCGGGGACTGACCTATTAAAAAAGCTCTTATGTCCGATTGTAAAGGGGTTTTTTTTTTTCAAACATTAATATTTATTTATTGAATCTACTTCGACTTCGGAAGCCTAACAATAAGTAATAAAATCTTAAACTAAATTAAAACATAAAGCCCATTAGTAGGAATGGACAGCTGGCTTGACGTTGCTCTTTAGAAGGCTGCTTTGTCTTTTCTCCGCAGGCGGGTTTGACTTGTTGCATGGGCCAAGGGGTTCGGATAGTTACGCTGTTTTGTTAAGTATTTTTTTGCTGCGATTTCAATTTCTTCCTTGATGTTAGGTATATTTAGATCTCTATGAATATTTTCATTACGCATGTACCATGGTGCGCCCGTTATTACTCTTAACGTTTTCGATTGGAATCTTTGAATTATATCTATATTCGTCGCGCAAGCTGTGCCTCATAACTGGATCCCATACATCCATATCGATTTTAGTGTTGCATTATATAAGAGGACTTTGTTGCTAAGACTTAGTCCAGACTTCTTATTTAAAAACTAGATTTGAGTTTAAGCTGCAGCTTTTCAGCTGCAATGTGTCGTCTCCAGGTTAAGCGCCTGTCCAAGTGGATTCCGAGGTATGTAATTTCGTCAGCTTGTGGTATTGATACATTGTTGAGCTTAACAGTAGGACACGTTTTTGGTCTTAATGTAAAAGTTATGTGTTTGCACTTGTTTTCATCAACTTTTATGCGCCATTTCGCTAGCCATTCTTCAATTTGTTTAAGATGCTGCTGTAACACTTTTGTGGCTGTAATGGGGCATTTATGTCGACTTAGTATAGCAGTATCATCCGCAAATGTTGACGTAATTACTTCGTCACTTGTAGGGATATCTGCGGTAAAAAGTATGTACAATATTGGTCCAAGAACACTATCCTGCGGAACACCTGCCGTAATCGCACACTCTTCTGTTATGTAGTCATTTACTTTTACTGTGAATCGCCTGTTGGATAAGTAGGATTCAAGGATATTGTGGAACGTGTTAGGTAATGATTTTTTAATTTTATGAATGAGGCCATCATACCACACTTTGTCAAATGCTTGCGCCACATCAAGAAAAACAGCCGAGCAATACTCTCGCATTTCGAAAGCTTCCCTTATTTCATTTATTATACGATTTACTTGTTCAATTGTGCCGTGTTTTTCCCGAAAACCAAATTGATGTGTAGGAATAATATCATTTTGATGGAGAAAAGGAGTAATTTTTGACAGCAGCACTTTTTCGAAAAGTTTTGATAGGCAAGGCAACAGGCTGATTGGTCTATATGATGACGGCAGGGTTGCGTCTTTACCTGGTTTAGCTACCATAATTATCTGCGACTTTTTCCAGATTTGTGGATAATATCCCAGCATCAAAATGGCACTGAAAAGCTTTGCAAGAAAAACGAGAGCAATGCTTGGCACTTCTTTTAGCATTTTAGGCGAGATATGATCGTCTCCTGGAGATTTTTTTTGGATTTAAGGCGGCAATAGTGTTCTTTAGTTCAGACACAGATGTTCCGCAAGTAACAGTGTATGTAGGAGCAGTATGGTTCGGTGACAAAGGTGCACTATATGTAGCAGTATTTGGTTGAAATACTGTGCCGAGGTGCTCTGCGAAACAAGACGCCTTTTCTTCATCCGTTCTTGCCCATGAACCATTACGCATTCTCAACGGTACTTCAGTGCTTACTGGCGGCTTAAGGTTTTTGCTAACTTTCCATAGAGAGTTTTTAGTAGAAACGTTGGGAGACAAAGACGTTATAAGATGTTTGATATTTCTTTCTTCTTCGTGTACTAATGCCTTTTTTAGTTTGTTTTCTGCCACCTTAAGACGAATTTTTGCATCGGGAGATCGGTGGGCTTACCATTCGCGACGCAAACGTCGCTTATTTCGGAACAGTAATTCTATTCCACTATTAGTTATCAATGCCTTTGCTTTTGTATTTTGCTCTGGTGTGGCTATAGTTGCTGTTGTTGCTAGTATACTGTTAAATACAACTAACTCATTTTCAACGTCAGTTCCCCTCTCTATTTGCGGATTGGTCTGTATATGACTGCTAATGTATTTTTTATATTTAGTTCTTGATGTAGTAGGGCGAAAAGCATCATCACTTTCAATTGGTTGTTCGTTCAACTTAATGATTATTGAGGAATGATCAGAAGATAAGTCAGCACAGGTTTCAGCAAATACTAAACTCCTATCTACGTTTTTAGTGACTGCAAAGTCAATCAGGTCAGGTAAATTCCTTGAGTCCGTAGGCCAGTAAGTTGGTTGTCTTGGGGAGATACAATCGTAACTATTTTTTGTACTTATGATCGTGTTATATAACTGACGACCTTTCGGTTTAATTAGCCTCGATCCCCAATGAGTATGCTTCTCATTGTAATCACCTCCAGCTAGGAACCTATCTCCTAGAGTCATAAAAAGGTCGCTAAATTGTTTTTCTGTTATTACGAAACGTGGCGGACAGTAAATTGCAGCTAAAGTAAGGTCAACCCCCCTATTTTTAAGGGTGATCGAGGTTGACTGCAACCAATTTGTTGAAAAGGAATAAAGAAAGTTATGCTTTTAACGGTTCCTTATGAGTATAGTTGTGCCACCATGTGCTTTGCCATCTGGGTGATTAGTGTTGTACAGCTTAAACCCAGGGATTTTAAAATTATACTTCTGGGTGAGATGTGTTTCAGATATAAGCGTAACATCAATTTCATGGGTCTGTAAAAAAAAAATTGAGTGCTAATTTATGCTGGTTTACACCATTAGCATTCCATAAGCAAATCCTGAGTTCACTCATTTTTTGGTCAACAGGGTTTGGAGCAATTGGTTTTGCGCCTTTATTAGGTCTTGAACCATACTTTGCATGGTTGACATAATTTGTGTCATGCACTGGGTTAGATTATGAATCATGGTCTCAACTCCAGTACTGGATGGCGTGACTGGTGGGGCCTGTACATTGGCTTTTACTACGTTGGCATAGGACATTTAGCCAATATTTGAGCTGGGTATGTTGGAAAGGCTCGGAATGGAAGTAGTATATGGGAGTTGGTTCCATTTGGCTTGTATACCCTGAGAAAGTTTAGATTTTAAATCTTTGTAAACCGGACAACCTCTATAATTAGCGGTGTGATTGCCACCGCAGTTGCTACATTTTTTTGTGTTGCATCCTTTTTATTCAATGGGCATTTGGTAGAATGGTGAAGATCACCACATGCTACGCAAACGGTACGTAAAGTACAATAGGATTTTGTGTGACCAAATTCCTGCCAGTTTGTGCATTACACGTGACCATTACGCTTAAGCGCTTCTTCCACCGTGATTCTTCGGTGTAAAAGGTATTTTAAACCGTAAATTGGATGCGTTTCGTTTTTTTTAATTTGAGCTAAGCTTGGCGATAAGAACACTTTAAACATAGGCTGCGGCACTTTATTTCTGTTAATTATGTTAACGACCGCCCTAATTTCAAACCCTTGCTCCTCTAGAGCTTCTTTTATGTCACTTGAGTCAACAGTCGCTTCAATTCCCTTAATTACAACAATCAGGCCTTTCGCACTCTTCAACTGGTAAGAGTAATAATTCTTGTTGTTTGCAGGGAGAAACACAACGACTTCACGAAAGTCTTTTTCACTGTGTACTTGTATTTTTGTCTCGTCTATGTTTCTTTTTTAAGAGGTACAATGTGAACATTGTTGGTACCTATTATCTTAGCTATGTTCGTAGCGAATTGGAGCTGCGCTCCCGCAAGTAGATTGGTGGCGGTTTAGTACTGACGACTGTGGAAATACCCTTCGAGGCTGTTATAGGCTCTTCCTCATTTAACGGGGAAAATCTGTTCCCTTTTAGTGCATTACCATCACCATCGATAGTGGAGCCAACGGTATTATACCTTTTAGTATTAATCACTTTTTTGGGAGGACTAGATTACCTCTTTTTGTTTACCACATTTATGTACCGATCAATGCCTGTCTGCGCTGCCGACCTTTTTTTCATTTTGGCTGTCCCACCTTGCTCAGTATTAGTCGCCCGCACTGGAGTTGCTGCTGCTGCTGCGCTGCTTGACTGCATAGCTGTTTGTTTTTCTGTTGGGAAGAGAGTTTTTTCACTCTTTGCTTTCTCTGTTGTTGCTAAGGTCTGCGTTGGCGCCTTTAGAGTTGAACTGCTTGCCTTTGCACTGTTGTTAGGTTGTGATTTATTCGCAACAACAGTGAAATAAGCATTTCTCTCTGTCGTCGCGACTGACTGGTAGGCTTTAACCAACAACCACTGTAGGTAGTAAGTATATACATACGTATATACACGTACATTGATATTGTGTTAGGAGTGGAGGTGACAAATTGGCGCACAACGTGGTGCCCAATATTTAAAGATATATATATTTTTTTTTTGTTACAAGAGTGGAAAAGAGGTTGTATTTTGGAAAATTCTGTACGACAGACGTTGTTGTTGGCAGTCTTTTTTTAATATTTTCCTTATTCTTATAAGTAGGAATATTCAGAGGAAGAATTTTATTGGGAGCCGAACCCAGGACAACAGCTAAGCCCAACCTATCGCGAAGGAAACCGGTGAGTCCGTTCGGTTTTGCAAACTTTTATTTATTTTTTTGTTGCGGTATATTCTATTGGAGCGTTTATAATGTTTTATACTGGTAGGAAAAATTGTTCGTCAAGTGGGTGGAGAAGTAACCAGTAGTAGTTCTCCGAATTAAATCGTGATTTTTAGTATTTTTCGTGAATTAAAAATTTTTGCTAATAACTTTTATTTAAATTAACAATTTTTTTTTTTGGTTTTGTGTTAACTTCTAATAAATTTTATTTAATATTTGTGGCGTTGAAGTATAGTGTTTCTGATATTGTTTTTTTAGTGTGTGTTTAGTGAAAAGCATTAGGGTAACAGCTTTTTTTAATTTTGTTTTCCATTAAAATTTATTTTTTTTAATAAATGTTTTTTCTTCGGTGTTTTTTACCGAGTTTGCGTTCCTTTTATTATTTAAATTTGGAAATAAATCGGTTGTCCAAAGAATAGCTTACGTTCGAGATGGAGGCACACGGCCTTCCAATCGGTACTGTCGAAACTATAAGGAAATCGATGGGTGTCCAGTTTATAAGAAAAAAGGGGTTCGGTACACCTCAGGACTATCCCTTTAGTTTCGACGAGGATAAGATGGCGGTAGAGTCGAAACTGAAGGAGGTATAGAAGTTAATTGCGCCGGTTTCGGGTGGAGGCAAGCCAACGCATGGAGCGAAAACGATGGCGAAAATCGAATGGTGCCTTTCGCGAATAGAACGGGCCCTCCATCTCGTCGAGCTACAAGAGGTAGTCGGCAGTGAGGAAGCTGAAGAAAGGTAATTCGGTTCGATCGTGCGGCTATGTCGCTTTTCGCGTTTTTGAAGAGATGAGTGAGGCACGCGGTGTGACCCGAGCTCTTCAGAGGCGCGGTAGATTTCTTTGTAGGGAAAGCTCTACTGTTGTTTAGGTCTGTTAGGAAGACACTAGGTAGTTGGGAGGAGTTAGCAAGAGACTTGAAACTGGAGTTTTTGCACCCCAGCTACGACAATCACTTACTTGACGAGATTAGACGAAGGACTCAGGGAGCGAATGAGTTCATAGGTGTGTATGTAGCGGCTATAAAGATCATATTTGGTAGGCTTCAGGAGCCTCTGTCAGAGATAAGAATGTTAGGATTGATCAGAGCGAATCTTCTTCCGTTCTACGAGACCCAGTTGGGACTGCTTACGATAAGGTCGATTACGAGACTAGTTGCTTTGGGTAGGCAACTAGAGGCGGTTAGATCGTTGGTGGATCCTCCGAGGCATAAGGCCAAAGGGTTATTGGAACCTGACTTCGCTTATATTCCAGAGGTCGTGGCGATAGCGGAGCCGGACCATATGGATAGTTTTAGGCCAGGGTCGAGTATCCGGTGCTTCAATTGTAGGCATTTCGGTCACATATCTGCAGATTGCAAAAAGGGGGTTAAGTGCTTCGGTTGCGGTAGGCTAGGAGTCATGAAGCGGGACTGCTCGGTGTGTGCAGCGAAGCCGAGTGGCCCCCAAAGAACCGAACGAAATACAGCTTCCGGTGGTGGGCGAAGCCACAACACGTTAAGGTCAGGACCCGAGAGGGATAGTAGGCTGATGAAAGAATAGGAATTTCTTGGTCAAGCGATAGGGTTGTTAGGTCGGACAACAGATCGGGAAACGGGAGATAGACATCAGGGACAGCAGAACAGGCGGTCTAGTAGGTGTTAAGTTTGAAGAGGTTAAATTAGCGTTTCCGTTGGTGACGGACGGTCACGACGAACGCCCTTATTTGGATATTATTATGTAATCCATGGGTTTTGTTTTAGAGTTTTGTTGGATTCTGGTGTGACCGGTCATAGGGAGAATAGGTTTGATAAAATTGAGTTCGTTTGAAATTTGGGCGAGTTCTGTTTCGAATTTTTTGAGAGTGACTCTCGCGGATGGAGGTCATATCTCGGTGTTAGGTTCGGTTTTGTTGCCAAATGAGGTGGGAGGCAAGTTGGTTCTCCTGGAATGCCTCGTGGCTCCAGAGTAATCTCAGGGTGTAATCCTTGTAATCGATTTTTGGGCCACGGCGGGATTTATCCTAGATATATCGAGGATGAGGTGGTCGTTTTCTCGGCTGGAACCAGAACCGTTGGTATCAATAGTGGACCATGAATGAATGTGGATGAAATCGGACGTTGCAAAATGTGTCAGGTCGTGTAAAACTTGTTAGCAGGTGAAACCTGAGAATTCACAGCCAGCTGGGGGTGTTACAAAGAGGGCCAAGGCAGTCTAGCCTTGTGAGAAGATTTGTGTAGATCTGGTTGGGCCTTTAGTGAAGTCGTCACAAGGCTACCAGAACATTTTAACAGTAGTGGAAAACCTTTCCAAACTCCCCCTTCTATTCCTTAGGGGTGTCTGCGGTGACTATGGCGTCTAACACCGGTACACTATCACCCACGGGCTAACCTGGCCGAGAGGATTAATCAGATTATCAAGACAACACTTAGAGCTTACGTGTCAGCGAAGGTAGAATGCTGCATTAGGACAGCGCAGCACGAGGTGTTAGGAGCTACCTTGTGAAATTCGGTAAGGAAATGGCGTTAGAAGGCAGTTGTGAGTTTAAAGACGGTTTAGATCAGGAGAAACTAAGTTGTCAGGAGCGAGCAAAGAGGCTCGATGAGGTTAGGCCAACATAAGAACTACATAGGTTAGAGCAGGCGAGCGAAAAGCTTACGAGGCAGTACAATCTCAGATGTCGATATGTACAATACGTGTCTGGAGAGTTATTTTGGAGAAAGAAATTTGTCCTAAAGTCACCGTGGACATATGGTGCATACCGACAGATGACTTAGGCAAAGACAAAGGGACTTGAAACGTAAAGGAGTTGAGGACATATAGGGATTAATAGAATACGCTAGGATTTTTCCTTTCTCTGACCGAAAGGAAGATTCCTTCCTTTCGTTGAGGAAGGGGTGGAGTTATCGCGTACTTTTTGGGTTTGTTTAAATATTTCCTTTGTTTTGCCTGATATTCATTTCGCTCCAAGCGTTGGCAGTGACATCTTTGACAAATAGTGGCATAATTTAGAGCCACGAATAATGGTACGGTTGTTTTCGGTATGTGCATACCCAGAGGTGTTCCTAGAAAACGGTTCCTCCCCTAACAAATATTAAGGAAACGGAATGCATTGGGTGGGTATTCCGTAAATAGAGGTGTCGCCTTTCTTTTTACACAAAAATTATCCCAGTGTACTTGGTGTGCTATGTTGGCGTGCGTCGCACAAACCAGTCTCTTTGGGTAATGGGGGCGGCGCCAAATGATTGGGCACCAATACACACTCGCCTCAAAATGATGAAAGCCGACACGTAGCTTGCGGCCTGTCTCATAATTGCATGCCGCAATCTCACAATCTTTGAAAGCGAATACATCCTTTTTGTGCAGACGTGCGCATCTTTAGCTTTTCGAAGCCCAGTGAGAATATTTCGTGTTTTTATTTTTGAGAAGGAGTGTTTCAGTGGCGGAACTGGAGTTTGGTGGCACCACCACAGGAGCAACCAAAGTTGGGTACTCATCCCCAACTGATAAACCGAAAAGTATCCCTTAGTGTTTGTTAGCTTTTTGTCGTGCCTACAGTGTCATCCCTCTCGTAGCGTCCTCACCCATCTCTCTTGCAGCTCGCACCCAGAGCCAATCACTTAAGCGGGTTAAAGTTAGCCCCGGCAGCACAGGAGTAGAGCGAGTGGGTTCGTAAACAGTTTGGTTTGACCACACCGCGGGTGCACCACAAAAGCATATTTTGTTTGTTGCGTATACACATAGTACATTGATTTGTTTTGGTTTTTCTAAATATTTGTTGTCTTTTGTTTATGGCGTTAGATAATTCCACTTGGTGTTGTTTCTATTTGCCAATAGTTTTGTTATTGTGCGTGGCTAGTGACCTACGCCGTCTTCACTTAGCTGGCCGGTCGCTTTGTTAGTTTTTGTCATCTACCTTTTGCCCGGTAGTTTGATTTGTTATTTTATTTCATATTTGTGATGTTAAGGTAATGTGTTTTTGATATTGCTTTTTATTTTAATTACATATTTCTGTTTCTTTTGGTTATGCTCTTTTGTTGTTTGCGTGATAGGGTCTTTTGTTGAGCCAGTATAGGACAACACGCTTACCACGTTAGGGTAATAGCTTCATTTATATTGTCACCTCCACTTTTTATTATTAACCATATGTATGTGCGTATGTACATTCGTCGTGACCGTCCGTCACCAACGAAAACGCCAACCTAACCTCTTCAATCTCGACACCTACATTTGCCTTTTGTAACGAAAAAACAATATTCTACAAAATATATACCTTTATATGTTGGGCCCCACGTTGGGCGCCAATTTGTCACCTCCACTTTTTATTATTAACCATATGTATGTGCCTATGTACATACGTACATACATATGTATACCTACAGTGGCTGTTGGTCAAGCGCCTACCAACAACCACACACGTCAACAAAACAAACTACCGCACAAAAAGGGGATGACAAAAACTAACAAAGCGACCGGCTAGCTTAGTGAAGACGGCGTGGGTCGCTATCTATGTACAATAACAAAACTATGGGCAAAAACAAACCAAGTGAAATGATCAACGCTATTACCAAAACAACGACAGTAATTAAACAATAGATCAACTAAATGTATATGCGCGTATACAAAATAAACGAAATATGTTTTTGGGGTGCACCCGAGGTGTGGTCCAACCAAACTGGTTACGAACCCACTCGCACTACTCCCGTGCTGCCGGGGGTAACTTTAACCCGCCTGTATGACTGGGCTCTGGGTGCGGGATGCTAAAAGGATGGGTATGGGAAAGACGAGGGAACGACACTGTCGGCACGAGAAAAACAACGTACGAAAACAATAAACAGGCAAAATGATACTTATCGGTTTCAGTCGGGTGTGAGTGCCCAACTTCGGTGCTCCTCCGGTGATGCCGCCAAACTTCAGTTCCGCCACTCGAAACCACTAAAAACAACACTATTCCGCGAATAACTATATAACACTATGGGCTTCGACGGCCCTTACTTGGCTTCAACTGCCAACAAATATTTGTCTCGACTGGCACTATTAAACAAAAAAAATCTTAAATAAAATCTTATTTTTATCTTTTTTTCAAAACACTCGCACGCCTGCGTCAAAAAAGGTGTTTGCGCCTTTGTAGATTGTTGGAATCTGATCCGGCACGCACTTACGAGCCAGGCCGCAAGCTACGCGTCGGCCGTCAGAATTCTCAGGCGAGTGTGTATTGGTGCCCAATCATTTGGCGCCGCCCCCATTACTTAAAGGGACAGAGTTATATAGCGCACGCCACCATGGCACACCAAGTACACTGGGATAATTTTCCCCTCGCCATATAAAAAGAAAAGCGACACCCCTTTTTACGGAATACCCGCGCAAGGCATTCCGTTTCCCTAATATTTGTTAGTGGAGGAACCGTTTTGATGAACATCTCCTTTTGGAGACTTATACCACTGGGTAGGCACACACCGAGTACAACCGTGCCAACAATTCATGGCTTTGAATTATACAATTATTTGCCGACAGATGCCACTGCCAACGCTTGGAGTGAATATTAGGAAGGAATATTAGGCAAAACAAAGGAAATGAACAAACAAACACAAAAGAAGTTTTTGTTGCGGCCAGTACGCGACAACTCCACCCCTTCCTCAACGAAAAGGAAGGAATCTTCCTTTTGGTCAGGGAGCGGAAATCTTCTACCGTACCCTATCCATCCCTATATGGCCTCAACTCCTTAACGTTCCAAGTCCCTTTGTCTTTGCCTAAGTCATCTGTCAGTGTGTATGTCCACGGTGACACTATCTTCCTAACAATAAACGGCCCAACATACTTTGGCGCTAACTTCGCTGCATAAAAATTCGCTGCATCCGACAGCGTAAAATTCTCCCTTCATACTAACTCTCCAGGCATGTACTGTACATCTCGACGTCTGAGATTGTACTGCCTCGCAAGCTTCTCACTCGCCTGCTCTAACCTAGTTCTAATGTTGGCCCTAATATCTTCGAGCCTCTTTGCTCGCTCCTGACAATTTAATTTCTCCTGATCTCCTAAACTGTCTATGAAGTCCCTACTGCCTTCTACCGCCATTTCCCTACCGAAATTCACAAAATATGGCGTAGCTCCTAACACTTCGTGTTGCGCTGTCCTAATACATCATGCTACCTTCGCTAACTGTTAGTCCCATGTCCTCTGGCTCTCTGATATATAAGCCCTAAGTGTCGTTTTAATAATCTGGCTTATCCTCTCGGCCGGATTAGCCTGTGGGTGATAGTGTGCGGTGTACCGGAGTTGGACGCCATAGTCACCGCAGAGGCCCCGAAGCTCTCGACTTCTAAATTGGGGTCCATTGTCACACACAACCGACCGAGGAACTCCAAACAAAAGAAATACATTGTCCTCCAATTGTTTGCATACGCTTTTTGCCGTGGCAGTACGCAAAGGGAATAGGAGGGGAAATTTGGAAAAGTAGTCTACTACTGTCAAAATATACTGGTAGCCTTGTGACGACTTCACTAAAGGCCCTACCAGATCCACACAAATCATTTCCCAAGGCTCGACTGCCTTGGTCCTCTCTATCATACCCCCAGCTGGCTGTGAGTTCTCAGGTTTCACCTGCTGACAAATTTTACACGCCCTATCATATTTCGCAATGTCCGACTTCATCCTTGGCCAGTAGAACTTCTGTGAAATACGCGCAAAAGTCTTTTTCACACCCATATGGCCTGCTAACGGATTGTCGTGACATTGTTTTAAAATCTCACCTCTACCATCACGCCCTCTTACTTTTTTCCACTCTGGTGAATCACCGTAAACAGAAGGAAATCTCGACCTAATAAACTTGTAGAGGTTGCCACCTTCAACTTTTCACGCTGGATACGACAAAGGCTTTTTCTCTACTAACCGAATCATCCTTACTAACCAAGGATCGGCAGTAGTCACCTCAGCAATAACTGGCACACTTCGGGATAGCATATCTGGAACCACATGTTCCTTGCCTTTCCGATGCACTATATCAAAATCGTACTGCTGGAGTTTCAAAGCCCACCTAGCTAACCTACCACACGGATCCTTCAACTTATTCAACCAAATAAGTGAATAATGATCTGTGACGACCGTAAACTTAGCGCCCTCAACATATGGTCGCAGTTTCTCAACCGCCCACAGAACCGCTAGACACTCCTTTTCGGTCGTCGAATAATTTCGCTCTCCTTTGTTCAAGGACCTACTCAAATAAGCTATCACCCTCTCACCGTCATCAAACATTTGCGTTAACACCGCACCTATACCGAAATCAGACGCGTCTGTCTGGATTGTGAAAGGTCTATCAAAATCCTGGCAACTCAAAACCGGAGCTGTCACCAAGCGTTCCTTCGCTTCTCTAAAACTCCTTTCACAATCTTCAGTCCAGTTGAACTTTCGATTCTTCTTTGTTAAATCGGTGAGAGGCCTAACTAACTCTGCAAAATCTTTAATAAATCTGCGGTACCAGGACACTGTTCCTATAAATGACCTCACTTGCTTTACGTTCTTCGGTACCTCAATCCGAAGCATCGCCTCTACCTTCTCGGGGTCTACGTGTAGACCGTTCTTGTCCACCACGTCAAATATTTTAATTCAGACCTACAAAAATTACATTTATCCCTATTTAATCGGAGCCCTGCACTAGCTAATCTATCTAAGACAATCTTCAAAATCTCTAAATGCTTCTCAAAATTATTTGTAACGACGATAATATCGTCTAAATACACAAAAACATGAGGTTCTAACTCTGGTCCTATGACCGAATCTATAAATCTCTGCCAAGTTGCCGGTGCATAATGCAAACCGTATGGCATCCTCTTTAACTGAAATAGTCCTCTACCTGGTACCGTGAATGCGGTGAAGGGCCTCGACTGCTCTTCCACCGGAATTTGCCAATAAGCAGACTTAATGTCCAGACTGGACAGAAACTTGGCATCCCTTAGCTTATCTAAGGTCGCCGACACATATGGAAGGAGGTAACTATCCTTCTCGGTACATTTGTTCAAAACCCTATAATCTACACAAAACCTATATGTACCGTCTATTTTTCTGATCATTACAACTGGAGACGCCCAAGGACTATGTGATCTCTCTATCACCCCTTTGTCGAACATATCTTTAATCTCCTCGTCCATACGCGACTGTATGACGGGAGACACAGGGTAATAACGCTGTTTCACAGGTTCAACTCCCTCTTTTACCCTGATCTTATGCTCGACCAAATGGGTCCGCCCTAGCCCTTCCGGCATAGCCTGGAACGCCCCAGCTATTAGTTGACCTAATGCCCTAGATTCTCTATCACCTAACTCGGAGTGGTCCACTATTGCCACCAACGGTTCTGGTTTTTGATATATCCGGGATAATACCCGCCTTGGCCCAAAAATCGATGCCAAGGATTACGCCCTGAGGTAACTCTGGAACCACGAGGCATTCCAGGAGAACCGACTTGCCCTCCACCTCGATTGGCAACAAAACCGAACCTAACACCGAGATATGACCTCCATCCGCGAGAGTCACTCTTAAAAAATTCGAAACTGAACTCACCCTAATACCAAACGAACTCAATTTCTGCCAACCTAGCCGACCTATTACTGTTCTGGTCGCACCAGAATCTAACAAAGCCCTAAAAGTAAAACCATGGATCCTAATATCCAAATACGGGCGTTCGTCGTGACCGTCCGTCACCAACGAAAACGCCAACCTAACCTCTTCAATCTCGACACCTACATTTGCCTCTTGTAACGAAAAAACAATATTCTACAAAATATATACCTTTATATGTTGGGCCCCACGTTGGGCGCCAATTTGTCACCTCCACTTTTTATTATTAACCATATGTATGTGCGTATGTACATTCGTCGTGACCGTCCGTCACCAACGAAAACGCCAACCTAACCTCTTCAATCTCGACACCTACATTTGCCTTTTGTAACGAAAAAACAATATTCTACAAAATATATACCTTTATATGTTGGGCCCCACGTTGGGCGCCAATTTGTCACCTCCACTTTTTATTATTAACCATATGTATGTGCCTATGTACATACGTACATACATATGTATACCTACAGTGGCTGTTGGTCAAGCGCCTACCAACAACCACACACGTCAACAAAACAAACTACCGCACAAAAAGGGGATGACAAAAACTAACAAAGCGACCGGCTAGCTTAGTGAAGACGACGTGGGTCGCTATCTATGTACAATAACAAAACTATGGGCAAAAACAAACCAAGTGAAATGATCAACGCTATTACCAAAACAACGACAGTAATTAAACAATAGATCAACTAAATGTATATGCGCGTATACAAAATAAACGAAATATGTTTTTGGGGTGCACCCGAGGTGTGGTCCAACCAAACTGGTTACGAACCCACTCGCACTACTCCCGTGCTGCCGGGGGTAACTTTAACCCGCCTGTATGACTGGGCTCTGGGTGCGGGATGCTAAAAGGATGGGTATGGGAAAGACGAGGGAACGACACTGTCGGCACGAGAAAAACAACGTACGAAAACAATAAACAGGCAAAATGATACTTATCGGTCGGGTGTGAGTGCCCAACTTCGGTGCTCCTCCGGTGATGCCGCCAAACTTCGGTTCCGCCACTCGAAACCACTAAAAACAACACTATTCCGCGAATAACTATATAACCCTATGGGCTTCGACTGCCCTTACTTGGCTTCAACTGCCAATAAATATTTGCCTCCACTGGCACTATTAAACAAAAAAAATCTTAAATAAAATCTAATTTTTATCTTTTTTTTCAAAACACTCGCACGTCTGGGTCAAAAAAGGTGTTTGCGCCTTTGTAGATTGTTGGAATCTGATCCGGCACGCACTTACGAGCCAGGCCGCAAGCTATGCGTCGGCCGTCAGAATTCTCAGGCGAGTGTGTATTGGTGCCCAATCATTTGCCTCCACTGGCACTATTAAACAAAAAAAATCTTAAATAAAATCTTATTTTTATCTTTTTTTTCAAAACACTCGCACGTCTGCGTCAAAAAAGGTGTTTGCGCCTTTGTAGATTGTTGGAATCTGATCCGGCACGCACTTACGAGCCAGGCCGCAAGCTTTCGCGTCGGCCGTCAGAATTCTCCGGCGAGTGTGTATTGGTGCCCAATCATTTGGCGCCGCCCCCATTACCTAAAGGGACAGAGTTATATAGCGCACGCCACCATGGCACACCAAGTACACTGGGATAATTTTCCCCTCGCCATATAAAAAGAAAAGCGACACCCCTTTTTACGGAATATCCGCGCAAAGCATTCCGTTTCCCTAATATTTGTTAGTGGAGGAACCGTTTTGATGAACATCTCCTTTTGGAGACTTATACCACTGGGTAGGCACACACCGAGTACAACCGTGCCACCAATTCATGGCTTTGAATTATACAATTATTTGCCGACAGATGCCACTGCCAACGCTTGGAGTGAATATTAGGAAGGAATATTAGGCAAAACAAAAGAAATGAACAAACAAACACAAAAGAAGTTTTTGTTGCGGCCAGTACGCGACAATTTAACTTTTATTATATTTAAAAGAGTTCGCGTACGAGGTGGAGACATGCCGCTTTTCCAGCCAGTACGGTAGATGCCATGCGTAAGTCGCTTAGGGCGTTGCGTCTATTAGAGAAAAGAGGGTCGGTAATCCTCTTCCAAGACTACCCCTCCAGTTTCGACTCGACCGCCGTCTTATCCTCGTCGAAACTGATGGAGGAAGAGAAATAAATTGTATCGGTTTCGGGTGGAGTCAAGTCATCGCGTGGAGTGCAAGCGATGGCGAAAATCGAGTGGGCCTTATCGCAAATCAGACGGGCGCAACCGGGAAGCGACGGCGAGAGAGAAAAGCAAGTTGTTGCTCCATCTCGCCAAATTACAAGAGGTAGTTCGCAACGAGGAAGCCGAGAAAGTGAAATCGATTCAGTCGAGCGCTCGGGCGCCAGAACCCGATAGCACCCCCGCCCGTGGGGATACAACGCGTGGTTGAAGAGACTGTCGAGTCTCAGAAGCCGGTGAACTTGTCGTAGTGGTACCGTACACTTCGACAGCGAAAAAGCGGGAATGTCGCTTATAGCGTTTTCAGAACGGGTTGCGGAGTTGAGTGAGGCGACCGTCATACAATCGCGTCACCAGTAGTTATGTTTAGGCAAAAAAGCGGTATATGTAGGTTTTGCGTAGACTACAGGGCTTTGAATAAATATACCGTAAAAGGTAGTTACCCACTTCCGTATGTGTCGGTGACCTTAGATAAGCTAAGGGAAGCCAAGTTGCTGTCCAGTTTAAATATTAAGTGGGCTTGTTGGCAAATTCCGGTGGAGGAGCAGTCGAGGCCCTTCATAGCGTTTACGGTACCAGGTAGAGGTTTATTTCAATGTGAGCGGATGCAATATGGGTTGCATAATTCATCGGCAACCTGGCAGAGATTTATAGATTCGGTTATAGGACCAGAGTTAGAGCCTAATGTTTTTGTGCATTTGGACGATATTATTATTGTTATAAACAATTCTAGGAAGCATTTAGAAATTTTGAAAGATGTTTTAGATAGATTAGCTAGTGCTGGGCTTAGACTAAATAGGTACAATTGTAATTTTTCTGGATCTGAGTTGAAATATTTGGGCTACGTGGTGGACAAGAATGGTCTACACGTAGACCCCGAGAAGGTAGAGGCGATACTTTGGATTGAGGTACAGAAGAACGTACAGAAAAATGATAAAACTCGAATATAAAATACATGTAAGTGAACTCATCTTGATATCGCTGCTGTGAAGGCTGTTATCCAAAAGAATTTAAGCGGCACCAACGGCCTTTATAGATTCCAGAGAAGGTGGAAATCCAAACAGGAATGGATAAGAGGACTCACTCTGAAAATTATTCGTCATCTCATTTTCCAATACAGAAGCGACATCTGTGTAGAATATCATTAGTTTTTATTTTATTTCATTTGTTTTTCCGTAATTCTTTGCAATTCATTCTGAGTTCATTCATCTGTGTAGAATATCATTAGTTTTTATTTTATTTCATTTGTTTTTCCGTAATTCTTTACAATTCATTCTGAGTTCATTCATTTGTACATTACAATTTTTTAGCTGAATGTCGCCGACATCGTTGCCATCTAGTAAGAAGTACTTCCTGATAACACCCACCCGAAAATAGTATTTTGGGCGGCGGGCATCAGTCCAGGTCGTAAAATGGCTGCGTATCGGCTCCCAGGACTAGAGATACCGGACTTGCTCTGTAGAACGTTGAGTCTGCCAGTCTTACGTTATCGAATTCGTTACCGACTCGGGCATCCAACGTGTGTTCTGGCGTAGTCTACATTAGGCTGGGCAGCGCCTTCGCCCGAACATCCTGTCTTTCGCGCCAGGCGTTAAGGGTCAAACGAACTTCATTTCGGTGCTCATGTGAGGTTGCGTGCAGTCGCCTCGCCAAAGCCTTTGATATCGTTGATGATGGCTGCTCTGGGTCGATGAGTACGCGTATCTATTATAGTCGGCCATTCACCATTATTCTTGCTATCATTGTGGGTGTAAGGACAGGGTAACTCGGGTTACTTCGAGCGGATCCTTTGATTCGCTGTCAGGCGTCTCTTACAATTCGGTGCGTTGATGGCTGTTGGCAATTGCCGGTACGTCGGCGATCTATGGTTTACGGTGGGGTCGATGGATCACCGATCGGATACCCGACAGAGGGGGTCTGGGTACCGGCGGTTCCCTTGCGCTAGGTGCTTCTTCGGCCATCTGCTGATTATCTTCGTCTTCGCTGGCGTTGATTTCTAAGATTCCATCATCTCCTGTGTCTTCTAATGGCTGAGCATTGTATGGATAACGCCGTTTTCTCTGCGTGAGGTCATCTGGCCTGCGGCACGTCCTCGTCCCTTCCTGCGGTCTTCTACAGATGCAGGAGACTATGGTGTCGCTGTTTATATCGCTCGCAGTTCCTGGTGGATGGACAGTTCTTGGCCATATGATGCCGCGACAGACAATTGGCGGAGTGGCGGTGCAGGAGGACAGCACGAAGTCTCTCCGCCGGTTACATTCGTCACATCTGGCGACAGAATAGCAGCCGGGGATTATATTAACATATGGGGCTCTGGTGTCGCTCTTTCACAATCTTGTGTGCACGAACCATGTTGAGAATCTCTGGAAATAGTAATATTAAAAGGTTTTTTGACGGGAAGCACAATCAATTTCACAATGGGACAGGTGATTATGCCTCTCGTCGTTAAGAGATTCGAACGCGGTTGTTTGGCCCTAAAAAAACCTTAACAACTCTGCCAAGTCGCCGTTCATTGGGGGGTAGATTGTCCTCTTTGACAACTACAAAATCATCAACCTCTATATTTCGCCGATGAAATTGCCCCTTAACTCTTTTGTGCAATTATTTGGGATATTCTACTTTCCAACACTGACAGAATCCTTGTTGAAGTGCTTTCAACTTTTGCCATCGGTTGATAATGGACTTCGGGTGTCCATTGATTACAGTTTCGGACATCGCGAGCAGCGGACTTCCAATAAGAAAATGTCCCGGAGTTAAGAGTTCATTTGAATCGGGATTATTTGATAGTGGGCTAATTGGCCTAGAGTTTAGGCATGCTTCTATTCCGGCAAGCAGTGCCGATGATTCCTTCATCGTGAACCACATCGCATTCGTCACCTTTCGAAAGTGGGTTTTGAAACTCTTCACTCCTGCCTCCCGTATGAAGTGCCAATTGATTTCTCCGTGCGCATATGACCGCATGGTAAGATGTGAGGCTTCAGTCATAAATTCTTTAAAGTCATGTCTCAAAGCTTTCGGGTATCGTTCATTATATGACAATGACGCTAGCGCTAGTCTTCCGCCTACTCTCATAATTCCATTATTATCAAGAAATGGATTGAGAGTGCGGGTGGAGCTCTTAGCACATACTCGTTTTGATGAAGCTAGTACATCGTATTCAGGTAAAAAACAACACTTTTGTGTTAACCGAATTAGACGCGTTGTCACCTCCGGAGTTTCATCAGCTGTAATTTCTACAGATTCACTTTGTTTTAATAGTTTGAATACCGGATGTATTTTTCGATAAAATTGCAAAATTCGTGCAACTATAATACTTTCAACGAGCGTAAGAAAACAGAGAATCGTTCTAAAATGTCTTCAGTGTCTATGATCTGTGCTGCGTGAGTTCTAACAAATTTTATCGGGACGGAACTGGACGTCTCCATTGGCTCACCATGCATCTGAGGCCACTCAGATGGTTGCTCCTTTAACCAACTAGGACACTGCCACCAGAGTAAATTCTGCAAGTTTTTTAGGGGATACTCCGCGACTACCAAGGTCGGCTGGGTTGTCATTCGAATCCACATGATTTCAACCACTCACTCCCACTCCGACAAGTTCCCCGATTTTCGAAACTCTATTTGCCACAAAGGTAGTCCAGCTACAGGGGGGCTTTCACAGCCATGAGAGCACTATGGTTGAATCGGTACATTAGAAGATGGTTGGTTGAGCCACGTCAAACTGTGGAAAAAGCGCGTTAATTAACTCCGACAGCAGTAGAGCACCACATAATTCTAAACGCGACTAACAGATTTACCTCAGGTGTTCCATCTGATGTGCGTTCCCGTACTCTCACGTGCAGAAGCATCGTAGAACCCATGAAATTCGATTTCGTTCCAAGGTGTAAAATTAATCCACCTTGGAATTCTGATACTCCCAATGTGGATATAATTTTTCAGAAATTTCTCCCATGGCAGATAAATTTCTCTGGGTAGACTGTCATCCCAGCCTATTTTGGAGAGCCATATATCCTGCATTAAAATGTTTGCCTCAACCACGGGATCGAAGAGTTTTGCTACACCTCTCGCTTTGTGCAACTTGATTTAATTTGGACATCTTGGACATTAAAATGAAATCTATCGTGTGCAGCATTTCACCATATACCTAACATCCTTGCCTCACTCATATCGTCGATTTCCAAGAAATCTTTTAACAGATGATCCCTTGGCAAATCAATCAGGATCTCATTTGAATTTGATGTCCATTTCCGCAAGGGAAATCCAGCTCCTTGTAGGGCCTCGACAAGTTCGTTTCGCGTTCGAATAGCTGTGTCGCAGTCATGAGCTCCGGCAAGAACGTCATCCACGTATATATGAGGCTTGACGACCCTGAAGGCTATTGGGTATTGAAGCCTGACAACTCTCGCTAGTTGAAGCAGTGGCCTTATTGCTAAGTAAGGAGCGCAGTTGACTCGGAATGTCACCGTTTGCAGTTCATAGTCCACTAGTTCTTTCACGTTCGACTCTCTAAACATGATCATGTGGAACCCGGATCGTTGGAATGAGGCAAGATCTGCCGATACATCTTCTCAATTCTAACATTGAAAACATATTTAAAAAATCGCCATTTTAATAAGAGTGCAATGATATCAGATTGCAAAACCGGGCCGGGATGGAGTGCGTCATTTAAGCTAACACCGCTCGGGGATGGATTTTATGTATTAAATACCACGCGCACCTTTGTGGTTGTGCTGTCCGGCTTGACGACGGCATGGAGTGGCAGGTAATATGATGATCCTGAGCTGCTTCTCCTCAACTCCGGATGCCAACTGGCTTTATGTGTCTAAGTGTTATGTATTCTCGTAGTACTCGGTGATACTCAGTCCTAAGCTCCGGCTTTCGAAGCATGGCTGCTTCATTTCGAGGAAATTGATGCATCGCACTTGTTCATGAGTATCCTAGGTTAATTTCCTTTGGGAAAGGTAGTGCCACCACTTTTTCACCGTCGTGTTCATATAGTGTTTTTCGCAATATGCTTCCTCAGGAGTGACCGGTTTCTTGTTTGGGACCTGCTCAAGCTCCCAAAACTGAGTAAGTTCAAAGTTTAAGATTTCGGAGAACATATGAAATTTGATTCCTATTTGAAGCTGGTCCTGTTGAGATCCAGTCGAAGACTGTCTCCTGCGCTAGAAGAGAGCCTAACACATTTTTCATAATATTTCCTGTTATTACGGCTGGGTACAAATCTTCACCAATGATCAAGTCAACCTGCTGACTTCTGTAAAAGTTGACGACGGCTAAATTAATTGGGGGCAGTAGTCCAAAATCCACATTGTCCACTGAAATCTGGGGGAGGTTTCTTGTCAAATTGGGGAGAAGTAGGCCTCTTGCCTCAATTCTAATCAAGGGGTCAAGAGGTGAACCTAAAACAAAATTTGGTGATTTCTCGAACTTTAACCGGAGTTGTCGGGCTTATTCCACTTACAATTAAGTCAGCAGGTTGAGTTGGCACATTAATACGTTTCTGTAAACGTTTCAGATCCTGAATCCAGAAGGGCCTTTGCCTTATAATTTACTTCTGAAATGCATATGTGCACCATCGCAGTACCCAAGATTACATTCTTCGTGCTTGATGCGAAAAGTGCATTTACACTGCTGGACGTGGTTAAGTGTTGAGTTTTGCTAACATCTCCTTTTCCTGATGAAGGACGAGCGACGGAGGTTGAAGGCAGGTTCCCAGTCGGGCTCCTGTGCAGCAATGTATGATGTCTTTCATGGCAACTAAGGCAGCTGGAGGTGCTTTTGCAATCGCTGGCAATTTGAGAATGCACCAAATAGTTCATGCATAAGTTGTATTTTCTCACTATTTTTGAACGATCATCTTCATAGCCTTCAAAGCCAGAAACTTTGGGCCTTAAGCACATGTTTCAAGAGCCTTAAGCACATGGGATTCCTCTGGACATAATCTGCATACCGGTTTCGAGTTCTGTGACTGATGCACCGATACCCTTTTTCCAAAGGACTCGCAGATGAGTGCTCTGAATATCAGAGACTGTTTCAAGAGTCTGGAATCTACATGAGAGGAAGCTGTCTAACTCCTCCCACCTCGGAATTTCGGCCTTGTCTACTATTCCTTGTCCCCAATGTGCTAATGTGGTATCCGGTAGTCTACTAGAAACTAAAAATACAAAAATAGCATCCCAATTGCTAATCTCAATCCCATATATTTGGAGAACTAAGATGCAATTGTTTACTGCGCATTGCAGATTTTTTATTTCCCCACCACGCACGGCTCTCACGGTAGGTAGTTTGAACAAGGTCTTCAACTGACTATTTACCATCTCTCTTTTATTCTCATAACGGTCAGATAGGTTTTGCCATGCAGTTGCAACCCCATCATTGGTTAGTGGAGATTTTTTCACAATATCTTTGGTTTTTCCTCGAGTCTTATGAATGAGGTGGTATAGTTTTTCAACAGGGTCAAACGCGAATTGTCAATATATTTTGTGGTGAATAAATCCTGAAAGGATGGATACGCCATATAATCGCCATAAAAAATTTCGGTGTCGCAATGGGGAAGGTTAATGTACTAACGCGAAGCCACTTCATGTTCCCGGACTACAGGATTCGACGAGCTTTACTGCACAAATATCAGGTTGTGGATGGTTTTACCCATCAAAGCCGCGAACGTCAGGTATGCTGCGTAGCAATCCTGAGACTTACTTTTTGCAGCAAGCATGGCCGATGCGTCCGATTCTCCTCCGGATAAGATCCGCAAGTAACCATCAAATGTCTTCTTAGCTTTCATCCATAATGCCTTGAGTGCCTCCTTTTGGATTTCCAGGGAAAAAACCGAATAATTTGCACTTGGAGTGTTGTTGTACAAATCTTCGAACTCTAAAAGTGCATCACACGCCCGGGAAAAATCATTAGCGCTAGCCATTTTTACGGTAACAGGCGAAGAAGATAGAGCTAAACAAGAGTTTCAAGATGAACTTGGAAAGGTTTTTTATGTATGTGTTGTGCCGATTCACAATCGTCTGTAACTTGACAAGATCACAACTAGTGGTACAAAAAAATTTTTCTAAAATCCGAAACTTCAAATTTTTTTGTAAGGGGGTGAAGTATTATTAAGATGGGGTGATTATGGTCCTACCGCAGTACCAAAGCATAAAACGTATTATATTTAAATTCGAAATATTCTTAAGTGGGGGGTGCTTTTGGTCCCACCGCAGTACCAAAGGAACAACGTACTGAAAAAAATTCAGATTTCTGAAAACTCACCCTTAATGCAGCTTATTGATAGCTTACGGGCACTGTCGCCTGACCTTGTTGCAAACTATTTGCCGGCGAACAGTACTTGCGCCTTACCTTGTGGCTTAGCAGTCGGCGCTCCACCCTTATGCTAAAAAACTCGCTGACGCCTGATCATTCGGCACCTAGTGCCGGTGTTCAGTACTCGCGCCTCGTGTCTTGGCCTTACGCCCGGCCCTCCTAATTCTATGAAAAAAAAATAATGTGCTAACTGCGCACTGACACCTGACGTGTGGCACTTATTGCCGGCGTACAGTACTCGAGCCTCCTCTCGTGGCCCTACGGCCGGCGCTCAAGGCCAGTGCAACCACGGGACACTTCACTTTTTTTTCTTCACTATTTCTGTGGAGCGCTAGTATCTGGCTATTGTAATGTCTGCGCGCCCACTTTTTGATACACTTTTTTTACTCTTAGAGTAGAGCGCTTCGCTCTTAGTTGCGATAACGTCTGCGCGCCCACTTTTCACAACACTTTTTCACGTTTATAGTGGGGCGCTTCGCCTTTGGATATTAGAATGCCTGCGCGTCCACTTTTCTCACCCTTGTTTTCATTTTTATATTGGGACGCTTCGCGTTGGGCTGGGATAATGCCTGCGCGCCCAGATTTCTAAAACACTTTTTTCACTTTTAGAGTGGAGCGCTTCGCTCTTGGCTGCAATAATGCCTGCGCGCCCACTTTTCGCAGCACGTTTTTCACTTTGGTGCTGCCGCTTATTGCCCTTCTTTCGAGTCTTTTGCCTTTGTACACTTTTATCCTTTTTTATAGTGGTTCGCTTCACGTTTGGCTATGATAATGCCTGCGCACCCACTTTTCACAACACTTGTTCGCGCTTATAGTGGGTCGCTTCACCTTTGGCTGGGATAATGCCTGCGTGCTGGCTCTTATTGCCCTTCTCGGGCCTTTTGCCTTTGCACACTTTTATTTACTTTTATAGTGGGGCGCTTCCCCTTTGGCTGTGATAAAGCCTGCGTGCCACTTTTTACAACACTTCTCTTTTACTTTGTTGCTGGCGTTCCTTGAACACGAAATTCTATGACGGAATTGGCCGCTTGTGGAAACTGTAAATGTGCAACTTGTGTGGACTGGAAAAATGGTAATACACAATAGCTAAAAACTGAGATGTTCTTGAAATTATTATTGTTTTTCCTTTTTTTATTTGACGACTTGGGAATTTGCGTTTCGGCTTTTTGTATTATTATAATATTATTATTTTTCTTGAAAAATATAATTCTAAGTTTGTTAGGACGAGATTTACTCATATTTTTGGTGATTTTCCAGAGTGAAAAAGAGTAATAGGGCTAGATAATAGAGATGAGATTCTGAGACAATGTCACGACAATCCGTTGGCGGGCCATATGGGTGTGAAAAAGACCAAAGTCCTACTAGCCAAGGATGAAATCGGATATTGCAAAATATGTCAGGGCGTGTAAAATTTGTTAGCAAGTGAAACCTGAGAATAAAGAGCCAGCTGGGGGTATGATAGAGAGGGCCAAGGCAGTCGAGCCTTGGGAGAAGATTTGTGTAGATCTGGTAGGGCCTTTAGTCTAAGCAAAAAGCCACATATGTACCAAATTTCAAGCAATTCGATCCATAAATAAGTTTTGTCTGCATAGGTCAGTCCAAAGTCCCCTCCCGGAGAGAATCTAAGCAAAAAATCACCTATGTACAGTTGGCGGAGAGAAGTCTAGTCTTCCCAATAATCTAAGCAAAAGGCCACCTATGTACCGAGTTTCAAGTAATTCGATCCACAAATAAGTTTTGGTTCATTTCCCGTAGAAGGTGTAGTCTTCTTTTTAATCTAAGCAAAAAGCCACCTATGTACCAAATTTCAAGCGATTCGATCCATAAAAAAGTTTTGTTTGAATTATCTGTCCTCCGTCCACTTACAGGAGAAAAGTGCAGTCTTTCTGTTATTTCAGCAAAAAGCCACATATGTACCAAATTTCAAGCAACTTGATCCATAAATAAGTTTGGTTTGAATAGGCCAGTCCAAAGCCCACTTCCCGGAGAGAATCTAAGGAAAAAATCGCCTATGTACAGTTCGCGGAGAGAAGTCTAGTCTTCCCGTTAATCTAAGCAAAAGGCCACCTATCTACCGAGTTTCAAGTAATTCGATCCACAAATAAGTTTTGTTTGAATAGGCCAGTTTTCGGTTCATTTCCCGTAGAAGGTGTAGTCTTCTTTTTAATCTAACTAAAAAGCCACCTATGTACCAAATTTCAAGCGATTCGATCCATAAAAAAGTTTTGTTTGAATTATCTGTCCTCCGGCCACTTACAGAAGAAAAGTGCAGTCTTTCTGTTATTTCAGCAAAAAGCCACCTACATATGTACCAAATTTCAAGCAGTTATATCCATAAATAAGTTCTGGTTTAATAGCTCAGTCCAAAGTCCATCTCCCGGAGAGAAGTGTAGTCTTCGTTTTAACTTAAGCAAAAACCACCTTTGCACAGTTCCCGGAGAGAAGTATAGTCTTCCCGTTAATCTAAGCAAAAAGCTACCTATATACCAAATTTCAAGCAATTCAATCCATAAATAAGTTTTGTCTGAATAGGTCAGTCCAAAGTCCACTTCCCGGAGAGAATCTAAGCAAAAATTCACCTATGTACAGTTCCCTATGTACCGAATTTCAAGCAATTATATCCATAAATACGTTTTGGTTGAATAGGTCAGTTCAAAGTCCCCTCCCGGAGAGAATCTTAGCAAGTACAGTTCGCGGAGAGAAGTCTAGTCTTCCCGTTAATCTTAGCAAAAGGCCACCTATGTACCGAGTTTCAAGTAGTTCGATCCACAAATAAGTTTTGTTTGAATAGGCCAGTTTTCGGTTCATTTCCCGTAGAAGGTGTAGTCTTCTTTTTAATCTAAGCAAAAGCCACCTATTTACCAAATTTCAAGCGCTTCGATCCATAAAAAAGTTTTGTTTGAATTATCTGTCCTCCGTCCACTTACAGGAGAAAAGTGCAGTCTTTCGCTTATTTCAGCAAAAAGCCACATATGTACCAAATTTCAAGCAATTTGATCCATAAATAAGTTTTGCTTGAATAGGCCAGTCCAAAGCCCACTTCCCGGAGAAAAGTGTAGTCTTCTTTTTAACTTAACCAAAAAACCACCTTCGTACAGTTCCCGGAGAGAAGTGCAATCTAACTGTTATTTTAGCAAAAAGCCACATATGTACCAAATTACAAGCAATTCGATCCAAAAATAAGTTTTGTTTGAATAGGCCAGTTTTCGGTCCATTCCACGTAGAAAGTGTGGTCTTCATTTTAATCTAAGCAAATAACCACCTATGTACAGTTCCCGGAGAGAAGTCTAGTCTTCCCGTTAATCTAAGCAAAAAGCCACCTACATATGTACCAAATTTCAAGCAGTGATATCCATAAATAAGTTCTGGTTGAATAGCTCAGTCCAAAGTCCACTTCCCGGAGAGAAGTGTAGTCTTCATTTTAACTTAAGCAAAAAACCACCTTTGCACAGTTCCCGGAGAGAAGTATAGTCTTCCCGTTAATCCAAGCAAAAAGCTACCAATATACCAAATTTCAAGCAATTCGATCCATAAATAAGTTTTGTCTGCATAGGTCAGTCCAAAGTCCACTTCCCGGAGAGAATCTAAGCAAAAATTCACCTATGTACAGTTCCCTATGTACCGAATTTCTAGCAATTATATCCATAAATACGTTTTGGTTGAATAGGTCGGTCCAAAGTCCACTTCCCGGAAAGATGTGTAGTCTTCCTTTTAACTTAGGCAAAAAACCACCTTTGCACAGTTCCCGGAGAGAAGTGTAGTCTTCTTTTTAATCTAAGCAAAAAGCCACATATGTACCAAATTTCAAGCAATTCGATCCATAAATAAGTTTTGTCTGAATAGGTCAGTCCAAAGTCCCCTCCCGGAGAGAATCTAAGCAAAAAAACAGCTATGTACAGTTTGCGGAGAAAAGTTTAGTCTTCCCAATAATCTAAGCAAAAGGCCACTTATGTACCGAGTTTCAAGTAATTCGATCTACAAATAAGATTTGGTTCATTTCCCGTAGAAGGTGTAGTCTTCTTTTTAATCTAAGCAAAAAGCCACCTATGTACCAAATTTCAAGCGATTCGATCCATAAAAAAGTTTTGTTTGAATTATCTGTCCTCCGTCCACTTACAGGAGAAAAGTGCAGTCCTTCTGTTATTTCAGCAAAAAGCCACATATGTACCAAATTTCAAGCAATTTGAACCATAAATAAGTTTTGTTTGAATAGGCCAGTCCAAAGCCCACTTCCCGGAGAGAATCTAAGCAAAAAATCACCTAAGTACAGTTCGCGGAGAGAAGTCTAGTCTTCCCGTTAATCTAAGCAAAAGGCCACCAATGCACCAAATTTCAAGCGATTCGATCCATAAATAAGTTTTGTTTGAATAGGCCAGTTCAAAACCCACTTCCCGGAGAGAAGTGTAGTCTTCTTTTTAACTTAACCAAAAAACCACCTTCGTACAGTTCCCGGAGAGAAGTGTAATCTAACTGTTAGTTTAGCAAAAAGCCACATATGTACCAAATTTCAAGCAATTCTATCCACAAATAAGTTTTGTTTGAATAGGCCAGTTTTCGGTCCTTTTCCCGTAGAAAGTGTGGTCTTCATTTTAATCTAAGCAAATAACCACCTATGTACAGTTCCCGTTAATCTAAGCAAAAAGCCACCTACATATGTACCAAATTTCAAATGAAGAAGTCTTCCTTTTAACTTATCCATAAAAACGTTGAATAGGTCAGTCCAAATTCCACTTCCCGGAAAGAAGTGTAGTCTTCCTTTTAACTTAAGCAAAAAACCACCTTTGCACAGTTCCCGGAGAGAAGTGTAGTCTTCCCTTTAATCTAAGCAAAAAGCCACATATGTACCAAATTTCAAGCAATTCGATCCAATAATAAGTTTTGTTTGAATAGGCCAGTTTTCGGTCCATTCCCCGTAGAAAGTGTGGTCTTCATTTTAATCTAAGCAAAAAACCACCTATGTACAGTTCCCGGAGAGAAGTCTAGTCTTCCCGTTAATCTAAGCAAAAAGCCACCTACATATGTACCAAATTTCAAGCAATTCGAAACATAAATAAGTTTTATCTGAATAGGTCAGTCCAAAGTCCACTTCCCGGAGAGAATCTAAGCAAAAATTCACCTATGTACAGTTCCCTATGTACCGAATTTCAAGCAATTATACCCATAAATACGTTTTGGTTGAATAGGTCAGTCCAAAGTCCACTTCCCGGAAAGAAGTGTAGTCTTCCTTTTAACTTAAGCAAAAAACCACCTTTGCACAGTTCCCGGAGAGAAGTGTAGTCTTCCCTTTAATCTAAGCAAAAACCCACATATGTACCAAATTTCAAGCAATTCGATCCATAAATAAGTTTTGTCTGAATAGGTCAGTCTAAAGTCCCCTCCCGGAGAGAATCTAAGCAAAAAACAGCTATGTACAGTTTGCGGAGAGAACTCTAGTCTTCCCAGTAATCTAAGCAAAAGGCCACCTATGTACCGAGTTTCAAGTAATTCGATCTACAAATAAGTTTTGGTTCATTTCCCATAGAAGGTGTAGTCTTTCTTTTAATCTAAGCAAAAAGCCACCTATGTACCAAATTTCAAGCGATTCGATCCATAAAAAAGTTTTGTTTGAATTAACTGTCCTCCGTCCACTTACAGGAGAAAAGTGCAGTCCTTCTGTTATTTCAGCAAAAAGCCACATATGTACCAAATTTCAAGCAATTTGATCCATAAATAAGTTTTGTTTGGGTAGGCCAGTTCAAAACCCACTTCCCGGAGAGAATCTAAGCAAAAAATCACCTAAGTACAGTTGGCGGAGAGAATCTAAGCCAAAATTCACCTATGTACAGTTCCCTATGTACCGAATTTCAAGCAATTATATCCATAAAAACGTTGAATAGGTCAGTCCAAATTCCACTTCCCGGAAAGAAGTGTAGTCTTCCTTTTAACTTAAGCAAAAAACCACCTTTGCCCAGTAACCGGAGAGAAGTGTAGTCTTCCCTTTAATCTAAGCAAAACGCCACATATGTACCAAATTTCAAGCACTTCGATCCATAAATAAGTTTTGTTTGAATTATCTGTCCTCCGTCCACTTACAGGAGAAAAGTGCAGTCTTTCTGTTGTTTCAGCAAAAAGCCACATATGTACCAAATTTCAAGCAATTTGATCCATAAATAAGTTTTGTTTGAGTAGGCCAGTTCAAAACCCGCTTCCCGGAGAGAAGTGTAGTCTTCTTTTTAACTTAACCAAAAAACCACTTTCGTACAGTTCCCGGAGAGAAGTGTAATCTAACTGTTATTTTAGCAAAAAGCCACATATGTAGCAAATTTCAAGCAATTCTATCCACAAATAAGTTTTGTTTGAATAGGCCAGTTTTCGGTCCATTCCCCGTAGAAAGTGTGGTCTTCATTTTAATCTAAGCAAATAACCACCTATGTACAGTTCCCGGAGAGAAGTCTAGTCTTCCCGTTAATCTAAGCAAAAAGCCACCTACATATGTACCAAATTTCAAGCAGTTATATCCATAAATAAGTTCTGGTTGAATAGCTCAGTCCAAAGTCCACTTCCCGGAAAGATGTGTAGTCTTCCATTTAACTTAAGGGGTTACATACGTCCAGAATTTTCAAAAAATCGATTTTTTTTTTTATAGGTTATTATTCTTTATAGTTTTAGGCGTATTTCTGTGAAAGTCGATTGTAAAAATTCCCCACAGGTACAAAGTTATGGTAGAAAATCAGACCGCCCGACGAGAGTTTAATGCACACAGGTAGCTGTCCGAGCGAAATGCACATGAAAGTTTAAACGCGTTTTTCTCGAAACTACTTTTCCCGGCACGGTCTGCATGATAACTCATACAGTTTTTAACATTTTTTGATGCGATTTTTTTTAAAATATTTTCGTATTTTCGATATTTTTATTAAAAAATTTTATGAACATAATTAAAGTGTTACATTTATGACGTAAAACGCATACTTTTTTTCTAAATTCCGTAAATTGGAAAATTTTTCGAAATTAAAAAATTCGGCTCGACAGACTATAACTACAACTTCATTTTACAAGAATTTTTTTTATTTTTACAGATCCATCAACATTCCAAGGATAAATGATGCAGACCGTGGAGCAACTTTTTTTTCATTGTAGTTTGGGTTACGTGATATTTTATGTACTAATTTTTGTAAAGAAAAATTAAAATACATTTTTTTATAAACTTTAAGTACCAATAAACATTGTATAAAATTTCTTTATATTTATTTCTATTGTTATCCCTTCTGAAAACAGTTTTTGTTTTAGCGCATTTTTGGTGCTGCTGGACGTATGTAACCCCTTAAGCAAAAAACCACCTTTGCACAGTTCCCGGAGAGAAGTGTAGTCTTCCCTTTAATCTAAGCAAAAAGCCACATATGTACCAAATTTCAAGCAATTCGATCCATAAATAAGTTTTGTCTAATAGGTCAGTCCAAAGTCCCCTCCCGGAGAGAATCTAAGCAAACAAACAGCTATGTACAGTTTGCGGAGAAAAGTTTAGTCTTCCCAATAATCTAAGCAAAAGGCCACCTATGTACCGAGTTTCAAGTAATTCGATCTACAAATAAGTTTTGGTTCATTTCCCGTAGAAGGTGTAGTCTTCTTTTTAATCTAAGCAAAAAGCCACCTATGTACCAAATTTCAAGCGATTCGATCCATAAAAAAGTTTTGTTTGAATTATCTGTCCTCCGTCCACTTGCAGGAGAAAAGTGCAGTCCTTCTGTTATTTCAGCAAAAAGCCACATATGTACCAAATTTCAAGCAATTTGATCCATAAATAAGTTTTGTTTGAATAGGCCAGTCCAAAGCCCACTTCCCGGAGAGAATCTAAGCAAAAAATCACCTAAGTACAGTTCGCGGAGAGAAGTCTAGTCTTCCCGTTAATCTAAGCAAAAGGCCACCTATGTACCGAGTTTCAAGTAATTCGATCCACAAATAAGTTTTGTTTGAATAGGCCAGTTTTCGGTTCATTTCCCGTAGAAGGTGTAGTCTTCTTTTTAATCTAACCAAAAAGCCACCTATGCACCAAATTTCAAGCGATTCGATCCATAAATAAGTTTTGTTTGAATAGGCCAGTTCAAAACCCACTTCCCGGAGAGAAGTGTAGTCTTATTTTTAACTTAACCAAAAAACCACCTTCGCACAGTTCCCGGAGAGAAGTGTGATCTAACTGTTATTTTAGCAAAATGCCACAAATGTACCAAATTTCAAGCAATTCTATCCACAAATAAGTTTTGTTTGAATAGGACAGTTTTCGGTCCATTCCCCGTAGAAAGTGTGGTCTTCATTTTAATCTAAGCAAATAACCACCTATGTACAGTTCCCGGAGAGAAGTCTAGTCTTCCCGTTAATCTAAGCAAAAAGCCACCAAATTTCAAGCAGTTATATCCATAAATAAGTTCTGGTTCATTAGATCAGTCCAAAGTCCACTTCCCGGAGAGAAGTGTAGTCTTCATTTTAACTTAAGCAAAAAACCACCTTTGCACAGTTTCCGGAGTGAAGTATAGTCTTCCCGTTAATCTAAGCAAATAGCTACCTATATACCAAGTTTCAAGCAATTCGTTCCATAAATAAGTTTTGTCTGAATAGGTCAGTCCGAAGTCCACTTCCCGGAGAGAATCTAAGCAAAAATTCACCTATGTACAGTTCCCTATGTACCGAATTTCAAGCAATAAAAACCACCTTCGTACAGTTCCCGGAGAGAAGTGTAATCTAACTGTAATTTTAGCAAAAAGCCACATATGTACCAAATTTCAAGCAGTTATATCCATAAATAAGTTTTGGTTGAATAGCTCAGTCCAAAGTCCACTTCCCGGAGAGAAGTGTAGTCTTCTTTTTAACTTAAGCAAAAAACCACCTTTGCACAGTTCCCAGAGAGAAGTATAGTCTTCCCGTTAAGCTAAGCAAAAAGCTACCAATATAACAAATTTCAAGTAATTCGACCCATAAATAAGTTTTGTCTGAATAGGTCAGTCCAAAGTCCACTCCCGGAGAGAATCTAAGCAAAAATACACCTATGTACAGTTCCCTATGTACCGAATTTCAAGCAATTATATCCATAAAAACGTTGAATAGGTCAGTCCAAATTCCACTTCCCGGAAAGAAGTGTAGTCTTCCTTTTAACTTAAGCAAAAAACCACCTTTGCACAGTTCCCGGAGAGAAGTGTAGTCTTCCCTTTAATCTAAGCAAAAAGCCACATATGTACCAAATTTCAAGCAATTCGATCCAATAATAAGTTTTGTTTGAATAGGCCAGTTTTCGGTCCATTCCCCGTAGAAAGTGTGGTCTTCATTTTAATCTAAGCAAAAAACCACCTATGTACAGTTCCCGGAGAGAAGTCTAGTCTTCCCGTTAATCTAAGCAAAAAGCCACCTACATATGTACCAAATTTCAAGCGATTCGATCCATAAAAAAGTTTTGTTAGAGTTATCTGTCCTCCGTCCACTTATAGGAGAAAAGTGCATTCTTTCTGTTATTTCAGCAAAAAGCCACATATGTACCAAATTTCAAGCAGTTATATCCTTAAATAAGTTCTGGTTGAATAGCTCAGTCCAAAGTCCACTTCCCGGAGAGAAGTGTAGTCTTCGTTTTAACTTAAGCAAAAAACCACCTTTGCACAGTTCCCGGAGTGAAGTATAGTCTTCCCGTTAATCTAAGCAAAAAGCTACCTATATACCAGATTTCAAGCAATTCGATACATAAATAAGTTTTGTCTGAATAGGTCAGTCCAAAGTCCACTTCCCGGAGAGAATCTAAGCAAAAATTCACCTATGTACAGTTCCCTATGTACCGAATTTCAAGCAATTATACCCATAAATACGTTTTGGTTGAATAGGTCAGTCCAAAGTCCACTTCCCGGAGAGAATCTAAGCAAAAAAACAGCTATGTACAGTTTGCGGAGAGAAGTCTAGTCTTCCCAGTAATCTAAGCAAAAGGCCACCTATGTACCGAGTTTCAAGTAATTCGATCTACAAATAAGTTTTGTCTGAATTGGTCAGTCCAAAGTCCCCTCCCGGAGAGAATCTAAGCAAAAAATCAGCTATGTACAGTTGGCGGAGAGAAGTCTAGTCTTCCCAATAATCTAAGCAAAAGGCCACCTATGTACCAAATTTCAAGCGATTCGATCCATAAAAAAGTTTTGTTTGAATTAACTGTCCTCCGTCCACTTACAGGAGAAAAGTGCAGTCCTTCTGTTATTTCAGCAAAAAGCCACATATGTACCAAAGTCCAAGCAATTTGATCCATAAATAAGTTTTGTTTGGGTAGGCCAGTTCAAAACCCACTTCCCGGAGAGAATCTAAGCAAAAAATCACCTAAGTACAGTTGGCGGAGAGTATCTAAGCCAAAGTTCATCTATGTACAGTTCCCTATGTACCGAATTTCAAGCAATTATATCCATAAATATGTTTTGGTTGAATAGGTCGGTCCAAAGTCCACTTCCCGGAGAGAAAAGTAGTCTTCCTTTTAACTTAAGCAAAAAACTACCTTTGCACAGTTCCCGGAGAGAAGTGTAGTCTTCCCTTTAATCTAAGCAAAAAGCCACATATGTACCAAATTTCAAGCACTTAGATCCATAAATAAGTTTTGTCTGAATTGGTCAGTCCAAAGTCCCCTCCCGGAGAGAATCTAAGCAAAAAATCAGCTATGTACAGTTGGCGGAGAGAAGTCTAGTCTTCCCAATAATCTAAGCAAAAGGCCACCTATGTACCGAGTTTCAAGTAATTCGATCCACAAATAAGTTTTGGTTCATTTCCCGTAGAAGGTGTAGTCTTCTTTTTAATCTAAGCAAAAAGTTACCTATAAACCAAATTTTAAGCGATTCGATCCATAAAAAAGTTTTGTTTGAATTATCTGTCCTCCGTCCACTTACAGGAGAAAAGTGCAGTCTTTCTGTTATTTCAGCAAAAAGCCACATATGTACCAAATTTCAAGCAATTTGATCCATAAATAAGTTTTGTTTGAATAGGCCAGTCCAAAGCCCACTTCCCGGAGAGAATCTAAGCAAAAAATCACCTATGTACAGTTCGCGGAGAGAAGTCTAGTCTTCCCGTTAATCTAAGCAAAAGGCCACCTATGTACCGAGTTTCAAGTAATTCGATCCACAAATAAGTTTTGTTTGAATAGGCCAGTTTTCGGTTCATTTCCCGTAGAAGGTGTAGTCTTCTTTTTAATCTAACCAAAAAGCCACCTATGTACCAAATTTCAAGCGATTCGATCCATAAATAAGTTTTGTTTGAATTATCTGTCCTCCAGCCACTTACAGAAGAAAAGTGCAGTCTTTCTGTTATTTCAGCAAAAAGCCACCTACATATGTACCAAATTTCAAGCAGTTATATCCATAAATAAGTTCTGGTTCTATAGCTCAGTCCAAAGTCCATCTCCCGGAGAGAAGTGTAGTATCGTTTTAACTTAAGCAAAAAACCACCTTTGCACAGTTCCCGGAGAGAAGTATAGTCTTCCCGTTAATCGAAGAAAAAAGCTACCTATATACCAAATTTCAAACAACTCAATCCATAAATAAGTTTTGTCTGAATAGGTCAGTCCAAAGTCCACTTCCCGGAGAGAATCTAAGCAAAAATTCACCTATGTACAGTTCCCTATGTACCGAATTTCAAGCAATTATATCCATAAATACGTTTTGGTTGAATAGGTCAGTTCAAAATCCCCTCCCGGAGAGAATCTTAGCAAGTACAGTTCGCGGAGAGAAGTATAGTCTTCCCGTTAATCTAAGCAAAAGGCCACCTATGTACCGAGTTTCAAGTAGTTCGATCCACAAATAAGTTTTGTTTGAATAGGCCAGTTTTCGGTTCATTTCCCGTAGAAGGTGTAGTCTTCTTTTTAATCTAAGCAAAAAGCCACCGATGTACCAAATTTCAAGCGATTCGATCCATAAAAAAGTTTTGTTTGAATTATCTGTCCTCCGTCCACTTACAGGAGAAAAGTGCAGTCTTTCTCTTATTTCAGCAAAAAGCCACATATGTACCAAATTTCAAGCAATTTGATCCATAAATAAGTTTTGTTTGAATAGGCCAGTCCAAAGCCCACTTCCCGGAGAGAAGTGTAGTCTTCTTTTTAACTTAACCAAAAAACCACCTTCGTACAGTTCCCGGAGAGAAGTGCAATCTAACTGTTATTTTAGCAAAAAGCCACATATGTACCAAATTACAAGCAATTCGATCCAAAAATAAGTTTTGTTTGAATAGGCCAGTTTTCGGTCCGTTCCCCGTAGAAAGTGTGGTCTTCATTTTAATTTAAGCAAATAACCACCTATGTACAGTTCCCGGAGAGAAGTCTAGTCTTCCCGTTAATCTAAGCAAAAAGCCACCTACATATGTACCAAATTTCAAGCAGTTATATCCATAAATAAGTTCTGGTTCAATAGCTCAGTCCAAAGTCCACTTCCCGGAGAGAACTGTTGTCTTCTTTTTAACTTAAGCAAAAAACCACCTTTGCACAGTTCCCGGAGAGAAGTATAGTCTTCCCGTTAATCCAAGCAAAAAGCTACCTATATACCAAATTTCAAGCAATTCGATCCATAAATAAGTTTTGTCTGAATAGGTCAGTCCAAAGTCCACTTCCCGGAGAGAATCTAAGCAAAAATTCACCTATGTACAGTTCCCTATGTACCGAATTCCTAGCAATTATATCCATAAATACGTTTTGGTTGAATAGGTCGGTCCAAAGTCCACTTCCCGGAAAGATGTGTAGTCTTCCATTTAACTTAAGCAAAAAACCACCTTTGCACAGTTCCCGGAGAGAAGTGTAGTCTTCTTTTTAATCTAAGCAAAAAGCCACATATGTACCAAATTTCAAGCAATTCGATCCATAAATAAGTTTTGTCTGAATAGGTCAGTCCAAAGTCCCCTCCCGGAGAGAATCTAAGCAAAAAAACAGCTATGTACAGTTTGCGGAGAAAAGTTTAGTCTTCCCAATAATCTAAGCAAAAGGCCACTTATGTACCGAGTTTCAAGTAATTCGATCTACAAATAAGATTTGGTTCATTTCCCGTAGAAGGTGTAGTCTTCTTTTTAATCTAAGCAAAAAGCCACCTATGTACCAAATTTCAAGCGATTCGATCCATAAAAAAGTTTTGTTCGAATTATCTGTCCTCCGTCCACTTACAGGAGAAAAGTGCAGTCCTTCTGTTATTTCAGCAAAAAGCCACATATTTACCAAATTTCAAGCAATTTGAACCATAAATAAGTTTTGTTTGAATAGGCAAGTCCAAAGCCCACTTCCCGGAGAGAATCTAAGCAAAAAATCACCTAAGTACAGTTCGCGGAGAGAAGTCTAGTCTTCCCGTTAGTCTAAGCAAAAGGCCACCTATGTACCGAGTTTCAAGTAATTCGATCCACAAATAAGTTTTGTCTGAATAGGCCAGTTTTGGGTTCATTTCCCGTAGAAGGTGTGGTCTTCATTTTAATCTAAGCAAATAACCACCTATGTACAGTTCCCGTTAATCTAAGCAAAAAGCCACCTACATATGTACCAAATTTCAAATGAAGAAGTCTTCCTTTTAACTTAAGCAAAAAACCACCTTTGCACAGTTCCCGGAGAGAAGTGTAGTCTTCCCTTTAATCTAAGCAAAAAGCCACATATATACCAAATTTCAAGCAATTCGATCCAAAAATAAGTTTTGTTTGAATAGGCCAGTTTTCGGTCCATTCCCCGTAGAAAGTGTGGTCTTCATTTTAATCTAAGCAAATAACCACCAATAAACAGTTCCCGGAGAGAAGTCTAGTCTTCCCGTTAATCTAAGCAAAAAGCCACCTACATATGTACCAAATTTCAAGCGATTCGATCCATAAAAAAGTTTTGTTTGAGTTATCTGTCCTCCGTCCACTTACAGAAGAAAAGTGCAGTCTTTCTGTTATTTCAGCAAAAAGCCACATATGTACCAAATTTCAAGCAGTTATATCCACAAATAAGTTTTGGTTGAATAGCTCAGTCCAAAGTCCACTTCCCGGAGAGAAGTGTAGTCTTCTTTTTAACTTAAGCAGAAAACCACCTTTGCACAGTTCCCGGAGAGAAGTGTAGTCTTCCCTTTAATCTAAGCAAAAAGCCACATATGTACCAAATTTCAAGCACTTCGATCCATAAATAAGTTTTGTCTGAATAGGTCAGTCCAAAGTCCCCTCCCGGAGAGATTCTAAGCAAAAAATCAGCTATGTACAATTGGCGGAGAGAAGTCTAGTCTTCCCAATAATCTAAGCAAAAGGCCACCTATGTACCGAGTTTCAAGTAATTCGATCCACAAATAAGTTTTGTTTGAATAGGCCAGTTTTCGGTTCATTTCCCTTAGAAGGTGTAGTCTTCATTTTAATCTAAGCAAATAACCCCCTATGTACAGTTCCCGGAGAGAATCTAAGCAAAAATTCACCTATGTACAGTTCCTGTACCTATGTACAGTACAGTCTTCCCGTTAATCTAAGCAAAAAGCCACCTACATATGTACCAAATTTCAAGCAGTGATATCCATAAATAAGTTCTGGTTGAATAGCTCAGTCCAAAGTCCACTTCCCAGAGAGAACTGTTGTCTTCTTTTTAACTTAAGCAAAAAACCACCTTTGCACAGTTCCCGGAGAGAAGTATAGTCTTCCCGTTAATCCAAGCAAAAAGCTACCTATATACCAAAGTTCAAGCAATTCGATCCATAAATAAGTTTTGTCTGAATAGGTCGGTCCAAAGTCCACTTCCCGGGGAGAATCTAAGCAAAAATTCACCTATGTGCAGTTCCTGTACCTATGTACAGTTCCTGTACCTATGTACAGTTCCTGTACCTATGTACAGTACCAGTTCCAGTACCGAATTTCTAGCAATTATATCCATAAATACGTTTTGGTTGAATAGGTCGGTCCAAAGTCCACATCCCGGAAAGATGTGTAGTCTTCCTTTTAACTTAAGCAAAAAACCACCTGTGCACAGCTCCCGGAGAGAAGTGTAGTCTTCCCTTTAATCTAAGCAAAAAGCCACATATGTACGAAATTTCAAGCAATTCGATCCATAAATAAGTTTTGCCTGAATATGTCAGTCCAAAGTCCCCTCCCGGAGAGAATCTAAGCAAACAAACAGCTATGTACAGTTTGCGGAGAAAAGTTTAGTCTTCCCAATAATCTAAGCAAAAGGCCACCTATGTACCGAGTTTCAAGTAATTCGATCTACAAATAAGTTTTGGTTCATTTCCCGTAGAAGGTGTAGTTTTCTTTTTAATCTAAGCAAAAAGCCACTTATGTACCAAATTTCAAGCAATTCTATCCACAAATAAGTTTTGTTTGAATAGGCCAGTTTTCGGTCCATTCCCCGTAGAAAGTGTGGTCTTCATTTTAATCTAAGCAAATAACCACCTATGTACAGTTCCCGGAGAGAAGTCTAGTCTTCCCGTTAATCTAAGCAAAAAGCCACCTACATATGTACCAAATTTCTAGCATATATATCCATAAATAAGTTCTGGTTGAATAGCTCAGTCCAAAGTCCACTTCCCGGAGAGAAATGTAGTCTTCTTTTTTACTTAAGCAAAAAACCACCTTTGCACAGTTCCCGGAGAGAAGTATAGTCTTCCCGTTAATCCAAGCAAAAAGCTACCTATATACCAAATTTCAAGCAATTAGATCCATAAATAAGTTTTGTCTGAATAGGTCAGTCCAAAGTCCACTTCCCGGAGAGAATCTAAGCAAAAATTCACCTATGTACAGTTCCCTATGTACCGAATTTCTAGCAATTATATCCATAAATACGTTTTGGTTGAATAGGTCAGTCCAAAGTCCACTTCCCGGAAAGATGTGTAGTCTTCCTTTTAACTTAAGGGGTTACATACGTCCAGAATTTTCAAAAAATCGATTTTTTTTCTTTTATAGGTTATTATTCTTTATAGTTTTAGGCGTATTTCTGTGAAAGTCGATTGCAAAAATTCCCCATAGATACAAAGTTATGGTAGAAAATCAGACCGCCCGACGAGAGTTTAATGCACACAGGTAGTTGTCCGAGCGAAATGCACATGAAAGTTTAAACGCGTTTTTCTCGAAACTACTTTTCCCGGCACGGTCTGCATGATAACTCATACAGTTTTTAACATTTTTTGATGCGATTTTTTTTAAAATATTTTCGTATTTTCGATATTTTTATTAAAAAATTTTATGAACATAATTAAAGTGTTACATTTATGACGTAAAACGCATACTTTTTTTCTAAATTCCGTAAATTGGAAAATTTTTCGAAATTAAAAAATTCGGCTCGACAGACTATAACTACAACTTCATTTTACAAGAATTTTTTTTATTTTTACAGATCCATCAACATTCCAAGGATAAATGATGCAGACCGTGGAGCAACTTTTTTTTCATTGTAGTTTGGGTCACGTGATATTTTATGTACTAATTTTTGTAAAGAAAAATTAAAATACATTTTTTTATAAACTTTAAGTACCAATAAACATTGTATAAAATTTCTTTATATTTATTTCTATTGTTATCCCTTCTGAAAACAGTTTTTGTTTTAGCGCATTTTTGGTGCTGCTGGACGTATGTAACCCCTTAAGCAAAAAACCACCTTTGCACAGTTCCCGGAGAGAAGTGTAGTCTTCCCTTTAATCTAAGCAAAAAGCCACATATGTACCAAATTTCAAGCAATTCGATCCATAAATAAGTTTTGTCTGAATAGGTCAGTCCAAAGTCCCCTGCCGGAGAGAATCTAAGCAAACAAACAGCTATGTACAGTTTGCGGAGAAAAGTTTAGTCTTCCCAATAATCTAAGCAAAAGGCCACCTATGTACCGAGTTTCAAGTAATTCGATCTACAAATAAGTTTTGGTTCATTTCCCGTAGAAGGTGTAGTCTTCTTTTTAATCTACGCAAAAAGCCACCTATGTACCAAATTTCAAGCGATTCGATCCATAAAAAAGTTTTGTTTGAATTATCTGTCCTCCGTCCACTTACAGGAGAAAAGTGCAGTCTTTCTGTTATTTCAGCAAAAAGCCACATATGTACCAAATTTCAAGCAATTTGATCCATAAATAAGTTTTGTTTGAATAGGCCAGTCCAAAGCCCACTTCCCGGAGAGAATCTAAACAAAAAATCACCTAAGTACAGTTCGCGGAGAGAAGTCTAGTCTTCCCGTTAATCTAAGCAAAAGGCCACCTATGTACCGAGTTTCAAGTAATTCGATCCACAAATAAGTTTTGTCTGAATAGGCCAGTTTTCGGTTCATTTCCCGTAGAAGGTGTAGTCTTCTTTTTAATCTAAGCAAAAAGCCACCAATGCACCAAATTTCAAGCGATTCGATCCATAAATAAGTTTTGTTTGAATAGGCCAGTTCAAAACCCACTTCCCGGAGAGAAGTGTAGTCTTCTTTTTAACTTAACCAAAAAACCACCTTCGCACAGTTCCCGGAGAGAAGTCTAGTCTTCCCGTTAATCTAAGCAAAAAGCCACCTACATATGTACCAAATTTCAAGCAGTTATATCCATATATCCGGAGAGAATCTATGCAAAAATTCACCTATGTACAGTTCCCTATGTACCGAATTTCAAGCAATTATAACCATAAATACGTTTTAGTTGAATAGGTCAGTCCAAATTCCACTTCCCGGAAAGAAGTGTAGTCTTCCTTTTAACTTAAGCAAAAAACCAGCTATGAACAGTTCGCGGAGAGAAGTCTAGTCTTCCCAATAATCTAAGCAAAAGGCCACCTATGTACCGAGTTTCAAGTAATTCGATCCACAAATAAGTTTT
The DNA here is from genome assembly GCA_037013455.1 of Ceratitis rosa. Lineage (NCBI taxonomy): Eukaryota > Metazoa > Arthropoda > Insecta > Diptera > Tephritidae > Ceratitis > Ceratitis rosa. Next base: position 107,775 of record JAWMAG010000097.1, on the reverse strand, counting down.
AATTCATTTCCCGTAGAAGGTGTAGTCTTCTTTTTAATCTAAGCAAAAAGCCACCTATGTGCCAAATTTCAAGCGATTCGATCCATAAAAAAGTTTTGTTTGAATTATCTGTCCTCCGTCCACTTACAGGAGAAAAGTGCAGTCTTTCTGTTATTTCAGCAAAAAGCCACATATGTACCAAATTTCAAGCAATTTGATCCATAAATAAGTTTTGTTTGAATAGGCCAGTCCAAAGCCCACTTCCCGGAGAGAAGTGTAGTCTTCTTTTTAACTTAACCAAAAAACCACCTTCGTACAGTTCCCGGAGAGAAGTGTAATCTAACTGTAATTTTAGCAAAAAGCCACATATGTACCAAATTTCAAGCAGTTATATCCATAAATAAGTTTTGGTTGAATAGCTCAGTCCAAAGTCCACTTCCCGGAGAGAAGTGTAGTCTTCATTTTGATCTAAGCAAAAAACCACCTTTGCGCAGTTCCCAGAGAGAAGTATAGTCTTCCGGTTAAGCTAAGCAAAAAGCTACCAATATACCAAATTTCAAGTAATTCGACCCATAAATAAGTTTTGTCTGAATAGGTCAGTCCAAAGTCCACTTCCCGGAGAGAATCTAAGCAAAAATACACCTATGTACAGTTCCCTATGTACCGAATTTCAAGCAATTATATCCATAAAAACGTTGAATAGGTCAGTCCAAATTCCACTTCCCGGAAAGAAGTGTAGTCTTCCTTTTAACTTAAGCAAAAAACCACCTTTGCACAGTTCCCGGAAAGAAGTGTAGCCTTCCCTTTAATCTAAGCAAAAATTTCAAGCACTTAGATCCATAAATAAGTTTTGTCTGAATAGGTCAGTCCAAAGTCCCCTCCCGGAGAGAATCTAAGCAAAAAATCAGCTATGTACAGTTGGCGGAGAGAAGTCTAGTCTTCCCAATAATCTAAGCAAAAGGCCACCTATGTACCGAGTTTCAAGTAATTCGATCCACAAATAAGTTTTGGTTCATTTCCCGTAGAAGGTGTAGTCTTCTTTTTAATCTAAGCAAAAAGACACCTATGTACCAAATTTCAAGCGATTCGATCCATAAATAAGTTTTGTTTGAATTATCTGTCCTCCGTCCACTTACAGGAGAAAAGTGCAGTCTTTCTGTTATTTCAGCTAAAAGCCACATATGTACCAAATTTCAAGCAATTTGATCCATAAATAAGTTTTGTTTGAATAGGCCAGTCCAAAGCCCACTTCCCGGAGAGAATCTAAGCAAAAAATCACCTATGTACAGTTCGCGGAGAGAAGTCTAGTCTTCCCGTTAATCTAAGCAAAAGGCCACCTATGTACCGAGTTTCAAGTAATTCGATCCACAAATAAGTTTTGTTTGAATAGGCCAGTTTTCGGTTCATTTCCCGTAGAAGGTGTAGTCTTCTTTTTAATCTAACCAAAAAGCCACCTATGTACCAAATTTCAAGCGATTCGATCCATAAAAAAGTTTTGTTTGAATTATCTGTCCTCCAGCCACTTACAGAAGAAAAGTGCAGTCTTTCTGTTATTTCAGCAAAAAGCCACCTACATATGTACCAAATTTCAAGCAGTTATATCCATAAATAAGTTCTGGTTGAATAGCTCAGTCCAAAGTCCATCTCCCGGAGAGAAGTGTAGTCTTCGTTTTAACTTAAGCAAAAAACCACCTTTGCACAGTTCCCGGAGAGAAGTATAGTCTTCCCGTTAATCTAAGCAAAAAGCTACCTATATACCAAATTTCAAGCAATTCAATCCATAAATAAGTTTTGTCTGAATAGGTCAGTCCAAAGTCCACTTCCCGGAGAGAAGTGTAGTCTTCTTTTTAACTTAACCAAAAAACCACCTTCGTACAGTTCCCGGAGAGAAGTGCAATCTAACTGTTATTTTAGCAAAAAGCCACATATGTACCAAATTACAAGCAATTCGATCCAAAAATAAATTTTGTTTGAATAGGCCAGTTTTCGGTCCAATCCCCGTAGAAAGTGTGGTCTTCATTTTAATCTAAGCAAATAACCACCTATGTACAGTTCCCGGGGAGAAGTCTATTCTTCCCGTTAATCTAAGCAAAAAGCCACCTACATATGTACCAAATTTCAAGCAGTGATATCCATAAATAAGTTCTGGTTGAATAGCTCAGTCCAAAGTCCACTACCCGGAGAGAACTGTTGTCTTCTTTTTAACTTAAGCAAAAAACCACCTTTGCACAGTTCTCGGAGAGAAGTATAGTCTTCCCGTTAATCCAAGCAAAAAGCTACCTATATACCAAATTTCAAGCAATTCGATCCATAAATAAGTTTTGTTTTGATAGGTCAGTCCAAAGTCCACTTCCCGGAGAGAATCTAAGCAAAAATTCACCTATGTACAGTTCCCTATGTACCGAATTTCTAGCAATTATATCCATAAATACGTTTTGGTTGAATAGGTCGGTCCAAAGTCCACTTCCCGGAAAGATGTGTAGTCTTCCTTTTAACTTAAGCAAAAAACCACCTTTGCACAGTTCCCGGAAAGAAGTGTAGTCTTCTTTTTAATCTAAGCAAAAAGCCACATATGTACCAAATTTCAAGCAATTCGATCCATAAATAAGTTTTGTCTGAATAGGTCAGTCCAAAGTCCCCTCCCGGAGAGAATCTAAGCAAAAAAACAGCTATGTACAGTTTGCGGAGAAAAGTTTAGTCTTCCCAATAATCTAAGCAAAAGGCCACTTATGTACCGAGTTTCAAGTAATTCGATCTACAAATAAGATTTGGTTCATTTCCCATAGAAGGTGTCTCTTCTTTCTTTATTGGCGTTGGCACCGCTTACGCGATTATAGCCGAAGCAATTACAGCGCGCCATTCATCTTTTCTTTTCGCTGTTTGGCGCCAGTTGGAAATGCCAAGTGCACCCAGGTCACTCTCTACTTGATCTTTCCAACGGAGTGGAGGTCTTCCTCTTCCTCTGCTTCCACCAGCGGGTACTGCATCAAATATTTTCAAAGCTGGAGTGTTTTCATTCATTCGGACGAAATGGCCTAGCCAGCGTAGCCGCTGTCTCTTCATTCGCTGAACTATGTCAATATCGTCGTATAGCTCGTACAGCTCATCGTTCCATCGTCTGCGGTATTCGCCGTTGCTAATGCGCAAAGGACCATAAATCGTTCGCAGAACTTTCCTCTCGAAGACTCCTAGAGCCGACTCATCAGATGTTGACATCGTCCACGCTTCTGCGCCATATATTAGGACCGGTATAACGAGCGACTTGTAGAGCTTGATTTTCGTTCGTCGAGAGAGGGCTTTACTTTTCAATTGCCTACTCAGCCCAAAGTAGCACCTGTTGGCAAGAGTGATTCTGCGTTGGATTTCAAGGCTGACATTGTTGTTGGTATTAATGCTGGTTCCTAGATAGACGAAATTATCTACGACCTCGAAGTTATGACTGTCAACAGTGACGTGGGAGCCTAGTCGCGAATGCGATGACTGTTTGTTTGATGACAGGAGATATTTCGTCTTGCCCTCATTCACTACCAGACCCATTCGTTTCGCTTCTTTATCAAGTCTGGAGAAAGCAGAACTCACGGCGCGGTTGTTGAGGCCAATAATGTCGATATCATCGGCGTACGCCAGCAGCTGTACACTCTTATAGAAGATTGTACCTTCTCTATTTAGTTCTGCAGCTCGTATTATTTTCTCCAGCATTAAATTAAAAAAGTCACACGATAAGGAATCACCCTGTCTGAAACCTCGTTTGGTATCGAACGGCTCGGAGAGGTCCTTCCCGATCCTGACGGAGCTTTTAGTGTTGCTTAACGTCAGTTTACTTAGCCGTATAAGTTTTGCGGGGATTCCAAATTCAGACATAGCGGCATAAAGGCAGCTCCTATTCGTGCTGTCGAAGGCGGCTTTAAAATCGACGAAAAGGTGGTGGGTGTCGATTCTCTTTTCACGGGTCTTTTCCAAGATTTGGCGTATGGTGAATATCTGGTCAATGGTTGACTTACCAGGTCTAAAGCCACACTGATAAGGTCCAATCAGTTTGTTGACGGTGGGCTTTAGTCTTTCACACAATACGCTTGATAAGACCTTATATGCGATATTAAGAAGGCTTATTCCACGATAATTGGCGCAGACTGTGGGATCGCCTTTCTTGTGGATCGGGCAGAGCACACTTAAATTCCAATCGTCGGGCATGCTTTCATCCGACCATATTTTACAAAGGAGCTGATGCATGCACCTGATCAGCTCTTCGCCGCCGTGTTTGAATAGCTCGGCCGGTAATCCATCGGCCCCTGCCGCTTTGTTGTTTTTTAAGCGGACGATTGCTATTCGCACTTCTTCATAGTCGGGTAACGGAACAACTTTCCCATCGTCATCAATTGGAGTTTCGGGTTCACCATCTCCGCGTGTTTCCTGTTCACTGCCATTCAGCAGGCTGGAGAAGTGCTCCCTCCATAAATCGAGTATACTCTGGGCATCTGTCACTAGCTCACCTCCCTGGGTTCTACAAGAGTTCGCTCCGGTCTTGAAACCTTCTGTAAGTCGCCGTATCTTTTCATAGAATTTTCGAGCGTTACCCTTGTCGGCCAGCTTCTCAAGCTCCTCGTACTCGCGCATCTCAGCCTCTTTCTTTTTTTCTCTGCAGACGCGCCTTGCTTCCCTCTTCAGTTCTCGGTATCTATCCCACCCCGCACGTGTTGTGGTTGATCGCAAGGTTGCGAGGTAGGCAGTCTGTTTTCTCTCCACTGCGGCACGGCAATCCTCATCGTACCAGCTGTTTTTGCGACCTTTCCGAAATCCGATGGTTTCGTTTGCAGCTGTACGCAGGGAGTTTGCAATGCCGTCCCACAGTTCCCTTATACCGGGTTGCTGATGAGTGCTCTCAGAGAGCAGGTGTGCAAGTCGAGTAGAAAATCGCTCGGCAGTCTGTTGTGATTGCAGCTTTTCAACGTCGAACCTTCCTTGTGTTTGTTGATGGACGTTCTTCGATACACAGAGGCGCGTGCGTATCTTCGCTGCGACAAGATAGTGATCCGAGTCAATGTTGGGACCTCGGAACGTACGCACATCTAAAACACTGGATACATGTCTTCCGTCTATCACAACATGATCGATCTGGTTGGAAGTTTTCCGATCTGGAGACAGCCAAGTAGCTTGGTGAATTTTTTTGTGCTGGAATCTAGTGCTACAGACAACCATATTTCGGGCCCCGGCGAAGTCGATCAGCCTCAGACCATTTGGAGATGTTTCGTCGTGGAGACTGAATTTTCCGACAGTCGTACCAAAGATACCTTCTTTGCCCACCCTAGCGTTGAAGTCGCCAAGCACAATTTTGACGTCGTGTCGGGGGCAGCGCTCATAAGTGTGTTCGAGGCGCTCGTAAAAGGCATCTTTGGTCAAGTCATCCTTCTCTTCCGTCGGGGCGTGGGCACAAATTAGGGTGGTGTTGAAAAATTTTGTCTTGATGCGAATTGTGGCTAGACGTTCATCCACCGGAGTGAATGCCAGTACTCTGCGACGGAGTCTCTCTCCCACCACGAATCCGACACCAAATTTGCGCTCCTTTATATGGCCGCTGTAGTAAATCTCACAAGGACCCACCTTCTTCCGTCCTTGTCCCGTCCATCGCAATTCTTGGACGGCAGTGATGTCAGCCTTTAACTTTATGAGGACATCAACCAGCTGGGCAGCGGCACCTTCCCAATTAAGGGACCGGACATTCCAGGTGCATGCCCTAAAATCGTAATCCTTAAAACATTTGCGGGGGTCGTCATCAAAAGGGGGGTCTCTCATCCGAGGCTTATGTTGCTTTTTCATTGGGTTGTTTTTTCATGTGGTGGGTTCCAAACCCTACGCACAACCGCATGGGATTCGCCTTCTCACTTTAGCTCGCCTCCAAACGGATGTTCGTTGGCTACCCAGGGGATACGTGGTCTAAGACCGGACGTCGTGAGCTGCTTGAACCATATGCACAAGAATCGTTTCTGGCCACTCCCAGGTGAATGGCAGTCAAAAACTTTCCTCACTTGCGTGAACTTCTACACATGGCCCCATCCCCCATGGTAGGAAGGTGTAGTCTTCTTTTAAACCTAAGCAAAAAGCCACATATGTACCAAATTTCAAGCAATTTGATCCATAAATAAGTTTTGTTTGAATAGGCCAGTCCAAAGCCCACTTCCCGGAGAGAATCTAAACAAAAAATCACCTAAGTACAGTTCGCGGAAAGAAGTCTAGTCTTCCCGTTAATCTAAGCAAAAGGCCACATATGTACCAAATTTCAAGCAATTCTATCCACAAATAAGTTTTGTTTGAATAGGACAGTTTTCGGTCCATTCCCCGTAGAAAGTGTGGTCTTCATTTTAATCTAAGCAAATAACCACCTATGTACAGTTCCCGGAGAGAAGTCTAGTCTTCCCGTTAATCTAAGCAAAAAGCCACCTACATATGTACCAAATTTCAAGCAGTTATATCCATAAATAAGTTCTGGTTCAATAGCTCAGTCCAAAGTCCACTTCCCGGAGAGAAGTGTAGCCTTCATTTTAACTTAAGCAAAAAACCACCTTTGAACAGTTCCCGGAGTGAAGTATAGTCTTCCCGTTAATCTAAGCAAATAGCTACCTATATACCAAGTTTCAAGCAATTCGTTCCATAAATAAGTTTTGTCTGAATAGGTCAGTCCGAAGTCCACTTCCCGGAGAGAATCTAAGCAAAAATTCACCTATGTACAGTTCCCTATGTACCGAATTTCAAGCAATAAAAACCACCTTCGTACAGTTCCCGGAGAGAAGTGTAATCTAACTGTAATTTTAGCAAAAAGCCACATATGTACCAAATTTCAAGCAGTTATATCCATAAATAAGTTCTGGTTCAATAGCTCAGTCCAAAGTCCACTTCCCGGAGAGAAGTGTAGTCTTCATTTTAACTTAAGCAAAAAACCACCTTTGCACAGTTCCCGGAGTGAAGTATAGTCTTCCCGTTAATCTAAGCAAATAGCTACCTATGTACCGAGTTTCAAGTAATTCGATCCACAAATAAGTTTTAATTCATTTCCCGTAGAAGGTGTAGTCTTCTATTTAATCTAAGCAAAAAGCCACCAATGCATCAAATTTCAAGCGATTCGATCCATAAATAAGTTTTGTTTGAATAGGCCAGTTCAAAACCCACTTCCCGGAGAGAAGTGTAGTCTTCTTTTTAACTTAACCAAAAAACCACCTTCGTACAGTTCCCGGAGAGAAGTGTAATCTAACTGTTATTTTAGCAAAAAGCCACATATGTACCAAATTCCAAGCAATTCTATCCACAAATAAGTTTTGTTTGAATAGGCCAGTTTTCGGTCCATTCCCCGTAGAAAGTGTGGTCTTCATTTTAATCTAAGCAAATAACCACCTATGTACAGTTCCCGTTAATCTAAGCAAAAAGCCACCTACATATGTACCAAATTTCAAATGAAGAAGTCTTCCTTTTAACTTAAGCAAAGAATCACCTTTGCACAGTTCCCGGAGAGAAGTGTAGTCTTCCCTTTAATCTAAGCAAAAAGCCACATATGTACCAAATTTCAAGCAATTCGATCCAAAAATAAGTTTTGTTTGAATAGGCCAGTTTTCGGTCCATTCCCCGTAGGAAGTGTGGTCTTCATTTTAATCTAAGCAAATAACCACCAATAAACAGTTCCCGGAGAGAAGTCTAGTCTTCCCGTTAATCTTAGCAAAAAGCCACCTACATATGTACCAAATTTCAAGCGATTCGATCCATAAAAAAGTTTTGTTTGAGTTATCTGTCCTCCGTCCACTTACAGAAGAAAAGTGCAGTCTTTCTGTTATTTCAGCAAAAAGCCACATATGTACCAAATTTCAAGCAGTTATATCCATAAATAAGTTTTGGTTGAATAGCTCACTCCAAAGTCCACTTCCCGGAGAGAAGTGTAGTCTTCTTTTTAACTTAAGCAGAAAACCACCTTTGCACAGTTCCCGGAGAGAAGTATAGTCTTCCCGTTAAGCTAAGCAAAAAGCCACCTACATATGTACCAAATTTCAAGCAATTCGACCCATAAATAAGTTTTGTCTGAATAGGTCAGTCCAAAGTCCACTTCCCGGAGAGAATCTAAGCAAAAATTCACCTATGTACAGTTCCCTATGTACCGAATTTCAAGCAATTATATCCATAAATACGTTTTGGTTGAATAGGTCGGTACAAAGTCCACTTCCCGGAGAGAAGAGTAGTCTTCCTTTTAACTTAAGCAAAAAACCACCTTTGCACAGTTCCCGGAGAGAAGTGTAGTCTTCCCTTTAATCTAAGCAAAAAGCCACATATGTACCAAATTTCAAGCACTTCGATCCATAAATAAGTTTTTTCTGAATAGGTCAGTCCAAAGTCCCCTCCCGGAGAGATTCTAAGTAAAAAATCAGCTATGTACAGTTGGCGGAGAGAAGTCTAGTCTTCCCAATAATCTAAGCAAAAGGCCACCTATGTACCGAGTTTCAAGTAATTCGATCCACAAATAAGTTTTGTTTGAATAGGCCAGTTCTCGGTTCATTTCCCGTAGAAGGTGTAGTCTTCTTTTTAACCTAAGCAAAAAGCCACCTATGTACCAAATTTCAGGCGTTTCGATCCATAAAAAAGTTTTGTTTGAATTATCTGTCCTCCGTCCACTTACAGGAGAAAAGTGCAGTCTTTCTGTTGTTTCAGCAAAAAGCCACATATGTACCAAATTTCAAGCAATTTGATCCATAAATAAGTTTTGTTTGAGTAGGCCAGTTCAAAATCCACTTCCCGGAGAGAAGTGTAGTCTTCTTTTTAACTTAACCAAAAAACCACTTTCGTACAGTTCCCGGAGAGAAGTGTAATCTAACTGTTATTTTAGCAAAAAGCCACATATGTACCAAATTTCAAGCAATTCTATCCACAAATAAGTTTTGTTTGAATAGGCCAGTTTTCGGTCCATTCCCCGTAGAAAGTGTGGTCTTCATTTTAATCTAAGCAAATAACCACCTATGTACAGTTCCCGGGGAGAAGTCTAGTCTTCCCGTTAAACTAAGCAAAAAGCCACCTACATATGTACCAAATTTCAAGCAGTTATATCCATAAATAAGTTCTGGTTGAATAGCTCAGTCCAAAGTCCACTTCCCGGAGAGAAGTGCAGTCTTCTTTTTTACTTAAGCAAAAAACCACCTTTGCACAGTTCCCGGAGAGAAGTATAGTCTTCCCGTTAATCTAAGCAAAAAGCTACCTATATACCAAATTTCAAGCAATTCGATCATTAAATAAGTTTTGTCTGAATAGGTCAGTCCAAAGTCCACTTCCCGGAGAGAATCTAAGCAAAAATTCACCTATGTACAGTTCCCTATGTACCGAATTTCTAGCAATTATATCCATAAATACGTTTTGGTTGAATAGGTCAGTCCAAAGTCCACTTCCCGGAAAGATGTGTAGTCTTCCTTTTAACTTAAGGGGTTACATACGTCCAGAATTTTCAAAAAATCGATTTTTTTTTTATAGGTTATTATTCTCTATAGTTTTAGGCGTATTTCTGTGAAAGTCGATTGTAAAAATTCCCCATAAATACAAAGTTATGGTAGAAAATCAGACCACCCGACGAGAGTTTAATGCACACAGGTAGCTGTCCGAGCGAAATGCACATGAAAGTTTAAACGCGTTTTTCTCGAAACAACTTTTCCCGGCACGGTCTGCATGATAACTCATACAGTTTTTAACATTTTTTGATGCGATTTTTTTTAAAATATTTTCGTATTTTCGATATTTTTATTAAAAAATTTTATGAACATAATTAAAGTGTTACATTTATGACGTAAAACGCATACTTTTTTTCTAAATTCCGTAAATTGGAAAATTTTTCGAAATTAAAAAATTCGGCTCGACAGACTATAACTACAACTTCATTTTACAAGAATTTTTTTTATTTTTACAGATCCATCAACATTCCAAGGATAAATGATGCAGACCGTGGAGCAACTTTTTTTTCATTGTACTTTGGGTCACGTGATATTTTATGTACTAATTTTTGTAAAGAAAAATTAAAATACATTTTTTTATAAACTTTAAGTACCAATAAACATTGTATAACATTTCTTTATATTTATATCTATTGTTATCCCTTCTGAAAACAGTTTTTGTTTTAGCGCATTTTTGGTGCTGCTGGACGTATGTAACCCCTTAAGCAAAAAACCACCTTTGCACAGTTCCCGGAGAGAAGTGTAGTCTTCCCTTTAATCTAAGCAAAAAGCCACATATGTACCAAATTTCAAGCAATTCGATCCATAAATAAGTTTTGTCTGAATAGGTCAGTCCAAAGTCCCCTCCCGGAGAGAATCTAAGCAAACAAACAGCTATGTACAGTTTGCGGAGAAAAGTTTAGTCTTCCCAATAATCTAAGCAAAAGGCCACCTATGTACCGAGTTTCAAGTAATTCGATCTACAAATAAGTTTTGGTTCATTTCCCGTAGAAGGTGTAGTCTTCTTTTTAATCTAAGCAAAAAGCCACCTATGTACCAAATTTCAAGCGATTCGATCCATAAAAAAGTTTTGTTTGAATTATCTGTCCTCCGTCCACTTACAGGAGAAAAGTGCAGTCCTTCTGTTATTTCAGCAAAAAGCCACATATGTACCAAATTTCAAGCAATTCGATCCATAAATAAGTTTTGTCTGAATAGGTCAGTCCAAAGTCCCCTCCCGGAGAGAATCTAAGCAAACAAACAGCTATGTACAGTTCGCGGAGAGAAGTCTAGTCTTCCCGTTAATCTAAGCAAAAGGCCACCTATGCACAAAATTTCAAGCGATTCGATCCATAAATAAGTTTTGTTTGAATAGGCCAGTTCAAAACCCACTTCCCGGAGAGAAGTGTAGTCTTCTTTTTAACTTAACCAAAAAACAACTTCGCACAGTTCCCGGAGAGAAGTGTAATCTAACTGTTATTTTAGCAAAATGCCACATATGTACCAAATTTCAAGCAATTCTATCCACAAATAAGTTTTGTTTGAATAGGACAGTTTTCGGTCCATTCCCCGTAGAAAGTGTGGTCTTCATTTTAATCTAAGCAAATAACCACCTATGTACAGTTCCCGGAGAGAAGTCTAGTCTTCCCGTTAATCTAAGCAAAAAGCCACCTACATATGTACCAAATTTCAAGCAGTTATATCCATAAATAAGTTCTGGTTCAATAGCTCAGTCCAAAGTCCACTTCCCGGAGAGAAGTGTAGCCTTCATTTTAACTTAAGCAAAAAACCACCTTTGAACAGTTCCCGGAGTGAAGTATAGTCTTCCCGTTAATCTAAGCAAATAGCTACCTATATACCAAGTTTCAAGCAATTCGTTCCATAAATAAGTTTTGTCTGAATAGGTCAGTCCGAAGTCCACTTCCCGGAGAGAATCTAAGCAAAAATTCACCTATGTACAGTTCCCTATGTACCGAATTTCAAGCAATAAAAACCACCTTCGTACAGTTCCCGGAGAGAAGTGTAATCTAACTGTAATTTTAGCAAAAAGCCACATATGTACCAAATTTCAAGCAGTTATATCCATAAATAAGTTCTGGTTCAATAGCTCAGTCCAAAGTCCACTTCCCGGAGAGAAGTGTAGTCTTCATTTTAACTTAAGCAAAAAACCACCTTTGCACAGTTCCCGGAGTGAAGTATAGTCTTCCCGTTAATCTAAGCAAATAGCTACCTATGTACCGAGTTTCAAGTAATTCGATCCACAAATAAGTTTTAATTCATTTCCCGTAGAAGGTGTAGTCTTCTATTTAATCTAAGCAAAAAGCCACCTATGTACCAAATTTCAAGCGATTCGATCCATAAAAAAGTTTTGTTTGAATTATCTGTCCTCCGTCCACTTACAGGAGAAAAGTGCAGTCGTTCCATAAATAAGTTTTGTCGGAATAGGTCAGTCCGAAGTCCACTTCCCGGAGAGAATCTAAGCAAAAATTCACCTATGTACAGTTCCCTATGTACCGAATTTCAAGCAATTATAACCATAAATACGTTTTGGTTGAATAGGTCAGTCCAAAGTCCACTTCCCGGAAAGGAGTGTAGTCTTCTTTTTAACTTAAGCAAAAAACCAGCTATGAACAGTTCGCGGAGAGAAGTCTAGTCTTCCCAATAATCTAAGCAAAAGGCCACCTATGTACCGAGTTTCAAGTAATTCGATCCACAAATAAGTTTTAATTCATTTCCCGTAGAAGGTGTAGTCTTCTTTTTAATCTAAGCAAAAAGCCACCTATGTACCAAATTTCAAGCGATTCGATCCATAAAAAAGTTTTGTTTGAATTATCTGTCCTCCGTCCACTTACAGGAGAAAAGTGCAGTCTTTCTGTTATTTCAGCAAAAAGCCACATATGTACTGTATACAACGGCGCCTCGTGAGATTGGAGCGCACCGATGTATATTTAATGAATATAAAATTAGACCAATGGAAAATAAAAGATTAGTTTTTCTGTTGATATTGATTGTGCACTTAATCTTTTATTTATTGAAATATGGGTTTTACCTGTACAATAGTGTGTGGTGGATGAGGGTGATGGCTGGTGATTCGCTGATGGTTCGCTGGTTAGGACACGTCCGTTCAGTGGTGATGATGATATCGCATTACCGTATAAGAAGAATAAGTTCTTACCGTTTGCCATAAATTTGGTAAACGGTTCATAATAATATTTAAGAAAGATTTTCATTGGAAGTATTAGGGTGGTACATAACGAGTGGTAATTTAGGCTTTTTGCCTAAACATGCCGGCCCCCTTGCGGTAAGCAAGACCTGGTTAAGAGGCGAACCCAACCATCACTCCCATTTACAATTTATAGGGTTTTCTAAAAAAAGAAGATTGACTTAGAAACATCCATCAGCCTGTAATAAAAGGTACCTGGAATTAAAAGGTTAATAAAAACGTACGTGGTCTCAATTTCATTTGTGCTTTATTTAAATTCATGTGTGTATGTGTATGGTATGTATGTTTGATTGACTTATTATAACTTATAGGTAAAAATCATGCCTTGCACGTTCCGGATAGGGCCCATCCGAAGATGGTGCTTTGAGCCACAAGTGGCCCAAAGGACGTGGGCAAGGTCCCTGGCAGCATTATCTCTGCGTACAGATCTGCACCTAGTACAATCCGCACTGGCGCTGACCGGTCAAAATGTGGATCCGCCAACCTCATGTGGATATACGCATTTGCCACTTCGGGGTCCAAGTTATTGCTAGGGCAGACGCGGTGTAAATTATTTATCGCGACGGCATGTGTGGTCAGACGCTTTCTTGTACCATGTTTGCCACGGATGCATAACAAGCAACCCCTCCGATTCGCGACGTACACTTCTGGGAGCCTTAGTTCGCACGTGAAGTCCTTGGCGATTAGTGTCGTAGGCACGCAGACGTCTATTAACGCCCTGATTAAGTGAAGGCGACCACCTGACTCCACCTTTATGACGACGGTTGGTGCTACTGACATCATTGGCCGTAGAGCTTGCCCCAGAAGTGTGCGATCACTGAGGTTCCCACTTCGAAATTGACTTGGTAGCTGGCGAGGCCTGGTCTCCAGTCTACGGTCGTTGGTCGAGCGTGATGAAGTCCGCTGTCGGAAAGTCCTAGTTTCCGATCTGCGGCTTACATTTCGGGGTGGTCGGAAAGTCCGAGTTTCCGATCCTGTAGCCGGTTGCCTTTCGTGTTGCAGAGAGGGTCGGAAAGTCCGAGTTTCCACTCCTCTCCCTGAGGTTGGGCGGAAAGGCCTTGTTTCCGCTCCTACAGTTTCGCCTGCCTCTACTGACAGTTGATTCGTAGACCGCGAGTCATGGTCAGAATTACTCGCATTTATGGAAATGGCGTCGGATCGTTCTTCGTCTTCTACTTGTTCTGCCCATGATCTTGCAGACGGTCGCTTCTTCGGTTTTGATTTCGGCTCTTCGCCTATGTGGAGGGTGGTATAATGGCGCTCATTACACCTTCGGCACCTAAACTGACTCGTGCAGTTAACTTCCCGATGAGACACGGAGAGGCAGTTTGCACAAAAGCCCCCCAGTAATGCCTCACGAAGCCTCTCTTCTGGGGTCTTGGACCGGAAAACCGGGCACAGTCGAATGGGGTGCTTTCCTTCGCACAGACGGCACGCATTTGTATAGCGATGTCCTTGTCGCTCTGCCTTTTTCAACATTTGACTATAGCGAGTCATTTTCCTACTGAAATATGGTAAATTAAAGTACATGGTTTTATTATGTTTTTCTTTCAAATATAATGTTGGGTGGCGAGAATTACTGCAAAAATATGTTTGTAATGTGGTAGGGGCTTAAGTGACGGATTGTTTGTGGTTCTTGCTTTAGATCAGTATGACCAGCTTAAAAAATCCGTCAGCTGATTTGCATTTCACACAAGATATGCCACTTGGTGTTTTAGGTAACTTAGCCCGGACACGAACCATTCGAAGTTGTTTAGGGCTGATGCACACTCAATGCCAAGACGAATATTACATTGACAAATTGAGTTGAACGTGCATATACTACACATTATTAGATATTAACTGAGTTTATGTTCCTCCGCCCCGAAAAAAATAGAGTATTAGCAGCGAACATTTCTATGTTCAATTCATTTTTAGCGTGTAACTTATTATTTTTTTTTTTTTTGATTTTAATCATTAGAAATAAATAATTAAGTTTATACCCTATCAAGTAAAATTTCGTACTTTTGAAGAAGTTGCAGCGATTTCTTTGTTTTCTTCACTTTGATTTGTATTAATTTTAAGAGTGTTTAGTTAAAAGTGCGCTTTATATTATATGGTGTTCTTTATAACGCCTTCATATCTATATTTTTATGTGTATGTATATTGTTTCATGTATTCAGGCATTTTTAAACAACACATCAATATTCTTTGAAAAAAAAAACTTTAAAAATAAGAATTGTGTGTACAGAGCAATAAAATGGTATAAAAATTCTAAGAAAAAAAAAACAAAAAAAAACGTTAGGCTGGCAACATCATTAAAACTTTTTGGAGACTTATTGTGAATGGATATTCGCCTGATATTTGAGGCAGCGGCGCAGCAGAGATTTCCTGCGCAGAAGCGCCACGAGGATCAATGTTTGAATTTGGTAAGTGAGTATTTTAAAATATTTTTATATATTTATTTTTTCTATTTTAGGTACGGTGGCGTAATAACAAATTATGCATAGGAATAAAGTTAAGGATACGCCATGAATTCGGCAACGAAAGTTGGCGAAATATTTACGGCCGCTGGACAAGCGTTTAGTCGATTGGGTGATTTAACAATGCAATTGCATCCGAATTCGGAATCACCATCGGGCAAATGGACCGATGAGGAGATAAACATGTTACATTCATCCATAATTCGTTTCTCGGATGATCGGAATAAAATAAGCTTAAGCATTAAAAATCGAACAGTTTCCCAAATACGCCATTCGCTTAAGAAGAAGGCTTTCGAAGATGCAGGCATACCAGCGAAGCAGGTGCCGGTACAACAAGTGCAACATGTCATACAAACAGTGCAACAAGTGCCCACACAACAAACACATGTTGTCAAGCAACAAACAATACAATTAAATACAATACCACAACAGCAGCACCAAAATGTAAATGTTATAACACAACACAACAACAGCAGACTCCACCACAGCAGCAGCAGCAGCCACATCAGCATCATCATCAAGCACAAGTACACCAGACGCAGTCAAACACACCGCAAACAGTTCACATACAGCCCGTGCAACGTATACTACCGGTGCAAGCAACACAGGTGTCTCACCAGCAACAGCATACGCAACCAACACTCTCTGTACCGCAATCGTTGCAAACATCACCACAACAAATTATCATACGAGGCGCGCGCTTCACCGCCAATACGTTCACCACAACCAACGCCGTCACCGCGTTCAGCGCCATCACCTCGAGGTGGTGGCCCATCAGCATCGCCATCAAGCACAACCGTCACCCCATCATGTAATGAGCCATTCACTAGCTCCAGGCCCACCACACGACGGTGGGCTACACAACCATGTTGGCGGTATGCATGCACCACATCAATCACCATTGCCAGGTGGTGTTTCACAAGATGTAGGTGTTGGTGGTGTTGTCCTAGCCATAACTGTTGCCGATGCATCTGACCAGCTGACCAAGTTTGTGGAACAACTCTAGTGCAGCAATTAGCAGCTACAAACATCTCCAAGTCCGTTCACCAGCAATAGCAACAAGATGTACCCACGTTATTACTGAGATATAACGTAATTGTGCAAATGTACAGGTTTTTTGATCATATTTATTATTTCTAACTTTGTTAAATTTTTTTTATTTATATATGTTTAGTTTTTGTGAAATCACAATTGAGGTTTATGATTTTCAAATCTATTTCCAAAAATTCGAATTAGTATTTAATTGTTTCTTTGAATTATACCTATAGTTATGAATAGTGTGTAGTTTTTTTATAAAGTTATCATCAAACGTTCCATTGCGACCTTGTCACTCTTTACATTCAAGAATGAATAACTACTTGCTGAGCGATGCGTTAGATGCATACACGTAGTACTCAAGCTAGACAAAATCGATCAAAGAATCAGTATAAGATGTCACCAGTAAGGTTGGAGGCATATGAAATCTTATGTTTGACAAACAATTAATACATGCATTGTATTTAACTAAGGTGATTTTTAAGGTTTTGACGAGATTTTCCAACTCTTCAGTTCTTATTACACAAAAAATTAAAGTGAAAGCTTAAGAATACAATTTTGATTTCCGATACCGCCTTTAAAACACTATTTTGTAATTGTAATGGAAGCTAATAATAGATTAATATTTCGAAGTTAATCGCATTGAATCGGGATTGAAGAATTATAGGAGTTTCTGTTTAATTGTTTACTCTCGTTATAAAGTAATACTGAAAACACTTCGCAACATGCACATGCACATATTTATAAAGAAATCTATAAATTTTATGCATATTATAAAAATTTTACTATAGATCATAGTTGTATGTAAAGTTAATATAAGACGAAAAATTTTATTTTTATCACTTTGATAATGGTAAATGAATAAATCTGAAATCAAAACAGAAAACACTTTGTATGAAGAGGAATTCAAATCAAATATTAAATGCGTTGTAAATATGTATATTTTCAATAACTAATATATTATAAAATCTCAAATTAGTAAAATATTAAAAAATAGTTTGCCAACAAATTGCTATGTGTATACCTTCAGAAATTTATATTTTTATTATTCAGCAAATTAGTGGTTGTTTACACAGCACGTAAACATACAAACGGTCTCAGAAATGAGCTAGCCAGTTAAAAAATGTTAAACCCAGGCAAAGTGTAACTATTTTACAACAACTTCTGTGTGTGCACAGCAAGATAATTTCATACCACTCTCGTTTTTTTTTTTACTTAATCTTAATTTGGTTAACAAGATTATCCGTATATTTTTTTTTTTTTTTCGACAATTAGTAAAAATATTAAATGTGCCTTTTCAGTATTTATTCTGGGTGTGGGTGGTAATCAAGTAGGTGGAAATCCTTTGAGACAAATGCAACACCACCAACATCTACAACAGTTATTGCAACAAGCAGCAGCAGCAGCAGCTTCATCATCATATTACTCCAACTTTGTGGCAGCAACAGCAATATAAAAGAACTTTAACGTCACCAACAACAACTATGATGCTGATAACACTTGTTTTAGCGACTTACAGCAACAACTGGTTGCCAACCAAGCAGGAGTTTAAGTGAGTTAGCTTTAAATTCAGTTTTAACATTTATTTCTGTATATATAATATATTACTTGTATGAATAGGATATGGTTTGTGTGACTTTATGTTTTAGTAGCAGTATTGTTTCGACTTTTCTTCTTTTTATAGTTGTATAGTTGTGTTATGCATACAAATTTACATAAAGGGTGGTTAAATTGTAAGGGCCGATGTTGAATGTAAACCACACCTAAACGCCAAGTTTTTTTCCGAATTTAATTTGACATTTCTCTATTTCAGACTTACTCAATTTGAACCATGGAGAGATACACAATCCAACAACGTGTTAAAGTTATCCAGACTTATTATGAAAATGGGCATTCAAATCAAAATGCATATCGTGCACTTCGTGATTTTTTGGTCAATTTGATCGTCCAAATGTGCGTACAATCGCAAAAATCGTGGAAAAATTCGAGCAAACCGGGTCTGTAGAAGATGTGAGAACACCAGTGCATGCTTACAAGGTGCAATTGGCCCAAGAACTAAAGCCTCTTGACCATTCCAAACGTCGTGAATGGGCAGAATGGTTCCAAGAAATGGCAACAGTGGATGATCAATTTTCGAAGAAAATCATCTTCAGTGATGAGGCACATTTTCACCTCAGTGGATTCGTCAATAAACAGAATTGCCGCATTTGGGCGAATGAGAATCCAAGAGTGATTGTCGAAAAACCAATGCACCCACAAAGAGTGACTGTTTGGTGCGGTTTATGGGCTGGCGGCATCATCGGGCCGTATTTTTTCCAAAATGAGGCCGGTCAGGCAGTTACTGTGAATGGTGTTCGCTATCGTGAGATGATAACGAATTTTTTATGGCCACAATTGGAAGATATGGATGTGGACGATATGTGGTTTCAGCAGGACGGTGCCACTTGCCACACAGCTAACGAAACAATGGCTCTTTTGCGCAACAAATTCAATGGCCGTGTTATCTCACGTAATGGCGATGTCAATTGGCTCCCAAGATCATGTGATTTGACACCGTTGGACTTTTTTCTCTGGGGTTATTTGAAAGAAAAGGTGTACGCCGATAAGCCAGCAACAATTCAAGAGCTAAAGGATGAGATAATTCGGCACATTAACGGCATAGAAACACCATTATGCCTCAGCGTCATCGAAAATTTGGACCATCGTATGGAGGTGTGCCGCCGAGGTCGCGGCGCTCATTTGGCCGATATTTTGTTACATACATAATTGAGTAATACCAATATATCATAATAAAATAAAATTTCAATAATTTCCTAAATAGTTTGTGTTTTATTCAAAATCAACATCGGCGCTTGAAATTTAACCACCCTTTATAAGTTTTTTTTTTTTTTTTTTTTAAATTTAAAACCAATTTTTTCGTTATTTGCGAGATAGGACTTCATCGACACAGAATATTTAAATATTTGGAATGAATGAATGGTATTAGAATAAATATCCGTATCTGTGGTTATGATTGCTGTTGTTGTTGTTGTAGGGGCACTTGCAAAACCTTCCTTTGTAACCGAAGAGGGAAGGGACATTTGTTTCAAATGTTGTAGCGTTGTTAGTCATTAATTGCGTTTAATTTGAAAATATATTCTAAATGCAATTTCGTTGCAGTCGAGTGCCCTCAGAATTTATTTATTTATTTATATATATGTATGTTTACATATGTAAACATAGTTACATAACGATGTATGTTTGCATATATGAATGTATGCATGTAATACATTTGCTTATTTATATGGAAACAAAGACACAGCTGTGCACACAGTTGGTATTTGTTTACAATAATTTGGTAATTGTACAAACATGTGGATATGTATGCATGGCTCTATGTTTACATATATTTGCATGTATACGAGTGTATGTAAATATGTATGTTAGACTGGTTTTGTTTCCGGAATTTCCGTCGTAGGGGGAAGTAGGACAAATTTCGCGATTGGTCTCGTAGTTTAAGATTGGGTTGAGGGGGTTTTTTTTTTGAATTATTGTGGTTTGATTTGTGTTAGGAATTTTCAGTTAGGCTTTTGAGTGGGTGTAGGTGTGATAGTACTATTTTCTGAGTTTTCCTTGTTTGCCGGTAGAAGGACTAATTTGACAAGGGGTCTTGTCACCTGTCCTTTTTCGGTCCTAATATCCACTACTCGTACTCGGTTGTCTGAACCTGGGTGAAGTTGTAGAATTCTTCCCAGACGCCATTCGTTAGGTGGAAGGTTATCTTCCTTGATAACCACTAAATCTCCTTCTTTAATGTTTGGCTGTGAATGTTTCCATTTGATGCGTTTCTGCATCTCTATTAAATATTCATTTTTCCACCTTCTGCAAAACGAGTGGTGTAGAGCCTTTCGTTTCTGCCACCTGTTAATAACAGATGCAGGATTTTCGTTGGCATCAGGCTCTGGTGGAGCTAATAAATGTCCACCGACCAGAAAATGACCTGGAGTCAATGGTTCCAGGTCTGTTGCGTCGTTTGAAGAAGGACAAAGTGGTCGCGAGTTGAGACTTGACTCAACTCGGCATAATAATGTACTTAGTTCTTCAAACGTATATTTATAACCTGATGCTATTTTTTTGAAATGAGTTTTGAAACTTTTTACTCCAGCTTCCCACAGTCCTCCCATATGAGGAGCTGACGCTGGATTAAAATGCCAAGTTAAGGCTTGGAAAGCATCTGCCATAAAGGCCTTGAATTCGGATCTTAATGATCTTGAGGCTCCTACAAAGTTGGTGCCATTATCAGAATGGACGTTTTTTGGACACCCTCACCTAGCGACGAACCTGGCAAATGCTGCCAAAAAGGATTGAGTGCTCAAGTCGCTAGTTGCTTCCAAATGGATGGCTTTGGTAGAGAAGCATACAAACAAGCACACATAACCCTTGGACATTCGGCAACCTTTGCCGCTATAACTTTTGATTTCAAAAGGACCTGTAAAATCCACACCAGTGTTGGTAAAGGCTCGTGAAAACGTGCTACGTTCTTGGGGAAGGTTTCCCATAAGTTGGATTTGCAGTCGTTTTTTATGAATTGTGCAAACTTTACAATTGTAAATAATGGATCGGATCATGTTCTTCACTCGTGGAATCCAAAACTGTGTTCGGATGAGGCGTAAACTCAACTAGTTTTCTCCATGTAAGGAGATTTCATGGATGAATTGGACAATCAGACGGGACAATCTGCAATTGTAGGATAATATTATTGGATGACGTTCGCTATACGAGAGATCGCGGGATGCGCTTAGGCGACCACCAACACTCATAACATTGCAGCTATCTAAGAAGGGGTGTAAAGAGAGTAACTCACTTTTGGAATCTAGTCGATTTTTTGACATTATTCTATCGTATTCCGCGTTATAATATTGCTTTTGACTTAGTTTTACTAAGCACAATGTCGTTGCTTTAATTTCATCACCTGAAATTAGACAAGACTTAGCTCTGAAAAAAGCTTTTGTTTTTGGGTGGGTTCTTTGAATGAATCTCATGACGTATGATAGAACTCTCAAAGCCCGCGGTAACATTGAAAAACGATCAAGAATATCGAAATTGTTTCCTGTTGTAATTGCGTGTGCATGAACTCTTTTTTCTTCTTCTGTGGTGGTGCATCGTATTTCCTGTTTAGGCCATTTAGAGGGATCTCCTTCAAGCCATGTAGGTTCTTTCCACCACAGGCTATTAGTGATTAATTCGGATGCTGAAAGTCCTCTGCTTGCTAAATCTGCTGGGTTAGTTGCTGAATTGACATGATGCCAGTTCTCATTTCTCACCTTTTCAACAATCTTAGTGACTGTATGTGCGACGAAAGTTGACCATGAGCACGGAGGCTTCCGTATTCATGCCAGCACAATGGTTGAATCCGTCTATAAATGTATTTTGGTATCAGCTAAGCTCAGGTTTTCCATTAACGATTCTATGAGCTTCGCTAGCAATACTGCCTCGCAAAGTTCAAGACGTGGTAAGGATATTGTCTTGACTGGAGCTACTTTGGTTTTTGCGAGAAGCAGGTTAACTGTAACAGCATCCTTTTTCTGTACGCGCATGTAGATTGTTGCTGCGTAAGCCTTTTCTGAGGCGTCACAAAACCCGTGGATTTCGACGTGGTCCTTTGGTGTGTAGAATACCCATCTTGGTATTCGGACATTGTCAACTTCGTGGTAGTCTTCACGAAATGCGTTCCAACTATCTAATATGGATGAAGATACCACTTCATCCCAGTCGGTGCCTTCTAGCCAAATGCGTTGCATAATAACTTTGGCTACAATTATTATTGGCGCTAACCATCCAAGCGGATCAAAAAGTTTAGCTATTTCGGAAAGTATCGCTCTTTTTGTTATCATGTCGTCAACTTTAATTGATTTTATCGTAAAATAAAAATAATCAGAACGGGCATTCCATCGAATACCCAATGCCTTCACCGTACTCGTATCTTCAAATTCCAAGAAGCCTTTATTTAGAAGATGGTTTTTAGGAATGTCTTTTATGATCTGATCGCAGTTAGCAGTCCATTTGCGTAATGGAAAACCAGCTGACTGAAGTGCCTGAGAGATCTCATGCTTTGCTTTGATGGCATCTTCAATGCTGTGTCCTCCAGCCAAAACGTCA
Source organism: Ceratitis rosa (assembly GCA_037013455.1). Taxonomy (NCBI): domain Eukaryota; kingdom Metazoa; phylum Arthropoda; class Insecta; order Diptera; family Tephritidae; genus Ceratitis; species Ceratitis rosa. The sequence continues at coordinate 85,492 of JAWMAG010000097.1, read as the reverse complement.
TCCACGTACATACATTGTCGCAGTATGTTTGCTGCCATAGGGTAGGTTGTTTCGACGTCGTCAGCCAGTCGAAGTAATGTCCTTATTGCGAGATAAGGAGCACAATTCACCCCGAATGTTACAGTCTTCAATTCATAAAGACTGATTGGGTTATTAGGATTCGTTCGGTGTACTATTCGTTGATATTTCGTATGATTCGAATTTACTAAAATTTGGCGGTACATTTTTTCAATATCCGTATTAAATACATATTTAAATAATCTCCACCGTAGAATGAGTATAGTCAAATCTGACTGTAAAACTGGCCCTGAATGAAGCACGTCATTCAGACTCGTACCATTCGATGTCCGACTGGATGCATTAAAAACTACCCGGACCTTTGTTGACGTACTGTCCTCCTTTATTACAGCATGATGCGGAAGGAAATAATTGTCAGAGGAGTCAGCAGGTATGATGGTTGAGATCCTTGACATATGTCCAAGAGTTTCATACTCGGATAAAACTCTGTGGTATTCCGTTTGTAGAATTGGATTTTTCCTTAGACGTGTCTCATTCCGGAAGAATTGAGAGCATGCAATCTTTAAGGATGGTCCCAATTGAATTTGACCAGGATATTCCATTTTGAATGGGAGGGAAACGATGTATTTTCCCTCATTGTTTCGCGTTGTAGTGCGTTGGTAGAGATCCTCGCATAGTTGTTCCTCTTCGTTAAGAGTCTTTCTTTTTGGGATGTCTTCTAGCTCCCAGAAAGCTGTAAGTTGCTTCTCCATAGTAACTACGTTGTAATATGAGACTTTATTGGTGGTCGACGGAACAGTGCCTGGACTGCCCGTCAGTATCCAGCCGAATACAGTCTCTTGTGCTAAGAGAGTGCTAAGGACATTTTTTCTAATGCCGCTTAGCAGAATTTGGGGATAAAGGTCTCCACCCAAGACAAGATCGATTTGTTCGTTGGCAAAGAACCGTTTATCCGCCAGAACTAGATCAGGAAATGCTTGCGCTGTCGTTGCGCTGATTTGGCAGGAAGGAAGATTTCCTGTTAGTCGTGGTAATATTAGAAGATTGGCGCTAATATGGAATAATGGATTAATGGGTGAACGAAGTTGAACGAAACAAGCTTCTTTCACCTGTGCCGTAATAGAATTACTTATACCGGAAACTTGAGCACACATTTTCCTTGATTCTAAATTAAGTTTCCGTTTGAGTGATTCCGTAATAAATGAGCATTCCGAGCCCGAATCAATTAACGCACGTGCAGAAAAATCTGTGCCTTCTACATGTAAGAGAACTCGAGCTGTTCCTAGCAAAACTCCTGAGTTCGCCTGTGCATGGCAGGATTGCACGTTATTAGATTTTCGTAGGTTTTGGTTCTGACGCGCTTGTGCGGATGTAGATGGCGTATTATCATCGGTGACTTGTGGCCTCGACTCTGTTGTACGCTTATGCATAGGTTGTATATGCAGAAGCGTATGATGCCGCAAGTTACAAATAGCACATTTGTAAATACTTGAGCATTTGGCTATGATATGTTTTTCGGACAAACAGTTGATACATACTTGGTGGCGTTTAGCTACCTCCAATCGTTCCATTGGAGTTAATTTTTTGAAGTTGTAGCAATTACGAATTTTATGTTCGCTAGTATTGCATATGGGGCAGAATGGTTTGGAGACACTCACTTGATATGAGCCAAGCCTTTTACGGGGTGTTTCCTGATTATGCCAATATTTATTGGCATGCGGCTTAAACGGCTGGGGGTTTTTTGCCTCGTTTTTTCCTGAGACTGCTTCAAGAGCTTGAAACCGGTTTGTCAGGAAGTCATCAAGCTCCTCCCAGGTTGGAATCTCAGTCCTGTCCTTTCTCAACTGTTCCCATAAGGCTAAACTCGCATCTGGTAGTTTAGTTGTACAGAAGTATGTCACTATCGACAACCAATCAATTTTATGATTTTTTAGGAATGATACGCAGTTATTTTTTTTTCTCTGCAATTGCTTCAGGGAATTGCAGTCCTCTTCTTTAACTGAAGGCAGGCTAAACAAAATCTTAAATTGTGCTTTAACTAATTGATACTTATTTTCATATCTATTGCAGAGGTTTCTCCAGGCAGTATCGAAGCCTTCATTTGTTAAAGAACAGTTTTGAACGATTTCTTTGGCTTCCCCGTCAGTTTTCGCCAGAAGATGGAATAATTTTTCTACGGGAGAAAGGCGCTTGTTGCGGATATAAATAGCCGTAAAAAGATCGCGGAATGTTGGCCACGATGAGTAGTCACCTCTGAATACCTCGGTATCACATGGAGGTAGTTGTATATTACACTCGCGTGATTGATTGTCTTCACTTTGTTCATCCGCTTTCTCCAACTTGTCGATTGAGTTGCTCATGGATTCCATGCAGCGATTATAAATTTGGTAACATCCTTTATATTTTTTCTTAATTGTAGATAAATCTTTGGCCGAAAATTGATCCGTAGACATTTGAAATTCGTCATACGAATGTTTGACCTTTTCCCAAAGCGCCCTAAATTCTTCTTGGTGAATTTTGAGGGAATATTTTGACATATCCACTGCAGATGTGCTGTTATAATCAGATTCGAACTCTGAAACTGCCTCGACTAGGCGAATGAAAATATCAATCTGTGACATTGCAAAAAAAAAAAAATATATCTATATCGTGATGTACTTGTATGAATGTACTTGCAGCAGATGCAATTGAATATTGTTGTAAACAAGTGATTTAATCTCAACGATTTGAGTGAATATTTTTCGTGAGTGTATAATAAAATATCACGCAGGTAAATTTCGGTGCCCCAGTAACGCAACGAATAAAATACTCCAAGAAAAAGTAATTTTGTTAAAATAATTTATTTAGAAATACGTGTGTATGTATGTAATGTGACTCGCCACCCAACAATGAAATATCTAAGAAGTGATGTGGTATATGTATATATATGTACGTGGCTTATATACCAACGCTCCAACAATATAAATGTGAATATAAAAATAATGTGTTTTGATATTAAAATTGTACACACCAAGTGGTTTAATGGACAATAAAGTGGCTCGTGAATAAGTGAATTGTGCCGATATAAGTGCGGTTATATTTTCCGTTAACAAGAAGCGGTGTAATATGGCAATAAATAAGTTGCAACAAAATGAAGATAATTATTTGTGATGAAAAATTGAAAGCTGGTATTTTGTCAACCGAGACTTTGCAAGTGAGAAAAAAACAATGAAATTATAACAGAAATGTTGCAAGCTAAAATTTTATTATCACACCAGCAAAACTGTGTTAACCTGTTTTTTGAATATATATGTGCGGTTAATGTATTCGTGTACGGCACAAAGAACGAATTAATTTGTTTGAAATATTCACAATGCCACTTTGTTTTATTGTCATAAAATTTTCTTTGATCACAAATAATCAAGAAAGCACAAATGAAAAAAAGCACCAACCACGTACCTTTTGATTTTTTTTATGTACACAACCGATGTATTGATGATGTGAATTGATTGTGGTTTTCGCAAATGGTGTGTGATTTTGGATTTTGCAGATTGTGGTTGCCTCCGCTTGCTACAGGTAGACTCCGTGAGTGCTTATTGTTGGTTGAAGACTCCGTGAATATACGTTTGAAGACTCTGTGAGTGCTTATTGTTGTTTGCAAACAGCTTGATGTGGTGTATGTATACTCCTTTAGTGCTGGTTCTGTACAATAGTGTAATACTTTAGATTGCCTATCCGGCTCGAAGGACCAATGCATACAACGGCGCCTCGTGAGATTGGAGCGCACCGATGTATATTTAATGAATATGAAATTAGACCAATGGAAAATAAAAGATTAGTTTTTCTGTTGATATTGGTTGTGCACTTAATCTTTTATTTATTGAAATATGGGTTTTACCTGTACAATAGTGTGTGGTGGATGAGGGTGATGGCTGGTGATTCGCTGATGGTTCGCTGGTTAGGACACGTCCGTTCAGTGGTGATGATGATATCGCAATACCGTATAAGAAGAATAAGTTCTTACCGTTTGCCATAAATTTGGTAAACGGTTCATGTTAATATTTAAGAAAGATTTTCATTGGAAGTATTAGGGTGGTACATAACGAGTGGTAATTTAGGCTTTTTGCCTAAACATGTACCAAATTTCAATCAATTTGATCCATAAATAAGTTTTGTTTGAATAGGCCAGTCCAAAGCCCACTTCCCGGAGAGAAGTGTAGTCTTCTTTTTAACTTAACCAAAAAACCACCTTCGTACAGTTCCCGGAGAGAAGTGTAATCTAACTGTAATTTTAGCAAAAAGCCACATATGTACCAAATTTCAAGCAGTTATATCGATAAATAAGTTTTGGTTGAATAGCTCAGTCCAAAGTCCACTTCCCGGAGATAAGTGTAGTCTTCTTTTTAACTTAAGCAAAAAACCACCTTTTCACAGTTCCCAGAGAGAAGTATAGTCTTCCCGTTAAGCTAAGCAAAAAGCTACCAATATACCAAATTTCAAGTAATTCGACCCATAAATAAGTTTTGTCTGAATAGGTCAGTCCAAAGTCCACTTCCCGGAGAGAATCTAAGCAAAAATACACCTATGTACAGTTCCCTATGTACCGAATTTCAAGCAATTATATCCATAGAAACGTTGAATAGGTCAGTCCAAAGTCCACTTCCCGGAAAGAAGTGTAGTCTTCCTTTTAACTTAAGCAAAAAACCGCCTTTGCACAGTTCCCGGAGAGAAGTGTAGTCTTCCCTTTAAGCTAAGCAAAAAGCCACATATGTACCAAATTTTAAGCAATTCGATCCAAAAATAAGTTTTGTTTGAATAGGCCAGTTTTCGGTCCATTCCCCGTAGAAAGTGTGGTCTTCATTTTAATCTAAGCAAAAAACCACCTATGTACAGTTCCCGGAGAGAAGTCTAGTCTTCCCGTTAATCTAAGCAAAAAGCCACCTACATATGTACCAAATTTCAAGCGATTCGATCCATAAAAAAGTTTTGTTAGAGTTATCTGTCCTCCGTCCACTTACAGGAGAAAAGTGCATTCTTTCTGTTATTTCAGCAAAAAGCCACATATGTACCAAATTTCAAGCAGTTATATCCATATACAAGTTCTGGTTGAATAGCTCAGTCCAAAGTCCACTTCCCGGAGAGAAGTGTAGTCTTTGTTTTAACTTAACCAAAAAACCACCTTTGCACAGTTCCCGGAGTGAAGTATAGTCTTCCCGTTAATCTAAGCAAAAAGCTACCTATATACCAAATTTCAAGCAATTCGATACATAAATAAGTTTTGTCTGAATAGGTCAGTCCAAAGTCCACTTCCCGGAGAGAATCTAAGCAAAAATTCACCTATGTACAGTTCCCTATGTACCGAATTTCAAGCAATTATACCCATAAATACGTTTTGGTTGAATAGGTCAGTCCAAAGTCCACTTCCCGGAAAGAAGTGTAGTCTTCCTTTTAACTTAAGCAAAAAACCACCTTTGCACAGTTCCCGGAGAGAAGTGTAGTCTTCCCTTTAATCTAAGCAAAAAGCCACATATGTACCAAATTTCAAGCAATTCGATCCATAAATAAGTTTTGTCTGAATAGGTCAGTCCAAAGTCCCCTCCCGGAGAGAATCTAAGCAAAAAAACAGCTATGTACAGTTTGCGGAGAGAAGTCTAGTCTTCCCAATAATCTAAGCAAAAGGCCACCTATGTACCGAGTTTCAAGTAATTCGATCTACAAATAAGTTTTGGTTCATTTCCCACAGAAGGTGTAGTCTTCTTTTTAATCTAAGCAAAAAGCCACCTATGTACCAAAATTCAAGCGATTCGATCCATAAAAAAGTTTTGTTTGAATTAACTGTCCTCCGTCCACTTACAGGAGAAAAGTGCAGTCCTTCTGTTATTTCAGCAAAAAGCCACATATGTACCAAATTTCAAGCAATTTGATCCATAAATAAGTTTTGGTTGAGTAGGCCAGTTCAAAACCCACTTCCCGGAGAGAAGTGTAGTCTTCTTTTTAACTTAACCAAAAAACCACTTTCGAATAGTTCCCGAAGAGAAGTGTAATCTAACTGTTATTTTAGCAAAAAACCACATATGTACCAAATTTGCAGTTCCCTATGTACCGAATTTCAAGCAATTATATCCATAAATACGTTTTGGTTGAATGGGTCAGTCCAAAGTCCACTTCCCGGAAAGAAGTGTAGTCTTCCTTTTAACTTAAGCAAAAAACCAGCTATGTACAGTTCGCGGAGAGAAGTCTAGTCTTCCCAATAATCTAAGCAAAAGGCCACCTATGTACCGAGTTTCAAGTAATTCGATCCACAAATAAGTTTTGATGCATTTCCCGTAAAAGGTGTAGTCTTCTTTTTAATCTAAGCAAAAAGCCACCTATGTACCAAATTTAAAACGATTCGATCCATAAAAAAGTTTTGTTTGAATTATCTGTCCTCCGTCCACTTACAGGAGAAAAGTGCAGTCATTCTGTTATTTCAGCAAAAAGCCACATATGTACCAAATTTCAAGCAATTTGATCCATAAATAAGTTTTGTTTGAATAGGCCAGTCCAAAGCCCACTTCCCGGAGAGAAGTGTAGTCTTCTTTTTAACTTAACCAAAAAACCACCTTCGTACAGTACCCGGAGAGAAGTGTAATCTAACTGTAATTTTAGCAAAAAGCCACATATGTACCAAATTTCAAGCAATTTGATCCATAAATAAGTTTTGTTTGAATAGGCCAGTCCAAAGCCCACTTCCCAGAGAGAAGTGTAGTCTTCTTTTTAACTTAAGCAAAAAACCACCTTTGCACAGTTCCCGGAGAGAAGTATAGTCTTCCCGTTAAGCTAAGCAAAAAGCTACCAATATACCAAATTTCAAGTAATTTGACCCATAAATAAGTTTTGTCTGAATAGGTCAGTCCAAAGTCCACTTCCCGGAGAGAGTCTAAGCAAAAATACACCTATGTACAGTTCCCTATGTACCGAATTTCAAGCAATTATATCCATAAAAACGTTGAATAGGTCAGTCCAAAGTCCACTTCCCAGAAAGAAGTGTATTCTTCCTTTTAACTTAAGCAAAAAACCACCTTTGCACAGTTCCCGGAGAGAGGTGTAGTCTTCCCTTTAATCTAAGCAAAAAGCCACATATGTACCAAATTTCAAGCAATTCGATCCAAAAATAAGTTTTGTTTGAATAGGCCAGTTTTCGGTCCATTCCCCGTAGAAAGGGTGGTCTTCATTTTATGTAAGCAAAAAACCACCTATGTACAGTTCCCGGAGAGAAGTCTAGTCTTCCCGTTAATCTAAGCAAAAAGCCACCTACATATGTACCAAATTTCAAGCGATTCGATCCATAAAAAAGTTTTGTTAGAGTTATCTGTCCTCCGTCCACTTACAGGAGAAAAGTGCATTCATTCTGTTATTTCAGCAAAAAGCCACATATGTACCAAATTTCAAGCAGTTATATCCATAACTAAGTTCTGGTTGAATAGCTCAGTCCAAAGTCCACTTCCCGGAGAGAAGTGTAGTCTTCGTTTTAACTTAAGCAAAAAACCACCTTTGCACAGTTCCCGGAGTGAAGTATAGTCTTCCCGTTAATCTAAGCAAAAAGCTACCTATATACCAAATTTCAAGCAATTCGATCCATAAATAAGTTTTGTCTGAATAGGTCAGTCCAAAGTCCACTTCCCGGAGAGAATCTAAGCAAAAATTCACCTATGTACAGTTCCCTATGTACCGAATTTCAAGCAATTATACCCATAAATACGTTTTGGTTGAATAGGTCAGTCCAAAGTCCACTTCCCGGAAAGAAGTGTAGTCTTCCTTTTCACTTAAGCAAAAAACCACCTTTGCACAGTTCCCGGAGAGAAGTGTAGTCTTCCCTTTAATCTAAGCAAAAAGCCACATTTGTACCAAATTTCAAGCGATTCGATCCATAAAAAAGTTTTGTTTGAATTATCTGTCCTCCGTCCACTTACAGGAGAAAAGTGCAGTCCTTCTGTTGTTTCAGCAAAAAGCCACATATGTACCAAATTTCAAGCAGTTATAACCATAAATAAGTTTTGTTTGAGTAGGCCAGTTCAAAACCCACTTCCCGGAAAGAAGTGTAGTCTTCTTTTTAACTTAACCAAAAAACCACTTTCGAATAGTTCCCGAAGAGAAATGTAATCCAACTTTTATTTTAGCTAAAAGCCACATATGTACCAAATTTCAAGCAATTCTATCCACAAATAAGTTTTGTTTGAATAGGCCAGTTTTCGGTCCATTCCCCGCAGAAAGTGTGGTCTTCATTTTAATCTAAACAAATAACCACCTATGTACAGTTCCCCGAGAGAAGTCTAGTCTTCCCGTTAATCTAAGCAAAAAGCCACCTACATATGTACCAAATTTCAAGCAATTTGATCCATAAATAAGTTTTGTTTGAATAGGCCATTCCAAAGCCCACTTCCCAGAGAGAAGTGTAGTCTTCTTTTTAACTTAAGCAAACAACTACCTTTGCACAGTTCCCGGAGAGAAGTATAGTCTTCCCGTTAAGCTAAGCAAAAAGCTACCAATATACCAAACTTCAAGTAATTCGACCCATAAATAAGTTTTGTCTGAATAGGTGAGTCCAAAGTCCACTTCCCGGAGAGAATCTAAGCAAAAACACACCTATGTACAGTTCCCTATGTACCGAATTTCAAGCAATTATATCCATAAAAACGTTGAATAGGCCAGTCCAAAGTCCACTTCCCGGAAAGAAGTGTAGTCTTCCTTTTAACTTAAGCAAAAAACCACCTTTGCACAGTTCCCGGAGTGAAGTATAGTCTTCCCGTTAATCTCAGCAAAAAGCTACCTATACACCAAATTTCAAGCAATTCGATCCATAAATAAGTTTTGTCTGAATAGGTCAGTCCAAAGTCCACTTCCCGGAGAGAATCTAAGCAAAAATTCACCTATTGCACAGTTCCCGGAGAGAGGTGTAGTCTTCCCTTTAATCTAAGCAAAAAGCCACATATGTACCAAATTTCAAGCAATTCGATCCAAAAATAAGTTTTGTTTGAATAGGTCAGTTTTCGGTCCATTCCCCGTAGAAAGTGTGGTCTTCATTTTAATCTAAGCAAAAAACCACCTATGTACAGTTCCCGGAGAGAAGTCTAGTCTTCCCGTTAATCTAAGCAAAAAGCCACCTACATATGTACCAAATTTCAAGCGATTCGATCCATAAAAAAGTTTTGTTAGAGTTATCTGTCCTCCGTCCACTTACAGGAGAAAAGTGCATTCTTTCTGTTATTTCAGCAAAAAGCCACATATGTACCAAATTTCAAGCAGTTATATCCATAAATAAGTTCTGGTTGAATAGCTCAGTCCAAAGTCCACTTCCCGGAGAGAAGTGTAGTCTTCGTTTTAACTTAAGCAAAAAACCACCTTTGCACAGTTCCCGGAGTGAAGTATAGTCTTCCCGTTAATCTAAGCAAAAAGCTACCTATATACCAAATTTCAAGCAATTCGATCCATAAATAAGTTTTGTCTGAATAGGTCAGTCCAAAGCCCACTTCCCGGAGAGAAGTGTAGTCTTCTTTTTAACTTAACCAAAAAACCACCTTCGTACAGTTCCCGGAGAGAAGTGTAGTCTTCCCTTTAATCTAAGCAAAAAGCCACATATGTACCAAATTTCAAGCAATTTGATCCATAAATAAGTTTTGTTTGAATAGGCCATTCCAAAGCCCACTTCCCAGAGAGAAGTGTAGTCTTCTTTTTAACTTAAGCAAAAAACCACCTTTGCACAGTTCCCGGAGAGAAGTATAGTCTTCCCGTTAAGCTAAGCAAAAAGCTACCAATATACCAAATTTCAAGTAATTCGACCCATAAGTAAGTTTTGTCTGAATAGGTCAGTCCAAAGTCCACTTCCCGGAGAGAATCTAAGCAAAAATACACCTATGTACAGTTCCCTATGTACCGAATTTCAAGCAATTATATCCATAAAAACGTTGAATAGGTCAGTCCAAAGTCCACTTCCCGGAAAGAAGTGTAGTCTTCCTTTTAACTTAAGCAAAAAACCACCTTTGCACAGTTCCCGGAGAGAGGTGTATTCTTCCCTTTAATCTAAGCAAAAAGCCACATATGTACCAAATTTCAAGCAATTCGATCCAAAAATAAGTTTTGTTTGAATAGGCCAGTTTTCGGTCCATTCCCCGTAGAAAGTGTGGTCTTCATTTTAATCTAAGCAAAAAACCACCTATGTACAGTTCCCGGAGAGAAGTCTAGTCTTCCCGTTAATCTAAGCAAAAAGCCACCTACATATGTACCAAATTTCAAGCGATTCGATCCATAAAAAAGTTTTGTTAGAGTTATCTGTCCTCCGTCCACTTACAGGAGAAAAGTGCATTTTTTCTGTTATTTCAGCAAAAAGCCACATATGTACCAAATTTCAAGCAGTTATATCCATAAATAAGTTCTGGTTGAATAGCTCAGTCCAAAGTCCACTTCCCGGAGAAAAGTGTAGTCTTCGTTTTAACTTAAGCAAAAAACCACCTTTGCACAGTTCCCGGAGTGAAGTATAGTCTTCCCGTTAATCTAAGCAAAAAGCTACCTATATACCAAATTTCAAGCAATTCGATCCATAAATAAGTTTTGTCTGAATAGGTCAGTCCAAAGTCCACTTCCCGGAGAGAATCTAAGCAAAAATTCACCTATGTACAGTTCCCTATGTACCAAATTTCAAGCAATTTGATCCATAAATAAGTTTTGTTTGAATAGGCCATTCCAAAGCCCACTTCCCAGAGAGAAGTGTAGTCTTCTTTTTAACTTAAGCAAAAAACCACCTTTGCACAGTTCCCGGAGAGAAGTATAGTCTTCCCGTTAAGCTAAGCAAAAAGCTACCAATATACCAAATTTCAAGTAATTCGACCCATAAATAAGTTTTGTCTGAATAGGTCAGTCCAAAGTCCACTTCCCGGAGAGAATCTAAGCAAAAATACACCTATGTACAGTTCCCTATGTACCGAATTTCAAGCAATTATATCCATAAAAACGTTGAATAGGTCAGTCCAAAGTCCACTTCCCGGAAAGAAGTGTAGTTTTCCTTTTAACTTAAGCAAAAAACCACCTTTGCACAGTTCCCGGAGAGAAGTGTAGTCTTCCCTTTAATCTAAGCAAAAAGCCACATATGTCCCAAATTTCAAGCAATTCGATCCAAAAATAAGTTTTGTTTGAATAGGCCAGTTTTCGGTTCATTTCCCGTAGAAGGTGTAGTCTTCTTTTTAATCTAAGGAAAAAGCCACCTATGCACCAAATTTCAAGCGATTCGATCCATAAATAAGTTTTGTTTGAATAGGCCCGTTCAAAACCCACTTCCCGGAGAGAAGTGTAGTCTTCTTTTTAACTTAACCAAAAAACCACCTTCGTACAGTTCCCGGAGAGAAGTGTAATCTTACTGTTATTTTAGCAAAAAGCCACATATGTACCAAATTTCAAGCAATTCTATCCAAAAATAAGTTTTGTTTGAATAGGCCAGTTTTCGGTCCATTCCCCGTAGAAAGTGTGGTCTTCATTTTAATCTAAGCAAAAAACCACCTATGTACAGTTCCCGGAGAGAAATCTAGTCTTCCCGTTAATCTAAGCAAAAAGCCACCTACATATGTACCAAATTTCAAGCGATTCGATCCATAAAAAAGTTTTGTTAGAGTTATCTGTCCTCCGTCCACTTACAGGAGAAAAGTGCATTATTTCTGTTATTTCAGCAAAAAGCCACTATGTTCCAAATTTCAAGCAGTTATATCCATAAATAAGTTCTGGTTGAATAGCTCAGTATAAAGTCCACTTCCCGGAGAGAAGTGTAGTCTTCGTTTTAACTTAAGCAAAAAACCACCTTTGCACAGTTCCCGGAGTGAAGTATAGTCTTCCCGTTAATCTAAGCAAAAAGCTACCTATATACCAAATTTCAAGCAATTCGATCCATATATAAGTTTTGTCTGAATAGGTCAGTCCAAAGTCCACTTCCTGGAGAGAATCTAAGCAAAAATTCACCTATGTACAGTTTGCGGAGAGAAGTCTAGTCTTCCCAATAATCTAAGCAAAAGGCCACCTATGTACCGAGTTTGAAGTAGTTCGATCTACAAATAAGTTTTGGTTCATTTCCCGTAGAAGGTGTAGTCTTCTTTTTAATCTAAGCAAAGAGCCACCTATGTACCAAATTTCAAGCGATTCGATCCATAAAAAAGTTTTGTTTGAATTAACTGTCCTCCGTCCACTTACAGGAGAAAAGTGCAGTCCTTCTGTTATTTCAGCAAAAAGCCACATATGTACCAAATTTCAAGCAATTTGATCCATAAATAAGATTTGTTTGAATAGGCCAGTCCAAAGCCCACTTCCCGGAGAGAATCTAAGCAAAAATCACCTAAGTACAGTTCGCGGAGAGAAGTCTAGTCTTCCCGTTAATCTAAACAAAAGGCCGCCTATGTACCGAGTTTCAAGTAATTCGATCCACAAATAAGTTTTGTTTGAATAGGCCAGTTTTCGGTTCATTTCCCGTAGAAGGTGTAGTCTTCTTTTTAATCTAACCAAAAAGCCACCTATGCACCAAATTTCAAGCGATTCAATCCATAAATAAGTTTTGTTTGAATAGGCCAGTTCAACACCAACTTCCCGGAGAGAAGTGTAGTCTTCTTTATAACTTAACCAAAAAACCACTTTCGTATAGTTCCCAAAGAGAAGTGTAATCTAACTGTTATTTTAGCAAAAAGCCACATATGTACCAAATTTCAAGCAATTCTATCCACAAATAAGTTTTGTTTGAATAGGCCAGTTTTCGGTCCATTCCCCGCAGAAAGTGTGGTCTTCATTTTAATCTAAGCAAATAACCACCTATGTACAGTTCCCGGAGAGAAGTCTAGTCTTCCCGTTAATCTAAGCAAAAAGCCACCTACATATGTACCAAATTTCAAGCAGTTATATCCATAAATAAGTTCTGGTTGAATAGCTCAGTCCAAAGTCCACTTCCCAGAGAGAAGTGTAGTCTTCGTTTTAACTTAAGCAAAAAACCACCTTTGTACAGTTTCCGGGGTGAAGTATAGTCTTCCCGTTAATCTAAGCAAAAAGCCACCTACATATGTACCAAGTTTCAAGCAATTCGATCCATAAATAAGTTTTGTCTGAATAGGTCAGTCCAAAGTCCACTTCTCGGAGAGAATCTAAGCAAAAATTCACCTATGTACAGTTCCCTATGTACCGAATTTCAAGCAATTATATCCATAAATACGTTTTGGTTGAATAGGTCAGTCCAAAGTCCACTTCCCGGAAAGAAGTGTAGTCTTCCTTTTAACTTAAGCAAAAAACCAGCTATGTACAGTTCGCGGAGAGAAGTCTAGTCTTCCCAATAATCTAAGCAAAAGGCCACCTATGTACCGAGTTTCAAGTAATTCGATCCACAAATAAGTTTTGATTCATTTCCCGTAGAAGGTGTAGTCTTCTTTTTAATCTAAGCAAAAAGCCACCTATGTACCAAATTTCAAGCGATTCGATCCATAAAAAAGTTTTGTTTGAATTATCTGTCCTCCGTCCACTTACAGGAGAAAAGTGCAGTGTTTCTGTTATTTCAGCAAAAAGCCACATATGTACCAAATTTCAAGCAATTTGAAAACAAAACCACCTTTGCACAGTTCCCGGAGAGAAGTATAGTCTTCCCGTTAAGCTAAGCAAAAAGCTACCAATATACCAAATTTCAAGTAATTCGACCCATAAATAAGTTTTGTTTGAATAGGCCAGTTTTCGGTTCATTTCCCGTAGAAGGTGTAGTCTTCTTTTTAATCTAAGCAAAAAGCCACCTATGTACCAAATTTCAAGCGATTCGATCCATAAAATGGTTTTGTTTGAATTATCTGTCCTCCGTCCACTTACAGGAGAAATGTGCAGTCTTTCTGTTGTTTCAGCAGAAAGCCACATATGCACCAAATTTCAAGCAATTTGATCCATAAATAAGTTTTGTTTGAGTAGGCCAGTTCAAAACCCACTTCCCGGAGAGAAGTGTAGTCTTCTTTTTAACTTAACCAAAAAACCACCATCGTACAGTTCCCGGAGAGAAGTATAATCTAACTGTTATTTTAGCAAAAAGCTACATATGTACCAAATTTCAAGCAATTCTATCCACAAATAAGTTTTGTTTGGATAGGCCAGTTTTCGGTCCATTCCCCGTAGAAAGTGTGGTCTTCATTTTAATCTAAGCAAATAACCACCTATGTACAGTTCCCGGAGAGAAGTCTAGTCTTCCCGTTAATCTAAGCAAAAAGCCACCTACATATGTACCAAATTTCAAGCAGTTATATCCATAAATAAGTTCTGGTTGAATAGGTCAGTCCAAAGTCCACTTCCCGGAGAGAATCTTAGCAAGTACAGTTCGCGGAGAGAAGTCTAGTCTTCCCGTTAATCTAAGCAAAAGGCCACCTATGTACCGAGTTTCAAGTAGTTCGATCCACAAATATGTTTTGTTTGAATAGGCCAGTTTTCGGTTCATTTCCCGTAGAAGGTGTAGTCTTCTTTTTAATCTAAGCAAAAAGCCACCTATTTACCAAATTTCAAGCGATTCGATCCATAAAAAAGTTTTGTTTGAATTATCTGTCCTCCGTCCACTTACAGGAGAAAAGTGCAGTCTTTCTCTTATTTCAGCAAAAAGCCACATATGTACCAAATTTCAAGCAATTGTATCCATAAATAAGTTTTGTTTGAATAGGCCAGTCCAAAGCCCACTTCCCGGAGAGAAGTGTAGTCTTCTTTTTAACTTAACCAAAAAACCACCTTCGTACAGTTCCCGGAGAGAAGTGCAATCTAACTGTTATTTTAGCAAAAAGCCACATATGTACCAAATTACAAGCAATTCGATCCATAAATAAGTTTTGTCTGAATAGGTCAGTCCAAAGTCCACTTCCCGGAGAGAATCTAAGCAAAAATTCACCTATGTACAGTTCCCTATGTACCGAATTTCAAGCAATTATACCCATAAATACGTTTTGGTTGAATAGGTCAGTCCAAAGTCCACTTCCCGGAAAGAAGTGTAGTCTTCCTTTTCACTTAAGCAAAAAACCACCTTTGCACAGTTCCCGGAGAGAAGTGTAGTCTTCCCTTTAATCTAAGCAAAAAGCCACATATGTACCAAATTTCAAGCGATTCGATCCATAAAAAAGTTTTGTTTGAATTAATTGTCCTCCGTCTACTTACAGGAGAAAAGTACAGTCCTTCTGTTATTTCAGCAAAAAGCCACATATGTACCAAATTTCAAGCAATTTGATCCATAAATAAGTTTTGTTTGAATAGGCCAGTCCAAAGCCCACTTCCCGGAGAGAATCTAAGCAAAAATCATCTAAGTACAGTTCGCGGAGAGAAGTCTAGTCTTCCCGTTAATCTAAGCAAAAGGCCGCCTATGTACCGAGTTTCAAGTAATTCGATCCACAAATAAGTTTTGTTTGAATAGGCCAGTTTTCGGTTCATTTCCCGTAGAAGGTGTAGTCTTCTTTTTAATCTAAGCAAAAAGCCACCTATGCACCTAATTTCAAGCGATTCAATCCATAAATAAGTTTTGTTTGAATAGGCCAGTTCAAAACCCACTTCCCGGAGAGAAGTGTAGTCTTCTTTTTAACTTAACCAAAAAACCACTTTCGAATAGTTCCCGAAGAGAAGTGTAATCTAACTGTTATTTTAGCAAAAAGCCACATATGTACCAAATTTCAAGCAATTTGATCCATAAATAAGTTTTGTTTGAATAGACCAGTCCAAAGCCCACTTCCCGGAGAGAAGTGTAGTCTTCTTTTTAACTTAACCAAAAAACCACCTTCGTACAGTTCCCGGAGAGAAGTGTAATCTAACTGTAATTTTAGCAAAAAGCCACATATGTACCAAATTTCAAGCAATTTGATCCATAAATAAGTTTTGTTTGAATAGACCAGTCCAAAGCCCACTTCCCGGAGAGAAGTGTAGTCTTCTTTTTAACTTAACCAAAAAACCACCTTCGTACAGTTCCCGGAGAGAAGTGTAATCTAACTGTAATTTTAGCAAAAAGCCACATATGTACCAAATTTCAAGCAATTTGATCCATAAATAAATTTTGTTTGAATAGGCCATTCCATAGCCCACTTCCCAGAGAGAAGTGTAGTCTTCTTTTTAACTTATGCAAAAAACCACCTTTGCACAGTTCCCGGAGAGAAGTATAGTCTTCCCGTTAAGCTAAGCAAAAAGCTACCAATATTCCAAATTTCAAGTAATTCGACCCATAAATAAGTTTTGTCTGAATAGGTCAGTCCAAAGTCCACTTCCCGGAGAGAATCTAAGCAAAAATACACCTATGTACAGTTCCCTATGTACCGAATTTCAAGCAATTATATCCATAAAAACGTTGAATAGGTCAGTCCAAAGTCCACTTCCCGGAAAGAAGTGTAGTCTTCCTTTTAACTTAAGCAAAAAACCACCTTAGCACAGTTCCCGGAGTGAAGTGTAGTCTTCCCGTTAATCTAAGCAAAAAGCCACATATGCACCAAATTTCAAGCAATTCGATCCATAAATAGGTTTTGTCTGAATAGGTTAGTCCAAAGTCCACTTCCCGGAGAGAAGCGTAGTCTTATTTTTAACTTAACCAAAAAACCACCTTTGTACAGTTCCCGGAAAGAAGTATTTTATCAAAACTCCACATATGTACCAAATTTCAAGCAATTCGATCCAAAAATAAGTTTTGTTTGAATAGGCCAGTTTTCGGTCCATTCCCCGTAGAAAGTGTGGTCTTCATTTTAATCTAAGCAAAAAACCACCTATGTACAGTTCCCGGAGAGAAGTCTAGTCTTCCCGTTAATCTAAGCGAAAAGCCACATATGTAATAAATTTCAAGCGATTCGATCCATAAAAAAGTTTTGTTTGAATTAATTGTCCTCCGTCCACTTACAGGAGAAAAGTGCAGTCCTTCTGTTATTTCAGCAAAAAGCCACATATGTACCAATTTTCAAGCAATTTGATCCATAAATAAGTTTTGTTTGAATAGGCCAGTCCAAAGCCCACTTCCCGGAGGGAATCTTAGCAAAAATCACCTAAGTACAGTTCGCGGAGAGAAGTCTAGTCTTCCCGTTAATCTAAGCAAAAGGCCGCCTATGTACCGAGTTTCAAGTAATTCGATCCACAAATAAGTTTTGTTTGAATAGGCCAGTTTTCGGTTCATTTCCCGTAGAAGGTGTAGTCTTCTTTTTAATCTAAGCAAAAAGCCACCTATGCACCTAATTTCAAGCGATTCAATCCATAAATAAGTTTTGTTTGAATAGGCCAGTTCAAAACCCACTTCCCGGAGAGAAGTGTAGTCTTCTTTTTAACTTAACCAAAAAACCGCTTTCGAATAGTTCCCGAAGAGAAGTGTAATCTAACTGTTATTTTAGCAAAAAGCCACATATGTACCAAATTTCAAGCAATTTGATCCATAAATAAGTTTTGTTTGAATAGACCAGTCCAAAGCCCACTTCCCGGAGAGAAGTGTAGTCTTCTTTTTAACTTAACCAAAAAACCACCTTCGTACAGTTCCCGGAGAGAAGTGTAATCTAACTGTAATTTTAGCAAAAAGCCACATATGTACCAAATTTCAAGCAATTTGATCCATAAATAAATTTTGTTTGAATAGGCCATTCCAAAGCCCACTTCCCAGAGAGAAGTGTAGTCTTCTTTTTAACTTATGCAAAAAACCACCTTTGCACAGTGCCCGGAGAGAAGTATAGTCTTCCCGTTAAGCTAAGCAAAAAGCTACCAATATTCCAAATTTCAAGTAATTCGACCCATAAATAAGTTTTGTCTGAATAGGTCAGTCCAAAGTCCACTTCCCGGAGAGAATCTAAGCAAAAATATACCTATGTACAGTTCCCTATGTACCGAATTTCAAGCAATTATATCCATAAAAACGTTGAATAGGTCAGTCCAAAGTCCACTTCCCGGAAAGAAGTGTAGTCTTCCTTTTAACTTAAGCAAAAAACCACCTTAGCACAGTTCCCGGAGTGAAGTGTAGTCTTCCCGTTAATCTAAGCAAAAAGCCACATATGCACCAAATTTCAAGCAATTCGATCCATAAATAGGTTTTGTCTGAATAGGTTAGTCCAAAGTCCACTTCCCGGAGAGAAGTGTAGTCTTATTTTTAACTTAACCAAAAAACCACCTTTGTACAGTTCCCGGAGAGAAGTATTTTATCAAAACTCCACATATGTACCAAATTTCAAGCAATTCGATCCAAAAATAAGTTTTGTTTGAATAGGCCAGTTTTCGGTCCATTCCCCGTAGAAAGTGTGGTCTTCATTTTAATCTAAGCAAAAAACCACCTATGTACAGTTCCCGGAGAGAAGTCTAGTCTTCCCGTTAATCTAAGCAAAAAGCCACCTACATATGTACCAAATTTCAAGCGATTCGATTCATAAAAAAGTTTTGTTAGAGTTATCTGTCCTCCGTCCACTTACAGGAGAAAAGTGCATTATTTCTGTTATTTCAGCAAAGAGCCACATATGTACCAAATTTCAAGCAATTTGATCCATAAATAAGTTTTGTTTGAATAGGCCAGTCCAAAGCCCACTTCCCGGAGAGAATCTAAGCAAAAATCACCTAAGTACAGTTCGCGGAG
Source organism: Ceratitis rosa (assembly GCA_037013455.1). Lineage (NCBI taxonomy): Eukaryota > Metazoa > Arthropoda > Insecta > Diptera > Tephritidae > Ceratitis > Ceratitis rosa. Next base: position 66,918 of record JAWMAG010000097.1, on the reverse strand, counting down.
AGAAGTCTAGTCTTCCCGTTAATTTAAGCAAAAGGCCGCCTATGTACCGAGTTTCAAGTAATTCGATCCACAAATAAGTTTTGTTTGAATAAGCCAGTTTTCGGTTCATTTCCCGTAGAAGGTGTAGTCTTCTTTTTAATCTAAGCAGAAACCTATGCACCAAATTTCAAGCGATTCAATCCTTAAATAAGTTTTGTTTGAATAGGCCAGTTCAAAACCCACTTCCCGGAGAGAAGTGTAGTCTTCTTTTTAACTTAACCAAAAAACCACTTTCGTATAGTTCCCGAAGAGAAGTGTAATCTAACTGTTATTTTAGCAAAAAGCCACATATGTACCAAATTTCAAGCAATTCTATCCACAAATAAGTTTTGTTTGAATAGGCCAGTTTTCGGTCCATTCCCCGCAGAAAGTGTGGTCTTCATTTTAATCTAAGCAAATAACCACCTATGTACAGTTCCCGGAGAGAAGTCTAGTCTTCCCGTTAATCTAAGCAAAAAGCCACCTACATATGTACCAAATTTCAAGCAGTTATATCCATAAATAAGTTCTGGTTGAATAGCTCAGTCCAAAGTCCACTTCCCAGAGAGAAGTGTAGTCTTCGTTTTAACTTAAGCAAAAAACCACCTTTGTACAGTTCCCGGAGTGAAGTATAGTCTTCCCGTTAATCTAAGCAAAAAGCTACCTATATACCAAGTTTCAAGCAATTCGATCCATAAATAAGTTTTGTCTGAATAGGTCAGTCCAAAGTCCACTTCTCGGAGAGAATCTAAGCAAAAATTCACCTATGTACAGTTCCCTATGTACCGAATTTCAAGCAATTATATCCATAAATACGTTTTGGTTGAATAGGTTAGTCCAAAGTCCACTTCCCGGAAAGAAGTGTAGTCTTCCTTTTAACTTAAGCAAAAAACCAGCTATGTACAGTTCGCGGAGAGAAGTCTAGTCTTCCCAATAATCTAAGCAAAAGGCCACCTATGTACCGAGTTTCAAGTAATTCGATCCACAAATAAGTTTTGATTCATTTCCCGTAGAAGTCGTAGTCTTCTTTTTAATCTAAGCAAAAAGCCACCTATGTACCAAATTTAAAACGATTCGATCCATAAAAAAGTTTTGTTTGAATTATCTGTCCTCCGTCCACTTACAGGAGAAAAGTGCAGTCTTTCTGTTATTTCAGCAAAAAGCCACATATGTACCAAATTTCAAGCAATTTGATCCATAAATAAGTTTTGTTTGAATAGGCCATTCCAAAGCCCACTTCCCAGAGAGAAGTGTAGTCTTCTTTTTAACTTAAGCAAAAAACCACCTTTGCACAGTTCCCGGAGAGAAGTATAGTCTTCCCGTTAAGCTAAGCAAAAAGCTACCAATATACCAAATTTCAAGTAATTCGACCCATAAATAAGTTCTGTCTGAATAGGTCAGTCCAAAGTCCACTTCCCCTAGAGAATCTAAGCAAAAATACACCTATTTACAGTTCCCTATGTACCGAATTTCAAGCAATTATATCCATAAATACGTTTTGGTTGAATAGGTCAGTCCAAAGCCCACTTCCCGGAGAGAAGTGTAGTCTTCTTTTTAACCTAACCAAAAAACCACCTTCGTACAGTTCCCGGAGAGAGGTGTAGTCTTCCCTTTAATCTAAGCAAAAAGCCACATATATACCAAATTTCAAGCAATTCAATCCATAAATAAGTTTTGTCTGAATAGGTCAGTCCAAAGTCCACTTCCCGGTGAGAATCTTAGCAAGTACAGTTCGCGGAGAGAAGTCTAGTCTTCCCGTTAATCTAAGCAAAAGGCCACCTATGTACCGAGTTTCAAGTAGTTCGATCCAAAAATAAGTTTTGTTTGAATAGGCCAGTTTTCGGTTCATTTCCCGTAGAAGGTGTAGTCTTCTTTTTAATCTAAGCAGAAACCTATGCACCAAATTTCAAGCGATTCAATCCTTAAATAAGTTTTGTTTGAATAGGCCAGTTCAAAACCCACTTCCCGGAGAGAAGTGTAGTCTTCTTTTTAACTTAACCAAAAAACCACTTTCGTATAGTTCCCGAAGAGAAGTGTAATCTAACTGTTATTTTAGCAAAAAGCCACATATGTACCAAATTTCAAGCAATTCTATCCACAAATAAGTTTTGTTTGAATAGGCCAGTTTTCGGTCCATTCCCCGCAGAAAGTGTGGTCTTCATTTTAATCTAAGCAAATAACCACCTATGTACAGTTCCCGGAGAGAAGTCTAGTCTTCCCGTTAATCTAAGCAAAAAGCCACCTACATATGTACCAAATTTCAAGCAGTTATATCCATAAATAAGTTCTGGTTGAATAGCTCAGTCCAAAGTCCACTTCCCAGAGAGAAGTGTAGTCTTCGTTTTAACTTAAGCAAAAAACCACCTTTGTACAGTTCCCGGAGTGAAGTATAGTCTTCCCGTTAATCTAAGCAAAAAGCTACCTATATACCAAGTTTCAAGCAATTCGATCCATAAATAAGTTTTGTCTGAATAGGTCAGTCCAAAGTCCACTTCTCGGAGAGAATCTAAGCAAAAATCCACCTATGTACAGTTCCCTATGTACCGAATTTCAAGCAATTATATCCATAAATACGTTTTGGTTGAATAGGTCAGTCCAAAGTCCACTTCCCGGAAAGAAGTGTAGTCTTCCTTTTAACTTAAGCAAAAAACCAGCTATGTACAGTTCGCGGAGAGAAGTCTAGTCTTCCCAATAATCTAAGCAAAAGGCCACCTATGTACCGAGTTTCAAGTAATTCGATCCACAAATAAGTTTTGATTCATTTCCCGTAGAAGTCGTAGTCTTCTTTTTAATCTAAGCAAAAAGCCACCTATGTACCAAATTTCAAGCGATTCGATCCATAAAAAAGTTTTGTTTGAATTATCTGTCCTCCGTCCACTTACAGGAGAAAAGTGCAGTCTTTCTGTTATTTCAGCAAAAAGCCACATATGTACCAAATTTCAAGCAATTTGATCCATAAATAAGTTTTGTTTGAATAGGCCATTCCAAAGCCCACTTCCCAGAGAGAAGTGTAGTCTTCTTTTTAACTTAAGCAAAAAACCACCTTTGCACAGTTCCCGGAGAGGAGTATAGTCTTCCCGTTAAGCTAAGCAAAAAGCTACCAATATACCAAATTTCAAGTAATTCGACCCATAAATAAGTTCTGTCTGAATAGGTCAGTCCAAAGTCCACTTCCCCTAGAGAATCTAAGCAAAAATACACCTATTTACAGTTCCCTATGTACCGAATTTCATGCAATTATATCCATAAAAACGTTGAATAGGTCAGTCCAAAGTCCACTTCCCGGAAAGAAGTGTAGTCTTCCTTTTAACTTAAGCAAAAAACCACCTTTGCACAGTTCCCGGAGAGAAGTGTAGTCTTCCCTTTAATCTAAGCAAAAAGCCACATATGTCCCAAATTTCAAGCAATTCGATCCAAAAATAAGTTTTGTTTGAATAGGCCAGTTTTCGGTTCATTTCCCGTAGAAGGTGTAGTCTTCTTTTTAATCTAAGCAAAAAGCCACCTATGCACCAAATTTCAAGCGATTCAATCCATAAATAAGTTTTGTTTGAATAGGCCAGTTCAAAACCCACTTCCCGGAGAGAATCTAAGCAAAAAATTACCTATTTACAGTTCGCGGAGAGAAGTCTAGTCTTCCCGTTAATCTAAGCAAAAGGCTACCTATGTACCGAGTTTCAAGTAATTCGATCCACAAATAAGTTTTGTTTGAATAGGCCAGTTTTCGGTTCATTTCCCGTAGAAGGTGTAGTCTTCTTTTTAATCTAAGCAAAAAGCCACCTATGTACCAAATTTCAAGCGATTCGATCCATAAAAAAGTTTTGTTTGAATTATCTGTCCTCCGTCCACTTACAGGAGAAATGTGCAGTCTTTCTGTTGTTTCAGCAGAAAGCCACATATGCACCAAATTTCAAGCAATTTGATCCATAAATAAGTTTTGTTTGAGTAGGCCAGTTCAAAACCCACTTCCCGGAGAGAAGTGTAGTCTTCTTTTTAACTTAACCAAAAAACCACCTTCGTACAGTTCCCGGAGAGAAGTGTAATCTAACTGTTATTTTAGCAAAAAGCCACATATGCACCAAATTTCAAGCAATTTGATCCATAAATAAGTTTTGTTTGAGTAGGCCAGTTCAAAACCCACTTCCCGGAGAGAAGTGTAGTCTTCTTTTTAACTTAACCAAAAAACCACCATCGTACAGTTCCCGGAGAGAAGTATAATCTAACTGTTATTTTAGCAAAAAGCTACATATGTACCAAATTTCAAGCAATTCTATCCACAAATAAGTTTTGTTTGGATAGGCCAGTTTTCGGTCCATTCCCCGTAGAAAGTGTGGTCTTCATTTTAATCTAAGCAAATAACCACCTATGTACAGTTCCCGGAGAGAAGTCTAGTCTTCCCGTTAATCTAAGCAAAAAGCCACCTACATATGTACCAAATTTCAAGCAGTTATATCCATAAATAAGTTCTGGTTGAATAGGTCAGTCCAAAGTCCACTTCCCGGAGAGAATCTTAGCAAGTACAGTTCGCGGAGAGAAGTCTAGTCTTCCCGTTAATCTAAGCAAAAGGCCACCTATGTACCGAGTTTCAAGTAGTTCGATCCACAAATATGTTTTGTTTGAATAGGCCAGTTTTCGGTTCATTTCCCGTAGAAGGTGTAGTCTTCTTTTTAATCTAAGCAAAAAGCCACCTATTTACCAAATTTCAAGCGATTCGATCCATAAAAAAGTTTTGTTTGAATTATCTGTCCTCCGTCCACTTACAGGAGAAAAGTGCAGTCTTTCTCTTATTTCAGCAAAAAGCCACATATGTACCAAATTTCAAGCAATTGTATCCATAAATAAGTTTTGTTTGAATAGGCCAGTCCAAAGCCCACTTCCCGGAGAGAAGTGTAGTCTTCTTTTTAACTTAACCAAAAAACCACCTTCGTACAGTTCCCGGAGAGAAGTGCAATCTAACTGTTATTTTAGCAAAAAGCCACATATGTACCAAATTACAAGCAATTCGATCCATAAATAAGTTTTGTCTGAAAAGGTCAGTCCAAAGTCCACTTCCCGGAGAGAATCTAAGCAAAAATTCACCTATGTACAGTTCCCTATGTACCGAATTTCAAGCAATTATACCCATAAATACGTTTTGGTTGAATAGGTCAGTCCAAAGTCCACTTCCCGGAAAGAAGTGTAGTCTTCCTTTTCACTTAAGCAAAAAACCACCTTTGCACAGTTCCCGGAGAGAAGTGTAGTCTTCCCTTTAATCTAAGCAAAAAGCCACATATGTACCAAATTTCAAGCGATTCGATCCATAAAAAAGTTTTGTTTGAATTAATTGTCCTCCGTCTACTTACAGGAGAAAAGTACAGTCCTTCTGTTATTTCAGCAAAAAGCCACATATGTACCAAATTTCAAGCAATTTGATCCATAAATAAGTTTTGTTTGAATAGGCCAGTCCAAAGCCCACTTCCCGGAGAGAATCTAAGCAAAAATCATCTAAGTACAGTTCGCGGAGAGAAGTCTAGTCTTCCCGTTAATCTAAGCAAAAGGCCGCCTATGTACCGAGTTTCAAGTAATTCGATCCACAAATAAGTTTTGTTTGAATAGGCCAGTTTTCGGTTCATTTCCCGTAGAAGGTGTAGTCTTCTTTTTAATCTAAGCAAAAAGCCACCTATGCACCTAATTTCAAGCGATTCAATCCATAAATAAGTTTTGTTTGAATAGGCCAGTTCAAAACCCACTTCCCGGAGAGAAGTGTAGTCTTCTTTTTAACTTAACCAAAAAACCACTTTCGAATAGTTCCCGAAGAGAAGTGTAATCTAACTGTTATTTTAGCAAAAAGCCACATATGTACCAAATTTCAAGCAATTTGATCCATAAATAAGTTTTGTTTGAATAGACCAGTCCAAAGCCCACTTCCCGGAGAGAAGTGTAGTCTTCTTTTTAACTTAACCAAAAAACCACCTTCGTACAGTTCCCGGAGAGAAGTGTAATCTAACTGTAATTTTAGCAAAAAGCCACATATGTACCAAATTTCAAGCAATTTGATCCATAAATAAGTTTTGTTTGAATAGACCAGTCCAAAGCCCACTTCCCGGAGAGAAGTGTAGTCTTCTTTTTAACTTAACCAAAAAACCACCTTCGTACAGTTCCCGGAGAGAAGTGTAATCTAACTGTAATTTTAGCAAAAAGCCACATATGTACCAAATTTCAAGCAATTTGATCCATAAATAAATTTTGTTTGAATAGGCCATTCCATAGCCCACTTCCCAGAGAGAAGTGTAGTCTTCTTTTTAACTTATGCAAAAAACCACCTTTGCACAGTTCCCGGAGAGAAGTATAGTCTTCCCGTTAAGCTAAGCAAAAAGCTACCAATATTCCAAATTTCAAGTAATTCGACCCATAAATAAGTTTTGTCTGAATAGGTCAGTCCAAAGTCCACTTCCCGGAGAGAATCTAAGCAAAAATACACCTATGTACAGTTCCCTATGTACCGAATTTCAAGCAATTATATCCATAAAAACGTTGAATAGGTCAGTCCAAAGTCCACTTCCCGGAAAGAAGTGTAGTCTTCCTTTTAACTTAAGCAAAAAACCACCTTAGCACAGTTCCCGGAGTGAAGTGTAGTCTTCCCGTTAATCTAAGCAAAAAGCCACATATGCACCAAATTTCAAGCAATTCGATCCATAAATAGGTTTTGTCTGAATAGGTTAGTCCAAAGTCCACTTCCCGGAGAGAAGCGTAGTCTTATTTTTAACTTAACCAAAAAACCACCTTTGTACAGTTCCCGGAAAGAAGTATTTTATCAAAACTCCACATATGTACCAAATTTCAAGCAATTCGATCCAAAAATAAGTTTTGTTTGAATAGGCCAGTTTTCGGTCCATTCCCCGTAGAAAGTGTGGTCTTCATTTTAATCTAAGCAAAAAACCACCTATGTACAGTTCCCGGAGAGAAGTCTAGTCTTCCCGTTAATCTAAGCGAAAAGCCACATATGTAATAAATTTCAAGCGATTCGATCCATAAAAAAGTTTTGTTTGAATTAATTGTCCTCCGTCCACTTACAGGAGAAAAGTGCAGTCCTTCTGTTATTTCAGCAAAAAGCCACATATGTACCAATTTTCAAGCAATTTGATCCATAAATAAGTTTTGTTTGAATAGGCCAGTCCAAAGCCCACTTCCCGGAGGGAATCTTAGCAAAAATCACCTAAGTACAGTTCGCGGAGAGAAGTCTAGTCTTCCCGTTAATCTAAGCAAAAGGCCGCCTATGTACCGAGTTTCAAGTAATTCGATCCACAAATAAGTTTTGTTTGAATAGGCCAGTTTTCGGTTCATTTCCCGTAGAAGGTGTAGTCTTCTTTTTAATCTAAGCAAAAAGCCACCTATGCACCTAATTTCAAGCGATTCAATCCATAAATAAGTTTTGTTTGAATAGGCCAGTTCAAAACCCACTTCCCGGAGAGAAGTGTAGTCTTCTTTTTAACTTAACCAAAAAACCGCTTTCGAATAGTTCCCGAAGAGAAGTGTAATCTAACTGTTATTTTAGCAAAAAGCCACATATGTACCAAATTTCAAGCAATTTGATCCATAAATAAGTTTTGTTTGAATAGACCAGTCCAAAGCCCACTTCCCGGAGAGAAGTGTAGTCTTCTTTTTAACTTAACCAAAAAACCACCTTCGTACAGTTCCCGGAGAGAAGTGTAATCTAACTGTAATTTTAGCAAAAAGCCACATATGTACCAAATTTCAAGCAATTTGATCCATAAATAAATTTTGTTTGAATAGGCCATTCCAAGGCCCACTTCCCAGAGAGAAGTGTAGTCTTCTTTTTAACTTATGCAAAAAACCACCTTTGCACAGTGCCCGGAGAGAAGTATAGTCTTCCCGTTAAGCTAAGCAAAAAGCTACCAATATTCCAAATTTCAAGTAATTCGACCCATAAATAAGTTTTGTCTGAATAGGTCAGTCCAAAGTCCACTTCCCGGAGAGAATCTAAGCAAAAATATACCTATGTACAGTTCCCTATGTACCGAATTTCAAGCAATTATATCCATAAAAACGTTGAATAGGTCAGTCCAAAGTCCACTTCCCGGAAAGAAGTGTAGTCTTCCTTTTAACTTAAGCAAAAAACCACCTTAGCACAGTTCCCGGAGTGAAGTGTAGTCTTCCCGTTAATCTAAGCAAAAAGCCACATATGCACCAAATTTCAAGCAATTCGATCCATAAATAGGTTTTGTCTGAATAGGTTAGTCCAAAGTCCACTTCCCGGAGAGAAGTGTAGTCTTATTTTTAACTTTACCAAAAAACCACCTTTGTACAGTTCCCGGAGAGAAGTATTTTATCAAAACTCCACATATGTACCAAATTTCAAGCAATTCGATCCAAAAATAAGTTTTGTTTGAATAGGCCAGTTTTCGGTCCATTCCCCGTAGAAAGTGTGGTCTTCATTTTAATCTAAGCAAAAAACCACCTATGTACAGTTCCCGGAGAGAAGTCTAGTCTTCCCGTTAATCTAAGCAAAAAGCCACCTACATATGTACCAAATTTCAAGCGATTCGATTCATAAAAAAGTTTTGTTAGAGTTATCTGTCCTCCGTCCACTTACAGGAGAAAAGTGCATTATTTCTGTTATTTCAGCAAAGAGCCACATATGTACCAAATTTCAAGCAATTTGATCCATAAATAAGTTTTGTTTGAATAGGCCAGTCCAAAGCCCACTTCCCGGAGAGAATCTAAGCAAAAATCACCTAAGTACAGTTCGCGGAGAGAAGTCTAGTCTTCCCGTTAATTTAAGCAAAAGGCCGCCTATGTACCGAGTTTCAAGTAATTCGATCCACAAATAAGTTTTGTTTGAATAAGCCAGTTTTCGGTTCATTTCCCGTAGAAGGTGTAGTCTTCTTTTTAATCTAAGCAGAAACCTATGCACCAAATTTCAAGCGATTCAATCCTTAAATAAGTTTTGTTTGAATAGGCCAGTTCAAAACCCACTTCCCGGAGAGAAGTGTAGTCTTCTTTTTAACTTAACCAAAAAACCACTTTCGTATAGTTCCCGAAGAGAAGTGTAATCTAACTGTTATTTTAGCAAAAAGCCACATATGTACCAAATTTCAAGCAATTCTATCCACAAATAAGTTTTGTTTGAATAGGCCAGTTTTCGGTCCATTCCCCGCAGAAAGTGTGGTCTTCATTTTAATCTAAGCAAATAACCACCTATGTACAGTTCCCGGAGAGAAGTCTAGTCTTCCCGTTAATCTAAGCAAAAAGCCACATATATACCAAATTTCAAGCAATTCGATCCATAAATAAGTTTTGTCTGAATAGGTCAGTCCAAAGTCCACTTCTCGGAGAGAATCTAAGCAAAAATTCACCTATGTACAGTTCCCTATGTACCGAATTTCAAGCAATTATATCCATAAATACGTTTTGGTTGAATAGGTTAGTCCAAAGTCCACTTCCCGGAAAGAAGTGTAGTCTTCCTTTTAACTTAAGCAAAAAACCAGCTATGTACAGTTCGCGGAGAGAAGTCTAGTCTTCCCAATAATCTAAGCAAAAGGCCACCTATGTACCGAGTTTCAAGTAATTCGATCCACAAATAAGTTTTGATTCATTTCCCGTAGAAGTCGTAGTCTTCTTTTTAATCTAAGCAAAAAGCCACCTATGTACCAAATTTAAAACGATTCGATCCATAAAAAAGTTTTGTTTGAATTATCTGTCCTCCGTCCACTTACAGGAGAAAAGTGCAGTCTTTCTGTTATTTCAGCAAAAAGCCACATATGTACCAAATTTCAAGCAATTTGATCCATAAATAAGTTTTGTTTGAATAGGCCATTCCAAAGCCCACTTCCCAGAGAGAAGTGTAGTCTTCTTTTTAACTTAAGCAAAAAACCACCTTTGCACAGTTCCCGGAGAGAAGTATAGTCTTCCCGTTAAGCTAAGCAAAAAGCTACCAATATACCAAATTTCAAGTAATTCGACCCATAAATAAGTTCTGTCTGAATAGGTCAGTCCAAAGTCCACTTCCCCTAGAGAATCTAAGCAAAAATACACCTATTTACAGTTCCCTATGTACCGAATTTCAAGCAATTATATCCATAAATACGTTTTGGTTGAATAGGTCAGTCCAAAGCCCACTTCCCGGAGAGAAGTGTAGTCTTCTTTTTAACCTAACCAAAAAACCACCTTCGTACAGTTCCCGGAGAGAGGTGTAGTCTTCCCTTTAATCTAAGCAAAAAGCCACATATATACCAAATTTCAAGCAATTCAATCCATAAATAAGTTTTGTCTGAATAGGTCAGTCCAAAGTCCACTTCCCGGTGAGAATCTTAGCAAGTACAGTTCGCGGAGAGAAGTCTAGTCTTCCCGTTAATCTAAGCAAAAGGCCACCTATGTACCGAGTTTCAAGTAGTTCGATCCACAAATAAGTTTTGTTTGAATAGGCCAGTTTTCGGTTCATTTCCCGTAGAAGGTGTAGTCTTCTTTTTAATCTAAGCAGAAACCTATGCACCAAATTTCAAGCGATTCAATCCTTAAATAAGTTTTGTTTGAATAGGCCAGTTCAAAACCCACTTCCCGGAGAGAAGTGTAGTCTTCTTTTTAACTTAACCAAAAAACCACTTTCGTATAGTTCCCGAAGAGAAGTGTAATCTAACTGTTATTTTAGCAAAAAGCCACATATGTACCAAATTTCAAGCAATTCTATCCACAAATAAGTTTTGTTTGAATAGGCCAGTTTTCGGTCCATTCCCCGCAGAAAGTGTGGTCTTCATTTTAATCTAAGCAAATAACCACCTATGTACAGTTCCCGGAGAGAAGTCTAGTCTTCCCGTTAATCTAAGCAAAAAGCCACCTACATATGTACCAAATTTCAAGCAGTTATATCCATAAATAAGTTCTGGTTGAATAGCTCAGTCCAAAGTCCACTTCCCAGAGAGAAGTGTAGTCTTCGTTTTAACTTAAGCAAAAAACCACCTTTGTACAGTTCCCGGAGTGAAGTATAGTCTTCCCGTTAATCTAAGCAAAAAGCTACCTATATACCAAGTTTCAAGCAATTCGATCCATAAATAAGTTTTGTCTGAATAGGTCAGTCCAAAGTCCACTTCTCGGAGAGAATCTAAGCAAAAATCCACCTATGTACAGTTCCCTATGTACCGAATTTCAAGCAATTATATCCATAAATACGTTTTGGTTGAATAGGTCAGTCCAAAGTCCACTTCCCGGAAAGAAGTGTAGTCTTCCTTTTAACTTAAGCAAAAAACCAGCTATGTACAGTTCGCGGAGAGAAGTCTAGTCTTCCCAATAATCTAAGCAAAAGGCCACCTATGTACCGAGTTTCAAGTAATTCGATCCACAAATAGTTTGATTCATTTCCCGTAGAAGTCGTAGTCTTCTTTTTAATCTAAGCAAAAAGCCACCTATGTACCAAATTTCAAGCGATTCGATCCATAAAAAAGTTTTGTTTGAATTATCTGTCCTCCGTCCACTTACAGGAGAAAAGTGCAGTCTTTCTGTTATTTCAGCAAAAGCCACATATGTACCAAATTTCAAGCAATATGATCCATAAATAAGTTTTGTTTGAATAGGCCATTCCAAAGCCCACTTCCCAGAGAGAAGTGTAGTCTTCTTTTTAACTTAAGCAAAAAACCACCTTTGCACAGTTCCCGGAGAGGAGTATAGTCTTCCCGTTAAGCTAAGCAAAAAGCTACCAATATACCAAATTTCAAGTAATTCGACCCATAAATAAGTTTCTGTCTGAATAGGTCAGTCCAAAGTCCACTTCCCCTAGAGAATCTAAGTAAAAATACACCTATTTACAGTTCCCTATGTACCGAATTTCATGCAATTATATCCATAAAAACGTTGAATAGGTCAAGTCCAAAGTCCACTTCCCGGAAAGAAGTGTAGTCTTCCTTTTAACTTAAGCAAAAAACCACCTTTGCACAGTTCCCGGAGAGAAGTGTAGTCTTCCCTTTAATCTAAGCAAAAGCCACATATGTCCCAAATTTCAAGCAATTCGATCCAAAAATAAGTTTTGTTTGAATAGGCCAGTTTTCGGTTCATTTCCCGTAGAAGGTGTAGTCTTCTTTTTAATCTAAGCAAAAAGCCACCTATGCACCAAATTTCAAGCGATTCAATCCATAAATAAGTTTTGTTTGAATAGGCCAGTTCAAAACCCACTTCCCGGAGAGAATCTAAGCAAAAAATTACCTATTTACAGTTCGCGGAGAGAAGTCTAGTCTTCCCGGTTAATCTAAGCAAAAGCTACCTATGTACCGAGTTTCAAGTAATTCGATCCACAAATAAGTTTTGTTTGAATAGGCCAGTTTCGGTTCATTTCCCGTAGAAGGTGTAGTCTTCTTTTTAATCTAAGCAAAAAGCCACCTATGTACCAAATTTCAAGCGATTCGATCCATAAAAAAGTTTTGTTTGAATTATCTGTCCTCCGTCCACTTACAGGAGAAATGTGCAGTCTTTCTGTTGTTTCAGCAGAAAGCCACATATGCACCAATTTCAAGCAATTTGATCCATAAATAAGTTTTGTTTGAGTAGGCCAGTTCAAAACCCACTTCCCGGAGAGAAGTGTAGTCTTCTTTTTAACTTAACCAAAAACCACCTTCGTACAGTTCCCGGAGAGAAGTGTGAATCTAACTGTTATTTTAGCAAAATGCCACATATGTACCAAATTTCAAGCAATTCTATCCACAAATAAGTTTTGTTTGAATAGGCCAGTTTTCGGTCCATTCCCCGTAGAAAGTGTGGTCTTCATTTTAATCTACAAATAACCACCTACGTACAGTTCCCGGAGAGAAGTCTAGTCTTCCCGTTAATCTAAGCAAAAAGCCACCTACATATGTACCAAATTTCAAGCAGTTATATCCATAAATAAGTTCTGTTGAATAGCTCAGTCCAAAGTCCACTTCCCGGAGAGAAGTGTAGTCTTCGTTTTAACTTAAGCAAAAAACCACCTTTGCACAGTTCCCGGAGTGAAGTATAGTCTTCCCGTTAAGCTAAGCAAAAAGCTACCTATATACCAAGTTTCAAGCAATTCGATCCATAAATAACGTTTTGTCTGAATAGGTCAGTCCAAAGTCCACTTCCCGGAGAGAATCTAAGCAAAAATTCACCTATGTTTAGTTCCCTATGTACCGAATTTAAAGCAATTATATCCATAAATACGTTTTGGTTGAATAGGTCAGTCCAAAGTCCACTTCCCGGAAAGAAGTGTAGTCTTCCTTTTAACTTAAGCAAAAACCAGCTATGTACAGTTCGCGGAGAGAAGTCTAGTCTTCCCGTTAATCTAAGCAAAAGGCCACCTATCTACCGAGTTTCAAGTAATTCGATCCACAAATAAGTTTTGTTTGAATAGGCCAGTTTTCGGTTCATTTCCCGTAGAAGGTGTAGTCTTCTTTTAATCTAACCAAAAAGCTACCTATGTACCAAATTTCAAGCGATTCGATCCATAAAAAAGTTTTGTTTGAATTATCTGTCCTCCGGCCACTTACAGAAGAAAAGTGCAGTCCTTCTGTTATTTCAGCAAAAAGCCACCTACATATGTACCAAATTTCAAGCAGTTATATCCATAAATAAGTTCTGGTTTAATAGCTAAGTCCAAAGTCCATCTCCGGAGAGAAGTGTAGTCTTCGTTTAACTTAAGCAAAAAACCACCTTTGCACAGTTCCCGGAGAGAAGTATAGTCTTCCCGTTAATCTAAGCAAAAAGCTACCTATATACCAAGTTTCAAGCAATTCAATCCATAAATAAGTTTTGTCTGAATAGGTCAGTCCAAAGTCCACTTCCCGGAGAGCATCTAAGCAAAAATTCACCTATGTACAGTTCCCTATGTACCGAATTTCAAGCAATTATATCCATAAATACGTTTTGGTTGAATAGGTCAGTCCAAAATCCACTTCCGGAAAGAAGTGTAGTCTTCCTTTTAACTAAGCAAAAAACCACCTTTGCACAGTTCCCGAAGAGAAGTGTAGTCTTCCCTTTAATCTAAGCAAAAAGCCACATATGCACCTAAATTTCAAGCAATTCGATCCATAAATAAGTTTTGTCTGAATAGGTCAGTCCAAAGTCCCCTCCCGGAGAGAATCTAAGCAAAAAATCCGCTATGTAGAGTTGGCGGAGAGAAGTCTAGTCTTCCGTTAATCTAAACAAAAGGCCACCTATGTACCGAGTTTCAAGTAATTCGATCCACAAATAAGTTTTGGTTCATTTCCCGTAGAAGGTGTAGTCTTCTTTTTAATCTAAGCAAAAAGCCACCTATGTACCAAATTTCAAGCGATTCGATCCATAAATAAGTTTTGTTTTGAATAGGCCAGTCCAAAGCCCACTTCCGGAGAGAGTCTAAGCAAAAAATCACCTATGTACAGTTCGCGGAGAGAAGTCTAGTCTTCCCGTTAATCTAGGCAAAAGGCCACCTATGTACCGAGTTTCAAGTAATTCGATCCACAAATAAGTTTTGTTTGAATAGGCCAGTTTTCGGTTCATTTCCCGTAGAAGGTGTAGTCTTCTTTTTAATCTAACCAAAAGCCACCTATGTACCAAATTTCAAGCGATTCGATCCATAAAAAAATTTTGTTTGAATTATCTGTCCTCCGTCCACTTACAGGAGAAAAGTGCAGTCTTTCTGTTATTTTAGCAAAAAGCCACATATGTACCAAATTTCAAGCAATTTAATCCATAAATAAGTTTTGTTTGAATAGGCAGTCCAAAGCCCACTTCCCGGAGAGAGTCTAAGCAAAAATCACCTATGTACAGTTCGCGGAGAGAAGTCTAGTCTTCCCGTTAATCTAGGCAAAAGGCCACCTATGTACCGAGTTTCAAGTAATTCGATCACAAATAAGTTTTGTTTGAATAGGCCAGTTTTCGGTTCATTTCCCGTAGAAGGTGTAGTCTTCTTTTTAATCTACCAAAAGCCACCTATGTACCAAATTTCAAGCGATTCGATCCATAAAAAAATTTTGTTTGAATTATCTGTCCTCCGGCCACTTACAGAAGAAAAGTGCAGTCTTTCTGTTATTTCAGCAAAAAGCCACTACATATGTACCAAATTTCAAGCAGTTATATCCATAAAAAAGTTCTGGTTGAATAGCTCAGTCCAAAGTCCATCTCCCGGAGAGAAGTGTAGTCTTCGTTTTAACTTAAGCAAAAAACCACCTTTGCACAGTTCCGCGAGAGAAGTCTAGTCTTCCCGTTAATCTAAGCAAAAAGCTACCTATATACCAAATTTCAAGCAATTCAATCCATAAATAAGTTTTGTCTGAATAGGTCAGTCCAAAGTCACTTCCGGAGAGAATCTAAGCAAAAATTCACCTATGTACAGCTCCTATGTACCGAATTTCAGCAATTATATCCATAAATACGTTTTGGTTGAATAGGTCAGTCCAAAGCCCACTTCCCGGAGAGAAGTGTAGTCTTCTTTTTAACCTAACCAAAAAACCACCTTCGTACAGTTCCGGAGAGAGGTGTAGTCTTCCCTTTAATCTAAGCAAAAAGCCACATATATACCAAATTTCAAGCAATTCAATCCATAAATAAGTTTTGTCTGAATAGGTCAGTCCAAAGTCCACTTCCCGGTGAGAATCTTAGCAAGTAGCAGTTCGCGGAGAGAAGTCTAGTCTTCCCGTTAATCTAAGCTAAAAGGCCACCTATGTACCGAGTTTCAAGTAGTTCGATCCACAAATAAGTTTTGTTTGAATAGGCCAGTTTTCGGTTCATTTCCCGTAGAAGGTGTAGTCTTCTTTTAATCTAAGCAAAAAGCCACCTATGTGCCAAATTTCAAGCGATTCGATACATAAAAAAGTTTTGTTTGAATTATCTGTCCTCCGTCCACTACAGGAGAAAAGTGCAGTCTTTCTCTTATTTCAGCAAAAAGCCACATATGTACCAAATTTCAAGCAATTTGTCCATAAATAAATTTTGTTTGAATAGGCCAGTCCAAAGCCCACTTCCGGAGAGAAGTGTAGTCTTCTTTTAACTTAACCAAAAAACCACCTTCGATACAGTTCCCAGAGATGCAATCTAACTGTTATTTTAGCAAAAAGCCACATAGTACCAAATTACAGCAATTCGATCCAAAATAAGTTTTGTTTGAATAGGTCAGTCCAAAGCCCTCTTCCCGG
Source organism: Ceratitis rosa (assembly GCA_037013455.1). Taxonomy (NCBI): domain Eukaryota; kingdom Metazoa; phylum Arthropoda; class Insecta; order Diptera; family Tephritidae; genus Ceratitis; species Ceratitis rosa. The sequence continues at coordinate 50,791 of JAWMAG010000097.1, read as the reverse complement.
AGAGAAGTGTAGTCTTCTTTTTAACTTAACCAAAAAACCACCTTCGTACAGTTCCCGGAGAGAAGTGTAATCTAACTGTTATTTTAGCAAAAAGCACACATATGTACCAAATTTCAAGCAATTCGATCCAAAAATAAGTTTTGTTTGAATAGGCCAGTTTTCGGTCCATTCCCCGTAGAAAGTGTGGTCTTCATTTTAATCTAAGCAAATAACCACCTATGTACAGTTCCCGGAGAGAAGTCTAATCTTCCCGTTAATCTAAGCAAAACGCCACCTACATATGTATCAAATTTCAAGCGATTCGATCCATAAAAAAGTTTTGTTTGAATTATCTGTCCTCCGGCCACTTACAGAAGAAAAGTGCAGTCTTCTGTTATTTCAGCAAAAAGCCACATATATACCAAATTTCAAGCAGTTATATCATATAATTAGTTTTGGTTGAATAGCTCAGTCCAAAGTCGACTTCCCGGAGAGAAGTGTAGTCTTCTTTTTAACCTTAGCAAAAAGCACCTTTGCACAGTTCCTGGAGAGAAGTATAGTCTTCCCGTTAAGCTAAGCAAATAGCTACTAATATACCAAATTTCAAGCAATTCGACCCATAAATAAGTTTTGTCTGAATAGGTCAGTCCAAAGTCCACTTCCCGGAGAGGATCTAAGCAAAATTCACCTATATCCGTAAATACGTTGAATAGGTCAGTCAAAAGTCCACTTCTCGGAAAGAAGTGTAGTCTTCCTTTTAACTTAAGCAAAAAACCACCTTTGCAACAGTTCCCGGAGAGAAGTATAGTCTTCCTTTAATCTAAGCAAAAGCCACATATGTACCAAATTTCAAGCAATTCGATCCATAAATAAGTTTTGTCTGAATAGGTCCGTGCACAAAGTCCCCTCCGGAGAGAATCTAAGCAAAAATCAGCTATGTACAGTTGGCGGAGAGAAGTCTAGTCTTCCAATAATCTAAGCAAAAGGCCACCTATGTACCGAGTTTCAAGTAATTCGATCCACAAATAAGTTTTGTTTGAATAGGCCAGTTTTCGGTTCATTTCCCGTAGAAGGTGTGGTCTTCTTTTTAATTTAAGCAAAAAGCCACCTATGTACCAAATTTCAAGCGATTCGATCCATAAAAAAGTTTTGTTTGAATTATCTGTCCTCCGTCCACTTACAGGAGAAAAGTGCAGTCTTTCTGTTGTTTCAGCAAAAAGCCACATATGTACCAAATTTCAAGCAATTTGATCCATAAATAAGTTTTGTTTGAGTAGGCCAGTTCAAAACCCACTTCCCGGAGAGAAGTGTAGTCTTCTTTTTAACTTAACCAAAAAACCACTTTCGTACAGTTCCCGGAGAGAGGTGTAGTCTTCCCTTTAATCTAAGCAAAAGCCACATATATACCAAATTTCAAGCAATTATATCCATAAATACGTTTTGGTTGAATAGGTCAGTCCAAAATCCACTTCCCGGAAAGAAGTGTAGTCTTCCTTTTAACTTAAGCAAAAAACCACCTTTGCACAGTTCCCGAAGAGAAGTGTAGTCTTCCCTTTAATCTAAGCAAAAAGCCACATATGCACCAAATTTCAAGCAATTCGATCCATAAATAAGTTTTGTCTGAATAGGTCAGTCCAAAGTCCCCTCCCGGAGAGAATCTAAGCAGAAAATCCGCTATGTAGAGTTGGCGGAGAGAAGTCTAGTCTTCCCGTTAATCTAAACAAAAGGCCACCTATGTACCGAGTTTCAAGTAATTCGATCCACAAATAAGTTTTGGTTCATTTCCCGTAGAAGGTGTAGTCTTCTTTTTAATCTAAGCAAAAAGCCACCTATGTACCAAATTTCAAGCGATTCGATCCATAAAAAAGTTTTGTTTGAATTATCTGTCCTCCGTCCACTTACAGGAGAAAAGTGCAGTCTTTCTGTTATTTCAGCAAAAAGCCACATATGTACCAAATTTCAAGCAATTTAATCCATAAATAAGTTTTGTTTGAATAGGCCAGTCCAAAGCCCACTTCCCGGAGAGAGTCTAAGCAAAAAATCACCTATGTACAGTTCGCGGAGAGAAGTCTAGTCTTCCCGTTAATCTAGGCAAAAGGCCACCTATGTACCGAGTTTCAAGTAATTCGATCCACAAATAAGTTTTGTTTGAATAGGCCAGTTTTCGGTTCATTTCCCGTAGAAGGTGTAGTCTTCTTTTAATCTAACCAAAAAGCCACCTATGTACCAAATTTCAAGCGATTCGATCCATAAAAAAATTTTGTTTGAATTATCTGTCCTCCGGCCACTTACAGAAGAAAAGTGCAGTCTTTCTGTTATTTCAGCAAAAAGCCACCTACATATGTACCAAATTTCAAGCAGTTATATCCATAAATAAGTTCTGGTTGAATAGCTCAGTCCAAAGTCCATCTCCCGGAGAGAAGTGTAGTCTTCGTTTTAACTTAAGCAAAAAACCACCTTTGCACAGTTCCCGGAGAGAAGTCTAGTCTTCCCGTTAATCTAAGCAAAAAGCTACCTATATACCAAATTTCAAGCAATTCAATCCATAAATAAGTTTTGTCTGAATAGGTCAGTCCAAAGTCCACTTCCCGGAGAGAATCTAAGCAAAAATTCACCTATGTACAGCTCCCTATGTACCGAATTTCAAGCAATTATATCCATAAATACGTTTTGGTTGAATAGGTCAGTCCAAAGCCCACTTCCCGGAGAGAAGTGTAGTCTTCTTTTTAACCTAACCAAAAAACCACCTTCGTACAGTTCCCGGAGAGAGGTGTAGTCTTCCCTTTAATCTAAGCAAAAAGCCACATATATACCAAATTTCAAGCAATTCAATCCATAAATAAGTTTTGTCTGAATAGGTCAGTCCAAAGTCCACTTCCCGGTGAGAATCTTAGCAAGTACAGTTCGCGGAGAGAAGTCTAGTCTTCCCGTTAATCTAAGCAAAAGGCCACCTATGTACCGAGTTTCAAGTAGTTCGATCCACAAATAAGTTTTGTTTGAATAGGCCAGTTTTCGGTTCATTTCCCGTAGAAGGTGTAGTCTTCTTTTTAATCTAAGCAAAAAGCCACCTATGTGCCAAATTTCAAGCGATTCGATACATAAAAAAGTTTTGTTTGAATTATCTGTCCTCCGTCCACTTACAGGAGAAAAGTGCAGTCTTTCTCTTATTTCAGCAAAAAGCCACATATGTACCAAATTTCCAGCAATTTGTCCATAAATAAATTTTGTTTGAATAGGCCAGTCCAAAGCCCACTTCCCGGAGAGAAGTGTAGTCTTCTTTTTAACTTAACCAAAAAACCACCTTCGTACAGTTCCCAGAGAGAAGTGCAATCTAACTGTTATTTTAGCAAAAAGCCACATATGTACCAAATTACAAGCAATTCGATCCAAAAATAAGTTTTGTTTGAATAGGTCAGTCCAAAGCCCTCTTCCCGGAGAGAAGTGTAGTCTTCTTTTTAACTTAACCAAAAAACCACCTTCGTACAGTTCCCGGAGAGAAGTGTAATCTAACTGTTATTTTAGCAAAAAGCCACATATGTACCAAATTTCAAGCAATTCGATCCAAAAATAAGTTTTGTTTGAATAGGCCAGTTTTCGGTCCATTCCCCGTAGAAAGTGTGGTCTTCATTTTAATCTAAGCAAATAACCACCTATGTACAGTTCCCGGAGAGAAGTCTAATCTTCCCGTTAATCTAAGCAAAACGCCACCTACATATGTATCAAATTTCAAGCGATTCGATCCATAAAAAAGTTTTGTTTGAATTATCTGTCCTCCGGCCACTTACAGAAGAAAAGTGCAGTCTTTCTGTTATTTCAGCAAAAAGCCACATATATACCAAATTTCAAGCAGTTATATCCATAAATTAGTTTTGGTTGAATAGCTCAGTCCAAAGTCGACTTCCCGGAGAGAAGTGTAGTCTTCTTTTTAACCTTAGCAAAAAGCACCTTTGCACAGTTCCTGGAGAGAAGTATAGTCTTCCCGTTAAGCTAAGCAAATAGCTACTAATATACCAAATTTCAAGCAATTCGACCCATAAATAAGTTTTGTCTGAATAGGTCAGTCCAAAGTCCACTTCCCGGAGAGGATCTAAGCAAAAATTCACCTATATCCGTAAATACGTTGAATAGGTCAGTCAAAAGTCCACTTCTCGGAAAGAAGTGTAGTCTTCCTTTTAACTTAAGCAAAAAACCACCTTTGCACAGTTCCCGGAGAGAAGTATAGTCTTCCCTTTAATCTAAGCAAAAAGCCACATATGTACCAAATTTCAAGCAATTCGATCCATAAATAAGTTTTGTCTGAATAGGTCAGTCCAAAGTCCCCTCCCGGAGAGAATCTAAGCAAAAAATCAGCTATGTACAGTTGGCGGAGAGAAGTCTAGTCTTCCCAATAATCTAAGCAAAAGGCCACCTATGTACCGAGTTTCAAGTAATTCGATCCACAAATAAGTTTTGTTTGAATAGGCCAGTTTTCGGTTCATTTCCCGTAGAAGGTGTGGTCTTCTTTTTAATTTAAGCAAAAAGCCACCTATGTACCAAATTTCAAGCGATTCGATCCATAAAAAAGTTTTGTTTGAATTATCTGTCCTCCGTCCACTTACAGGAGAAAAGTGCAGTCTTTCTGTTGTTTCAGCAAAAAGCCACATATGTACCAAATTTCAAGCAATTTGATCCATAAATAAGTTTTGTTTGAGTAGGCCAGTTCAAAACCCACTTCCCGGAGAGAAGTGTAGTCTTCTTTTTAACTTAACCAAAAAACCACTTTCGTACAGTTCCCGGAGAGAAGTGTAATCTAACTGTTATTTTAGCAAAAAGCCACATATATACCAAATTTCAAGCAGTTCTATCCACAAATAAGTTTTGTTTGAATAGGCCAGTTTTCGGTCCATTCCCCGTAGAAAGTGTGGTCTTCATTTTAATCTAAGCAAATAACCACCTATGTACAGTTCCCGGAGAGAATCTAAGCAAAAATTCACCTATGTACAGTTCCTGTACCTATGTACAGTACAGTCTTCCCGTTAATCTAAGCAAAAAGCCAACTACATATGTACCAAATTTCAAGCAGTGATATCCATAAATAAGTTTTGGTTGAATAGCTCAGTCCAAAGTCCACTTCCCGGAAAGATGTGTAGTCTTCCTTTTAACTTAAGCAAAAAACCACCTTTGCTTAGTTCCCGGAGAGAAGTGTAGTCTTTCCTTTAATCTAAGCAAAAAGCCACATATGTACCAAATTCCAAGCAATTCTATCCATAAATAAGTTTAGTCTGAATAGGTCAGTCCAAAGTCCCCTCCCGGAGAGAATCTAAGCAAAAAAACAGATATGTACAGTTTGCGGAGAAAAGTTTAGTCTTCCAAATAATCTAAGGAAAAGGCCACTTATGTACCGAGTTTCAAGTAATTCGATCTACAAATAAGATTTGGTTCATTTCCCGTAGAAGGTGTAGTCTTCTTTTTAATCTAAGCAAAAAGCCACCTATGTACCAAATTTCAAGCGATTCGATCCATAAAAAAGTTTTGTTTGAATTATCTGTCCTCCGTCCACTTACAGGAGAAAAGTGCAGTCCTTCTGTTATTTCAGCAAAAAGCCACATATGTACCAAATTTCAAGCAATTTGAACCATAAATAAGTTTTGTTTGAATCGGCCAGTCCAAAGCCCACTTCCCGGAGAGAATCTAAGCAAAAAATCACCTAAGTACAGTTCGCGGAGAGAAGTCTAGTCTTCCCGTTAATCTAAGCAAAAGGCCACCTATGTACCGAGTTTCAAGTAATTCGATCCAGAAATAAGTTTTGTCTGAATAGGCCAGTTTTCGGTTCATTTCCCGTAGAAGGTGTAGTCTTCTTTTTAATCTAAGCAAAAAACCACCAATGCACCAAATTTCAAGCGATTCGATCCATAAATAAGTTTTGTTTGAATAGGCCAGTTCAAAACCCACTTCCCGGAGAGAAGTGTAGTCTTCTTTTTAACTTAACCAAAAAACCACCTTCGTACAGTTCCCGGAGAGAAGTGTAATCTAACTGTTATTTTAGCAAAAAGCCACATATGTACCAAATTTCAAGCAATTCTATCCACAAATAAGTTTTGTTTGAATAGGCCAGTTTTCGGTCCATTCCCCGTAGAAAGTGTGGTCTTCATTTTAATCTAAGCAAATAACCACCTATGTACAGTTCCCGTTAATCTAAGCAAAAAGCCACCTACATATGTACCAAATTTCAAGCAGTTATACCCATAAATAAGTTCTGGTTGAATAGCTCAGTCCAAAGTCCACTTCCCGGAGAGAAGTGTAGTCCTCGTTTTAACTTAAGCAAAAAACCACCTTTGCACAGTTCCCGGAGTGAAGTATAGTCTTCCCGTTAATCTAAGCAAAAAGCTACCTCTATACCAACTTTCAAGCAATTCGATCCATAAATAAGTTTTGTCTGAATAGGTCAGTCCAAAGTCCACTTCCCGGAGAGAATCTAAGCAAAAATTCACCTATGTACAGTTCCCTATGTACCGAATTTCAAGCAATTATATCCGTAAATACGTTGAATAGGTCAGTCAAAAGTCCACTTCCCGGAAAGAAGTGTAGTCTTCCTTTTAACTTAAGCAAAAAACCACCTTTGCACAGTTCCCGGAGAGAAGTGTAGTCTTCCCTTTAATCTAAACAAAAAGCCACATATGTACCAAATTTCAAGCAATTCGATCCATAAATAAGTTTTGTCTGAATAGGTCAGTCCAAAGTCCCCTCCCGGAGAGAATCTAAGCAAAAAATCAGCTATGTACAGTTGGCGGAGAGAAGTCTAGTCTTCCCAATAATCTAAGCAAAAGGCCACCTATGTACCGAGTTTCAAATAATTCGATCCACAAATAAGTTTTGTTTGAATAGGCCAGTTTTCGGTTCATTTCCCGTAGAAGGTGTAGTCTTCTTTTTAATCTAAGCAAAAAGCCACCTATGTACCAAATTTCAAGCGATTCGATCCATAAAAAAGTTTTGTTTGAATTATCTGTCCTCCGTCCACTTACAGGAGAAAAAGGCAGTCTTTCTGTTGTTTCAGCAAAAAGCCACATATGTACCAAATTTCAAGCAATTTGATCCATAAATAAGTTTTGTTTGTGTAGGCCAGTTCAAAACCCACTTCCCGGAGAGAAGTGTAGTCTTCTTTTTAACTTAACCAAAAAACCACTTTCGTACAGTTCCCGGAGAGAAGTGTAATCTAACTGTTATTTTAGCAAAAAGCCACATATATACCAAATTTCAAGCAATTCTATCCACAAAAAAGTTTTGTTTGAATAGGCCAGTTTTCGGTCCATTCCCCGTAGAAAGTGTGGTCTTCATTTTAATCTAAGCAAATAACCACCTATGTACAGTTCCCGGAGAGAATCTAAGCAAAAATTCACCTATGTACAGTTCCTGTACCTATGTACAGTACAGTCTTCCCGTTAATCTAAGCAAAAAACCACCTTTGCACAGTTCCCGGAGTGAAGTATAGTCTTCCCGTTAATCTAAGCAAAAAGCTACCTATATACCAACTTTCAAGCAATTCGATCCATAAATAAGTTTTGTCTGAATAGGTCAGTCCAAAGTCCACTTCCCGGAGAGAATCTAAGCAAAAATTCACCTATGTACAGTTCCCTATGTACCGAGTTTCAAGCAATTATATCCATAAATACGTTTTGGTTGAATAGGTCAGTCCAAAGTCCTCTTCCCGGAAAGAAGTGTAGTCTTCCTTTTAACTTAAGCAAAAAACCAGCTATGTACAGTTCGCGGAGAGAAGTCTAGTCTTCCCAATAATCTAAGCAAAAGGCCACCTATGTACCGAGTTTCAAGTAATTCGATCCACAAATAAGTTTTGATTCATTTCCCGTAGAAGGTGTAGTCTTCTTTTTAATCTAAGCAAAAAGCCACCTGGTTAACTAGGCCATCCCCTCTTTGGCCGAAAAGTTCCCCAACTCATTCGTCCCCTCCCGAACAACGACAAATTGAAGCATTCCACGCTTTAGAATCTCCCGATTTTCTAGATCGTTTCTCCTCATTTTCCACCGCTCTCAGAGTAACAGCGTATATATTTCGTTTCGCGCAAAAGGCTAGGAAACTGCCAAATCCCCCCCCTACCACTCTCACTCAAAGCGACATAAAGTCCGCAAAAACTCGTCTCATAGCTGTCACCCAGCGAAAATACTTCGGAAAAACCATCACAGCACTGGAGTCGAAATTTCCGATAGAAAAAAGAGATCCCCTCCGCACTCTCAACCCCTTCTTGGATAAATCAGGACTACTGCGTGCAAATGGACGTCTCACTCATGCCGCCCTCAGCTACGATGAGCGCCATCCAATTATCATCCGCGATAATTCGCGATATTGCTCCCTCCTCCTCGACTTCCTCCACTCAACTCTACTGCACGCGGAAAAACAGCTAATGATTCGCGTGGTCCAACAGGAACACCATATTCCCCGAATCCGCCAGAAGGTAAAATCTTGCATTTTTCGGTGCAAGACATGCACGATATATAAGCAAAAGATGAGCACGCAACTGATGGCAGCGTTACCCCCTGAACGGTCCACATATACACTCCCATTCCATACTACCGGTGTTGATTTTGCCGGCCCATTCCTCGTCAAAACCTCGACTCTCCGCCGAGCATCCCATTCCAAAGCATACGTGTGTGTATTCGTATGTTTCTCGACAGAGGCCATTCATTTGGAAGTATGCTCCGACCTAACAACAGAAGCATTTAAGGCAGCATTCGCACGATTTGTAGGACGAAGAGGCATTCCCCACAAGATAATGTCCGACAACGGCAAAACCTTCGTAGGAGCACAGCGAAGCCTCCAAAGAGAGCTATCCGCCTTCCTTGAAGAAGTTTCAGACAAAACCACAACGGAATATGCCATTCACGGACTTACATGGCAATTTATACCGCCTGACGCTCCACATATGGGAGGACTTTGGGAAGCGGCAGTGAAGAGCTTCAAAACTCACTTCACTAAAGTCGCTGGAAATCAAAAGTTCACCTTCGAAGAATTTACCACTCTCCTAATACGCATCGAAGCGGTACTCAACTCCAGACCACTCTCTCCTATGTCTCAAGATCCCGAAGACTTGAAGGTATTAACCCCAGGCCACTTCTTACGAGGCGCGCCCTTACTCTCGATCCCTGAGCCAAACTCAGAAAATCTCTCACTCATTAATAAATGGCAAAAATTAAGAGTACTCCACCATCAGTTCAGCAAGCGCTGGAAAACTGAATATCTCCACCATCTTCAAAAACGCTATAAGTGGAAAGGATCCCAGCGAAATATGAAGGAAGGTGATCTCGTCGTCATCAAAGACGACCTCCTACCCCCAAACGAATGGCGACTAGGTCGCATAACCAAACTGCATCCCGGACCCGACCAAAACGTTCGCGTGGTAGACATCCGCATACAAGGCGAAACGGTCACCCGCAACATAACCAAACTCTGCCTTCTGCCACCCGCTTAGCTTACACATCGCCCCCTCTCTCTCTCTCTCTCTCTCTCGAAAAGCTAAACTCCACTCACAATCATCTCATACTAAAATTGCTTTTCGAACCATATCATTTCAGATCACAGAACTTCGGCAAATGTCGGCTGTGCTGCCGCACCCACTCATTGCGCCACTGTCGTGAGTTCCTCGCAATGACTCCAGACGAGCGATACGAGTCTGCGAAGGTGCACAAATACTGCATAAACTGCTTAGCGACCTCTCACACCACAGGGGCATGCGATTCTCGAGACAGCTGCCATCGCTGTGGACTTGCACACCACACTCTGCTGCACAGCTCCGCACGCACGCCATCGATACGAGTCACGCCCAGCAGCTCGAAGAGAGCCCCCAAACCACCACCAGGTAAACCTGTTGCCAGCGGACGAATATCAAAAAGGGCAGCAAATCGAAAAGTTGACGCTCCAAAATCCCGAAGGCATTCTCCGAGGTCCCTCCAACGTCGACTCACTGGCCTAGTCAATAAAGCCCGCGAAACACTACAACAGCTCGAAGACCTGGTTCAGGTCACGTCGCCGCAGGCCCGCCGGCATGTCGAAGACATGGGTGTGAACCTAATAGAATTTTAAGAAAAAAAAATATGTATTTAGCTAAATATGTTTAAATACGTATACACATATATAATACCTACATACTTACCGTACCCTGAAATACTCACCTTTAACTGAAATTACTCACCTCCTATTCCTTGCTGTAAAGAAAATAAATATAAATAAATCCTGAATTTCCCCTCCGTATCCGTTAAAAGATACAACTATTAGTATATACAATATATAGCATTAAGTATGTTACTGGTTACTAGTTCGCTTGCTAAGCTTCAAACCGCTCGGTTGTATGAAAAATGTAAAAGAAAATTAAAATAAATCGTGTAACCAAAATTCGTAAAAAGATAAATAATTTCGCCAACTCGATTGTGCAAACCTTTGTGTTTAAATACATTGTATATATATGATATCTAATAAATTATATATATAACTTATAAAAGGAAAACCTCTGTGAAAATTTAAAATTCCAAATAAAAGAAATTCGAATATTCTTAAACAAAAAGAGTGCGTTTTAATTAAAACGGAAGATATATAAATTAATACTAACATAAGCATTCAAAAAAGTTGAAAACTATACATTCAGCAAAAAGCCACATATGTACCAAATTTCAAGCAATTTGATCCATAAATAGGTTTTGTTTGAATAGGCCAGTCCAAAGCCCACTTCCCGGAGAGAAGTGTAGTCTTCTTTTTAACTTAACCAAAAAACCACCTTCGTACAGTTCCCGGAGAGAAGTGTAATCTAACCTTCGACCCATAAATAAGTCTTGTCTGAACAGGTCAGTCCAAAGTCCACTTCCCGCAGAGAATCTAAGCAAAAATTCACCTATGTACAGTTCCCTATGTACCGAATTTCAAGCAATTATATCCATAAAAACGTTGAATAGGTCAGTCAAAAGTCCACTTCCCGGAAAGAAGTGTAGTCTTCCTTTTAACTTAAGCAAAAAACCACCTTTGCACAGTTCCCGGAGAGAAGTGTAGTCTTCCCTTTAATCTAAACAAAAAGCCACATATGTACCAAATTTCAAGCAATTCGATCCATAAATAAGTTTTGTTTGAATAGGCCACTTTTCGGTCCATTCCCCGTAGAAAGTGTGGTCTTCATTTTAATCTAAGCAAATAACCACCTATAAACAGTTCCCGGAGAGAAATCTAGTCTTCCCGTTAATCTAAGCAAAAAGCCACCTACATATGTACCAAATTTCTAGCGATTCGATCCATAAAAAAATTTTGTTTGTGTTATCTGTCCTCTGTCTACTTACAGAAGAAAAGTGCAGTCTTTCTGTTATTTCAGCAAAAGCCACATATGTACCAAATTTCAAGCAGTTATATCCATAAATAAGTTTTGGTTGAATAGCTCAGTCCAAAGTCCACTTCCCGGAGAGAACTGTAGTCTTCTTTTTAACTGAAGTAGAAAACCACCTTTGCACAGTTCCCGGAGAGAAGTATAGTCTTCCCGTTAAGCTAAGCAAAAAGCTACCAATATACCAAATTTCAAGCAATTCGACCCATAAATAAGTTTTGTATGAATAGGTCAGTCAAAAGTCCACTTCCCGGAGAGAATCTAAGCAAAAATTCACCTATGCACAGTTCCCTATGTACCGAATTTCAAGCAATTATATCCGTAAATACGTTGAATAGGTCAGTCAAAAGTCCACTTCCCGGAAAGAAGTGTAGTCTTCCTTTTAACTTAAGCAAAAAACCACCTTTGCACAGTTCCCGGAGAGAAGTGTAGTCTTCCCTTTAATCTAAACAAAAAGCCACATATGTACCAAATTTCAAGCAATTCGATCCATAAATAAGTTTTGTCTGAATAGGTCAGTCCAAAGTCCCCTCCCGGGGCAAAAAACCACCTTTGCACAGTTCCCGGAGAGAAGTGTAGTCTTCCCTTTAATCTAAGCAAAAAGCCACATATGTACGAAATTTCAAGCAATTCGATCCATAAATAAGTTTTGTCTGAATAGGTCAGTCCAAAGTCCCCTCCCGGAGAGAATCTAAGCAAACAAACAGCTATGTACAGTTTGCGGAGAAAAGTTTAGTCTTCCCAATAATCTAAGCAAAAGGCCACCTATGTACCGAGTTTCAAGTAATTCGATCTACAAATAAGTTTTGGTTCATTTCCCGTAGAAGGTGTAGTCTTCTTTTCAATCTAAGCAAAAAGCCACCTACATATGTACCAAATTTCAAGCAGTTATACCCACAAATAAGTTCTGGTTGAATAGCTCAGTCCAAAGTCCACTTCCCGGAGAGAAGTGTACTCTTCGTTTTAACTTAAGCAAAAAACCACCTTTGCACAGTTCCCGGAGTGAAGTATAGTCTTCCCGTTAATCTAAGCAAAAAGCTACCTATATACCAACTTTCAAGCAATTCGATCCATAAATAAGTTTTGTCTGAATAGGTCAGTCCAAAGTCCACTTCCCGGAGAGAATCTAAGCAAAAATTCACCTATGTACAGTTCCTTATGTACCGAATTTCAAGCAATTATATCCGTAAATACGTTGAATAGGTCAGTCAAAAGTCCACTTCCCGGAAAGAAGTGTAGTCTTCCTTTTAACTTAAGCAAAAAACCACCTTTGCACAGTTCCCGGAGAGAAGTGTAGTCTTCCCTTTAATCTAAACAAAAAGCCACATATGTACCAAATTTCAAGCAATTCGATCCACAAATAAGTTTTGTCTGAATAGGTCAGTCCAAAGTCCCCTCCCGGGGCAAAAAACCACCTTTGCACAGTTCCCGGAGAGAAGTATAGTCTTCCCGTTAATCCAAGCAAAAAGCTACCTATATACCAAATTTCAAGCAATTCGATCCATAAATAAGTTTTGTCTGTATAGGTCAGTCCAAAGTCCACTTCCCGGAGAGAATTTAAGCAAAAATTGTCTGAATAGGTCAGTCCAAAGTCCCCTCCCGGAGAGAATCTAAGCAAAAAATCGCCTATGTACAGTTCGCGGAGAGAAGTCTAGTCTTCCCGTTAATCTAAGCAAAAGGCCACTTATGTACCGAGTTTCAAGTAATTCGATCTACACATAAGATTTGGTTCATTTCCCGTAGAAAGTGTAGTCTTCTTTTTAATCTAAGCAAAAAGCCACCTATGTACCAAATTTCAAGCGATTCGATCCATAAAAAAGTTTTGTTTGAATTATCTGTCCTCCGTCCACTTACAGGAGAAAAGTGCAGTCCTTCTGTTATTTCAGCAAAAAGCCACATATGTACCAAATTTCAAGCAATTTGAACCATAAATAAGTTTTGTTTGAATCGGCCAGTCCAAAGCCCACTTCCCGGAGAGAATCTAAGCAAAAAATCACCTAAGTACAGTTCGCGGAGAGAAGTCTAGTCTTCCCGTTAATCTAAGCAAAAGGCCACCTATGTACCGAGTTTCAAGTAATTCGATCCACAAATAAGTTTTGTCTGAATAGGCCAGTTTTCGGTTCATTTCCAATAGAAGGTGTAGTCTTCTTTTTAATCTAAGCAAAAAGCCACCAATGCACCAAATTTCAAGCGATTCGATCCATAAATAAGTTTTGTTTGAATAGGCCAGTTCAAAACCCACTTCCCGGAGAGAAGTGTAGTCTTCTTTTTAACTTAACCAAAAAACCACCTTCGTACAGTTCCCGGAGAGAAGTGTAATCTAACTGCAAAAAGCCACATATGTACCAAATTTCAAGCAATTCTATCCACAAATAAGTTTTGTTTGAATAGGCCAGTTTTCGGTCCATTCCCCGTAGAAAGTGTGGTCTTCATTTTAATCTAAGCAAATAACCACCTATGTACAGTTCCCGTTAATCTAAGCAAAAAGCCAACGACATATGTACCAAATTTCAAGCAGTTATACCCATAAATAAGTTCTGGTTGAATAGCTCAGTCCAAAGTCCACTTCCCGGAGAGAAGTGTAGTCTTCGTTTTAACTTAAGCAAAAAACCACCTTTGCACAGTTCCCGGAGTGAAGTATAGTCTTCCCGTTAATCTAAGCAAAAAGCTACCCATATACCAACTTTCAAGCAATTCGATCCATAAATAAGTTTTGTCTGAATAGGTCAGTCCAAAGTCCACTTCCCGGAGAGAATCTAAGCAAAAATTCACCTATGTACAGTTCCCTATGTACCGAGTTTCAAGCAATTATATCCATAAATACGTTTTGGTTGAATAGGTCAGTCCAAAGTCCTCTTCCCGGAAAGAAGTGTAGTCTTCCTTTTAACTTAAGCAAAAAACCAGCTATGTACAGTTCGCGGAGAGAAATCTAGTCTTCCCAATAATCTAAGCAAAAAGCCACCTATGTACCGAGTTTCAAGTAATTCGATCCACAAATAAGTTTTGAATCATTTCCCGTAGAAGGTGTAGTCTTCTTTTTAATCTAAGCAAAAAGCCACCTGGTTAACTAGGCCATCCCCTCTTTGGCCGAAAAGTTCCCCAACTCATTCGTCCCCTCCCGAACAACGACAAATTGAAGCATTCCACGCTTTAGAATCTCCCGATTTTCTAGATCGTTTCTCCTCATTTTCCACCGCTCTCAGAGTAACAGCGTATATATTTCGTTTCGCGCAAGAGGCTAGGAAACTGCCAAATCCCCCCCTACCACTCTCACTCAAAGCGACATAAAGTCCGCAAAAACTCGTCTCATAGCTGTCACCCAGCGAAAATACTTCGGAAAAACCATCACAGCACTGGAGTCGAAATTTCCGATAGAAAAAAGAGATCCCCTCCGCACTCTCAACCCCTTCTTGGATAAATTAGGACTACTGCGTGCAAATGGACGTCTCACTCATGCCGCCCTCAGCTACGATGAGCGCCATCCAATTATCATCCCCGATAATTCGCGATATTGCTCCCTCCTCCTCGACTTCCTCCACTCAACTCTACTGCACGCGGAAAAACAGCTAATGATTCGCGTGGTCCAACAGGAACACCATATTCCCCGAATCCGCCAGAAGGTAAAATCTTGCATTTTTCGGTGCAAGACATGCACGTTATATAAGCAAAAGATGAGCACGCAACTGATGGCAGCGTTACCCCCTGAACGGTCCACATATACACTCCCATTCCATACTACCGGTGTTGATTTTGCCGGCCCATTCCTCGTCAAAACCTCGACTCTCCGCCGAGCATCCCATTCCAAAGCATACGTGTGTGTATTCGTATGTTTCTCGACAGAGGCCATTCATTTGGAAGTATGCTCCGACCTAACAACAGAAGCATTTAAGGCAGCATTCGCACGATTTGTAGGACGAAGAGGCATTCCCCACAAGATAATGTCCGACAACGGCAAAACCTTCGTAGGAGCACAGCGAAGCCTCCAAAGAGAGCTATCCGCCTTCCTTGAAGAAGTTTCAGACAAAACCACAACGGAATATGCCATTCACGGACTTACATGGCAATTTATACCGCCTGACGCTCCACATATGGGAGGACTTTGGGAAGCGGCAGTGAAGAGCTTCAAAACTCACTTCACTAAAGTCGCTGGAAATCAAAAGTTCACCTTCGAAGAATTTACCACTCTCCTAATACGCATCGAAGCGGTACTCAACTCCAGACCACTCTCTCCTATGTCTCAAGATCCCGAAGACTTGAAGGTATTAACCCCAGGCCACTTCTTACGAGGCGCGCCCTTACTCTCGATCCCTGAGCCAAACTCAGAAAATCTCTCACTCATTAATAAATGGCAAAAATTAAGAGTACTCCACCATCAGTTCAGCAAGCGCTGGAAAACTGAATATCTCCACCATCTTCAAAAACGCTATAAGTGGAAAGGATCCCAGCGAAATATGAAGGAAGGTGATCTCGTCGTCATCAAAGACGACCTCCTACCCCCAAACGAATGGCGACTAGGTCGCATAACCAAACTGCATCCCGGACCCGACCAAAACGTTCGCGTGGTAGACATCCGCATACAAGGCGAAACGGTCACCCGCAACATAACCAAACTCTGCCTTCTGCCACCCGCTTAGCTTACACATCGCCCCCTCTCTCTCTCTCTCTCTCTCTCTCTCGAAAAGCTAAACTCCACTCACAATCATCTCATACTAAAATTGCTTTTCGAACCATATCATTTCAGATCACAGAACTTCGGCAAATGTCGGCTGTGCTGCCGCACCCACTCATTGCGCCACTGTCGTGAGTTCCTCGCAATGACTCCAGACGAGCGATACGAGTCTGCGAAGGTGCACAAATACTGCATAAACTGCTTAGCGACCTCTCACACCACAGGGGCATGCGATTCTCGAGACAGCTGCCATCGCTGTGGACTTGCACACCACACTCTGCTGCACAGCTCCGCACGCACGCCATCGATACGAGTCACGCCCAGCAGCTCGAAGAGAGCCCCCAAACCACCACCAGGTAAACCTGTTGCCAGCGGACGAATATCAAAAAGGGCAGCAAATCGAAAAGTTGACGCTCCAAAATCCCGAAGGCATTCTCCGAGGTCCCTCCAACGTCGACTCACTGGCCTAGTCAATAAAGCCCGCGAAACACTACAACAGCTCGAAGACCTGGTTCAGGTCACGTCGCCGCAGGCCCGCCGGCATGTCGAAGACATGGGTGTGAACCTAATAGAATTTTAAGAAAAAAAAAAATATGTATTTAGCTAAATATGTTTAAATACGTATACACATATATAATACCTACATACTTACCGTACCCTGAAATACTCACCTTTAACTGAAATTACTCACCTCCTATTCCTTGATGTAAAGAAAATAAATATAAATAAATCCTGAATTTTCCCTCCGTATCCGTTAAAAGATACAACTATTAGTATATATATAGCATTAAGTATGTTACTGGTTACTAGTTCGCTTGCTAAGCTTCAAACCGCTCGGTTGTATGAAAAATGTAAAAGAAAATTAAAATAAATCGTGTAACCAAAATTCGTAAAAAGATAAATAATTTCGCCAACTCGATTGTGCAAACCTTTGTGTTTAAATACATTGTATATATATGATATCTAATAAATTATATATATAACTTATAAAAGGAAAACCTCTGTGAAAATTTAAAATTCCAAATAAAAGAAATTCGAATATTCTTAAACAAAAAGAGTTCGTTTTAATTAAAACGGAAGATATATAAATTAATACTAACATAAGCATTCAAAAAAGTTAAAAACTATACATTCAGCAAAAAGCCACATATGTACCAAATTTCAAGCAATTTGATCCATAAATAGGTTTTGTTTGAATAGGCCAGTCCAAAGCCCACTTCCCGGAGAGAAGTGTAGTCTTCTTTTTAACTTAACCAAAAAACCACCTTCGTACAGTTCCCGGAGAGAAGTGTAGTCTTCCCTTTAATCTAAGCAAAAAGCCACATATGTACCAAATTTCAAGCAATTCGATCCAAAAATAAGTTTTGTTTGAATAGGCCACTTTTCGGTCCATTCCCCGTAGAAGGTGTGGTCTTCATTTTAATCTAAGCAAATAACCACCTATAAACAGTTCCCGGAGAGAAGTCTAGTCTTCCCGTTAATCTAAGCAAAAAGCCACCTACATATGTACCAAATTTCAAGCGATTCGATCCATAAAAAAGTTTTGTTTGAGTTATCTGTCCTCCGTCTACTTACAGAAGAAAAGTGCAGTCTTTCTGTTATTTCAGCAAAAAGCCACATATGTACCAAATTTCAAGCAGTTATATCCATAAATAAGTTTTGGTTGAATAGCTCAGTCCAAAGTCCACTTCCCGGAGAGAAGTGTAGTCTTCTTTTTGACTTAAGCAGAAAGCCACCTTTGCACAGTTCCCGGAGAGAAGTATAGTCTTCCCGTTAAGCTAAGCAAAAAGCTACCAATATACCAAATTTCAAGCAATTATATCCATAAATACGTTTTGGTTGAATAGGTCGGTTCAAAGTCCACTTCCCGGAGAGAAGAGTAGTCTTCCTTTTAACTTAAGCAAAAAACCACCTTTGCACAGTTCCCGGAGAGAAGTGTAGTCTTCCCTTTAATCTAAGCAAAAAGCCACATATGTACCAAATTTCAAGCACTTCGATCCATAAATAAGTTTTGTCTGAATAGGTCAGTCCAAAGTCCCCTCCCGGAGAGATTCTAAGCAAAAAATCAGCTATGTACAGTTGGCGGAGAGAAGTCTAGTCTTCCCAATAATCTAAGCAAAAGGCCACCTATGTACCGAGTTTCAAGTAATTCGATCCACAAATAAGTTTTGTTTGAATAGGCCAGTTTTCGGTTCATTTCCCGTAGAAGGTGTAGTCTTCATTTTAATTTAAGCAAATAACCCCCTATGTACAGTTCCCGGAGAGAATCTAAGCAAAAATTCACCTATGTACAGTTCCTGTACCTATGTACAGTACAGTCTTCCCGTTAATCTAAGCAAAAAGCCACCTACATATGTACCAAATTTCAAGCAGTGATATCCATAAATAAGTTCTGGTTGAATAGCTCAGTCCAAAGTCCACTTCCCAGAGAGAACTGTTGTCTTCTTTTTAACTTAAGCAAAAAACTACCTTTGCACAGTTCCCGGAGAGTAGTATAGTCTTCCCGTTAATCCAAGCAAAAAGCTACCTATATACCAAATTTCAAGCAATTCGATCCATAAATAAGTTTTGTCTGAATAGGTCGGTCCAAAGTCCGCTTCCCGGAGAGAATCTAAGCAAAAATTCACCTATGTACAGTTCCTGTACCTATGTACAGTACCAGTTCCAGTACCGAATTTCTAGCAATTATATCCATAAATACGTTTTGGTTGAATAGGTCGGTCCAAAGTCCACTTCCCGGAAAGATGTGTAGTCTTCCTTTTAACTTAATCAAAAAACCACCTTTGCACAGTTCCCGGAGAGAAGTGTAGTCTTCCCTTTAATCTAAGCAAAAAGCCACATATGTACGAAATTTCAAGCAATTCGATCCATAAATAAGTTTTGTCTGAATAGGTCAGTCCAAAGTCCCCTCCCGGAGAGAATCTAAGCAAACAAACAGCTATGTACAGTTTGCGGAGAAAAGTTTAGTCTTCCCAATAATCTAAGCAAAAGGCCACCTATGTACCGAGTTTCAAGTAATTCGATCTACAAATAAGTTTTGGTTCATTTCCCGTAGAAGGTGTAGTTTTCTTTTTAATCTAAGCAAAAAGCCACCTATGTACCAAATTTCAAGCAATTCTATCCACAAATAAGTTTTGTTTGAATAGGCCAGTTTTCGGTCCATTCCCCATAGAAAGTGTGGTCTTAATTTTAATCTAAGCAAATAACCACCTATGTACAGTTCCCGGAGAGAAGTCTAGTCTTCCCGTAAATCTAAGCAAAAAGCCACCTACATATGTACCAAATTTCAAGCAGTTATATCCATAAATAAGTTCTGGTTGAATAGCTCAGTCCAAAGTCCACTTCCCGGAGAGAAGTGTAGTCTTCTTTTTTACTTAAGCAAAAAACCACCTTTGCACAGTTCCCGGAGAGAAGTATAGTCTTCCCGTTAATCCAAGCAAAAAGCCACCTATATACCAAATTTCAAGCAATTAGATCCGTAAATAAGTTTTGTCTGAATAGGTCAGTCCAAAGTCCACTTCCCGGAGAGAATCTAAGCAAAAATTCACCTATGTACAGTTCCCTATGTACCGAATTTCTAGCAATTATATCCATAAATACGTTTTGGTTGAATAGGTCAGTCCAAAGTCCACTTCCCGGAAAGATGTGTTGTCTTCCTTTTAACTTAAGGGGTTACATACGTCCAGAATTTTCAAAAAATCGATTTTTTTTCTTTTATAGGTTATTATTCTTTATAGTTTTAGGCGTATTTCTGTGAAAGTCGATTGTAAAAATTCCCCATAGATACAAAGTTATGGTAGAAAATCAGACCGCCCGACGAGAGTTTAATGCACACAGGTAGTTGTCCGAGCGAAATGCACATGAAAGTTTAAACGCGATTTTCTCGAAACTACTTTTCCCGGCACGGTCTGCATGATAACTCATACAGTTTTTAACATTTTTTGATGCGATTTTTTTTTAAATATTTTCGTATTTTCGATATTTTTATTAAAAAATTTTATGAACATAATTAAAGTGTGACATTTATGACGTAAAACGCATACTTTTTTTCTAAATTCCGTAAATTGGAAAATTTTTCGAAATTAAAAAATTCGGCTCGACAGACTATAACTACAACTTCATTTTACAAGAATTTTTTTTATTTTTACAGATCCATCAACATTCCAAGGATAAATGATGCAGACCGTGGAGCAACTTTTTTTTCATTGTACTTTGGGTCACGTGATATTTTATGTACTAATTTTTGTAAAGAAAAATTAAAATACATTTTTTTATAAACTTTAAGTACCAATAAACATTGTATAAAATTTCTTTATATTTATTTCTATTGTTATCCCTTCTGAAAACAGTTTTTGTTTTAGCGCATTTTTGGTGCTGCTGGACGTATGTAACCCCTTAAGCAAAAAACCACCTTTGCACAGTTCCCGGAGAGAAGTGTAGTCTTCCCTTTAATCTAAGCAAAAAGCCACATATGTACCAAATTTCAGGCAATTCGATCCATAAATAAGTTTTGTCTGAATAGGTCAGTCCAAAGTCCCCTCCCGGAGAGAATCTAAGCAAACAAACAGCAATGTACAGTTTGCGGAGAAAAGTTTAGTCTTCCCAATAATCTAAGCAAAAGGCCACCTATGTACCGCGTTTCAAGTAATTCGATCTACAAATAAGTTTTGGTTCATTTCCCGTAGAAGGTGTAGTCTTCTTTTTAATCTAAGCAAAAAGCCACCTATGTACCAAATTTCAAGCGATTCGATCCATAAAAAAGTTTTGTTTGAATTATCTGTCCTCCGTCCACTTACAGGAGAAAAGTGCAGTCCTTCTGTTATTTCAGCAAAAAGCCACATATGTACCAAACTTCAAGCAATTTGATCCATAAATAAGTTTTGTTTGAATAGGCCAGTCCAAAGCACACTCTCCGGAGAGAATCTAAGCAAAAAATCACCTAAGTACAGTTCGCGGAGAGAAGTCTAGTCTTCCCGTTAATCTAAGCAAAAGGCCACCTATGTACCGAGTTTCAAGTAATTCGATCCACAAATAAGTTTTGTTTGAATAGGCCAGTTTTCGGTTCATTTCCCGTAGAAGGTGTAGTCTATGCACCAAATTTCAAGCGATTCGATCCATAAATAAGTTTTGTTTGAATAGGCCAGTTCAAAACCCACTTCCCGGAGAGAAGTGTAGTCTTCTTTTTAACTTAACCAAAAAACCACTTTCGTACAGTTCCCGGAGAGAAGTGTAATCTAACTGTTATTTTAGCAAAAAGCCACATATGTACCAAATTTCAAGCAATTCTATCCACAAATAAGTTTTGTTTGAATAGGCCAGTTTTCGGTCCATTCCCCGTAGAAAGTGTGGTCTTCATTTTAATCTAAGCAAATAACCACCTATAAACAGTTCCCGGAGAGAAGTCTAGTCTTCCCGTTAATCTAAGCAAAAAGCCACCTACATATGTACCAAATTTCAAGCAGTTATATCCATAAATAAGTTCTGGTTGAATAGCTCAGTCCAAAGTCCACTTCCCAGAGAGAAGTGTAGTTTTCGTTTTAACTTAAGCAAAAAAACCACCTTTGTACAGTTCCCGGAGTGAAGTATAGTCTTCCCGTTAATCTAAGCAAAAAGCCACCTACATATGTACCAAATTTCAAGCGATTCGATCCATAAAAAAGTTTTGTTTGAGTTATCTGTCCTCCGTCCACTTACAGAAGAAAAGTGCAGTCTTTCTGTTATTTCAGCAAAAAGCCACATATGTACCAAATTTCAAGCAGTTATATCCATAAATAAGTTTTGGTTGAATAGCTCAGTCCAAAGTCCACTTCCCGGAGAGAAGTGTAGTCTTCTTTTTAACTTAAGCAGAAAACCACCTTTGCACAGTTCCCGGAGAGAAGTATAGTCTTCCCGTTAAGCTAAGCAAAAAGCTACCAATATACCAAATTTCAAGCAATTCGACCCATAAATAAGTTTTGTCTGAATAGGTCAGTCCAAAGTCCACTTCCAGGAGAGAATCTAAGCAAAAATTCACCTATGTACAGTTCCCTATGTACCGAATTTCAAGCAATTATATCCATAAATACGTTTTGGTTGAATAGGTCAGTCCAAAGTCCACTTCCCGGAGAGAATCTAAGCAAAAATTCACCTATGTACAGTTCCCTATGTACCGAATTTCAAGCAATTATATCCATAAATACGTTTTGGTTGAATAGGTCGGTCCAGAGTCCACTTCCCGGAGAGAAGAGTAGTCTTCCTTTTAACTTAAGCAAAAAACCACCTTTGCACAGTTCCCGGAGAGAAGTGTAGTCTTCCCTTTAATCTAAGCAAAAAGCCACATATGTACCAAATTTCAAGCACTTCGATCCATAAATAAGTTTTGTCTGAATAGGTCAGTCCAAAGTCCCCTCCCGGAGAGATTCTAAGCAAAAAATCAGCTATGTACAGTTGGCGGAGAGAAGTCTAGTCTTCCCAATAATCTAAGCAAAAGGCCACCTATGTACCGAGTTTCAAGTAATTCGATCCACAAATAAGGTTTGTTTGCGAGTTTTCGGTTCATTTCCCGTAGAAGGTGTAGTCTTCTTTTTAATCTAAGCAAAAAGCCACCTATGTACCAAATTTCAAGCGATTCGATCCATAAAAAAGTTTTGTTTGAATTATCTGTCCTCCGTCCACTTACAGGAGAAAAGTGCAGTCTTTCTGTTGTTTCAGCAAAAAGCCACATATGTACCAAATTTCAAGCAATTTGATCCATAAATAAGTTTTGTTTGAGTAGGCCAGTTCAAAACCCGCTTTCCGGAGAGAAGTGTAGTCTTCTTTTTAACTTAACCAAAAAACCACTTTCGTACAGTTCCCGGAGAGAAGTGTAATCTAACTGTTATTTTAGCAAAAAGCCACATATGTACCAAATTTCAAGCAATTCTATCCACGAATAAGTTTTGGTTGAATAGGTCAGTCCAAAGTCAACTTCCCGGAGAGAAGTGTAGTCTTCTTTTTAACTTAAGCAAAAAACCATCTTTGTACAGTTCCTGGAGAGAAGTGTAATCTTCCAGTTATTTTATCAAAACGCCACATATGTACCAAATTTCAAGCAGTTCGATCCATAAATAAGTTTTGTTTGAATAGTCCAATTCCCGGTCCACTTCCAGTAGAGAGTGTAGTCTTCATTTTGATCTAAGCAAAAAGCCACCTATGTACCGAGTTTCAAGTAATTCGATCCACAAATAAGGTTTGTTTGCGAGTTTTCGGTCCATTCCCCGTAGAAAGTGTGGTCTTCATTTTAATCTAAGCAAATAACCACCTATGTACAGTTCCCGGAGAGAAGTCTAGTCTTCCCGTTAATCTAAGCAAAACGCCACCTACATATGTACCAAATTTCAAGCAGTTATATCCATAAATAAGTTCTGGTTGAATAGCTCAGTCCAAAGCCCACTTCCCGGAGAGAAGTGTAGTCTTCTTTTTTACTTAAGCAAAAAACCACCTTTGCACAGTTCCCGGAGAGAAGTATAGTCTTCCCGTTAATCCAAGCAAAAGCTACCTATATACCAAATTTCAAGCAATTCGATCATTAAATAAGTTTTGTCTGAATAGGTCAGTCCAAAGTCCACTTCCCGGAGAGAATCTAAGCAAAAATTCACCTATGTACAGTTTCCTATGTACCGAATTTCTAGCAATTATATCCATAAATACGTTTTGGTTGAATAGGTCAGTCCAAAGTCCACTTCCTGGAAAGATGTGTAGTCTTCCTTTTAACTTAAGGGGTTACATACGTCCAGAATTTTCAAAAAATCGATTTTTTTTTTTATAGGTTATTATTCTTTATAGTTTTAGGCGTATTTCTGTGAAAGTCGATTGTAAAAATTCCCCACAGGTACAAAGTTATGGTAGAAAATCAGACCGCCCGACGAGAGTTTAATGCACACAGGTAGCTGTCCGAGCGAAATGCACATGAAAGTTTAAACGCGTTTTTCTCGAAACTACTTTTCCCAACACGGTCTGCATGATAATTCATACAGTTTTTAACATTTTTTGATGCGATTTTTTTTTAAATATTTTCGTATTTTCGATATTTTTATTAAAAATTTTTATGAACATAATTAAAGTGTGACATTTATGACGTAAAACGCATACTTTTTTTCTAAATTCCGTAAATTGGAAAATTTTTCGAAATTAAAAAAATCGGCTCGACAGACTATAACTACAACTTCATTTTATAAGATTTTTTTTTATTTTTACAGATCCATCAACATTCCAAGGATAAATGATGCAGACCGTGGAGCAACTTTTTTTTCATTGTACTTTGGGTCACGTGATATTTTATGTACTAATTTTTGTAAAGAAAAATTAAAATACATTTTTTTATAAACTTTAAGTACCAATAAACATTGTATAAAATTTCTTTATATTTATTTCTATTGTTATCCCTTCTGAAAACAGTTTTTGTTTTAGCGCATTTTTGGTGCTGCTGGACGTATGTAACCCCTTAAGCAAAAAACCACCTTTGCACAGTTCCCGGAGAGAAGTGTAGTCTTCCCTTTAATCTAAGCAAAAAGCCACATATGTACTAAATTTCAAGCAATTCGATCCATAAATAAGTTTTGTCTGAATAGGTCAGTCCAAAGTCCCCTCCCGGAGAGAATCTAAGCAAACAAACAGCAATGTACAGTTTGCGGAGAAAAGTTTAGTCTTCCCAATAATCTAAGCAAAAGGCCACCTATGTACCGCGTTTCAAGTAATTCGATCTACAAATAAGTTTTGGTTCATTTCCCGTAGAAGGTGTAGTCTTCTTTTTAATCTAAGCAAAAAGCCACCTATGTACCAAATTTCAAGCGATTCGATCCATAAAAAAGTTTTGTTTGAATTATCTGTCCTCCGTCCACTTACAGGAGAAAAGTGCAGTCCTTCTGTTATTTCAGCAAAAAGCCACATATGTACCAAATTTCAAGCAATTTGATCCATAAATAAGTTTTGTTTGAATAGGCCAGTCCAAAGCCCACTTCCCGGAGAGAATCTAAGCAAAAAATCACCTAAGTACAGTTCGCGGAGAGAAGTCTAGTCTTCCCGTTAATCTAAGCAAAAGGCCACCTATGTACCGAGTTTCAAGTAATTCGATCCACAAATAAGTTTTGTTTGAATAGGCCAGTTTTCGGTTCATTTCCCGTAGAAGGTGTAGTCTTCTTTTTAATCTAAGCAAAAAGCCACCTATGCACCAAATTTCAAGAGAATCGATCCATAAATAAGTTTTGTTTGAATAGGCCAGTTCAAAACCCACTTCCCGGAGAGAAGTGTAGTCTTCTTTTTAACTTAACCAAAAAACCACTTTCGTACAGTTCCCGGAGAGAAGTGTAATCTAACTGTTATTTTAGCAAAAAGCCATATATGTACCAAATTTCAAGCAATTCTATCCACAAATAAGTTTTGTTTGAATAGGCCAGCTTTCGGTCCATTCCCCGTAGAAAGTGTGGTCTTCATTTTAATCTAAGCAAATTACCACCTATGTACAGTTCCCGGAGAGAAGTCTAGTCTTCCCGTTAATCTAAGCAAAAAGCCACCTACATATGTACCAAATTTCAAGCAGTTATATCCATAAATAAGTTCTGGTTGAATAGCTCAGTCCAAAGTCCACTTCCCGGAGAGAAGTGTAGTCTTCGTTTTAACTTAAGCAAAAAACCACCTTTGCACAGTTCCCGGAGTGAAGTATAGTCTTCCCGTTAATCTAAGCAAATAGCTTTCAAGCAATTCGTTCCATAAATAAGTTTTGTCTGAATAGGTCAGTCTGAAGTCCACTTCCCGGAGAGAATCTAAGCAAAAATTCACCTATGTACAGTTCCCTATGTACCGAATTTCAAGCTATTATAACCATAAATACGTTTTGGTTGAATAGGTCAGTCCAAAGTCCACTTCCCGGAAAGAAGTGTAGTCTTCCTTTTAACTTAAGCAAAAAACCAGCTATGTACAGTTCGCGGAGAGAAGTCTAGTCTTCCCAATAATCTAAGCAAAAGGCCACCTATGTACCGAGTTTCAAGTAATTCGATCCACAAATAAGTTTTGATTCATTTCCCGTAGAAGGTGTAGTCTTCTTTTTAATCTAAGCAAAATGCCACCTATGTACCAAATTTCAAGCGATTCGATCCATAAAAAAGTTTTTTTTGAATTATCTGTCCTCCGTCCACTTACAGGAGAAAAGTGCAGTCTTTCTGTTATTTCAGCAAAAAGCCACATATGTACCAAACTTCAAGCAATTTGATCCATAAATAAGTTTTGTTTGAATATGCCAGTCCAAAGCCCACTTCCTGGAGAGAAGTGTAGTCTTCTTTTTAACTTAACCAAAAAACCACCTTCGTACAGTTCCCAGAGAGAAGAGTAATCTAACTGTAATTTTAGCAAAAAGTCACATATGTACCAAATTTCAAGCAGTTATATCCATAAATAAGTTTTGGTTGAATAGCTCAGTCCAAAGTCCACTTCCCGGAGAGAAGTGTAGTCTTCTTTTTAACTTAAGCAGAAAACCACCTTTGCACAGTTTCCGGAGAGAAGTATAGTCTTCCCGTTAAGCTAAGCAAAAAGCTACCAATATACCAAATTTCAAGCAATTCGACCCATAAATAAGTTTTGTCTGAATAGGTCAGTCCGAAGTCCACTTCCCGGAGAGAATCTAAGCAAAAATTCACCTATGTACAGTTCCCTATGTACCGAATTTCAAGCAATTATATCCATAAATACGTTTTGGTTGAATAGGTCGGTCCAAAGTCCACTTCCCGGAGAGAAGAGTAGTCTTCCTTTTAACTTAAGCAAAAAACTACCTTTGCACAGTTCCCGGAGAGAAGTGTAGTCTTCCCTTTAATCTAAGCAAAAAGCCACATATGTACCAAATTTCAAGCACTTAGATCCATAAATAAGTTTTGTCTTAATAGGTCAGTCCAAAGTCCCCTCCCGGAGAGAATCTAAGCAAAAAATCAGCTATGTACAGTTGGCGGAGAGAAGTCTAGTCTTCCCAATAATCTAAGCAAAAGGCCACCTATGTACCGAGTTTCAAGTAATTCGATCCACAAATAAGTTTTGTTTGAATAGGCCAGTTTTCGGTTCATTTCCCGTAGAAGGTGTAGTCTTCTTTTTAATCTAAGCAAAAAGCCACCTATGTACCAAATTTCAAGCGATTCGATCCATAAAAAAGTTTTGTTTGAATTATCTGTCCTCCGTCCACTTACAGGAGAAAAGTGCAGTCCTTCTGTTGTTTCAGCAAAAAGCCACATATGTACCAAATTTCAAGCAATTTGATCCATAAATAAGTTTTGTTTGAGTAGGCCAGTTCAAAACCCACTTCCCGGAGAGAAGTGTAGTCTTCTTTTTAACTTAACCAAAAAACCACTTTCGTATAGTTCCCGAAGAGAAGTGTAATCTAACTGTTATTTTAGCAAAAAGCCACATATGTACCAAATTTCAAGCAATTCTATCCATAAATAAGTTTTGTTTGAATAGGCCAGTTTTCGGTCCATTCCCCGTAGAAAGTGTGGTCTTCATTTTAATCTAAGCAAATAACCACCTATAAACAGTTCCCGGAGAGAAGTCTAGTCTTCCCGTTAATCTAAGCAAAAAGCCACCTACATATGTACCAAATTTCAAGCAGTTATATCCATAAATAAGTTCTGGTTGAATAGCTCAGTCCAAAGTCCACTTCCCAGAGAGAAGTGTAGTTTTCGTTTTAACTTAAGCAAAAAACCACCTTTGTACAGTTCCCGGAGTGAAGTATAGTCTTCCCGTTAGTCTAAGCAAAAAGCTACCTATATACCAAGTTTCAAGCAATTCGATCCATAAATAAGTTTTGTCTGAATAGGTCAGTCCAAAGTCCACTTCCCGGAGAGAATCTAAGCAAAAATTCACCTATGTACAGTTCCCTATGTACCGAATTTCGAGCAATTATATCCATAAATACGTTTTGGTTGAATAGGTCAGTCCAAAGTCCACTTCCTGGAAAGATGTGTAGTCTTCCTTTTAACTTAAGGGGTTACATACGTCCAGAATTTTCAAAAAATCGATTTTTTTTTTATAGGTTATTATTCTCTATAGTTTTAGGCGTATTTCTGTGAAAGTCGATTGTAAAAATCCCCCATAAATACAAAGTTATGGTAGAAAATCAGACCACCCGACGAGAGTTTAATGCACACAGGTAGCTGTCCGAGCGAAATGCACATGAAAGTTTAAACGCGTTTTTCTCGAAACAACTTTTCCCGGCACGGTCTGCATGATAACTCATACAGTTTTTAACATTTTTTGATGCGATTTTTTTTAAAATATTTTCGTATTTTCGATATTTTTATTAAAAATTTTTATGAACATAATTAAAGTGTGACATTTATGACGTAAAACGCATACTTTTTTTCTAAATTCCGTAAATTGGAAAATTTTTCGAAATTAAAAAAATCGGCTCGACAGACTATAACTACAACTTCATTTTATAAGATTTTTTTTTATTTTTACAGATCCATCAACATTCCAAGGATAAATGATGCAGACCGTGGAGCAACTTTTTTTTCATTGTACTTTGGGTCACGTGATATTTTATGTACTAATTTTTGTAAAGAAAAATTAAAATACATTTTTTTATAAACTTTAAGTACCAATAAACATTGTATAAAATTTCTTTATATTTATTTCTATTGTTATCCCTTCTGAAAACAGTTTTTGTTTTAGCGCATTTTTGGTGCTGCTGGACGTATGTAACCCCTTAAGCAAAAAACCACCTTTGCACAGTTCCCGGAGAGAAGTGTAGTCTTCCCTTTAATCTAAGCAAAAAGCCACATATGTACCAAATTTCAAGCAATTCGATCCATAAATAAGTTTTGTCTGAATAGGTCAGTCCAAAGTCCCCTCCCGGAGAGAATCTAAGCAAACAAACAGCAATGTACAGTTTGCGGAGAAAAGTTTAGTCTTCCCAATAATCTAAGCAAAAGGCCACCTATGTACCGCGTTTCAAGTAATTCGATCTACAAATAAGTTTTGGTTCATTTCCCGTAGAAGGTGTAGTCTTCTTTTTAATCTAAGCAAAAAGCCACCTATGTACCAAATTTCAAGCGATTCGATCCATAAAAAAGTTTTGTTTGAATTATCTGTCCTCCGTCCACTTACAGGAGAAAAGTGCAGTCCTTCTGTTATTTCAGCAAAAAGCCACATATGTACCAAACTTCAAGCAATTTGATCCATAAATAAGTTTTGTTTGAATAGGCCAGTCCAAAGCACACTCTCCGGAGAGAATCTAAGCAAAAAATCACCTAAGTACAGTTCGCGGAGAGAAGTCTAGTCTTCCCGTTAATCTAAGCAAAAGGCCACCTATGTACCGAGTTTCAAGTAATTCGATCCACAAATAAGTTTTGTTTGAATAGGCCAGTTTTCGGTTCATTTCCCGTAGAAGGTGTAGTCTTCTTTTTAATCTAAGCAAAAAGCCACCTATGCACCAAATTTCAAGAGAATCGATCCATAAATAAGTTTTGTTTGAATAGGCCAGTTCAAAACCCACTTCCCGGAGAGAAGTGTAGTCTTCTTTTTAACTTAACCAAAAAACCACTTTTGTACAGTTCCCGGAGAGAAGTGTAATCTAACTGTTATTTTAGCAAAAAGCCATATATGTACCAAATTTCAAGCAATTCTATCCACAAATAAGTTTTGTTTGAATAGGCCAGCTTTCGGTCCATTCCCCGTAGAAAGTGTGGTCTTCATTTTAATCTAAGCAAATTACCACCTATGTACAGTTCCCGGAGAGAAGTCTAGTCTTCCCGTTAATCGAAGCAAAAAGCCACCTACATATGTACCAAATTTCAAGCAGTTATATCCATAAATAAGTTTTGGTTGAATAGCTCAGTCCAAAGTCCACTTCCCGGAGAGAAGTGTAGTCTTCTTTTTAACTTAAGCAGAAAACCACCTTTGCACAGTTCCCGGAGAGAAGTATAGTCTTCCCGTTAAGCTAAGCAAAAAGCTACCAATATACCAAACTTCAAGCAATTCGACCCATAAATAAGTTTTGTCTGAATAGGTCAGTCCGAAGTCCACTTCCCGGAGAGAATCTAAGCAAAAATTCACCTATGTACAGTTCCCTATGTACCGAATTTCAAGCAATTATATCCATAAATACGTTTTGGTTGAATAGGTCGGTCCAAAGTCCACTTCCCGGAGAGAAGAGTAGTCTTCCTTTTAACTTAAGCAAAAAACTACCTTTGCACAGTTCCCGGAGAGAAGTGTAGTCTTCCCTTTAATCTAAGCAAAAAGCCACATATGTACCAAATTTCAAGCACTTAGATCCATAAATAAGTTTTGTCTTAATAGGTCAGTCCAAAGTCCCCTCCCGGAGAGAATCTAAGCAAAAAATCAGCTATGTACAGTTGGCGGAGAGAAGTCTAGTCTTCCCAATAATCTAAGCAAAAGGCCACCTATGTACCGAGTTTCAAGTAATTCGATCCACAAATACGTTTTGTTTGAATAGGCCAGTTTTCGGTTCATTTCCCGTAGAAGGTGTAGTCTTCTTTTTAATCTAAGCAAAAAGCCACCTATGTACCAAATTTCAAGCGATTCGATCCATAAAAAAGTTTTGTTTGAATTATCTGTCCTCCGTCCACTTACAGGAGAAAAGTGCAGTCCTTCTGTTGTTTCAGCAAAAAGCCACATATGTACCAAATTTCAAGCAATTTGATCCATAAATAAGTTTTGTTTGAGTAGGCCAGTTCAAAACCCACTTCCCGGAGAGAAGTGTAGTCTTCTTTTTAACTTAACCAAAAAACCACTTTCGTATAGTTCCCGAAGAGAAGTGTAATCTAACTGTTATTTTAGCAAAAAGCCACATATGTACCAAATTTCAAGCAATTCTATCCATAAATAAGTTTTGTTTGAATAGGCCAGTTTTCGGTCCATTCCCCGTAGAAAGTGTGGTCTTCATTTTAATCTAAGCAAATAACCACCTATAAACAGTTCCCGGAGAGAAGTCTAGTCTTCCCGTTAATCTAAGCAAAAAGCCACCTACATATGTACCAAATTTCAAGCAGTTATATCCATAAATAAGTTCTGGTTGAATAGCTCAGTCCAAAGTCCACTTCCCAGAGAGAAGTGTAGTTTTCGTTTTAACTTAAGCAAAAAACCACCTTTGTACAGTTCCCGGAGTGAAGTATAGTCTTCCCGTTAGTCTAAGCAAAAAGCTACCTATATACCAAGTTTCAAGCAATTCGATCCATAAATAAGTTTTGTCTGAATAGGTCAGTCCAAAGTCCACTTTCCGGAGAGAATCTAAGCAAAAATTCACCTATGTACAGTTCCCTATGTACCGAATTTCAAGCAATTATATCCATAAAAACGTTGAATAGGTCAGTCCAAAGTCCACTTCCCGGAAAGAAGTGTAGTCTTCCTTTTAACTTAAGCAAAAAACCACCTTTGGACAGTTCCCGGAGAGAAGTGTAGTCTTCCCTTTAATCTTAGCAAAAAGCCACATATGTACCAAATTTCAAGCAATTCGATCCAAAAATAAGTTTTGTTTGAATAGGCCAGTTTTCGGTCCATTCCCCGTAGAAAGTGTGGTCTTCATTTTAATCTAAGCAAATAACCACCTATAAACAGTTCCCGGAGAGAAGTCTAGTCTTCCCGTTAATCTAAGCAAAAAGCCACCTACATATGTACCAAATTTCAAGCGATTCGATCCATAAAAAAGTTTTGTTTGAGTTATCTGTCCTCCGTCCACTTACAGAAGAAAAGTGCAGTCTTTCTGTTATTTCAGCAAAAAGCCACATATGTACCAAATTTCAAGCAGTTATATCCATAAATAAGTTTTGGTTGAATAGCTCAGTCCAAAGTCCACTTCCCGGAGAGAAGTGTAGTCTTCTTTTTAACTTAAGCAGAAAACCACCTTTGCACAGTTCCCGGAGAGAAGTATAGTCTTCCCGTTAAGCTAAGCAAAAAGCTACCAATATACCAAATTTCAAGCAATTCGACCCATAAATAAGTTTTGTCTGAATAGGTCAGTCCAAAGTCCACTTCCAGGAGAGAATCTAAGCAAAAATTCACCTATGTACAGTTCCCTATGTACCGAATTTCAAGCAATTATATCCATAAATACGTTTTGGTTGAATAGGTCAGTCCAAAGTCCACTTCCCGGAGAGAATCTAAGCAAAAATTCACCTATGTACAGTTCCCTATGTACCGAATTTCAAGCAATTATATCCATAAATACGTTTTGGTTGAATAGGTCGGTCCAGAGTCCACTTCCCGGAGAGAAGAGTAGTCTTCCTTTTAACTTAAGCAAAAAACCACCTTTGCACAGTTCCCGGAGAGAAGTGTAGTCTTCCCTTTAATCTAAGCAAAAAGCCACATATGTACCAAATTTCAAGCACTTCGATCCATAAATAAGTTTTGTCTGAATAGGTCAGTCCAAAGTCCCCTCCCGGAGAGATTCTAAGCAAAAAATCAGCTATGTACAGTTGGCGGAGAGAAGTCTAGTCTTCCCAATAATCTAAGCAAAAGGCCACCTATGTACCGAGTTTCAAGTAATTCGATCCACAAATAAGGTTTGTTTGCGAGTTTTCGGTTCATTTCCCGTAGAAGGTGTAGTCTTCTTTTTAATCTAAGCAAAAAGCCACCTATGTACCAAATTTCAAGCGATTCGATCCATAAAAAAGTTTTGTTTGAATTATCTGTCCTCCGTCCACTTACAGGAGAAAAGTGCAGTCTTTCTGTTGTTTCAGCAAAAAGCCACATATGTACCAAATTTCAAGCAATTTGATCCATAAATAAGTTTTGTTTGAGTAGGCCAGTTCAAAACCCGCTTTCCGGAGAGAAGTGTAGTCTTCTTTTTAACTTAACCAAAAAACCACTTTCGTACAGTTCCCGGAGAGAAGTGTAATCTAACTGTTATTTTAGCAAAAAGCCACATATGTACCAAATTTCAAGCAATTCTATCCACGAATAAGTTTTGTTTGAATAGGCCAGTTTTCGGTCCATTCCCCGTAGAAAGTGTGGTCTTCATTTTAATCTAAGCAAATAACCACCTATGTACAGTTCCCGGAGAGAAGTCTAGTCTTCCCGTTAATCTAAGCAAAACGCCACCTACATATGTACCAAATTTCAAGCAGTTATATCCATAAATAAGTTCTGGTTGAATAGCTCAGTCCAAAGCCCACTTCCCGGAGAGAAGTGTAGTCTTCTTTTTTACTTAAGCAAAAAACCACCTTTGCACAGTTCCCGGAGAGAAGTATAGTCTTCCCGTTAATCCAAGCAAAAAGCTACCTATATACCAAATTTCAAGCAATTCGATCATTAAATAAGTTTTGTCTGAATAGGTCAGTCCAAAGTCCACTTCCCGGAGAGAATCTAAGCAAAAATTCACCTATGTACAGTTCCCTATGTACCGAATTTCTAGCAATTATATCCATAAATACGTTTTGGTTGAATAGGTCAGTCCAAAGTCCACTTCCTGGAAAGATGTGTAGTCTTCCTTTTAACTTAAGGGGTTACATACGTCCAGAATTTTCAAAAAATCGATTTTTTTTTTTATAGGTTATTATTCTTTATAGTTTTAGGCGTATTTCTGTGAAAGTCGATTGTAAAAATTCCCCACAGGTACAAAGTTATGGTAGAAAATCAGACCGCCCGACGAGAGTTTAATGCACACAGGTAGCTGTCCGAGCGAAATGCACATGAAAGTTTAAACGCGTTTTTCTCGAAACTACTTTTCCCAGCACGGTCTGCATGATAATTCATACAGTTTTTAACATTTTTTGATGCGATTTTTTTTTAAATATTTTCGTATTTTCGATATTTTTATTAAAAATTTTTATGAACATAATTAAAGTGTGACATTTATGACGTAAAACGCATACTTTTTTTCTAAATTCCGTAAATTGGAAAATTTTTCGAAATTAAAAAAATCGGCTCGACAGACTATAACTACAACTTCATTTTATAAGATTTTTTTTTATTTTTACAGATCCATCAACATTCCAAGGATAAATGATGCAGACCGTGGAGCAACTTTTTTTTCATTGTACTTTGGGTCACGTGATATTTTATGTACTAATTTTTGTAAAGAAAAATTAAAATACATTTTTTTATAAACTTTAAGTACCAATAAACATTGTATAAAATTTCTTTATATTTATTTCTATTGTTATCCCTTCTGAAAACAGTTTTTGTTTTAGCGCATTTTTGGTGCTGCTGGACGTATGTAACCCCTTAAGCAAAAAACCACCTTTGCACAGTTCCCGGAGAGAAGTGTAGTCTTCCCTTTAATCTAAGCAAAAAGCCACATATGTACTAAATTTCAAGCAATTCGATCCATAAATAAGTTTTGTCTGAATAGGTCAGTCCAAAGTCCCCTCCCGGAGAGAATCTAAGCAAACAAACAGCAATGTACAGTTTGCGGAGAAAAGTTTAGTCTTCCCAATAATCTAAGCAAAAGGCCACCTATGTACCGCGTTTCAAGTAATTCGATCTACAAATAAGTTTTGGTTCATTTCCCGTAGAAGGTGTAGTCTTCTTTTTAATCTAAGCAAAAAGCCACCTATGTACCAAATTTCAAGCGATTCGATCCATAAAAAAGTTTTGTTTGAATTATCTGTCCTCCGTCCACTTACAGGAGAAAAGTGCAGTCCTTCTGTTATTTCAGCAAAAAGCCACATATGTACCAAATTTCAAGCAATTTGATCCATAAATAAGTTTTGTTTGAATAGGCCAGTCCAAAGCCCACTTCCCGGAGAGAATCTAAGCAAAAAATCACCTAAGTACAGTTCGCGGAGAGAAGTCTAGTCTTCCCGTTAATCTAAGCAAAAGGCCACCTATGTACCGAGTTTCAAGTAATTCGATCCACAAATAAGTTTTGTTTGAATAGGCCAGTTTTCGGTTCATTTCCCGTAGAAGGTGTAGTCTTCTTTTTAATCTAAGCAAAAAGCCACCTATGCACCAAATTTCAAGAGAATCGATCCATAAATAAGTTTTGTTTGAATAGGCCAGTTCAAAACCCACTTCCCGGAGAGAAGTGTAGTCTTCTTTTTAACTTAACCAAAAAACCACTTTCGTACAGTTCCCGGAGAGAAGTGTAATCTAACTGTTATTTTAGCAAAAAGCCATATATGTACCAAATTTCAAGCAATTCTATCCACAAATAAGTTTTGTTTGAATAGGCCAGCTTTCGGTCCATTCCCCGTAGAAAGTGTGGTCTTCATTTTAATCTAAGCAAATTACCACCTATGTACAGTTCCCGGAGAGAAGTCTAGTCTTCCCGTTAATCTAAGCAAAAAGCCACCTACATATGTACCAAATTTCAAGCAGTTATATCCATAAATAAGTTCTGGTTGAATAGCTCAGTCCAAAGTCCACTTCCCGGAGAGAAGTGTAGTCTTCGTTTTAACTTAAGCAAAAAACCACCTTTGCACAGTTCCCGGAGTGAAGTATAGTCTTCCCGTTAATCTAAGCAAATAGCTTTCAAGCAATTCGTTCCATAAATAAGTTTTGTCTGAATAGGTCAGTCTGAAGTCCACTTCCCGGAGAGAATCTAAGCAAAAATTCACCTATGTACAGTTCCCTATGTACCGAATTTCAAGCTATTATAACCATAAATACGTTTTGGTTGAATAGGTCAGTCCAAAGTCCACTTCCCGGAAAGAAGTGTAGTCTTCCTTTTAACTTAAGCAAAAAACCAGCTATGTACAGTTCGCGGAGAGAAGTCTAGTCTTCCCAATAATCTAAGCAAAAGGCCACCTATGTACCGAGTTTCAAGTAATTCGATCCACAAATAAGTTTTGATTCATTTCCCGTAGAAGGTGTAGTCTTCTTTTTAATCTAAGCAAAATGCCACCTATGTACCAAATTTCAAGCGATTCGATCCATAAAAAAGTTTTTTTTGAATTATCTGTCCTCCGTCCACTTACAGGAGAAAAGTGCAGTCTTTCTGTTATTTCAGCAAAAAGCCACATATGTACCAAACTTCAAGCAATTTGATCCATAAATAAGTTTTGTTTGAATATGCCAGTCCAAAGCCCACTTCCTGGAGAGAAGTGTAGTCTTCTTTTTAACTTAACCAAAAAACCACCTTCGTACAGTTCCCAGAGAGAAGAGTAATCTAACTGTAATTTTAGCAAAAAGTCACATATGTACCAAATTTCAAGCAGTTATATCCATAAATAAGTTTTGGTTGAATAGCTCA
This sequence comes from Ceratitis rosa, assembly GCA_037013455.1. Classification (NCBI taxonomy): domain Eukaryota; kingdom Metazoa; phylum Arthropoda; class Insecta; order Diptera; family Tephritidae; genus Ceratitis; species Ceratitis rosa. The sequence continues at coordinate 14,644 of JAWMAG010000097.1, read as the reverse complement.
GTCCAAAGTCCACTTCCCGGAGAGAAGTGTAGTCTTCTTTTTAACTTAAGCAGAAAACCACCTTTGCACAGTTTCCGGAGAGAAGTATAGTCTTCCCGTTAAGCTAAGCAAAAAGCTACCAATATACCAAATTTCAAGCAATTCGACCCATAAATAAGTTTTGTCTGAATAGGTCAGTCCGAACTCCACTTCCCGGAGAGAAACTAAGCAAAAATTAACCTATGTACAGTTCCCTATGTACCGAATTTCAAGCAATTATATCCATAAATACGTTTTGGTTGAATAGGTCGGTCCAAAGTCCACTTCCCGGAGAGAAGAGTAGTCTTCCTTTTAACTTAAGCAAAAAACTACCTTTGCACAGTTCCCGGAGAGAAGTGTAGTCTTCCCTTTAATCTAAGCAAAAAGCCACATATGTACCAAATTTCAAGCACTTAGATCCATAAATAAGTTTTGTCTTAATAGGTCAGTCCAAAGTCCCCTCCCGGAGAGAATCTAAGCAAAAAATCAGCTATGTACAGTTGGCGGAGAGAAGTCTAGTCTTCCCAATAATCTAAGCAAAAGGCCACCTATGTACCGAGTTTCAAGTAATTCGATCCACAAATAAGTTTTGTTTGAATAGGCCAGTTTTCGGTTCATTTCCCGTAGAAGGTGTAGTCTTCTTTTTAATCTAAGCAAAAAGCCACCTATGTACCAAATTTCAAGCGATTCGATCCATAAAAAAGTTTTGTTTGAATTATCTGTCCTCCGTCCACTTACAGGAGAAAAGTGCAGTCCTTCTGTTGTTTCAGCAAAAAGCCACATATGTACCAAATTTCAAGCAATTTGATCCATAAATAAGTTTTGTTTGAGTAGGCCAGTTCAAAACCCACTTCCCGGAGAGAAGTGTAGTCTTCTTTTTAACTTAACCAAAAAACCACTTTCGTATAGTTCCCGAAGAGAAGTGTAATCTAACTGTTATTTTAGCAAAAAGCCACATATGTACCAAATTTCAAGCAATTCTATCCATAAATAAGTTTTGTTTGAATAGGCCAGTTTTCGGTCCATTCCCCGTAGAAAGTGTGGTCTTCATTTTAATCTAAGCAAATAACCACCTATAAACAGTTCCCGGAGAGAAGTCTAGTCTTCCCGTTAATCTAAGCAAAAAGCCACCTACATATGTACCAAATTTCAAGCAGTTATATCCATAAATAAGTTCTGGTTGAATAGCTCAGTCCAAAGTCCACTTCCCAGAGAGAAGTGTAGTTTTCGTTTTAACTTAAGCAAAAAACCACCTTTGTACAGTTCCCGGAGTGAAGTATAGTCTTCCCGTTAGTCTAAGCAAAAAGCTACCTATATACCAAGTTTCAAGCAATTCGATCCATAAATAAGTTTTGTCTGAATAGGTCAGTCCAAAGTCCACTTCCCGGAGAGAATCTAAGCAAAAATTCACCTATGTACAGTTCCCTATGTACCGAATTTCGAGCAATTATATCCATAAATACGTTTTGGTTGAATAGGTCAGTCCAAAGTCCACTTCCTGGAAAGATGTGTAGTCTTCCTTTTAACTTAAGGGGTTACATACGTCCAGAATTTTCAAAAAATCGATTTTTTTTTTATAGGTTATTATTCTCTATAGTTTTAGGCGTATTTCTGTGAAAGTCGATTGTAAAAATTCCCCATAAATACAAAGTTATGGTAGAAAATCAGACCACCCGACGAGAGTTTAATGCACACAGGTAGCTGTCCGAGCGAAATGCACATGAAAGTTTAAACGCGTTTTTCTCGAAACAACTTTTCCCGGCACGGTCTGCATGATAACTCATACAGTTTTTAACATTTTTTGATGCGATTTTTTTTAAAATATTTTCGTATTTTCGATATTTTTATTAAAAATTTTTATGAACATAATTAAAGTGTGACATTTATGACGTAAAACGCATACTTTTTTTCTAAATTCCGTAAATTGGAAAATTTTTCGAAATTAAAAAAATCGGCTCGACAGACTATAACTACAACTTCATTTTATAAGATTTTTTTTTATTTTTACAGATCCATCAACATTCCAAGGATAAATGATGCAGACCGTGGAGCAACTTTTTTTTCATTGTACTTTGGGTCACGTGATATTTTATGTACTAATTTTTGTAAAGAAAAATTAAAATACATTTTTTTATAAACTTTAAGTACCAATAAACATTGTATAAAATTTCTTTATATTTATTTCTATTGTTATCCCTTCTGAAAACAGTTTTTGTTTTAGCGCATTTTTGGTGCTGCTGGACGTATGTAACCCCTTAAGCAAAAAACCACCTTTGCACAGTTCCCGGAGAGAAGTGTAGTCTTCCCTTTAATCTAAGCAAAAAGCCACATATGTACCAAATTTCAAGCAATTCGATCCATAAATAAGTTTTGTCTGAATAGGTCAGTCCAAAGTCCCCTCCCGGAGAGAATCTAAGCAAACAAACAGCAATGTACAGTTTGCGGAGAAAAGTTTAGTCTTCCCAATAATCTAAGCAAAAGGCCACCTATGTACCGCGTTTCAAGTAATTCGATCTACAAATAAGTTTTGGTTCATTTCCCGTAGAAGGTGTAGTCTTCTTTTTAATCTAAGCAAAAAGCCACCTATGTACCAAATTTCAAGCGATTCGATCCATAAAAAAGTTTTGTTTGAATTATCTGTCCTCCGTCCACTTACAGGAGAAAAGTGCAGTCCTTCTGTTATTTCAGCAAAAAGCCACATATGTACCAAACTTCAAGCAATTTGATCCATAAATAAGTTTTGTTTGAATAGGCCAGTCCAAAGCACACTCTCCGGAGAGAATCTAAGCAAAAAATCACCTAAGTACAGTTCGCGGAGAGAAGTCTAGTCTTCCCGTTAATCTAAGCAAAAGGCCACCTATGTACCGAGTTTCAAGTAATTCGATCCACAAATAAGTTTTGTTTGAATAGGCCAGTTTTCGGTTCATTTCCCGTAGAAGGTGTAGTCTTCTTTTTAATCTAAGCAAAAAGCCACCTATGCACCAAATTTCAAGAGAATCGATCCATAAATAAGTTTTGTTTGAATAGGCCAGTTCAAAACCCACTTCCCGGAGAGAAGTGTAGTCTTCTTTTTAACTTAACCAAAAAACCACTTTTGTACAGTTCCCGGAGAGAAGTGTAATCTAACTGTTATTTTAGCAAAAAGCCATATATGTACCAAATTTCAAGCAATTCTATCCACAAATAAGTTTTGTTTGAATAGGCCAGCTTTCGGTCCATTCCCCGTAGAAAGTGTGGTCTTCATTTTAATCTAAGCAAATTACCACCTATGTACAGTTCCCGGAGAGAAGTCTAGTCTTCCCGTTAATCGAAGCAAAAAGCCACCTACATATGTACCAAATTTCAAGCAGTTATATCCATAAATAAGTTCTGGTTGAATAGCTCAGTCCAAAGTCCACTTCCCGGAGAGAAGTGTAGTCTTCGTTTTAACTTAAGCAAAAAACCACCTTTGCACAGTTCCCGGAGTGAAGTATAGTCTTCCCGTTAATCTAAGCAAATAGCTTTCAAGCAATTCGTTCCATAAATAAGTTTTGTCTGAATAGGTCAGTCTGAAGTCCACTTCCCGGAGAGAATCTAAGCAAAAATTCACCTATGTACAGTTCCCTATGTACCGAATTTCAAGCTATTATAACCATAAATACGTTTTGGTTGAATAGGTCAGTCCAAAGTCCACTTCCCGGAAAGAAGTGTAGTCTTCCTTTTAACTTAAGCAAAAAACCAGCTATGTACAGTTCGCGGAGAGAAGTCTAGTCTTCCCAATAATCTAAGCAAAAGGCCACCTATGTACCGAGTTTCAAGTAATTCGATCCACAAATAAGTTTTGATTCATTTCCCGTAGAAGGTGTAGTCTTCTTTTTAATCTAAGCAAAATGCCACCTATGTACCAAATTTCAAGCGATTCGATCCATAAAAAAGTTTTTTTTGAATTATCTGTCCTCCGTCCACTTACAGGAGAAAAGTGCAGTCTTTCTGTTATTTCAGCAAAAAGCCACATATGTACCAAACTTCAAGCAATTTGATCCATAAATAAGTTTTGTTTGAATATGCCAGTCCAAAGCCCACTTCCTGGAGAGAAGTGTAGTCTTCTTTTTAACTTAACCAAAAAACCACCTTCGTACAGTTCCCAGAGAGAAGAGTAATCTAACTGTAATTTTAGCAAAAAGTCACATATGTACCAAATTTCAAGCAGTTATATCCATAAATAAGTTTTGGTTGAATAGCTCAGTCCAAAGTCCACTTCCCGGAGAGAAGTGTAGTCTTCTTTTTAACTTAAGCAGAAAACCACCTTTGCACAGTTCCCGGAGAGAAGTATAGTCTTCCCGTTAAGCTAAGCAAAAAGCTACCAATATACCAAACTTCAAGCAATTCGACCCATAAATAAGTTTTGTCTGAATAGGTCAGTCCGAAGTCCACTTCCCGGAGAGAATCTAAGCAAAAATTCACCTATGTACAGTTCCCTATGTACCGAATTTCAAGCAATTATATCCATAAATACGTTTTGGTTGAATAGGTCGGTCCAAAGTCCACTTCCCGGAGAGAAGAGTAGTCTTCCTTTTAACTTAAGCAAAAAACTACCTTTGCACAGTTCCCGGAGAGAAGTGTAGTCTTCCCTTTAATCTAAGCAAAAAGCCACATATGTACCAAATTTCAAGCACTTAGATCCATAAATAAGTTTTGTCTTAATAGGTCAGTCCAAAGTCCCCTCCCGGAGAGAATCTAAGCAAAAAATCAGCTATGTACAGTTGGCGGAGAGAAGTCTAGTCTTCCCAATAATCTAAGCAAAAGGCCACCTATGTACCGAGTTTCAAGTAATTCGATCCACAAATACGTTTTGTTTGAATAGGCCAGTTTTCGGTTCATTTCCCGTAGAAGGTGTAGTCTTCTTTTTAATCTAAGCAAAAAGCCACCTATGTACCAAATTTCAAGCGATTCGATCCATAAAAAAGTTTTGTTTGAATTATCTGTCCTCCGTCCACTTACAGGAGAAAAGTGCAGTCCTTCTGTTGTTTCAGCAAAAAGCCACATATGTACCAAATTTCAAGCAATTTGATCCATAAATAAGTTTTGTTTGAGTAGGCCAGTTCAAAACCCACTTCCCGGAGAGAAGTGTAGTCTTCTTTTTAACTTAACCAAAAAACCACTTTCGTATAGTTCCCGAAGAGAAGTGTAATCTAACTGTTATTTTAGCAAAAAGCCACATATGTACCAAATTTCAAGCAATTCTATCCATAAATAAGTTTTGTTTGAATAGGCCAGTTTTCGGTCCATTCCCCGTAGAAAGTGTGGTCTTCATTTTAATCTAAGCAAATAACCACCTATAAACAGTTCCCGGAGAGAAGTCTAGTCTTCCCGTTAATCTAAGCAAAAAGCCACCTACATATGTACCAAATTTCAAGCAGTTATATCCATAAATAAGTTCTGGTTGAATAGCTCAGTCCAAAGTCCACTTCCCAGAGAGAAGTGTAGTTTTCGTTTTAACTTAAGCAAAAAACCACCTTTGTACAGTTCCCGGAGTGAAGTATAGTCTTCCCGTTAGTCTAAGCAAAAAGCTACCTATATACCAAGTTTCAAGCAATTCGATCCATAAATAAGTTTTGTCTGAATAGGTCAGTCCAAAGTCCACTTTCCGGAGAGAATCTAAGCAAAAATTCACCTATGTACAGTTCCCTATGTACCGAATTTCAAGCAATTATATCCATAAAAACGTTGAATAGGTCAGTCCAAAGTCCACTTCCCGGAAAGAAGTGTAGTCTTCCTTTTAACTTAAGCAAAAAACCACCTTTGGACAGTTCCCGGAGAGAAGTGTAGTCTTCCCTTTAATCTTAGCAAAAAGCCACATATGTACCAAATTTCAAGCAATTCGATCCAAAAATAAGTTTTGTTTGAATAGGCCAGTTTTCGGTCCATTCCCCGTAGAAAGTGTGGTCTTCATTTTAATCTAAGCAAATAACCACCTATAAACAGTTCCCGGAGAGAAGTCTAGTCTTCCCGTTAATCTAAGCAAAAAGCCACCTACATATGTACCAAATTTCAAGCGATTCGATCCATAAAAAAGTTTTGTTTGAGTTATCTGTCCTCCGTCCACTTACAGAAGAAAAGTGCAGTCTTTCTGTTATTTCAGCAAAAAGCCACATATGTACCAAATTTCAAGCAGTTATATCCATAAATAAGTTTTGGTTGAATAGCTCAGTCCAAAGTCCACTTCCCGGAGAGAAGTGTAGTCTTCTTTTTAACTTAAGCAGAAAACCACCTTTGCACAGTTCCCGGAGAGAAGTATAGTCTTCCCGTTAAGCTAAGCAAAAAGCTACCAATATACCAAATTTCAAGCAATTCGACCCATAAATAAGTTTTGTCTGAATAGGTCAGTCCAAAGTCCACTTCCAGGAGAGAATCTAAGCAAAAATTCACCTATGTACAGTTCCCTATGTACCGAATTTCAAGCAATTATATCCATAAATACGTTTTGGTTGAATAGGTCAGTCCAAAGTCCACTTCCCGGAGAGAATCTAAGCAAAAATTCACCTATGTACAGTTCCCTATGTACCGAATTTCAAGCAATTATATCCATAAATACGTTTTGGTTGAATAGGTCGGTCCAGAGTCCACTTCCCGGAGAGAAGAGTAGTCTTCCTTTTAACTTAAGCAAAAAACCACCTTTGCACAGTTCCCGGAGAGAAGTGTAGTCTTCCCTTTAATCTAAGCAAAAAGCCACATATGTAATTTCAAGCACTTCGATCCATAAATAAGTTTTGTCTGAATAGGTCAGTCCAAAGTCCCCTCCCGGAGAGATTCTAAGCAAAAAATCAGCTATGTACAGTTGGCGGAGAGAAGTCTAGTCTTCCCAATAATCTAAGCAAAAGTCCACCTATGTACCGAGTTTCAAGTAATTCGATCCACAAATAAGTTTTGTTTGAATAGGCCAGTTTTCGGTTCATTTCCCGTAGAAGGTGTAGTCTTCTTTTTAATCTAAGCAAAAAGCCACCTATGCACCAAATTTCAAGAGAATCGATCCATAAATAAGTTTTGTTTGAATAGGCCAGTTCAAAACCCACTTCCCGGAGAGAAGTGTAGTCTTCTTTTTAACTTAACCAAAAAACCACTTTTGTACAGTTCCCGGAGAGAAGTGTAATCTAACTGTTATTTTAGCAAAAAGCCATATATGTACCAAATTTCAAGCAATTCTATCCACAAATAAGTTTTGTTTGAATAGGCCAGCTTTCGGTCCATTCCCCGTAGAAAGTGTGGTCTTCATTTTAATCTAAGCAAATTACCACCTATGTACAGTTCCCGGAGAGAAGTCTAGTCTTCCCGTTAATCTAAGCAAAAAGCCACCTACATATGTACCAAATTTCAAGCAGTTATATCCATAAATAAGTTCTGGTTGAATAGCTCAGTCCAAAGTCCACTTCCCGGAGAGAAGTGTAGTCTTCGTTTTAACTTAAGCAAAAAACCACCTTTGCACAGTTCCCGGAGTGAAGTATAGTCTTCCCGTTAATCTAAGCAAATAGCTTTCAAGCAATTCGTTCCATAAATAAGTTTTGTCTGAATAGGTCAGTCTGAAGTCCACTTCCCGGAGAGAATCTAAGCAAAAATTCACCTATGTACAGTTCCCTATGTACCGAATTTCAAGCTATTATAACCATAAATACGTTTTGGTTGAATAGGTCAGTCCAAAGTCCACTTCCCGGAAAGAAGTGTAGTCTTCCTTTTAACTTAAGCAAAAAACCAGCTATGTACAGTTCGCGGAGAGAAGTCTAGTCTTCCCAATAATCTAAGCAAAAGGCCACCTATGTACCGAGTTTCAAGTAATTCGATCCATAAAAAAGTTTTTTTTGAATTATCTGTCCTCCGTCCACTTACAGGAGAAAAGTGCAGTCTTTCTGTTATTTCAGCAAAAAGCCACATATGTACCAAACTTCAAGCAATTTGATCCATAAATAAGTTTTGTTTGAATATGCCAGTCCAAAGCCCACTTCCTGGAGAGAAGTGTAGTCTTCTTTTTAACTTAACCAAAAAACCACCTTCGTACAGTTCCCAGAGAGAAGAGTAATCTAACTGTAATTTTAGCAAAAAGTCACATATGTACCAAATTTCAAGCAGTTATATCCATAAATAAGTTTTGGTTGAATAGCTCAGTCCAAAGTCCACTTCCCGGAGAGAAGTGTAGTCTTCTTTTTAACTTAAGCAGAAAACCACCTTTGCACAGTTCCCGGAGAGAAGTATAGTCTTCCCGTTAAGCTAAGCAAAAAGCTACCAATATACCAAATTTCAAGCAATTCGACCCATAAATAAGTTTTGTCTGAATAGGTCAGTCCGAAGTCCACTTCCCGGAGAGAATCTAAGCAAAAATTCACCTATGTACAGTTCCCTATGTACCGAATTTCAAGCAATTATATCCATAAATACGTTTTGGTTGAATAGGTCGGTCCAAAGTCCACTTCCCGGAGAGAAGAGTAGTCTTCCTTTTAACTTAAGCAAAAAACTACCTTTGCACAGTTCCCGGAGAGAAGTGTAGTCTTCCCTTTAATCTAAGCAAAAAGCCACATATGTACCAAATTTCAAGCACTTAGATCCATAATAAAATTTGTCTTAATAGGTCAGTCCAAAGTCCCCTCCCGGAGAGAATCTAAGCAAAAAATCAGCTATGTACAGTTGGCGGAGAGAAGTCTAGTCTTCCCAATAATCTAAGCAAAAGGCCACCTATGTACCGAGTTTCAAGTAATTCGATCCACAAATAAGTTTTGTTTGAATAGGCCAGTTTTCGGTTCATTTCCCGTAGAAGGTGTAGTCTTCTTTTTAATCTAAGCAAAAAGCCACCTATGTACCAAATTTCAAGCGATTCGATCCATAAAAAAGTTTTGTTTGAATTATCTGTCCTCCGTCCACTTACAGGAGAAAAGTGCAGTCCTTCTGTTGTTTCAGCAAAAAGCCACATATGTACCAAATTTCAAGCAATTTGATCCATAAATAAGTTTTGTTTGAGTAGGCCAGTTCAAAACCCACTTCCCGGAGAGAAGTGTAGTCTTCTTTTTAACTTAACCAAAAAACCACTTTCGTATAGTTCCCGAAGAGAAGTGTAATCTAACTGTTATTTTAGCAAAAAGCCACATATGTACCAAATTTCAAGCAATTCTATCCATAAATAAGTTTTGTTTGAATAGGCCAGTTTTCGGTCCATTCCCCGTAGAAAGTGTGGTCTTCATTTTAATCTAAGCAAATAACCACCTATAAACAGTTCCCGGAGAGAAGTCTAGTCTTCCCGTTAATCTAAGCAAAAAGCCACCTACATATGTACCAAATTTCAAGCAGTTATATCCATAAATAAGTTCTGGTTGAATAGCTCAGTCCAAAGTCCACTTCCCAGAGAGAAGTGTAGTTTTCGTTTTAACTTAAGCAAAAAACCACCTTTGTACAGTTCCCGGAGTGAAGTATAGTCTTCCCGTTAGTCTAAGCAAAAAGCTACCTATATACCAAGTTTCAAGCAATTCGATCCATAAATAAGTTTTGTCTGAATAGGTCAGTCCAAAGTCCACTTTCCGGAGAGAATCTAAGCAAAAATTCACCTATGTACAGTTCCCTATGTACCGAATTTCAAGCAATTATATCCATAAAAACGTTGAATAGGTCAGTCCAAAGTCCACTTCCCGGAAAGAAGTGTAGTCTTCCTTTTAACTTAAGCAAAAAACCACCTTTGGACAGTTCCCGGAGAGAAGTGTAGTCTTCCCTTTAATCTTAGCAAAAAGCCACATATGTACCAAATTTCAAGCAATTCGATCCAAAAATAAGTTTTGTTTGAATAGGCCAGTTTTCGGTCCATTCCCCGTAGAAAGTGTGGTCTTCATTTTAATCTAAGCAAATAACCACCTATAAACAGTTCCCGGAGAGAAGTCTAGTCTTCCCGTTAATCTAAGCAAAAAGCCACCTACATATGTACCAAATTTCAAGCGATTCGATCCATAAAAAAGTTTTGTTTGAGTTATCTGTCCTCCGTCCACTTACAGAAGAAAAGTGCAGTCTTTCTGTTATTTCAGCAAAAAGCCACATATGTACCAAATTTCAAGCAGTTATATCCATAAATAAGTTTTGGTTGAATAGCTCAGTCCAAAGTCCACTTCCCGGAGAGAAGTGTAGTCTTCTTTTTAACTTAAGCAGAAAACCACCTTTGCACAGTTCCCGGAGAGAAGTATAGTCTTCCCGTTAAGCTAAGCAAAAGGCTACCAATATACCAAATTTCAAGCAATTCGACCCATAAATAAGTTTTGTCTGAATAGGTCAGTCCAAAGTCCACTTCCAGGAGAGAATCTAAGCAAAAATTCACCTATGTACAGTTCCCTATGTACCGAATTTCAAGCAATTATATCCATAAATACGTTTTGGTTGAATAGGTCAGTCCAAAGTCCACTTCCCGGAGAGAATCTAAGCAAAAATTCACCTATGTACAGTTCCCTATGTACCGAATTTCAAGCAATTATATCCATAAATACGTTTTGGTTGAATAGGTCGGTCCAGAGTCCACTTCCCGGAGAGAAGAGTAGTCTTCCTTTTAACTTAAGCAAAAAACCACCTTTGCACAGTTCCCGGAGAGAAGTGTAGTCTTCCCTTTAATCTAAGCAAAAAGCCACATATGTACCAAATTTCAAGCACTTCGATCCATAAATAAGTTTTGTCTGAATAGGTCAGTCCAAAGTCCCCTCCCGGAGAGATTCTAAGCAAAAAATCAGCTATGTACAGTTGGCGGAGAGAAGTCTAGTCTTCCCAATAATCTAAGCAAAAGGCCACCTATGTACCGAGTTTCAAGTAATTCGATCCACAAATAAGGTTTGTTTGCGAGTTTTCGGTTCATTTCCCGTAGAAGGTGTAGTCTTCTTTTTAATCTAAGCAAAAAGCCACCTATGTACCAAATTTCAAGCGATTCGATCCATAAAAAAGTTTTGTTTGAATTATCTGTCCTCCGTCCACTTACAGGAGAAAAGTGCAGTCTTTCTGTTGTTTCAGCAAAAAGCCACATATGTACCAAATTTCAAGCAATTTGATCCATAAATAAGTTTTGTTTGAGTAGGCCAGTTCAAAACCCGCTTTCCGGAGAGAAGTGTAGTCTTCTTTTTAACTTAACCAAAAAACCACTTTCGTACAGTTCCCGGAGAGAAGTGTAATCTAACTGTTATTTTAGCAAAAAGCCACATATGTACCAAATTTCAAGCAATTCTATCCACGAATAAGTTTTGTTTGAATAGGCCAGTTTTCGGTCCATTCCCCGTAGAAAGTGTGGTCTTCATTTTAATCTAAGCAAATAACCACCTATGTACAGTTCCCGGAGAGAAGTCTAGTCTTCCCGTTAATCTAAGCAAAACGCCACCTACATATGTACCAAATTTCAAGCAGTTATATCCATAAATAAGTTCTGGTTGAATAGCTCAGTCCAAAGTCCACTTCCCGGAGAGAAGTGTAGTCTTCTTTTTTACTTAAGCAAAAAACCACCTTTGCACAGTTCCCGGAGAGAAGTATAGTCTTCCCGTTAATCCAAGCAAAAAGCTACCTATATACCAAATTTCAAGCAATTCGATCATTAAATAAGTTTTGTCTGAATAGGTCAGTCCAAAGTCCACTTCCCGGAGAGAATCTAAGCAAAAATTCACCTATGTACAGTTCCCTATGTACCGAATTTCTAGCAATTATATCCATAAATACGTTTTGGTTGAATAGGTCAGTCCAAAGTCCACTTCCTGGAAAGATGTGTAGTCTTCCTTTTAACTTAAGGGGTTACATACGTCCAGAATTTTCAAAAAATCGATTTTTTTTTTATAGGTTATTATTCTTTATAGTTTTAGGCGTATTTCTGTGAAAGTCGATTGTAAAAATTCCCCACAGGTACAAAGTTATGGTAGAAAATCAGACCGCCCGACGAGAGTTTAATGCACACAGGTAGCTGTCCGAGCGAAATTCACATGAAAGTTTAAACGCGTTTTTCTCGAAACTACTTTTCCCGGCACGGTCTGCATGATAATTCATACAGTTTTTAACATTTTTTGATGCGATTTTTTTTAAAATATTTTCGTATTTTCGATATTTTTATTAAAAAATTTTATGAACATAATTAAAGTGTGACATTTATGACGTAAAACGCATACTTTTTTTCTAAATTCCGTAAATTGGAAAATTTTTCGAAATTAAAAAAATCGGCTCGACAGACTATAACTACAACTTCATTTTATAAGAATTTTTTTTATTTTTACAGATCCATCAACATTCCAAGGATAAATGATGCAGACCGTGGAGCAACTTTTTTTTCATTGTACTTTGGGTCACGTGATATTTTATGTACTAATTTTTGTAAAGAAAAATTAAAATACATTTTTTTATAAACTTTAAGTACCAATAAACATTGTATAAAATTTCTTTATATTTATTTCTATTGTTATCCCTTCTGAAAACAGTTTTTGTTTTAGCGCATTTTTGGTGCTGCTGGACGTATGTAACCCCTTAAGCAAAAAACCACCTTTGCACAGTTCCCGGAGAGAAGTGTAGTCTTCCCTTTAATCTAAGCAAAAAGCCACATATGTACCAAATTTCAAGCAATTCGATCCATAAATAAGTTTTGTCTGAATAGGTCAGTCCAAAGTCCCCTCCCGGAGAGAATCTAAGCAAACAAACAGCTATGTACAGTTTGCGGAGAAAAGTTTAGTCTTCCCAATAATCTAAGCAAAAGGCCACCTATGTACCGAGTATCAAGTAATTCGATCTACAAATAAGTTTTGGTTCATTTCCCGTAGAAGGTGTAGTCTTCTTTTTAATCTAAGCAAAAAGCCACCTATGTACCAAATTTCAAGCGATTCGATCCATAAAAAAGTTTTGTTTGAATTATCTGTCCTCCGTCCACTTACAGGAGAAAAGTGCAGTCCTTCTGTTATTTCAGCAAAAAGCCACATATGTACCAAATTTCAAGCAATTTGATCCATAAATAAGTTTTGTTTGAATAGGCCAGTCCAAAGCCCACTTCCCGGAGAGAATCTAAGCAAATTACCACCTATGTACAGTTCGCGGAGAGAAGTCTAGTCTTCCCGTTAATCTAAGCAAAAGGCCACCTATGTACCGAGTTTCAAGTAATTCGATCCACAAATAAGTTTTGTTTGAATAGGCCAGTTTTCGGTTCATTTCCCGTAGAAGGTGTAGTCTTCTTTTTAATCTAAGCAAGAAGCCACCTATGCACCAAATTTCAAGAGAATCGATCCATAAATAAGTTTTGTTTGAATAGGCCAGTTCAAAACCCACTTCCCGGAGAGAAGTGTAGTCTTCTTTTTAACTTAACCAAAAAACCACTTTTGTACAGTTCCCGGAGAGAAGTGTAATCTAACTGTTATTTTAGCAAAAAGCCATATATGTACCAAATTTCAAGCAATTCTATCCACAAATAAGTTTTGTTTGAATAGGCCAGCTTTCGGTCCATTCCCCGTAGAAAGTGTGGTCTTCATTTTAATCTAAGCAAATTACCACCTATGTACAGTTCCCGGAGAGAAGTCTAGTCTTCCCGTTAATCTAAGCAAAAAGCCACCTACATATGTACCAAATTTCAAGCAGTTATATCCATAAATAAGTTCTGGTTGAATAGCTCAGTTCAAAGTCCACTTCCCGGAGAGAAGTGTAGTCTTCGTTTTAACTTAAGCAAAAAACCACCTTTGCACAGTTCCCGGAGTGAAGTATAGTCTTCCCGTTAATCTAAGCAAATAGCTTTCAAGCAATTCGTTCCATAAATAAGTTTTGTCTGAATAGGTCAGTCCGAAGTCCACTTCCCGGAGAGAATCTAAGCAAAAATTCACCTATGTACAGTTCCCTATGTACCGAATTTCAAGCTATTATAACCATAAATAAGTTTTGGTTGAATAGCTCAGTCCAAAGTCCGCTTCCCGGAGAGAAGTGTAGTCTTCCTTTTAACTTAAGCAGAAAACCACCTTTGCACAGTTCCCGGAGAGAAGTATAGTCTTCCCGTTAAGCTAAGCAAAAAGCTACCAATATACCAAATTTCAAGCAATTCGACCCATAAATAAGTTTTGTCTGAATAGGTCAGTCCAAAGTCCACTTCCCGGAGAGAATCTAAGCAAAAATTCACCTATGTACAGTTCCCTATGTACCGAATTTCAAGCAATTATATCCATAAATACGTTTTGGTTGAATAGGTCAGTCCAAAGTCCACTTCCCGGAGAGAATCTAAGCAAAAATTCACCTATGTACAGTTCCCTATGTACCGAATTTCAAGCAATTATATCCATAATTACGTTTTGGTTGAATAGGTCGGTCCAAAGTCCACTTCCCGGAGAAAAGTGTAGTCTTCCTTTTAACTTAAGCAAAAAACCACCTTTGCACAGTTCCCGGAGAGAAGTGTAGTCTTCCCTTTAATCTAAGCAAAAAGCCACATATGTACCAAATTTCAAGCACTTCGATCCATAAATAAGTTTTGTCTGAATAGGTCAGTCCAAAGTCCCCTCCCGGAGAGATTCTAAGCAAAAAATCAGCTATGTACAGTTGGCGGAGAGAAGTCTAGTCTTCCCAATAATCTAAGCAAAAGGCCACCTATGTACCGAGTTTCAAGTAATTCGATCCACAAATAAGTTTTGTTTGAATAGGCCAGTTT